>CAXKWD010000006.1:116113640-117313640 GCA_964059195.1 Ectobius pallidus
GGGTAAATTCAACAAAAGTCAAGAGGAATGAACTTTATTTTAACAAAACAGAAAGAAGATGCAAAACAATAAGGCTATAAGGTGAATATCTCAAATTTTCACTTACCTATTAATACTGATGGCTCAACTTTCCGGATAACTTCAAGAAGGTCTGTCAAGTGCTCACCATCTCTAGCAAATTTCACTACATGAGCTGTAACATATACAATGTAACACTTTTAACTAACATTCAAGGACACAACTTCTTATGACCGTGAAACCCCTCTTCTTAAACTGATCATAAATTTTATCAAAATAACTTTTCTGGATAAACACACATGTATCAAATTTCACAGGTAAAAAATTATTTAATCTTTATGCCACATTAAGCTTACCTCAAGAGCAACACACCGTATGTATCCACGAAACTACAGAATATATTGATGCTTTTGAACATTACATAACAATATTTTAGGGAAAAAAATCCTCAAACATTGGGACTTGAACACATAATCTTCACCTTTCTGTGCCATGCTTTTCCAACTGAGCTAGTCAGAGTTTGATTCACAGTGGCAGATGGAATCTCTCTCCTGTGATTAATTACCCTTATTGGTTGACTTCAATGAAAGGCATTTTCTTCTTAATTCAGTGATTTTGCAACAGAGTTTCTACTGTTATTGTACAGTAACTTTTAAGATGTACATATGTATTCATGAAACCACAGAATATTGTTTCTGTTGAGCATTATGAGAATAGTATAGTTGGGAGAGTGGTGGCAAGGAAAGCCAAAGGTCATGGGTATAAGACTCAGGGTGAGAGGAATGATTCTCCTAAAATATTATCACAAAGAGGCTTTCCTGGTATCAGTTAAACATGATGTAATTAACTGATTAATTAGTAGGGACTGGATTCTTAGGTTTTTACCTATTTTTTTCCTTGCTTCCAAAACAAAAAGCGCTCATACACTTTTTCGAATCATGTCCATAGGATTCACCCACATTAATTCTGTGGCACCTAAAAATACCTAAATGGGGTATAAAAACCAAAATATACCTAAACGGGATATAAAACCTAAAATATCTAATTTAGGCTACTTTCTTTGTCTTTTTTGTTTGTCACCAGTTGAGAAATCGATATTTTGCAGAGAGACAATTTTTGTCGGGTTGAAATTAATACCATCAGCGTTTCGTTCAACCCATTGTCATCTAGGATGGACAGTATTCAGAGAGGAAGTGTAAGAGTACCGGCGTATTCCTTTTAAAATACTCGTACGAACAACCATTGTTGCCGTGCATGAACAAGGATATCGATTTCTGTGTTTTAAAGCGCTTGTTTGCTTTTATTACTGCCCTGTTATTCATACTTAGTGGTCACACTGTGAGTTTTAAGAAAACGTGTTAATTATGCCGAAAAAAATTAAATCGAATTTATTACGGCAGTGGATTGGCGACGACCTGAATTTCACTACAGATGGCAAAGTAATATTTTGGCAAGCCTGCCAGAAATAGGCTATGTAGGTATTACTTACCTTTCTAGAAAAGAGGGAAGTTTTCGTCCCTAGTTGATCTGTTGTGCAGTTAGGATGAGTAACAACCGAAGAAAGAAAAATAATCAGTTTCACATTATCCGCATCCAACCATAAAGTATTTTACTCACTAAATTAGAAGCATCGGATTCGAATCCTGAGAAGGGTACTGTCCAGATACAGTATTAACTATTAGCGAAGAGATAAAAGGAAGAACTTCACAGTTAAGAATCTTGAAAGATATTTAGTGATATACTGTAACCAGGAAATGTGAGGCAATCTTATTTTCACTGCTTCTTTTGATTGTTTATGCTTTCTTTCTTCAGTTGTATAATATTGTCCTAAAGCAAGTTTACACAAATTTAAGTCAATTTTGTTAAGTTAAACTTTACAAGTATTATTTATTGAATCCTATGTAGCACATTCAAATTCATTAAACCAATTATTCTACCCGAAAACGATATTTTGGACAAAAAACCTAAAAAAAACTATTTCACCTAATGGAAAACCTAAAACAGTGTTTTTAAAAACCTAAAAATCCGGTCCCTATTAATTAGTTACCAACCTTACAAAATAATTCAATCAGCTTACACTGTTCTGTTGAGTTACTGTTAGTAAGAACTACTGTAAATTCAGAATGCAATCTAGGTTCACAAAAAAACTTGGATTGTAATGGGATGCTACACTATACTAACGTTTTATATTGTCTCGGCCCTTAACGACCAGGCCATGGTGATCCATGAGCCAGACCCTCTGCAAGGCTTCATTGGGTAGAAGACCTTCTTCCATCATCAGTTTCACACACATCTCAGCTGACCCAACTGCTGGCTGCAATATTTCGTAAGTGTGGTATGAATTTAATCGGTTAATTAAGATGAGATAATTTTATTCCAGCTGACCTACTAGTAACCCTAGTACATATTCAACCAAAATTATATTTTCTATTTGTCTATGCAATTCTACGTTCCATCCCTAACAAATTAGGGGGAGCAAATCTATGAATATCTGTAGCTTGATTAACTGACTAAATAGATTGAACTGATTACTGTCAATTAAAATTTATTCACTGTAATTTGAGGTCAATTTTAACACTTTTTAAATGTTCACACAATTCCGAATTTCCCTCATTCTGCCGACATATTGTGTATAACAGTGCATTCTTTTTTAAAGCGAAGCTAAAGGCTTTTGATTGTGTGAATCATAAAATATTGCTGAGAAAACTAGAGTATTATGGAATAAATGACATTACTTTAAATTGGATAAAGTCTTATTTGACTGATAGGAAAAAAAAAGTATGTGTAAAATCAGCTGTTTTGAACCAAGATTATTTTTCTAATTGGGAGACAATTAATCATGGAGTCCCACAAGGTTCAATTCTAGCACCTTTACTATTCATAGCATATGTAAACGATTTAGCATCTTATGTAAAAACAATATCAAGACCAACACTTTTTGCGGATGATACAAACATAATCGTTACTTCTGAAAATCCAGAAAATCTGAAAATTTATATAAATGATACACTTAGGCATATGGATGCTTGGTTTGTTGCAAACAAAATCTGTTTAAATTTGAACAAAACAATACTTATAAATTTGAAAACAAAAAATTCCAGGGATATAAATTTAGATGCTGTATGCAATAATATTCCAATAGCAAAGGAGAGCTCAACTAAGTTTCTGGGTTTGAAGACTGATGAAAATTTAAACTGGAAAAATCAAATCGAATATATAGTACCAAAGCTGAGTAGTGCATGCTATGTTTTGAGATCCCTAAAAAATCTAGGAAATATAAACATGTTGATAACTGTTTATTATGCTTATTAAGTGCCAGTATGGTACTTTATGAGATTGTGTGGGGGACGAAAAATGTCTGTCCGTCTGTCCGTCCGTCCGTCCGTCCGTCCGTGTGTCTGTACGCGCTCTAACTCAAATACGCTTTATCGAATTTTAATGAAACTTGGTATACGCGTTTATAATGTCCATGGGAAGAACCCTATTGAAATTGGACCAAATCGGTTCACCGGTACCGGAGTAAAACCCAATTTTGTGTATATTTTAAAGGCGCCATAACTCACATACGCTTTATCGGATTTTCATGAAAATTGGAATACCTATTTATAATGTCTATGGGAAGATGTCTGTTGATATTGGACCAAATCGGTTGGCCGGTACCGGAATAATACCCAATTTAGTGCCCTTTTATGGTATCATATAAGAAAAGGCGCGGTAACTCAAATACGCTTTATCGGATTTTCATGAAACTTCGTATACTTATTTATAACAATCATGGCAATAAGCCTATTGAATTTGGACCTAATTGGTTGTCCAGTACCGAAATAAAGAGTAATTATCAGTCAAATTAATTATAATATTTTGGTTCATTTCGAAGCATTTTGATTGGCTCGCGGCCAACCAATCAGCGGGCGAGTCCCGTAGCTAAGGTAAATAAAGGGTAATTCTGGTACAACCCTTCAATTCCTGTCGAAACCTTCGTTAGTAAAGGAGGGTAAAAAGAAACTTATCCGTCCGGAGAGCAGGGAATCATGGCTTCACGCAGACGCAGCAGTGTTCATCCCCACTCCTCAAGTCCCCGAAGCTGGTTCAATGTTGTTGCACGTGACAGTGTTCTTCGCAGAAGAAATTGTCTTTCATAGCGTAAGGCACACGGTGATTGATACACATTAAATAAATGACCTTCTAGACTCATCTGTATGCCTCACTTTTGTGCTAATAGAATCGCACGTCTATAAATATGTTCTTTTTGTTTTGCTTATTGATATTTAATTTTTTGAAGACGAATCCAAGCTCGTAATGAAATGATTTGATTTTTGTTAAGTTTTTGAACCACATCAAAATGTGGCTATCAGCATACATAAATTAAGAGAGAGAATGAAAATGGACAACAGAAATTATGTCGAATAGCAGTATAGTGTATAAATTTAGAAAAAAAACATCAGAACAGTCCTATAAAAAATTATTATTTCAAAATCTGCTTTCTTGCAACAAACATATTGAAGTGCTGCGGCTAATCTTCTTTTTTTTTTTTTTTTTGTTGAAAAGAGCCTTCTTTGTTGTAAGATTTTTGGTTTTTTTTTTTGTCATGTCTTTTGTTGTTGTTTTGTGATAGTCCAGGCCTAATTGTTGCTTTTGAACAGCAGCTAATGTTGCTTTTAATAATGCTTTATGTTGTTTTAGAATTTGAAGTTCCTTCTGTGTCGATATGCCTTTAATAAATCAAATATTTCTGCGGTAATTATGTCTTTTTGCCTCGATAAGGACCCAGGACTCTTCGTGCCTTCTTGTTTACTAACTTGTGCTAGTATTTCTGTTTTTTCAATGGCAGCACAAGTATCCTCATCGTCTATTATTAATTCGCTGGTAGACCTTTCTTCAGGATCTGCAGGGCGTTTGTGGCTCGTTTCAATTTGTGATACGATTGTGAATGACGGTGTTTGGCGGGTTCTTTCAAGTTCATTCATCAGTGCTACCGTGACTACAGTAACATTTATTTCAAAATAAGAAAACGCCATTTTCACTTGTACCCCTACCATAGGTAATAAAGATTCGAAATCGAATACCTGTTTGGAATTCTCCTGAATTCAATAATTTTCTATATCAGATGAAATAGAACGACGAGTCACGGTAAGTAAATATCCAAACGGCCCATTTGACTGAAGAAACCACAAATAAAAAATTAAAAAATAAACCGGCGACAGGACTAAAACATTGGACCCCCCTTCTGCGAGCCCAAGACGCTACCATCTAGCTCAGAAAACCAAGTTTGTAAGATTAAAATAATTTAAAATCAAATAGACAATGTAATTCAAAATAAAATTAACAACATAATTGCATGGGCTACTCTTCAATATGCAAATCATTTTTCATTTTAGCCTCCTGGACCAATATCAACAATAATACGCTTAAATTTTATAAAATGTTGCATTTTAACATTTAAAACAATGTTCTGTATACATTTTACAGCCGTACACGCAGAGATCTAAATGCAACACGGTTTAGAAAATTTTACAATACCGTGGATTAATCTTTTTTTTTAAACTTGGGCGCCTATGCAAATCTTGTTTTAGGTCATCTCTTTATAAAACGCCTCTGCCTCTGTTATGATATTTCACCTTTATCACAATGTAATGGAATTTAGGAGACGATACTCTTTAGTCAATTCTGCTCTTATATCTCGTGATTCTTTGTTATCATTTTGAATTTGTCACCTGTACACACAAGCAGGTTTGTAGTAAGCGCTACAAGTCCCGCCTTCCGCTCGGCGCGGCCTCTTCCCCGCTCGGCTTAGTTCGGCAACCAGCCGCCATCTTGAAGCGATGATTCCCTGCTCTCCGGACGGGCAAGTTAAAAAGAAGGCACCTTCTTCAAATGCAAAATCAAATTCTCGGTTCTTTCTTATAGCGTCATCAATTAATGACAGCTTATAAAGCTTCCTTCAGTTGCCATGGACAGTTGACACCTACATGAAAAACAAATGTTCCCATATGTACGATTATAGACGAAATGCTGTTGTATAATGACTAATTATTTTGCTAAAATTGATTACAATTAGATTAAAGCATTGAATTTTACTTCAGCCTATGTCAGATTTATAATCCCTGACCTCTTAATAAATAAAAACATTAACTTCTGAGAATTTGCTTAAGTTGGTAGGCCTACTCTGCTTTAGTGAGGGCCAAATTCGCATCGCATCGAATATCGCGAATATTATGTTACCAATGAATGAAATTATTCTATATTGTAACATAAGATAACTAGAAGGCTCGAAATATAGCCTAATTTCGAAATACGATGATTTTTCTTTTCTGTGAGCTACACCGAGATAGTATTCTATGGTATTGGACACTGAAAAGTCGCAGTGTAGTTTGGTCTTGGGGTAAGATGCTTGTCTAGTAATCAAGAGATATCACGTTCGAGTCCACCCTGAAGCAAGATTTTTTTTTATTATAATCAATTGTGTTAAATTGAGCCTATTCCATTCTTGTGTCCTATTTTGTCAATGTGCTTAAATAAGTATTGCATTTTTCTTTTAAAAAAACTGGGAATTCATTGTCTTTCATTGACCTACATCATTCCTAAAGAATAACATAAGCCTATAAATGTTATTTCACGAACAGAAACTAGCTTTAAAGTTATTGCGTTGCGTTAAAATTGCATAAGCCTATACTCAGAACAAAACTGCATACCGCTAGGTGGAACTATCCTCTTCTTATTGGCTTACTGTACTATTTCATTGTCAATGCATTTTGTAAAATGTTTACATATTTTAAGAATTAGTATATCAGTGTATACCAATATGAATTAAGGGTAAGAATCAAACTTTAGACCTTTGTTCTTCCGTAAGCCCTGCTTAATGAATCGATCTGGAGTTTAACTCGGAGATCTATTTTAAAAAAAAAAAAAAAAAAAAAAAAAAAAAAAAAAAAAAAAAAAAAAAAAAAAAAAACCTTATTTTCTGTATATCATAACTGCAATTATTACTGATTAAAAAAGCATACTGGCACTTTGTTATATCAGTTTACCTGATTTTATTTTCATTCTATCATGAGCTATGGGATTATTTTCTGGGGATGTTCTACATATTGTAAAAAAGTTTTTATTTTGCAAACGAAGGCTTTACATATTACAACTGGGACACAAAGGAGGCAGTCATGCAGAGCCATTTTCAGGCAGCTAAAAATCCTACATTTGGCCAGTGAATATCTTTGGCAAATATTAAACTTTGTAATAGACAACATAGATAATTTCGAAACTAACTCTGACCTACATAAAATCAACACTAGAAGGAAATCAGATTTACACATTCCCAGGCCAAATCTCAGCTGTTATCAAAAAGGTGTTTACTATTCTGGAATTAAATTCTTTAACAAACTTCCAAAAGAGATTAAAAAATTTACTAACAAACCAAAAGAAATGAAATTATTGAATAAGAAATATTTAAATGCACACAGCTTCTACTCTGTTGATGACTTTATGACAATATGTTAATAGGTTAATAGTTTATAAATGTAATTCAGTTTAATGCTTTGACAAGTTCCACATCCTATAGTCATCAGACTTTTATGGGATCTATGGAATGCTTTCTTACTTTACTTTACTTTACTTTTACTTTACTAAAGTGCATTACCATTGCAGGATCAAAAGCATTCTTTTTTACATTTCGCTGTAGCTTTGCTTTACCCTCACTTCACTGTCAGTGCAGCAATCTCAAATCTCGCTTTACAAGTGCTGAAAGTTAGAGTAGGTGTTCATTGCAAAATTTCCTTGATGACTTTAACATCATTGTTCAAATTCTGGAGTATGAACGCCTTCTGCAGCACAGTTTGATTTTACCTGTATATCATATTGTACAATAATTATTATTTCTATCCTGGTATAACTGTTATTTGTACGTGTCTTAACCACGTTGGAGGGCAGTACAAAGTGCTGGTTTCATTGAGCAAGCTCTCAGCTGATTGACTTTGCTGTTCTTTTTTGACTGCAGCGATCGTAAAGCAATGCTGTAGCATTCGTAAAGAGCTTTACAGGTTTGTTTTAAAAAAGAATGCACAGTGTACAACAAAATTAAGTGTGGGTAATTCAAAATCTGATGAAACAAGGTGCGGAAAATTCAAAATAATGTGCAGGAAATTCGAAACGAAGTGCCAGAAATTCAAATGTTTGCATAAGGATAATCTGCAAACTAGATAAATCGCCCACAGATAATCAGGAGTTTGCTGTATGTGAGAGTTTGAACATTTTTAAAGTCTCAGCTGAAGCAATTTTGTATTGTCTTAAAACCCTCATGTATATTATTATTATTCTGTTTATTTATTCTGGCAGAGCTAAGGCCATTTGGCCTTCTCTTCCGCTCTACCAGAGCCTTCTCTTCCGCTCTACCACTATAGTACCGGTAGTTGAATTGAAAATATTATGAAGGACGTTATTAAGTTATAAAGGATATTTTACAATATTTTACAGTACAATTTGATTAACATTTCAAACTAATTACTGAAAAAATTAAATTCAACCATATGTAATGTCTGTTTTTGAAATTATAATCAAGATACTGACAAAGAAAAAATTGATAACTGAAAATTAATCAATCAAGCATTGCTGGTTGATTAAAATGTTGACTGATTGAGAGCAAATTATTAATCAATTTTTACCCTAGAGACATTTTTGTCTACTGTAGGCTACCTATTAGATCTAATGTTACACATTAAAAAGCATATTAGCTGGATGGATGCATTCTAAGGAAACAGGAACATATCTGCTATCCTGTTCCAATACTCTATTCATTGTTCAATTTAAGATGATGATTTGCATCAACACTGTATTTTCAGGCGTTCAAGTTACACTTTCTTAACTCTTAAAACAGACCTTAAAATCGGTGTGCGTCTTACATAAGGAAGGTACAGATTTATCGTTTTTTCTCTGCAAAACCTTGCAACTGTTAAGGTATCTCTAATCATGATCATGATCACATGGAATTCCAATGCATCAGGTTTGTACCCATCTCAGGGGCAAGTGACACCAGGAATGGAGCAATGATGGAATTATGAAATGTAATAGTAAGTCGAAGTACTTGGAGAAAATCTGCTTTGGTGCCACTTCATCCACCACAAATTCCACACTGACTGACCAAGGCATGAACTGGCTTTTGTAGTGAGAAACTGACATCTAACAGAGCTCCATTGTACGTCTATTGTTTACATCTTACTTACAATAATTCTTTCATATATCCCAATTCTTATCACACCAACATTATTTACAAGAACTCACATTTTCACACTGACACCCACAAAACCAAAGGTCTGTCCATGCTTCAGAAATGGTAAGAAATGATATGCGAGAAATGAGAAAAATAAATACTTTTCAAAACTGATACCTACCAGTCCTGCTCCAAAGAAGAGGATTTTGTTTTCACTGAGTATAGTGTTAGTAATTTTTATTGCTGATATTAATCCAGACAGGACAAGACAGCCAGGAATCTGCTTGTCACCACTGAAAAGACAATATTTCTCTCGATATTTTTCCAACAGACAGAATTGCAACCTTGCTCTGAAGTCTTCCAACTGAAATCAGGGAAAGAAAACAAATGTCTTATAACATGCATTATTATGATCTTGATCTACAATATGCATGGAAACTAAATTATTTATTAAGTGCCAGAATGGTACTTCTGAGATTGTGTAGGGGACGGGAAAATGTCTGTCTGTCCGTGTATCTGTACGTACGATAACTCAAATACACTTTATCAGAATTTCTTGAAACTTGGTATATGCATTTATAAAGTCCATGGTAAAAAAACCTGCTTATTCTGGACTAAATCAGTTGACGAGTACCGGAGTAATGACTACTTAAAGGTCACATGCTTTTTACATGGAAAATCATGACTATACTACAAAGCCTCATAGCTAATCACTGAGGGTCTTGACTCCAATGCAGTCAGATGATAGCACTAAATTTAGAGTAAATAAATATCTCAAAATAACGAGTAGTGATATCATGGCCAACTGAATCCATTTAGGTTATGAAGTAATAAGGTAATGATTTCATGGCTGTCTGAAGCTGTAATCATGTTAATCATAAAATGCATTTGCTTTTTTGGTACATGAAATTAATAGCAATGTGTAATAAGATAGCTTGATTTCATTAGGCATTTGTGTTGGACAAGGCACTAACAGCAATTGTCAAATTCAGATTCATGTAATATCACAGGAAAACTGTGATTTTTTCTAAGAAAAGAGTAGAATTTATACCACATTCCCTGCATAAAAATAATCAAAATCCATTGTCTTTCAAACCTGCTGAAGCAGCAAACTCAGTGTCAACATGTCTGACAAATTTGACACTTCCTACATTATTCTTTCATAATCTGCACTGAAGTACATTTCTGACAATGGCATTCTGGAAAAGCCCAAAAACAGTTGGGGTTAAAAGTTAGTTAAACGTTATACTCCAAAGTTGTAATAACACCATTTTCTTTATGCTTGAATCAGGGTCAAAGACATTAAATCAGAGTTCTCAGGAACTCATTCCTGTTGCCATCATCAAGGGAGTTCCTGATGGAATGTACGACTTGTTTAGAGCCCACATTAAAAGATGAATGGCAATCTGATACTTACATGAATAACTACACTGTTCCCAAATCTTTTGTATGCTGCTAGAATGAATTCATCTAATAATTCCTCTTCTTGTTCAAATGGGATTCGCTTTTGCCGAATGCCAATGTACCATCTCTTTTGTAAAAGATCCTAAAACAATATAGAGGATATATATATATATTTATTTATTTTACAAATATACATGTCACTCAAATTTAATAAAGTAAACTAAACCATACGGCACTTCATTCCATTGAAGGACATGGCTGACAAGTGTTACTGCTGCATCAGCTACAAACAGTCTTAACACATTCTGGTCTGCCACCTGCTGTCGCACCACAACTATGCCCAGAGTAACATTTAAAAGTTCACTGTAAATTTAAGATGGGCAATATATGCAGTATATTCTGTGTTGTGGCATAAAAATTCACTACAATGCACCACTGAACAGAATTAGAACAAGAACAACAATTTCTGTAAAGGAGTGTTCTTGTCAATAGTTGATGAACAAAATATCTTTAACTTTGAATATGAAACTGTGGTTTTGTTAATTTATTAACTGATCATGTGTGACAATACGTATGCATTCTTGGTATGCAATATGATTATCTTTTATTTTATTGTGATTCTTGGTGCTAGAAAATTAGTGATAAAATATAGTGATCAGACAAAAATGTTTTATTTTATTTTAACATCTTCCTGCTGCAACAACAGGTTGCCATATAGACAAAGAGTAGGCTACCTTTAACATAATAAATAAATGTGAACATTATATTATATAGATGTAGAAGTAAATACAAGGTAACATGTCTTCGCACGGGACTAAGGTCCATAAACATGATTCCTGAATAAACATAGAATAACTAATACGTAAACCTAGAATGATATTAAAACTATTCAATTTTGTGGAATAGTTGGCATTCTAATATAAAGATAGGAATAGAAGTAAGAATGCATGGCATTTATTCAGAATTAGCTTTAAAGTTCAATAATTGCGGTGAGAATAAGATTGAACAGAAAATCAACAAACTAGAGACCCGTTCCAAAGGAAATTTTTGAAAGTAAAGAAAAGCAAAAGCAGTTGAACCAGCACAGATAAGGTGTGACAATCCTGGGGAAACAATCCGCCTACTGGGGCCATGTTGTGGATGAAGCTTTGGAAATTAAACTTAATGACAACAACTTCAATAGAGACAATGGACTGGATCTTAGTCAGGCCTGGAACCCAGCCATAAGCCAGCTACAAAATTAGGCCAAAATAGGACCAATGAATTGCTTCAACCAATAGGATGCTGGTGCTTTCCTACAAGTTTTCCTGCAATTTGATTGGCTGCCCTCCACCAACTCAACTTCAAGATATAAGAGCTCCATCTATCTCCCTATCTCACTTCAACACGTTAACTATATTCACAGTAAAAGTCTCCAAGCTTTTAGAAGACTCATACCATTATTCAAAATGCCAAGACTAACTAAAGAAACTAAAGAAACGAAGAAGCTATACACAGCTTTAATACGGTCAAAATTAACATATGCCTGTCCTGCCTGGTCACTAACAGCAAAATCATACATACAAAAACTACAAATCATACAGAACAAAGTAATAAGACTATCACTTAACAGACCAAGAAGAACACCAGTAAACTTGTTACATGATGAATTTACAATTGACACACTCCACGAATATATAACAAGAAATACACAAAAAGAAGCACGTAAACTTCACTCCCATCCAAACACATTAGTAAAGAACATTGGCACAAACCAGGCGAGGTATAACAAACATAAGAGACTAAATATAGTTGTTGACATTCAGCAATAAAAGACCGTCTAAGAAATTAATGAAATAAAATGATAACTTTTTAAAATAAAACTTGATTACTCAACCAGCACGTCAAAAGGACGTATGCAAATACAAAAGAAAATTGAAATCTCAAACCAAATACAAGGTCAAGAGCCCAAACCTAGGGCTCATACCTTTTGCAGTTAGGGTCAGAAATGCCCAGTAAGTCTATCCTCCTCCTCCTTCTATCTCACTTCTCTCCCAGAAGATGGCTGCAGAGCTAGTAGCAGCCGAAAGCTCAGATTACACAAACATTTTCACCCAGTTGGAATCCCAAGAGACCATCATAAGTAACCTATGCCGGGAAAGACTCAAGTCTCTTATCAGAACAGATAATGTTTACACACCAATATGGTTAGCATTTTCAGGCTAATTAGTGTCAGCAAGACTTAACACATAAATCACATAAAGACTCTTTCAGAAAATTCTGAAATCCTGCTGTATCATGTACTATATTATAAGTTCAGACATATATTTCTAAAAACTTAAATATTCACACCTTTTCAACAATTTGCTTTGCCATACTCGACATACATAGTTTTGTTTCACTGTACTCACTAGAATAGTAAAATGATGCAGCAGCAATTATTTTCTTCTGAATGCCACACTTTAACTTCAACAGCTGGTTTTGTGGTGTACAAAAAAAATTGAAAAGTTATTAACGCACATTTATTAAGATTATTGACAACTGTTTTCCTAAATAGGGGAGCTCCCCCTCCCCCGTAGCTTCATGACTCACCCCTCCCCAGTTTCATGAAAAGTAACCCCCAACTTTGTATCATCCCAACCTCATGAAAAGTAACCCCCCTTACAAATAGTAGAATAACAGGCCTACTCTAAAACTTCTTCCCAAGGGAATGGTATTGCTCTCATCACTTACAACTCAGTGATCGATTTCGTAGGCACGGCACTAAGTTACAAGCAAATGCGTTTCACTGTGATTACAACTTTAGGCCTACTAGCTATATAATATATTTTATTGACTTCGAAAGAATTGGAACAGGTTTTTATTACCTTTTGAAGTTATAAAACTTGACCGGTTTTATTTTTAACACATAAAATGCAACAATTTTCAACCCCCCTCCCAGAAATTTTAATGAAACATCTTAAAGCCCCCCCGTGGGCACCCCTGCATTAACATCAATAAGTTAATTACCATTGTTTATTAACTCTATCGCGGACTTTCCATTAGTCTTGCATTCATATGTCTAGAAAGCAGTAATGGTTATTATCGGTATAAATTCATTCTTTCCTGCCAAAAATTAAATTTTATTGTTAATTGTATTAATGATTATGCCTCTTTATAATATATCGTCTGTATTATCATTATTTTAATATTAAGTCACTCCTTTAACCCATCGGCATGCTAACTTTTTTACACATGGCACACCCATAAATACTAATATTTTCAGGCAAAATGGGAATTTTGTATGTTAATTCTTCTTCTTCTTGGGCCATGAGGATGGATAATACAAAGTAAGCTTTTATTTCGCATGATGTTGTAGGCAACCACTGAGTAACTGCAGGAGAATTAGAATTTTTATGATAAAATTGTACTGCACACCTGTTTGTTTCTGTGGCTATTCCATCCCAGATTGAGTCATGGACCATGAGTTGAAACACATCTACAATGATTGGATTATAATTTATAGCTAATTTTATCCCAGGATTTGCTTGGATGGCTTATCCCCAGTTTCAGTCCATTTTCAACTCTCTTACTCTGCCTTTTTTATTATTTTTGGGGCTGGTAGTGATGTTTCATTACTCTCACTTAATTTGAGATTTTCATGCAGATTTACAACTTAAAAATTGATATGTTGCATACCATTAGATAGATAATTATTTCTTTTCTTTAAAACAGTATAAGGCATCTCATGCCTTCTACTGACAGAAAGCTAAAACTAAAAGAAAAGGAAATGGTGGCTCCTATATGTGTGGCAGCCATGAAATTATAAATGGACTTTTACTATGCTCACATCTTGGAGCCATGATAGTAGGGTAAGGGGTTAAATAAGATACCACAAAATTTCCTAACCAGCACTGATAAAGAACTAAAAAGTGGAGTAGGAAGATTCTTTAACTTCTAACAGAGGTTCCCAACCATATGATTCACTCATAGGGGCAATATGAGAAGTTAGAATACAACATATCAATATACGTAATAAGCTGACACAGGTAAACAACAATTATATTAATTCCACATGAAACTTGGATGGAGAAAGCAAAAAATGTCTGCTAGATCTGGGTGTTGAAATGAATGACTTGTTTTGTAACTGTTTTGCAACTAAAAACAATCATTTACCAAATACAAGACAAAGTCCGGCAGGTACTAAGAGAAAATGAAGTTCAATAGTGGAGCAGATTTCCGCACAAAGGAAAAGGTGTCGAGCTCTACAGAGAATACCGTATTGGCCCGAAAATAAGACGACCTCGAATATAAGACGACCCTGAATTTTTGAAGGGTAGTTACGAAAAAATAAATAAAATAGCTTATTAGTGCATTTTGCTTCACATAAAACAGAAGTTTGAAGTTCATGTCGTAACTTCTTCTCTCGCCTTTATTTACGCATTGAGACAATGAAGATGCTTTCTTTTCCACATGATCTGCCATGTTGGTGGTCAAACAAAGCATATAGATGCCAAGCAGTGCAGTACACGGCAGTACAAGGAGAAGCACGAATTCGGGAACAATAAAGTTCGGTAAAATTTGGTAATTTCCGCGCGACTTTGACCTTGGATCGGACGCACGCCATTTGCGTGGGGATACCCGCTACACACACACGTGCACAGCTGCATTCATGATTGGAGAGTTGTTGAGTCTTAGGCTCCGCGTATAAGACGAGTATAGTTTTTAAAAGCACATTTTCAGGGAAAAAACATCGTCTTATATTCGGGCCAATACGGTAGATGGATGAAAGATTGAGGATTATTTTGTGCAGAATGGAGAGAAGCTATGAAGATGACAGCTAAAGTTTGCACAGTTTGCTCCCTGTCAGGCAGGTCTCAGGGGAAACACCCTCTGTTGGCATTGCCACAGAGAGCATGAAACCCTTACCCACATCCTGGGTGCTTGCAAGCACAGAGAAACTCTAAGAAGTCACTGTCACCACACCTTAAGACGACAGCAACTCCATGAGAGAACATGAATTCCCAGAATATGAAGAAGTCTCTGGCCTGGTAATAGATGGAAGTAATAGGCATATAGATATCATAATTTCCAGACCAACTAGTACAGAAGGTAA
Source organism: Ectobius pallidus (assembly GCA_964059195.1). Classification (NCBI taxonomy): domain Eukaryota; kingdom Metazoa; phylum Arthropoda; class Insecta; order Blattodea; family Ectobiidae; genus Ectobius; species Ectobius pallidus. The sequence goes on from CAXKWD010000006.1 coordinate 116,129,336, forward strand.
TAATCTAAACCCAAGTATTTGCTTTGGATCTCACAATGGCCAGCAAGAGGAAGTAGACAAAAAAAATCTACCAGCCTACTGTGCTTATTACAAAAGCAAATACTATCTTGAAAACATCTCCATCCATGGAATGATGATTGGTACAATAATGTGGGAAGCCACAGGACTTTTGGGGGGGGGGGGGGACAGCTCCAAGATAACACCGTTAGTGCAATACGAGCTTCATTAGACATTCTTAGGAATCATTTGACTATTAGCCAATGTGATATGACAGCTCTTAAAGTTGTATTTACTATGGTACCAGTATATTTTTAATGATAATATTTTATAGTAACTGTGTGAACATTCAGTTTTGTAAAATTATTTTAACATGATTCATTCATATTTTATATAATTCATTACTTTATCTTTGGGCCACTCTCCTTATGTGGAAGTACAAATAAATAACATCATTAAGATAAACTTCCATTTGATAGTAGTATGACCATCCATTGCTCTGTAGGAGACACCACATGATTGGTTGCGCTATCTTGCCTAAAGAAGTACTCTGAGCTCACAGTAATAAATAAATAAATTAATTAATTAATTAATTTAAAAAAAAGTATGCTGAACAGCTTGGTGTTATACTTGCAGATCTTTTAATATTTACCTTTCTGTCTGTCCCTACATCGATAATCACTGGCAGACATCGAAATGGTTTGATCCGAGCTGCCACAGTGTAGACTGCTAACTTGCCAATTGGAATTGCTATGCCATAGGCTCCCACATCTCCTACTCCAAATATGCGTGATCCATCTGTGACACATATTGCTCTAACTGGCTCTGGCCTATAAATGAAAATAGTATCGATGAAAAAATATGATGTGAAATTCACATAACTTCCTCTACCCAAATTAAAGTTTTCCTCTTAGTATAATTAATATGTATGACATTCGCTTCATGTAAGCTGGTTGTAAAAATTAAGAGAATGTCATTACCACATTATATCGCATCCTCAAAGGATACATGACCCAAATGAAATCTGATTAATGCACTGATGTAATGTTCTTTACTCTAAGCTTGGCCAATAAGTTACATTTTTCTCACTTCTCATTCTGATATAGAATAAGAAATATGAAATTTTCTTCATGCAAAGTCCACTTAAAAATTAAGAGAAATTCGTCACCAATCCTCAGAAGGTACCGGTACCTAACACAAATACAAAATTTTGTTTTCATACGATTTTCCATTCTGGAGCTAGGCTGTTCATAGACACACACAGACAGATATGTTTCTGAAAGTAGTATTTTTGGATCCAGGGGATCTCAAAATGTGTATTTATGTTAAAATCTCTACTTCTAATTTGGGGTTGAACACAATACTGCCTCTAACTAAAGTACATATGGTATGGGCAGAAGAAGCAAAAAATAACACACTGAATTGGAATACTATGGTCTATAGGAAGTTACTGCAAATTAATAAGGGTAACAAATTACAGTAATTGTGCGGCCAAACAATCAGAAATATATACTGTATAAGAACACTGCTCATAACTGTCCTCCAAGTATTAAAAACAATGTTTCAATAAAAACCTCTCAATGACTCCTTTATACCTTGGAACATCTAGCCTTTGAACATTCTCAGGTAAGTAATTTAATGGCAGTATATTTAAAACTGGATTGAGTTATGCTATAAGAGCAAAACCACAAACAAGACTTCGTTGCTTGGGAATTTACTGGAGACTTCCAAGTCACTCATGACATTACCTATGATAATCTTTCTTGCTCTCCAGTGATTCGTAGTTTGTTCTCAGCCTTCTCAAAGAAGAAAATGATCTTTAACTTGAAACCAAGTTTGTTACAGTGAAATATAAGCAGAACAGTTCTAAAGTCATATGAATTACTTCAATTTTTGTATATCCCTTACATTTTATTTCATTTTTTCTCCTCTGTGAGCAATGAGAATCAGCTGCCCCCCCCCCTTGCATCCTCCCGGATCCTACCTCTGCAGCTGAGAAATTATTGCATGTGAATAGTTGTATTTTTAAGAAAATGTGAGCTACGTTAAGCAGTGAATGAAGGCTAATTTCATGAGCTATTGCGAACAGGGAGAGTACTATTTAAGTTTTGAAGGATGTTTTTACAGTGCAGACTTGTATTACACAGCAAACATACTGAGCGATCAATAACAGCTGCCTGCTCGCTCCAAAATATGCCAAAAAATACTAGAGCTATCTCTGCTTCCACAGCCCTAGTAGATAAAAAATGGTTATGAATTTGCAAATTTAAAATTGAAGTACATATGGGTGCTTAAATGTAATGTTCAATATCTGCAACATGGTTTTTTTGTGCCACGCATTACACTTCATAGACTAACGCTTCATACTCATATGGAGAACTTCAAGTAGGCTTTCTCTTTCATATATATTCATACAAGTTTTCTTCCTTTATAGCAAGCACTTGTTACTTTAATACTATTGTAAACAATTGCATGTACTTAATACTTAAAAGAGGTAAAAAATTAAGAGAAAACTCTGAAAGAAAAATTACTGTTCTATATTTGGAAAATTTTACGTACCAGTTGTTTAGAATATCAGAAACATGTCCTTTATCATATGCTGAAATGAAAATTCCTCTTGGTCGTCGATAGACAAAATTAAGCTTCATGCAAGCTACCTTCATAGTTGGATTGTACACAACAGGCAGCAGTTCTTCCATGTTCTCACTTAACACACGGTAATAGAGTCTCTCGTTGCGAATCTGAAAAATACAGTCAGGATTATTCAGTGATTATGTATCAAGTAGGGATTGGAGGCAAAATATCGATATCAATATGAATATTGGTTACTACTTTTGATAACAGAAATATATTGGTAAGAATATATCGATATTCAATGATATCAAAAGTTTTACAAAGATAATAGGTTTGTTCCTAGGGCACTCAGAAACCATTAACACATACCTAGGTAGTTCATGCATGTTGCTCCCTACATACGAAAACTGATTCTGTGCGAATCTGTGAACTATGTGTGCATGGTTCTTGAATGCTCTAGGAAGAAACCTATCGTTTAATGCAAATGTGTACCCTATAGCGATTCAGGAAATGGTTTGGCATCACTGCTTCTGATGAGCAAGTGTAACTGAGATGCCATTGTGGCAGCAAAACTCAAATTGACAGTTAGAAATGCTGAAAATAAGTGTAATTAAATGTTGTAAGTCCTCAATTCAATATATTATACTTATGACTTAATAAAATTAATTTGTAACTTGATATTGCCGAAAATGATCATTTTGCCCATTTTTATAAATAAATGTCATAATAATGCATTTCTGTTTAAGTCCCCCTCTCACCCTCCATTGTATTCTTGTTATTGAATTGAGAAAATTGATATTATCAAAGAGCGATATCAATATCACGATATTATCAGAACTGAAATATCGATGTCAAAATATTGATTTTTTGATAATATCAATAACGATAACCCAACCCTAGTATCAACTACCAAGGTGATTAACATGATGAACATGAGAAATTTTCAAATAAATATCATATTTGCAGAAAGGAGTGTGCCACCATACCATATAGTTTTAATGTTACCTTTGCAAAGAACTATGAGTGTTCATGTTATCCATGTCTCCAGACAGGGGAGTACAGAAGGATAGCTGTCCTGAGTCAAGAATTACCATACTGCTGTATGCGTACATAATTATTTTAACAGCCATTATTCACTTCATTGGTATTAATTGAAAGTATGATTGTGTAATACTTATAATAATAATAATAATAATAATAATAATAATAATAATAACAATAATAATAATAATATCAATAATACAAGTATATGCTGTTTGTGAATAGAATAGAATAGAATAGATTTATTAGTCCGACGGAACATATTCATGTTTTGGGACACGTCAAAATGGTTACAATTAGAATATAACAGAATGTTACAACAGCTTGGGATAGTAATATACAGACTTTACAAAGTGTACAGGCCTTAGAATCGAGACCTAATATTAATACATTTCCGTATTTATACACCAAACTAACATATATACATGGAAGTCAATGTTATTTCCACCAGTTAACACTGGGCTCTGCACGAGGCCACATTGGTCCATTTGCTTCACATTGTCGTTACTACTTAATTAATTTCAACACTTCACTTTTTCATTTTCTCCTTGGTCAGCAGTTAGTTTTCTCCCCGGAATGAAGCTCCCTGGTACTATTCTTTTACTTCCTTTACCAGTACCAGAGGAAGTTGAGTTTTCAATATAAATACACGTTTTGAGGTCCCCTGGATTCAAAAATATTATTTTCAGAAACTTATCTGTTTGAGTATGTGTCTGTGAACAGTCTAACTCCAGAACGGAAAATTGTATGAAAACAAAACTTGTGTATTTGGGTTAGGTACCTCTTGGGAATGAGACACAAGATGACTTTCTCTTATTTTTAAGGGGACTTTACATGGAAAAAACTTTGTTTAGATTTTTTTCATGGGATGTTAAAACTGCTCTGAAGGGTAGTTATAAGTCACCCACTGTTTGTAGAAACTCAGCCTTGCCTGGTGATCAAGCTTTGCATCAGGTCAATAGTGATACAGTGCTCTTTGTAATAAGGACTCTTATTCTGTATCAGAATGTGAAGTGAAAAAAAATGTATTTGCCCATGCTAAGGGTAAAGAAAGTTATGTGAATCCTTTAATCAGATTTTACTTGGGTTATGTATCCTTTGGGGATACGATACAATGTGGTAACGACATTCTCTTCATTTTTATAACCAATTTACATGAAGAGAATGTCATACAATCATAATAGGCCTATATTGTACTAATAGGCAAACTTTTATTTGGGTAGAGGAAGTTATGCGAGTCACATCAGACTTTTTTTACGACTACACTCCTGTGGATATCCATTTAATTGGCCTTGGGTTAACCAGCCGCTGTTTAGATGAATAGTGAAATTCACTGATCTGCATTTATTACTGGACTTAGATGCTTGTTGCTAGTCAAGGGAACAACATTTTCTTAGGCCCATGGGTGCAGCATTACCTAAATACTCTGCTGGTATGAGGTGGTTATTCTAATATATAATATTAGAAGAGATTTCACCTCACTGCTTTCTCCAATTGATTAAAGTAATTTAGGCTTACTGTATTAATTTTATTATATGATTTTTACCTGTAAATCTTGTAGATACACATACTTCTGTTCATCTGTGTCATACTGGTTTAAAGACCACTTAACTATCTCTACCTGTTCCTCTACCGGGAACACAACAGGTGGAAGCATTCCATGTATTCCTAATTTCTGTCTCTCTGTAATTGTGAATGCTAAGCCCTGTAAATATATCACAATTTAATCCAAAATTTGTATAAGCCTTTTCTAATCGATTAATACCGTAACAAAATGAGGAAAGTAAATACAAATAAATAAATCACAAATAAAAAATAATATAACAATAACAGTAAAAATTAAGGTGACAAAGAAAATAAATTTGAAATAAATTGTAAATTCAACTAAATTGATCATTATGCTTGTTATACTCTTGAGTTTTCATTAATAAAAATATCTGTAGTATATATATAAATTTTAACTTTCAGCAAGTGGATTACAGATATAACCAGGTGGGAAATTTTGAATTTCCTGCATTTTCGCCATATAGTTAATAGAGAATGTTACTTGGCATCTCTGGAAACCAAGTACAAAACAAAGTGAGGGGAACTAGAAATTAGTGTGGAAAATTAAAAATCTCAACCTGGTTACAACCGTATTCCGCTTGGAAAGTGTTAAAAAGGAAGAAAGAACTTTGCACAGATAATCCGTAAACTGAATAATACACTCACAGATAATCTGGAGTTTGCTGTAGTTAGACTGGTGATCTTAATATTTTAGGTATAGCATTTGGTGGAAAACTTTGTTTTAATTTCTGGTTTCCTAATGAGCCAAGTGTCAAACTTTTCATGTCCAAACCTACCTCGAAATTTTAGTAACAAAATCAATTGCTATAAGCCAACATATGCCTAGATAAATTTAGCTGCCTGCCAGTTTAAGTTAACTGTAATCTAAAACCACCCAATAGTAACGATGTACAGCTGGATAATCCTGCTTTAATACTCAGTGAATATGAACCCTGTTTATCTTCTTTCAAGAGTGATCAAAATGTATTTTTTTTCTGTCAAGAGGTCAAAAACAGTGCAAGTGTTTTAAATACATTTTGTTTAGTGACACAAAATTATACAGACTTTGAAAAGAGAACATAGTAAAATCTGTAATTAAACGATTATCTAAATATGATGTAAATATGTTGGCACCACTGCCCCATGTTAATAAGTTAAGCATAGCATAACTGACTGCAGTTATGAATGGAAATGGCATGCGGAGGAATCACATTTCATTATACTACATGTTATTACTATACGGTACCTCAAATATAACCTACCTTGTTTAGTGTGTTATCATAGAGATATCCAATTCCCCTTATAAGGCTTGGGATTGTTACATCGCCACCAACTCTGTGAAAATCTCTCATATAAAACTGTGTGCCTGTACATGTAGCAGCAAGCAAATCTCTCTGCAGAATATTTCTGTGAAAGTATTATATGAATAGAAATAATATAGCAAGGTATATTATGTAACATTTTTAGTTTTTGTTTAAAACTCAAAAGTTGTTAATCCTAATGTTAGAAATGCTGTAGTAATATTTAAGCCTAATATCAAAATTAACATTACTATTACAATTTTTTCCTCTCTTTGTAGTCATCTTTACATATTCATTCTAATTTTAGGATGGTTGAGTGGAAGAGGTGCCAGCTAAAATAAATATTCAAATAAATAAATATTATGATCAAGAAAAAAAACATATATAGTACAACACACAAATCTGCCAAGAATTTGGTTTTACAATGAGTTACTCCAAGAAGACATTTGAATAGTTAATCCAAGGATTCTAAATCCTTTCAGATCATACTGTTTCGATAATTCAAACCAGCTGTAACTGCTAACATTTACAAGACAGGACCATTGAAATCGTCTATACCCTTTAACATAGAAATTGATACCATGTGAGGATTTTTATTTGTCTCATAGACTCTGAAAGGGGGGTAGGGATTAATCGAACCCACTATATAATAGAAAATTTAAGCAACGAAAGTAAACATTTTATTATATTATTATTAATTTGACACAGTGACTTCTTTCCTAAACTTTCCAATATCAATCTGAACTCATGTTCAGCATTAAGGAAGAACAGAATGAAATGTGACAGACACTGGTTTAACCTTTTCACTGCTACTGATATATAAAAAACGGTATAAAAGCAGAGATGTAATATTAGTACAGGAATGCTTTATGTAAAATGTAAGAAATTTGATCCTCTTGTTATGATTATCATTTCTTCATTGTTTTGGAGCTTAGAGCAACTGATGCTTTTATTTGATGATTGCTTATACAATCATATAAATTCAGCTCTGAAAGGGTTAAATTTTCATGCAATTAAACAATATCACAGATGTTAATCATGTTCATGTACCACAAATTAAACTAATAATAGGCATATTATTTAACTCAAAACTAGTTGTAAATTAGTAGCAATCCCCTGAGTGAGAAATACATGGAGATCACAGCAATAAAACTTATAAGCAATTCTGTAACACCCAGTCCACTAGTTATATGTTAACATTTATGTGTTTTGTAACTTATCATTTTGAGCATGTGAAAGTTGCTAATTCAATGCATACAGTAACTTTAGCTTACTTTAAAATTTTCAATGAACCTGCTGACATGATTATGTTTATATTGTAAATATGACAAAAATCATAAATGTCAGAATAAATGAGCATCAGTTCTATACATTCTTATCAATGAAATTATGGCAAAATGGCAAACTAAAATTTAATAACAAACAGAAAGGAAAGCTTACGTACGTACAACAAATCATGATGGTAATGATATCAGGGACAACATAATACTGATACAAAACATGAGAAACAAAGATTCATTTTAACTCAAGAGGGATTTGTTGCTAGAAGGTGCCAGTAATACAACTATTTGCATGTACAGCCGAGTGCTTAGAAACTTTCTGATGTTTCTGGTTTCTTCTAGTGTTTTCCTTTATTTAAAGTTGGCAGAGTTAAAGTCCGACCTCATGCATTAGCCTATGAACAACGCTCAGGTCTTTTTGGTGAGTGCTAGGGGGAGGAGTATGGAAATATTTCATTTGAGTGGTTGGAAGGCTTACATCACAACAAACATTAGCCTTTGAACACAAGTGAGTTTCAGGTTCAGATGCGAAGGATTGGGAGGAATAAGACCACATTAAGTGGAGAGCTGGTTGAAATTACCTTGTAAAGTGTCTTTTATATCATATATAGTCATTTGAAGTGAACAAAGGACATGGACAATAAACTGAAAGTTATTTCCCTTATCGAGCAAGATCAAGATTAGTTCTGAAGTGATTTTGTTCTCAACAAATCTAGAGCATCTTAGCTGTATCTGCCATCATGAAAAAAGTGGAGGTGCAGGTATAAGGAGTGGGCATGGCTGAGTCGATTTAGAATTCCCTTACAAACATGAATCACTGTGCATTATATATGAAAGCCGAATGTACACACACAAACCCATACCCATACACACAAGTATATACACAGTCATTAAAAATGTATTTTTGGATTCAGGAATCTAACAAATCTACTCAACAATTAATTTAGGGTCAGGTACAATACAGTAATTCCTCTTACCTATAGTACCTATGCAACAGGTAGAGAAAAAAATTGGGTGCGCGGAACGCCATGCGACAGAAGTGAAACTTCTTTGGCAACGTTGAGAGTGAAATAGAGGAATACATATAAGTTAATTATATCAAACGGAAGAAGGAAATCTGAATAAAAAATAAAATAAGAAATTCACTTTCACGGCATTTTAAATCGAATACGTATAAAACAATAACACAGTTGTGATGAACTAATGCCCAAACTGTCACTGATCGTAGCCACTGTGTTTGTTTACATGAACGGGACGCTTTGGTTAAGTTTCTGAGAACGTTAGTGACGTGTAAACAATGCTCATGCAATGAATAGAGCCATCTATAATGGTGAAGGGCTCACCACACCACTAGCTCGAAGCAGTAATAGCCCCCCACTCAATGCCTGATACCTTTTCCCCCGCACACCCATGGCCCCACTCCTTCAATAACAACTCTATGTTTGCTACTTACCCCCATTATATAATTTTGTGACGATTTTGTTCATAACGCTAGAGTGAAACGCAACTTTGGGTTAGCTCTCGATTTACTCCTAGCGTGCCTAAAGAAGTTTCACTTCAAAAATATTTTACAAATTAGCCTACCTTTTAGTCGTAGGTGGACAAAATATTGTATAATAAGTGCACAGATTACTGAATGAAATGTAGGTATGAAGCCATTTCTGTGTAGGTTTTCTCCACAGTTTGCCCTTCTTTAATAACACTACTTTCGTGATGATTTTGTTCGTAACGCAACTTTGGGTTAACTCTCGATTTATTCCTAGCGCCCCTAAAGAAGTTTCACTTAAAAAAAAAAAATGTACTGTACAATGTTACAAAGTTGAATCAAAGTCAATTAAAATGAACCATTAGTACAGAAGCTAGATCTTCTAAAGTACTTAAGTGGCAGATGAAGAAAAACTGCGAATTTGTTCTTGCTGCAGGCAAGTTGAAATAAATTTTCTGGCTTTCCATAAAATATATATATCCAGTTTTATATAATACAAAATATATGACTCTGTAAATACCATGCTTATGCAGATAACTGTACTTATCTTCTACCCTTCATGTGCTTTCTTCAATTGGTCTTCGTGATGAAACATGGATTGAAGTGTGGCTCCTTATTATGGTACATTTTGCTACAGCTTGCAGCAAACTTCTTCTTCCTTTGTCACCCCAAACTGCATACTGATACAACCAATGTGATAGTAATTATATCTTGCTTGAAGATATTAAACGTAATTCTGTGTTTGACCCATATGGCATTATGTATTCATCACACTCCTGACAGTATCCATATATTCGAAGGCTTCACCTCGTTAAGTTCTTTCGGCTCAGTTCGCTACCTAAATTCTCATGTGATAAAATATAAAGTGTGATGTAGTGGGCTAAAAGTAGCTGAAGTTGAAATTCAAGATGTGATTACCGGTACATACTTCTAGTATGTTTTACATTCCACCATATTGTGTAATCGTAATTTTTAATTAAGTTTGAGAACAAATTCTTATGTAACTGATTACCAGAGTTATAATACTTATGACTCATGTCCGCCAGAATGATATTTATTCCTAATTTACTTCAGCTTTATAAATGTTGCTCCCATATTCCTTGTTGAGATTCATTTAAGGAGGGACATATAGCTTTGGGTGAAATTCATAGGTGAGAAATAGATGAAATTCATTCATTTTTTCTCAGCAATGAATTGCTGTACAACCTTGCAATCTGACATACTCTTTATTGACTACTTCTACAACTGCATACTATTTTCAAAATTAATCAAACTAGTACAGCTATGGGTAATTGTTTCAAAATGGCAGTCATGTTTCAAGCACTGAAATGCAGTTTCCTTAATAACTTCCACAAATATCAATATTTCTGAGTGATTATTTTTCTGTGCATTTGTTGTCATATGAAAAATACTATCTACAGTCATTCATTTAAAATTAAAAATGAATTAATTAATAGTATTTTTAATATTTATATTTCAATGAAAAAGAAAATTAAAAAATATATTCTTAAAAATACTCATACTGTAGATATTCCAAAGATTGTAGATGATGTTTGCAAAAAGACAGAAAAAAGATTAACTCAAAAATATTGCCATTTGCTGAAATTATCATGGAAACGGCATTTTAGTGCACAAAATGTGGCTGCCATTTTGTAGCGATAATTATCCACAACTGTAACAGTTTAATTAATTATGAAAATAGTATGCAATTGTAGAGGTAGTCAATAAAGAACATGCCAGATTACAAGATTACAGAACAATTCATTGGTGAGAAAAAAATATAATTTCACCTAATTTCTCACCTACGAATTTCACCGAAAGCTGTATGCCCCCCTTAATGATCCTGTAATAAACATGTGATATAATTAACTATTGTTAAAACCCTTTCTAGTCACTTATAACTTATGGCAAATGTTTACACAATAATGCTTCCATGTTTAGCTGAAGTTTCTTACTATACATGTTGCAGTGGTTCTAAATAGATAAAGGTTTGAGATCTGCTGAAAGTCACTTTCTAAAAATGTGAGATATTTAAACTAACTGTAATTATAAAGTTGAATTCAGTATAGAATTTAAGTTAGTTTTGAGATTGATACAGATCTATATAAAACCAGTTATACCAAATATGTAAGCTACATAAATTATCTGTTTACTTGGGTTACTCCGGTTGTTCTCCTTCTCTATTTGCGATTTGATTTATTTTATTAATAATGTGATCTGCCTGTTTAAGCTTGTATATTACATATTTTCCGTTTGTTCTTCTGGTTTTTAATTATGATTCATATAATTCTGAGTTATGAATATCATTCTGGAATTTTCATATGTTTGTATGCATCACATTCCCTTTCCTACTAAATAAATTTCTAGAGAGTTCTTGAATTGATAGCTACAGGTCTATTCTGATTAATGATATTAATAGTTACAGGCTAATTTCATATTAATCATGTTTTGGGATTCAGATTAATTATGTGCTTTAGGGTTTTTCTAAATTAATTGCTACCGGTACTTATTATTACTTTCATTATACTATTACATCATTCTGCTCTATGCTTTTCTGTTTGGTTCATTCTTATCTGATTTATATTAGCTCTGTTTGTCATATTATTTCTGTCCGTTACTCCAGTCTATATTTAATAAATGGACTTGTTTTGAAGTGCTGATCTTCATGCATCCTGATTCTCTTCTACCTCTATGTGTGGTCACTGATCTATTATTCTTTGGCGAGGTACAGATTGTAGTTACACCCATAACCAAATTAAATTAAATTAATCTGAGGGTGTTCGAAAATAGGGTGCTTAGGAAAATATTTTGGCCTAAGAGAGATGAAAATGGGGACTGGAGAAAACTGCATAGCGAGCTTCATGACCTGTACTCTTCACCGGATATAGTAAGAGTAATTAGATCACAGAGGATGAAATGGGCTGGACATATTGCTCGCATGGAGGAGGAAAGACATCTCAAAAGTATTGACTGGGATGCCCGAAGGGAAGACCTAGATGTAGGTGGGAGGACAATATTAGGATAGATTTAAGGAAGTAGTATTTGCAAGGGATGAGTGGACAGACTTAGCACAGAACAGGGTTGAATGGCAGGCTCAGGTAAGCGCAGCAATGAACCTTCGGGTTCCATAAAATAGATATTCCTTTAGCTTGCTGAGGAATCGTCTATTGCCATGGAGTAAGTAAGTAAGTAAGTAAGTAAGTATTATTACAACACTTCTGGAATTAAAATTTATTAAAAAAAAACCACACAGTTATTGGATTATGAGCCATTGGTTTATGTATGAATTATGCTAATCACTGAATACTGCAGCAGAGCTATTGAGCTGCCTATATTATTATTACTCTGTTACTCTGGATTTTGGTTTCAATTTCAGGGTTTGCAGCCAAAGCAGCCAGCTAAAGTTGAGCCTGACAGCATTGATACTTTCCTTTGTAAGTGGAAACTCTTTTCATTAAACAAAATGCTAACTTTTGAAAGCATCATGTATTTGAAACTGTTACACCTTAAGTATTTTGCATACATTCAGATCTTATACTCTCTATGACCTATTAATAATTAATCATAATCAGCATATTTAATTTACGGCAAGGCCTTCTTTTCTTAAGAGTTCAGAGTTAGAGTGAACTAAGTCTATTTTTTTCTTCCAATTTTGAAATAACACTGCTATGGTAAAATAGAAATGTTATATTTTCTGAGAAATGGTGTTCTAGTTCATAGTTTGAGTTTTATCGACCAGATGACAGCAAGAACAATAAGACAACATTAATTAATGGAGCTAATCAACTTTGAGATAAGTTACGTTTTCTCAGAAATCAATCTTATGGACCTGATTCACTTTAATTCTGAACCATCCCACTAAAAAGTTGAAACTAGCCAATATGATGAAGAACACCTTAGAAGGTCCCAAAGATGCCTAGAGGGCCTCAAAGAGACCAAAGATGCCTGATGGCCTCAAAGTGACCAAAGATGCCCAAAGGGGGAAGAAGAGTAGATTAAATACCTTCATGGGGTATCAGTCAAGCTTTTGGCCATCCTTAGCTTGACTTTTATACACCTAACATTGCTGACCCAAAAAAAACCATATTACAAACCAATGCCACGAAAGCATCAAGTTCTACAAGGGAAGGCCTATACTTGCTGGACAACTGTTCAGTGTTCATTTCTCCACATATATTCATTTAAAAAATAATAGGCCTATATACAAATGTTATTTAGATTTAACGTTATTTACATTATAATTGCCTGAGTTGTATTGTAACTCTTATTTTTTTAAAAAATCAACATTCTTAGTTTTTAAATATAAGATCATATAGACATTAATTAATTAACGTGAATAACTTATAACACAAGCTAACTACCTGGAGTTCCACCACACTGAAAACAATTTATTCTCTTGTTACACATCACAATCACTAGTTCTAATATCTGTTGTTGTTTTGGCATTCTGGAAAACCTGCAACTAAGAATATAATATTTGTTGATTTTTAGTGCACAAAATTACATGTAGAAATATTAAAAATCAGGTAAACTGATGTAAACAAGTGCCAGTATGTTTTTTTAATCAGTTATGACTGCAATTATGATATGCAGAATATGTGTTTTTTAATTGATTTACAAGTTACGCTCCAGATTTATTCATTAAGCAGGGCTTAGGGAAGAAAAAAGGTCTAGTTTTCTTTTTAATCAGATTAAAATCTTCCAGCATCAGCTGAACTGTACAGATTTTTGATATCTTGACAATCGCACACTCACATAGAAATACGAAAAAGAAAGTGAAATTGGCTGGTTTCGGGATTTGAACCATGGAACTCCATAACGTGAGGCCAAAACGTTACCATCTCGGTCACCTGGGTCAGTTTAACGGTCTAGTTGTAAGTTATACGCGCATGTAAAACAATAGTGTTTTTGGTCATAGCTACCTCTATTTTAATTTCCAAAGCCGTAAAATATCACAGTAAAACAATTGACTATGTTGTCATGATAAATGATTTGCTTTTTTTTTATATAAATTCTTTCGAATACGTATATTATCATAAAATAGGCACCAAATTGAGCATTACTCCGAAACAGGTGAACCGATTTCATCCAGTATCAGTAGACCTCTTCCCATGAACACTATAAATGTGTATACCAAATTCCATAAAAATCCGGTAAAGCGTATTTGAGTTACCGTGTTTTTAAAATAGACACTAAATTGGGTTTTACTCCGGTACCGGACAACCGATTTGGTCCAATATCGGTAGACGTCTTCCCATGTACATTATAAATGGGTATACAAAGTTTCAGGAAAATCCAATAAAGCATATTTGAGTTATCGCGACTTCTCATATATTAACATAAAAGGCAATAAATTGGGCATTATTCCGGTACTGGCCAACCGATTTGGTTGAACATCAACAGACGTCTTTCCATGGATAGTATAAATGCGTATACGAAGTTTCATAAATATCCGATAAGGCGTATTTGAGCTATTGCGCCTTTAAAATATACACTAAATTGGGTTTTACTCCGGTACCGGTCAACAGATTAGGTTCAAATTTAACAGAGTACTTTTCATGGATGTCATAAATGCGTATACCAAGTTTAATGGAAATCCGATACAGCGTATTTGAATTATGGCGCCTTTCTATTAGAAAGGCGCCATAATCTATTAAAATAGGCACTAAATTGGGCATTACTCCGGTACCGGTGAACCGATTTGGTTCAATATCAATAGGGTTCTTCCCATTGACATTATAAATGTGTTGTCCAAGTTTCATGAAAATCCGAAAAAGCGTATTTGAGTTAGAGCGCGTACAGACACACGGACGGACGGACAGACGGACGGACGGACAGACAGACAGACGGACAGACATTTTTCGTCCCCCACACAATCTCATAAAGTACCATACTGGCACTTAATAAAATCAGGTAAACTGATATAACAAAGTGCAGATTGGAGTTAATAGGCCATGTGCTTCCAATATACATGGCACAGACTTGGCACTATTAATATTGTTATATAGGCCTATCTAAAACATAAGTGTTTATTATAATATGTTTAAATATAATAATGGTACACTGGTAAGCAAATCATTAGCAGAATGTAAATAAATACCCTCCACAAATTATAAATCACAATTACTATCACTGTATGGATTTAACAAAATAATAACAAATAGGCCTATTTATCATTAACGTGTGTTTACCTACCAAGAGTTATCTGAAGGTATAAAATTTTCTCTGTGAATTGCAGATAATTTATCCATTTAAACTGTTTGGATTCATTTTTGGGAAATTTAAACACTTGGGCATACTGTCCATTAGCATTATTAGGCCTAATGCTACAGTACAGACAGGAACAAAATACTATTAGGCATTTTTCCCTATTTCTGTTTAAAAATACAATTTTCATCCAGAATAATGACTCATGCATTTGGCCTGCTATGATGACGTGTATATTTCGTCTTAAAACAGCATGGAAGCCATGACTATGGCTAGCAACATGGCTTTATTGTAGTGGTGATGATTTGCTGTTTAAAAAGCATGTGACCGTTAATTAGCCATTACTCTGGTACCAGTCAACCAATTTGGTCCAAAAACAATATGCTTCTTCTCATGGACATTATAAACGTGTATATGAAGTTTCATGAAAATCTGATAAAGAGTATTTGAGTTATCATGCATATAGACACATGGACAGACAGATGGATGGACAGACATTTTCCCGTCCACCACACAATTTCAGAAAGTACCATTCTGGCACTTAATAATTTTTACAGTAAAAGAAATCCACTGGCTCCTGGTATTCAAAAAGGATAAGTTACATCCAAAACTTAAGCCGATGTCCCACGTTCCAATTATTATTGGTCCAAATTTCTACAAAACCATGAAACTGGATTGTGTAACATGGATGACTGCCAATGCACACAATTACATCCTATATTTTCCATCCAACTATTGCATGCAATGGAATAAAAAAGTTTATAATTTTCTATTAAAAAAATATATCAGCCAATAAGCATCATTCTCTCCCCACTTGACCCTCATGATGTATAAACATGGTACAGCTGATTCTCTGTGCTGCCAGTGCTCGATCACTGAACATAATCAAAAGGATAAATAGAAATTTTAGTGTCAAGAAGGTTAACATACACTAAGATGGACTTTGAATTTACAACAATAAGAACTATAACCATTATTACAACAGGCATAAACTTTGTGGAAATCTAGAAATTATGAAAAAGATTCGGTAGAAAACATTACTAGCATGTGCACATTGACTCGCCATGTTGATTGAGTATTTATTGATTTTTGTTTTTGGTGAAAATCTTGCAATATATTCGAAAGAAATGCAATCTCAAGTGCACAGACAGAAATAAGTGTATAATGCCTACTGATAAAACTTTTTGAACCAAGAAATTAGATCATGGGACATCGGTTTTATAACGTAGGCTACTTTGCCCATGAATAAATTACACAGAAAACTAGAGTATGCCAGCCATGGCACATCTAACAAATCTATTTCCACTTTTTCACATATTTCATTGAAATTTTACTATATTTTTTTTGCATGTTTTGTTTCTATTTTTAAATATTTGATTCTGAAAAGTTAGGGTGTTGCTAATAGTTGATTCTTGTAGTGTGCATTCACATGAAAGTAGCATAGCACGTGAGTTGTGCTACCAGAATGCACGTTGCACAATGAGTAGCATAGCTCACAGTTTTGCATCCATACAGTAGCAGCGTATGCAACCTGCAGTTTAAAGTCTTATGTTTTTCACTTGACCAAGTGGAAAAAAAAAGAAGAAAAAAAACTAGTTAAGGATTAAAAATAATGTAATTTACCTGTAAAGAATAAAGTTTCAGCAATTCTAATCCAGGTTTTTTTTTCTGTATGTTGCAATTGCTATATTCTTTCAATGTTATATCATACATGCATAGATTACTTTTCAACAGTTCGTACGAATTCTATGTTAAACTGGTCATTTTCCTGCAGTTTTCATGCCACCTTGGCCATGATCCACAGCTACACCAAGCAAATACATGATGAATTATCTTAACAATTAGAAAATGGCTGAAAAGGCACCAGTGCATATGTGTCATTCCATGTAGCATAGCACAAAATAAGTTCAGATCTACCTGAAGAAATGAATGTAACACATTGTGACCTACACTATTGCCATGCTAATTCGGTGTTGAGTAGCAAGCAGCATGCACCCAGTAGCACATGGCCTGCTATTTCAGTGTGAATGCTAATGTAGAATCTCAGACTGTAGGTAAATAGACTGGGCTCTCCCATTTGCTTATGATGAAATTTTATTGAGATTTAAATAATATTTTGAAACAAAATATTGAACAAAAAGAAATCTATATACAGTATGAATCACTTTGAAATTTACTTACATGTTTTGAAGGATTAGTAAATTGCTTATAACAGTTAATAATCCAACGAAAGTTAACAGGCAAGAACTTCATGATCAAATCAAAATGGGAGACTATGTTATGTCCTATGTATGCCACTTTCACTGAATTATTTAGATATGGAGATCAGGGAGTAAAGTGCTAGTTCCTTAAAATAAGAGGGTTGAGGGGCTTGCCCCCTCAAATAATACAAAGGAAACAATTTCATAACTAGAGTCTTATGTTATGTAATTAGTAAATAATACAAGAGAATGATATCTATATAGCAAGCCGCAAACTATTTGGATACGCACATCGTATGTTACATTTTGTCTTTCGTTTCTCAACAAGCTCTTAGCTCAGTGGTTAGAGCATTACACTGGCAATCCAAAGTTCTGCGGATAGAATCATAGCCTATGTAAAGTAGGTTTAATAAAAGTGTCAATGTAATATGTGTAAAAGTATGGGTAATAGAATTATCAGATAAAACATGTTGAGAAAATAGAAGTGAAATGAGCAGAAAAGGATTGATTAAAAAAAAAAAAAAAAAGGAGACAGAGAAGATTCAGTTTCAAAGACTGTTATGACATCATCTTGGTGACATCATAAGCATGAGCACATTTTACAAAATTACTTTAGTTTTTCATTGTATCCTAATTTATCTTCTGCAGAAAAGTGCCTAAATATGCAAGATCAGAGTTACTTAATTAAGGAAACGTACCTTTTTCTTCTGCAGTCAATAAACATGTTTTCTCACATACAACTTTCCATCCTTTGTTCCTTTATACAAATGCACAATCCTTTATACTGATACTTAGTCTATACACAAATGAACTTTCAGTACAAAATATAGTCCACACTTTTAAGCTTCCCCAGAACTAGTTGACTCCACTTCCCTTTTATCTTGTTTTTCTTTCTTTGGTGGCAAGATTTGGAAACGTATGTCAGATCCTTTTTGTCTTTTCTGAACTATTCTACCTTCTGATCCAATGCCTTGTGCTATTATGTTATATACTCTTTCCTGCAACAGAAAACATCAATGAAAAATGTAGGATTAATTATTTCCTAAAATTAAAGTGTTCCCTATATAGGCCATGGAGGCCCTAAGGGTTCCAGGAGGTTGAGGCTCAGAGATTTTCAACATTTGGCACATGAAGGTGGTAAGGTAGTCAGCCTTATGCACCGGCCGCCTTTACCCCCAGGATTGTTCCTGTTAGAGGCTGAGTCGACCCCAGGGCCATAGTGCCACCAGAAGAATTAGGCCAATTGAAAAATCCCATCACAAAAATCCTGATAAAAAATCACCTCATCGGGAATCAAACCCATGAAATTATTTCCTAAAATATGTACTTTAATTAAAACATATTGGATTTCATCTTGGGAAGAAATTTACACTATAATCTTTAGACAATGTTTCCTCAGAAGATTTTTTATTCTCTAGAGTCTTCATACACAGAGATGTTTCTGAAAATAGCATTTTTAGATTCAGGGTACTTGAAAATTTGTATTTACGTTAATAAGTTGACATGGAATTCTGAGGTTGACACAACTTTCTCTACCTATGGTAAGGGACAAGGAAGTAAAAACACCTAGGGTGGAAAAGATCATATTTGTGTTTCAAAAGCTAGAATCACAGATGGGATAATTAAAAATTATAATTAAGGCAGAGAAAGCCGAGTGAGAACTAGTATCGAGAATCACAGGTGAGTTAATAGTAAAAAAATATACTAACAAAGTAACAGTAAGATTGTCAGGTCGAACCCTACCCTCAAATTTTGCATACTGATAGGTCTTCATTACAGACAGACATATGCACAAAATTAGCTGTTCGTACAAACTGTAAATGGGTGAAAACATGTTTATATTGGTTGGTTATGATTGTTAGTGTGTGTGAGTGTGAGAAGTGTGACCGCTCAATTTGAATAATTAAAACAAAGATATTTGCCATGCACACTGAATCAATCAACCTCTGCTTTCAATGTTGACATTTATTGTCCATACAGAACTATTTTGTAACGACGCAAATAGCGACGTGCATAATCAACGATAGGAGACCATTCCTAAACAAAGGAAGGGTTGGGGGACCGCAACTAATCGATATTGAACATTTTCATGATTATCGATACTGCCCTGAATTTTATTTGAATTACAGAAAAGGAGAGGTGCGCATGCGTCGACGCTGAATCGACGAGGGAGACGTGCGGAACCTAAAAGACAGTTAGTAGTACGTGCCTGACTACGAGAGAGAGAAGTTGAAAAGGCAGAAGGGAGAAGACGAGATTGGGATGTGTGACAGCGGTAGCGACGTTCTGGCATGATGGTGTGTCAGACTTCCATCTAAGGAAATTCTGGTTGTGAACTTCCTTGACACGACTATATGGAGATAGTCATTAATCAGAAGAATACACCAAGTCGGCCAGTACGAGACACCGCTACAGCGAACATCAGCTGTGAGAGTGAGTCGTGACTGCTCGCTCTGAATAAGAGCAGTTATGGACATCAGGAAGTAATGGGAGACAACTCAGGATCGGAGGATAAGTTGGACATCACTGGTTGAGTATAGTCGTCTAGACTTTTTCTTATTGTTTGGGGAGTGAGAAAATTGAGATATCCTTTTTTTTTGTAAGGATGGTTTCTAAGTCATGTATGGCGATTAGACACCGTATGGAATAATAGAATAGAATAGAATAGAAACATAGAAGTGAGAATTCTAGAAGTAAAGTGATGAAATCCAGTAATCCAACTATTTTCTATTTCTGGTCTAAATTAATTATAAAAGAGCAGTCAAGAGCCTAACAACTGAATGCCAAAGTTAAATCTCTTCACTTTAGGTTTTTTTTGGGTGATTGTCCCACGAATGAATACATAGCTAGGGGCAATTGGTGATGCTCATAGAAACTTTGTTATTTTTGAGACAGGACGCGAGGGGAGTAAGGAAGAAAAGTAATTAAGGGGCATGCTTAGTACTTCTTACGAGGGCCCCTCCCTCTTGGGTTTCGTTCAGGTGACGGGTGACTATCTATAAATAGATTTCATGCCGGCCTGTAATGTTAAGTTATGTTTTTTATAGAGATTTATCTACAAGCGAAGGTATATGGAATATGGTAGAGGGGGATAAGAAGTGGAAAAATTGTAGGGCAAAAGAAGGCCTATGAGTGGTAGTGCAGTAGGGGTGTACCATTGGAAAATTTACATGTTAGGGTAGAAGTAAACGACATTAAAGGGGTTATAGAGAAGCTTACTAATCTGGGCGTGAATTAGTTTCAGTTAGAATTCTAGGGAATTTAGAGACAAAAGAAGATTGGGTGCCCATGCTAAAGAGTAGTAACTTAAGAAGTAGGAAAACTAGAATAACCTCCAAGTGAATTAAATCAATGGTATAAGCTGAAGGGAACTCTACTTAAAGAAAGAAAGGGGTTAAAAGATAACAGCTGATGACTGGTCAGGTTAGAAAGAGGAGAGTGAGTTGAAAGGTAATAACAAATGATTGGTTAGGTTAGAAAGAGGAGAATAGGTAATTACGAGTAGTGTACTGATGATAAGTAGTTTATTAACAAGTACTAGAGATTGTAAGGGTGAGGTGAGGGAACGCCGGAAGTATCCCGAATCAAACAAATAAAATCTGGTAGTAGGCAAGGCCTATACCAGTACATATAAAGAAAAGAAATTTATGAGAGATTGTGAAAGCCATCGATGTTGGAGGCGAACAACGGCCCCACGTGCCTCTAGGAGAGAGTGTCAGGGACCTCTGACGTCGATTTACAAAATTTTATTTTTGTTTGCGGCCCATTAATATTTTCCCGGTTGCAGGAGAGGAGTCAGATTGTTTGTAACTCAAGATCTAGACGCCGCTCCTGTATCGGTGGTCTATCGCCACAGTCACTCTGTGGGTATAGGCCTAAACTTCTATTTCTTTCTTCGTGAGACTGTCTTTTCTATCTATCTTTAAATACAATTCTTCATGGACTAAGCTGACAAATAGACTAATATAGGAGACATAGGTGGGATTATTGAGTGTAATCTGTAGAGTAAGGACTGGATTATGAATTGAAAACCTTTATTTATTCAAGAAAAAAAAAACCCAGTATAATATATATATTGAACTATCTTGAAGTTGCAAATGTAAATGACTACACAAGTCAGTAGTAAATTAGAAGAATAATACAAGACGTTCTAGTAGATACCTGAAAAACAAAGAAAGAAAATTAAAGTAATTAATTAAGGATTTGTTATTGTTGAACAGAGAACGTACTTATATAGTTAAAATTGGGTATACTAACCTTGAATAATCAAATATTATCCTACCAATAAAAGTGTTGAATGGTTAATGTAGTGTAAATGTAATTTATTGTATATAAGATTGTTATTGTTGAAAAAAGAAAAAAAAAAATAATATATTAAATAAATTATGGTTATTGTTATGCAAAGTAAATTAACGTGAAGTTCAGATTTTTGACCCTTATCCTTGTAATGGTTTGAGAGTAGCTGGTTTTTGTGCTAAGTTACATACTTTGGTAGTGAGTATTGAAAAAAGGAGAAAAAGAAGAAGCAGAATAAAAAAAAACGAAAGGTAAATCCGAACCCAACTCCCGTCTCCACTGTTAATTTAAAAGCTAGTCGAGGGGCATGTAGGTACATAGCCTGTGTATCTATAATTTAATTTGTGTCTGGGCTGATACATAACAAAAAGAAAAGAGGAAGCGTATTGATGATGGCGCCCGTTAATATAAATTTTCATCAATATTATCAAGACTGGGTAAATTGTTAAAAGAGAGAGAAAGTAGACTGAGAGTAGGAAGTTTGCAATCACCCGGTGTCAAAGGTAGTTGTACTGAACGTTGGAATGTGGACTATGCAGGCAGTGTTGTGATGACACGACAGGTGTATGAGTGACCTTGTTTTGTAGGAGTTCAGTAAACTTATATACTACGATTGAGAATAATCACATATTAGTCGTCACAGATTTTGGCGAAGATTTAATCCAAGAAGTTAGGGAACTTTATAGCATAAAGTAAGAGCGCCTTCAAAAGTTTGGTCGCCCATAGTATAAAGTAGAAAAGCCCGTCACATATTTTGGCGCCCATATCGTGGGGCTGAGTAGTGTTAAAACAAAACAGTATTGCTAATTGTTGCAACTTAATTTAGTTAAAATTGTTAAGTGAAAAAAAAAAAGGAAACCTTTATTCAGTTGAAGTTCCATATTATGATAGCCCATAGCGTGAGGCAGTGATAGTTTGATATCCTAACGTGAGGCGAGATAGGGTTAAAAGAATTTTGGGGGTTAGGTTAGTATAACTGAAATTTATTCTCAAAAAATAATAATAATAATAATAACATATTTTTGGGAAAAGAATAATGACTATTGACAAGTAAGGACTTCTATAGATGACTAAGACAGACGACTGAACTATTGTGTGTTCTAATCTTTTTTTCCAGTGGTATTGTTAATATATAAATATGGCTACTTATGTTGATCCGTATGCACAAATAAGAGCAGCTGAGCTAACCCAAGCTATTAGGAAGTTGAGGAAGGCGGATTTAGAGGCAGAATGTGATAGAGTAAAGTTACCGACCACAGGTACAAGGGATGAGTTAAGACAACGCTTGTTAGATTATGCCCGTAAGAACCCTCAGTCATTTCAAGTGTTAATTACGGCTTTTGCTCTGAGTCAGGAAGTTTTGGAA
Source organism: Ectobius pallidus (assembly GCA_964059195.1). Taxonomy (NCBI): domain Eukaryota; kingdom Metazoa; phylum Arthropoda; class Insecta; order Blattodea; family Ectobiidae; genus Ectobius; species Ectobius pallidus. The sequence goes on from CAXKWD010000006.1 coordinate 116,152,630, forward strand.
GAAGATTTAGTTGAACATAATATAACGGTACCACAAGATTCATATGGAGATGTAGTGTATACATGGGTTAAGTTAATGCGTAGGAAGGCCATGGCGGTAGCTGATTCAGAAGAAGTTGTACCAGTAGTACCATCGTTTACAATTCAGTTAGAGCCACATAAACCAAATACTTTGGATCTGGTTCGTAAATGGAACATTAAATTCAAACCTGGGGATAGTATTTACTTATTTTTGGAGAGATTGGAAGATTTAAAACAAAGTTCTAAGTTACAGGGTGTAGAGTTATTGTCAGTATTACCCGAAATTTTACAAGATTCAGCTTTACTTTGGTACAGGAACAGATTAACAGATTGGCCTACATGGGAAGCTTTTTTGAAAGAATTTAGAGAATATTATTTGCCTATTGATGAGGAAGACTGGCTTTTGGATGAGATTAGACAGAGAACGCAAGGTCCCAAAGAATCGATTTTTGATTATGTTAATGCTATTCAAACGTTAATGAGGAGGCTGAGTACTCCAATGAGTCCTCAACAAATGATGAAGACTGTTATCAAAAATTTGCGTCCTGATGTAAAATTGTACATTAGACCTGCAGAGATTCAAACTATAACAGATTTAATACGTGTAGGTAGACAGTATGAACAAATATTGTTAGATTCTGAGAGATATATTCCTCCTCCAACGCAGGTTAGAGCTACAATTAAAGAAACGGCTTATAAACCTCAGAGACAAGTTGTTATACCTTCAGTTCATACAGCGCTAGGAATTCAGGGAAAACAGGAACTTCCATCGTCCGAGTTACAAAAGAAACCCAATGTTAGTTTTTCTGCAAAGACGTGGGATAAGGAACGAAATTCAAGTCCTGTAAATGATTCTAGAATGGTTAAAGCAACAGAAAATAAAGAGAGACAGGATGAGTCGAGGGATAATGGTAAAAACACCACCTTACGTTTTTCAAATAATCAGCGATGTTGGAATTGTGATAAAACAGGACATAGGCAGTTCGAGTGTAAGGCACCTCGTAGAGTTACTCCACGCACTACGATTAAATGTTATAATTGTAATAAGCTTGGACATAGGTCTATTGATTGTAGGATGCCCCAAGAAAGAAAAGTTAGGCCTACAAATCCCTTAAGGCAATTAACTAAAAATCAGGCTTGTGTGATGTTAAATATAAATCCTACAGATTTAGTTAATGGAGATAGATGTTTTGTTGAAATTTTGCTGGAGGATATTACATTTATTGCTTTAATAGATTCCGGTTCAGATAAAACTTATGTGGGAGAGAAGGGTGATTTTTTGTGTAAAATGTTAGATTTAGCAGTAGAAGAATCTGAAGTTAGGGTGGTGCAATTAGCAGATAAAACTTATAGTTCTATAACAGGAGAGAGAACTTTTGAGATGAAATTGCAGGACAGGATCTTTCAGATAAAATGTAAAATTATGCCAAATTTAGCAGTAGATATGATTCTGGGCATGGACGTTTTGAAACAAATTGGGTTAGTAGTAGATTTGCAAGATGGGACTTGGTATTTCAAAGATGAACCAGCAAAAATTTTTCAATTTGTTAAGGCTATAGATTTAAAAGAAGAAGATCAACTACATAATATTCTTACTTTACCTACACCTCAGGAAAGGGACAGATTGAATATGTTTTTGGAAAATCAGTTACAGAAATTTGATCAGTGTACTGGACTTACCGATCTGATTTCTCATGTTATTGATACAGGCGATGCAAAACCTATAAAACAAAGATATTATCCAGTATCACCCATTTTGGAAAAAGTTATACACGCGGAAATAGATAAAATGTTATTGGAAAAAGTTATAGAGCCTTCAAATTCACCTTGGTCGTCTCCGGTAGTTATGGTAAAGAAACCAGATAGAACATGGAGGTTCTGCGTAGATTTCAGAAAAGTAAACAATTGTACTAAAAGAGATAGTTATCCTTTGCCATACATTGAACATGTTTTGAGTAAATTACGACATGCTAGGTATATCAGTACAATAGATTTGAAAAATGGGTATTGGCAAGTTCCATTAGATGAAGCAAGTAAAGAAAAAACAGCATTTACCGTACCTGGTAGAGGATTGTATCAGTTTCGAGTTATGCCTTTTGGAATCCATAACGCACCAGCCTCGTTTCAAAGATTAGTTGATACTATATTAAGAGAAGAGATAGGAGAGAAATGCTTTTGTTATTTGGATGATATAGTACTTATTAGCGAGACATTTGAAGAACATTTGTCCTTGTTAGAAAAAGTCTTAGAGAAATTAAGAAAAGCTAACCTGAAAATTAATAGGGAAAAATCAAAATTTTGCAGAAGTGAATTAAAATATTTGGGTCATATCATTACTCCATTAGGAATTGCTGTAGATTCAGATAAAATCTCGTGTATCCTTGAGTATCCAGCCCCTACAAAAGTCAAGGAAGTACGAGCATTTTTAGGATTGGCTTCTTGGTACCGACGATTCATTCCATTTTTTTCTGAAGTTGTAAAGCCCCTCACTGCACTTCTGAAAAAGAATCAGAGATGGCGTTGGACTAAGGAATGTCAGGAATCTTTTGATGAATTAAAATCGAAATTATCTAGTAGTCCTATATTAACTTGTCCAGATTATACTAAACCCCTAGTGCTACAGACCGATGCTAGTTTTTCAGGACTAGGAGCAGCATTAATTCAGACAGGAGAGGAAGGAGAGGAAAAAGTAATAGCTTATGCTAGTAAAACTTTAACAGTAGGTGAGCAAAAGTGGGCAATAGTCGAGAAAGAATTGTTAGCTATATTGTGGGCAGTTCAAAAGTTTCGTCCTTATTTGGAAGGTTATCATTTTAAAGTATATACTGATCACTTTGCTCTGAAATGGTTAAATACATTACAGAATCCGACTGGACGATTAGCTAGGTGGAGTTTATTGCTCCAGGAGTATGATTTTGAAGTAATACATAGGCCTGGTAGATTACAAAAAGTTCCGGATGCTTTATCTAGAATACACGAAGGGAAAGTTCAAGAGAAAACGGTAGAGGAAGAATTTTGCCTCTTGTTGACTGATAACTCTGAAGTAGTGGAATGGGAAAATATACAAGATGCTTGGTATATTAAGCGGAAAGAGCAAGTACAGAGTAAACCTAAATTTTGGCCAGATTGGAAGGTCGTAGATGGGAAGTTGTACCATCTTAGATTAGATCAGTTAGAACAAACTTTAGAGGGAACAGTAAATAGGTGGAAATTAGTTATTCCGCAAGATTTTAGGATTAAAGTATTGCAGGAATGTCATGATGCACCGACTGCAGGACATATGGGGATAGCTAAAACTTTCTTTAGAATAGCAAACAAGTATTATTGGCCGGGAATGTTTAGAGATGTTGCTAAGTATGTTACTGCTTGTGAAATATGTCAGAGACAGAAAGTGTTACAGACGGCTCAAGCAGGACCAATGCATTTTTACCAGAAAGAGAAACCTTGGATGACTGTAGCTACTGATTTGTTGGGACCTTACCCACGTTCCAAAAAAGGGAACCGATACATTGTAGTATTTCAGGACACCTTTACCAAATATGTAGAGTGTAAAGCGTTAAGGAAAGCAACCAGTGGAGCAGTTACGGAAGCATTTTATGAATTGATCATCCTTAAATGGGGAATTCCGGGATATTTGCTGATGGATAATGGACCGCAATACACTAGTAAATTAATGCGAGAGATAGCTAAAGCTTTTAATATAACTCCTTGTTATTTACCTGTATATTCGCCACAAGGAAATCCAGTAGAAAGAGTCAATAGAGTATTGAAAACAATGATTTCTAGTTATATTCAAAAGGATCAGACAGTTTGGGATGTGTATTTGAGAGAATTTAATTTTGCTATAAATACGGCTAAGCATAGTTCCACTGGATGCACTCCTTATATGCTAAATTATGGGAAGGAGCCTGAAATTATCAGTAGGATTGAAAAGGTGGAAAACCAACCGATTTATAAAGAAATTCCAAAACTTTGGGTGGAGAGACTCAATAAATTGAAAACGGTACGTTTAATGGTTAGACATAACTTAGAAACCGCCTATAAGAATTCGAGTCATTATTATAATCTTCGGAGGAGAGAGGTGAGATTTCGTCCAGGAGATCTAGTGTTAAGAAGAAACTTTAAATTAAGTGATGCCTCACAAGCTTATACAGCAGGTTTAAGTGCAAAGTTTGTCGGGCCCTATATTATAAAGAAAAAGTTCAGTGAAAATAGCTACGAACTGACAAACCGTTTTGGTAAAAAGTTGGGGAAGTGGCACGTCAAAGACTTGAAACCCTTTGTTCCTGGATAAACATTCTTTAAGGCTGGTAAAAGAGACACGCACAAAAAAAAAAAAAAAAAAAAAAAAAAAAAAAAAAAAAAAAAAAAAGAATGTGATCTGTGTCAACATTATTTTTTTTATGGTGAGTGCGGGAAGAATGTAACGACGCAAATAGCGACGTGCATAATCAACGATAGGAGACCATTCCTAAACAAAGGAAGGGTTGGGGGACCGCAACTAATCGATATTGAACATTTTCATGATTATCGATACTGCCCTGAATTTTATTTGAATTACAGAAAAGGAGAGGTGCGCATGCGTCGACGCTGAATCGACGAGGGAGACGTGCGGAACCTAAAAGACAGTTAGTAGTACGTGCCTGACTACGAGAGAGAGAAGTTGAAAAGGCAGAAGGGAGAAGACGAGATTGGGATGTGTGACAGCGGTAGCGACGTTCTGGCATGATGGTGTGTCAGACTTCCATCTAAGGAAATTCTGGTTGTGAACTTCCTTGACACGACTATATGGAGATAGTCATTAATCAGAAGAATACACCAAGTCGGCCAGTACGAGACACCGCTACAGCGAACATCAGCTGTGAGAGTGAGTCGTGACTGCTCGCTCTGAATAAGAGCAGTTATGGACATCAGGAAGTAATGGGAGACAACTCAGGATCGGAGGATAAGTTGGACATCACTGGTTGAGTATAGTCGTCTAGACTTTTTCTTATTGTTTGGGGAGTGAGAAAATTGAGATATCCTTTTTTTTTGTAAGGATGGTTTCTAAGTCATGTATGGCGATTAGACACCGTATGGAATAATAGAATAGAATAGAATAGAAACATAGAAGTGAGAATTCTAGAAGTAAAGTGATGAAATCCAGTAATCCAACTATTTTCTATTTCTGGTCTAAATTAATTATAAAAGAGCAGTCAAGAGCCTAACAACTGAATGCCAAAGTTAAATCTCTTCACTTTAGGTTTTTTTTGGGTGATTGTCCCACGAATGAATACATAGCTAGGGGCAATTGGTGATGCTCATAGAAACTTTGTTATTTTTGAGACAGGACGCGAGGGGAGTAAGGAAGAAAAGTAATTAAGGGGCATGCTTAGTACTTCTTACGAGGGCCCCTCCCTCTTGGGTTTCGTTCAGGTGACGGGTGACTATCTATAAATAGATTTCATGCCGGCCTGTAATGTTAAGTTATGTTTTTTATAGAGATTTATCTACAAGCGAAGGTATATGGAATATGGTAGAGGGGGATAAGAAGTGGAAAAATTGTAGGGCAAAAGAAGGCCTATGAGTGGTAGTGCAGTAGGGGTGTACCATTGGAAAATTTACATGTTAGGGTAGAAGTAAACGACATTAAAGGGGTTATAGAGAAGCTTACTAATCTGGGCGTGAATTAGTTTCAGTTAGAATTCTAGGGAATTTAGAGACAAAAGAAGATTGGGTGCCCATGCTAAAGAGTAGTAACTTAAGAAGTAGGAAAACTAGAATAACCTCCAAGTGAATTAAATCAATGGTATAAGCTGAAGGGAACTCTACTTAAAGAAAGAAAGGGGTTAAAAGATAACAGCTGATGACTGGTCAGGTTAGAAAGAGGAGAGTGAGTTGAAAGGTAATAACAAATGATTGGTTAGGTTAGAAAGAGGAGAATAGGTAATTACGAGTAGTGTACTGATGATAAGTAGTTTATTAACAAGTACTAGAGATTGTAAGGGTGAGGTGAGGGAACGCCGGAAGTATCCCGAATCAAACAAATAAAATCTGGTAGTAGGCAAGGCCTATACCAGTACATATAAAGAAAAGAAATTTATGAGAGATTGTGAAAGCCATCGATGTTGGAGGCGAACAACGGCCCCACGTGCCTCTAGGAGAGAGTGTCAGGGACCTCTGACGTCGATTTACAAAATTTTATTTTTGTTTGCGGCCCATTAATATTTTCCCGGTTGCAGGAGAGGAGTCAGATTGTTTGTAACTCAAGATCTAGACGCCGCTCCTGTATCGGTGGTCTATCGCCACAGTCACTCTGTGGGTATAGGCCTAAACTTCTATTTCTTTCTTCGTGAGACTGTCTTTTCTATCTATCTTTAAATACAATTCTTCATGGACTAAGCTGACAAATAGACTAATATAGGAGACATAGGTGGGATTATTGAGTGTAATCTGTAGAGTAAGGACTGGATTATGAATTGAAAACCTTTATTTATTCAAGAAAAAAAAAACCCAGTATAATATATATATTGAACTATCTTGAAGTTGCAAATGTAAATGACTACACAAGTCAGTAGTAAATTAGAAGAATAATACAAGACGTTCTAGTAGATACCTGAAAAACAAAGAAAGAAAATTAAAGTAATTAATTAAGGATTTGTTATTGTTGAACAGAGAACGTACTTATATAGTTAAAATTGGGTATACTAACCTTGAATAATCAAATATTATCCTACCAATAAAAGTGTTGAATGGTTAATGTAGTGTAAATGTAATTTATTGTATATAAGATTGTTATTGTTGAAAAAAGAAAAAAAAATAATATATTAAATAAATTATGGTTATTGTTATGCAAAGTAAATTAACGTGAAGTTCAGATTTTTGACCCTTATCCTTGTAATGGTTTGAGAGTAGCTGGTTTTTGTGCTAAGTTACATACTTTGGTAGTGAGTATTGAAAAAAGGAGAAAAAGAAGAAGCAGAATAAAAAAAAACGAAAGGTAAATCCGAACCCAACTCCCGTCTCCACTGTTAATTTAAAAGCTAGTCGAGGGGCATGTAGGTACATAGCCTGTGTATCTATAATTTAATTTGTGTCTGGGCTGATACATAACAAAAAGAAAAGAGGAAGCGTATTGATGATGGCGCCCGTTAATATAAATTTTCATCAATATTATCAAGACTGGGTAAATTGTTAAAAGAGAGAGAAAGTAGACTGAGAGTAGGAAGTTTGCAATCACCCGGTGTCAAAGGTAGTTGTACTGAACGTTGGAATGTGGACTATGCAGGCAGTGTTGTGATGACACGACAGGTGTATGAGTGACCTTGTTTTGTAGGAGTTCAGTAAACTTATATACTACGATTGAGAATAATCACATATTAGTCGTCACAGATTTTGGCGAAGATTTAATCCAAGAAGTTAGGGAACTTTATAGCATAAAGTAAGAGCGCCTTCAAAAGTTTGGTCGCCCATAGTATAAAGTAGAAAAGCCCGTCACAATTTAGGTGTTAAGAACTCAGGCTATTATACTACAAATCAAGTTATGCTTGTTATTACAGGCCAAAGTAAAAAAAGAAAAAAAAAAAAAAAAAAAAAAAAAAAAAAAAAAAAAAAAAAAAAAAAAAATTGAACCAATTTAAACAGCACATGAGATTCACTCTATTATTCCCAAACACTTAAACAGGTACTATTACTTCATGATAATTATTGGAATACAAATATGTCTATCAGTAAAGTAAAGTAAAGTAAAGTGTTCCCTATTACAGGCCATGGAGGCCCAGAGGGTTCCAAGAGGTTGAGGCTCCCAGATTTTTAGACACCGGCACATGAAGGTGGTAAGGTTGTCAGCCTTACGCACCGGCCGCCTTTACCCCCAGGATTGCTCCTGGTACTCATTTCTGTTAGAGGCTGAGTCGACCCCAGGGCCTTAGTGCCACCAGAAGGATTAGGCCAATTGAAAAACTCCAACGACCTCATCGGGGATCGAACCCGCGACCTTCCGGTTTGTAGCGCAGCGCCTCAACCACTACGCTACGGCGTACCCCATGTCTATCAGAGGAGGATATTATTCATTATTATATTATTTGCTCCCATAGTGATAAGGAAACTACACATAGGCCTATACAAGAAGCTTGAACTGTGCTTTGCAACAATGTGTCAGCCGACAGCACATGCTAGGTAGAGAAGGTCGCTACGCCTTCCCACTGACAACTGTGTGAGGCTACTCAATATTTCAAATTTATGGGATTCACACTTAATTTTCACCCACTTAAGTAAATATGAGCAGCTAATTTTTGGCATGTGTCTACAAAGACTAATGAATGTGCTAAATTTAAGGGTAGGTTTCGACCTGACAACTCACACTGTTTCCTCCTTAGAGTAGAGAATGCAGTGCGAATATTATGATTAGGGTAGAGAAGTCGTGTGAGTGATTGTATTTATAGAGTATTGCATTCTGTTTCATTGGCTATATGGTGAATTCTATTTAGTTTTATCAGCCACATTATTTCACTCTCTTCTTGATGAACACTGACTTACAACTGGTAAAATATACAGGAGAGAACTATGTAGCACCCTGCTGGATGTGATATTTTGGTTTTAGAAGCTTGGAAAATGGCCAAATTTGATGCTAGGCTATATTATTCTTTAGAAATCTATAAATATAATAAGCATTTTATATTTATAGGAAGATCATAAACGTAAGTATAATCATGAAAATGGGGACACAAAATTAACCTAAAATAGCACTGTGAACTGCTGTCAAATCACTATATTCTTGTCAGGCTGGGAGTGGGTGGTGGGTCATGCGGAAAAAATTCAATGCTGGAAACCTGACAATGAAAACAGTGGTCTGGGTGGTTAAGTCATTATTGAGGCTTCCTACATGATTCAAAAACTTTGTATCGACACCCGATCCCCTTAGTCATTAATATGTTGGGGGCTTGCTGCATGTACCACTTAACCAATACAAAAAGAGACAAGGACTCCCCTTCCAGTTACAGGCCAATCTTGCTGGTACCTATATTTTCCAAAATACTTGAAACCATAATGTATAAGTTACTTAACTGTGTAACTATTTTGAAAATAATTGTTTGCTAAATGAATCATAATTTGGTTTTAGGAGAAAACTGTCAACAATTGATGCCATTGATCATCTTGTAAGTAGGGTTTTACAGGTCTTTGAAAACAAAGGCTTTGACCAGGTCACGTTTTGCGACTTGAGCAAGGCCTCTGATTGCGTGGATTATGGTTTGCTTCTGGACAAACTACCGATAGCTTTCTATGGGATTAAAAATGCTCAAATCGTATCTCGAAAATCATACACAGATAGTTTGTATTGGTAAGGATAAAAATGTAGCTCATGTCAAGATGGGAGTACCACAGGGTTCTGTTCTGGGACCTTTCTTGTTCCTGGTTATGATAAATGACCAGCCATCCCATGTAAAAGTAGATACATTTCTCTATGCAAATGACACAACCTTCCTTAATTAAGTAAAGATCTCAGCAACCTTAAGAGTATCATTGATAACACAATCACAGAAACATCAGTATGGCTCAGAGCAAATGGTTTCCTGATGAATGAAAAAATGAAAATAAAAAAACACTTAGACTTTAGTTTAAAGGAAAAGTAAACTAAAAATTCAATATCATTTTCTTCATACGGATTGAAAGAAAATGTTTTTAAGAAATGATATTCGCTGTTAGAAATGTTTTACACCTTCACATTTAATCACAAAACGAATATGTTTATTGTAACGCGGTGGGCGCGTGACGTCATGCTTGACAAGTGCTTGACTCAGTCTCGCCCGGTGAAAGATAGTTCACAGCATTCTGTCTACTGTTACAGTTTTTTAGTGAGTATCTGTTCAAACAATGGTTTATTGTTGTGTTGTGGGGTGTACATACTCATCGTCGAAGAGTGATAACACACTTAAAATATCTTTCCATCGATTTCCCAACAGAGATAAGTCACCCGAACGTTATAAGCAATGGCTGATAAAAATAAAAAGAGAAAAATTTGTTCCTAGTTAATACAGTACGGTTTGTTCAAAACATTTTGAAGAAAATGATACCGAGCTTTCGGTACAGTTACGAAAACAGTTAACTGGAGAAACCCCGCAATCTGTTTAAAAAAGAAATGCTGTGCCATCACTTCTTTTGCGTGGGAAATCTGAAACACCGCCAATGAAGAAAAGAAAATCGTCGTACTTGAGGAAGAAGGAAATGAGAGAGTTGTTGCAAGTTTCGAACAGTAATCCATCAGTATCCGGGAATGGACAAATCATGAATGTGGAATCTAGTATTTATGACGAAAATTCAGTTTCTAACAGCGTAGGCGTTCAGTGTGAACTAGGAAATGAAACTTATGTCAATGTTTGCACAGATTCATTGAATGTTTATTCTAGAAATTATGATTTATATAGCTCTTTTAGCATTTCAGACATTTCTACTACCGCAAAAGATGATTCTGAATCTGAAAGTGACTCTGTTCATATCTTGAAAAATATTTTGTTTTTGATCTAAGTATTAACTGATAACGACTGGCAACTAGTGTATCTTTATTTATAATAACGCTATCGAATGAGGCATGTTGTGTTATACAGTCTACAACCCCCTTCTGTTCACAAATTACTTCACAGCCCCAACAACACACACTCTCGTGGCCCGTTTTCATATGTATACACAGCCCACATTCACACCATTCCGTATTTTCTTTTCTTCCTTGCAATTCTTTCAATAATTCCTTGTCATTTTCTTTTCGTGTGATATTAATTTGTGAATACTGAGATTTGTTCTTATAAGGTAACATTGCAGACATCTCTATCAACAACAAACACAAATGAGACTTTGTGGTGCATTAGAAAAACACGCGCGAGCATTACAGCAGCCGTCGTCCTGTCAGCGAGTTAGTCTATCTTGATGTCACAGTAGCTTTTTACTTCACCCATACAAAGCGTAATATTAGGCGCTTGAAGTTCGCGAGATCACCATTCGTTTCGTAATTCAAAGCTCCATGCAATGAGATTAAAATTAAAAAATGGTATTTTTTTAGTTTACCCTTCCTTTAAGAGATATGCAGCAATGTGAAGGTCCAAATTTTTAGGAATTCACATACTGTAGATAATAAGCTAACTGTAGATAATAAGTTAAAATACAAAAGTGGAAAAGTTATCCAAAGTTATCTAACTTACTTGCAAAAAAAATCTTAGATATTATGTACCAGATAACTATATTAGATTAGATTAAATTAATCGGGAAAACATTGTGAAGTGTATATTATATATAATCAATAAGAATATTCGTCTTCACACATTTTTTGTACGTAAAAACTTACCAAAAGGACGATCGTTTCCATGAGAGACTTCTCACCATCAGAAGTCTCTCATCAAAACGATCGTCCTTTTGGTAAGTTTTTACTTACAAAAAATGTGTGAAGATGAATATTCTTATTGATTATATATATAATAGATTATCTTATTTTTCTTTTTTTCAAAGCATCTTAATGTATGGGATCACATTACGGGGCAATTCAAGTCACACGACTGATATTCTACTGCTGCAGAAGAGATGCATTAGAATTGTTACTGGCTCTTCATACAAAGAACACTGCAAACCGTTATTTGCCGATCATGAAATCATGACAGTAATAAATCTACTGTATAATGATCCACACAAAAAATCATCTTTTTTCTTTTCAATGCAGATAAACATCCAGTCTTCTCCGGAATATACTGAGAGACAAAAAGATCAGCATAGATGACTCAATTGCCAAGTTAAGGTCAATTGAACAGACAAATGGAGTGCTACAGGGTGATCCCAGTGACGTAGCAAGCTTAGGTGGTACCCGGTGAGGAAAATGTGTAACCCCCCCCCCCCATTTAAATTATTAAAAGATGGAACAGTTCCAAGTGTTATTTTTTGGATAGTCAAAGGTAATTCCACGAGAGTTTAAGAATTTATCGATTCATGCAGCTGCAACGAATTTATCTGATGTAACTCGTAAACTCAACGGATTATGCAAAATTATTAATAATTACTTTGTTATATAAAAACAAAACTAAGCTCCGAAATCATGGTATACTATGAATCAACCATCCATAAAGCGATTCGAGTTACCATGTTGTAACCAGTGCTATAGTCCAGTTATTCATTGCATGGCCAGGTGGCTTCCTTTCGTTAGGGTGAAAAGCTTGCTGACAGCTCAACCCATTTCTTTACATTTACCGCACCAATCAGCTAGTTCCCCAACCAATCAAAATCTAAGAATGCCTTGCTAAATCTGTGACAGCTACTCGTCAACTCCACGTGGAGTGAAACACAAGGTTGCAAAATCTAGTTGCAGCAAGCAATAACACGTGTGAATTGATTAAAGCGAAGGAAGAACTGAGGTCAGTGATAACAATGAGAGAATATTGCAATGTTGCTTTTATTTTGGAAAGCGGTGACCAAGACTGATTTAGACAGATCATTTAACATAAAGAAACACCGACTTCATTGTTTATTCCTTTGAAGCCGCCTGGCATGGCCAGGTGGCTTCCTTTCATTAGGGTGAAAAACTTCCTGACAGCTCAACCCATTTCTTTACATTTACCGCACCAATCAGCTAGTTCCCCAGCCAATCAAAATCTAAGAATGCCTTGCTAAATCTGTGACAGCTACTCGTCAACTCCACGTGGAGTGAAACACAAGGTTGCAAAATCTAGTTGCAGCAAACAATAACACGTGTGAATTGATTAAAGCGAAGGAAGAACTGAGGTCAGTGATAACAATGAGAGAATATTGCAATGTTGCTTTTATTTTGGAAAGCGGTGACCAAGACTGATTTAGACAGATCATTTAACATAAAGAAACACCGACTTCATTGTTTATTCCTTTGAAGCCGCCTGGCCATGCAATGAATAACTGGACTATACCAATGGTGCATGTAAGACATAGTTAACCTAATTCAGCCAATTTTGTTAAGATTAAAGAAAGACATACATATCAAGCACATTATGCAAATATTTATTTTTTTTGAGTGATTTTTTTATATTTTTATATTTTGTTTTCCAAGTGAAATCTCGAATTTTGGAAAGATGAATTGTGATAAAAGGACAAACTATGTAGGCCTATTTATGTCAGATACCTTTCAAGATGTGAACCGAAGATTTTTACACAAAGAAAGTTTTCTCGAAAATGGCTATAATGATTTTCTTTAAATTTTGCACATGCGTTGCTTATACTAAGAGCTAAAACTTTTATTTTAAACCCTTTTCCGAAATAATTCTCTGAAAGGTAGTTAAAAGCCACCCACTAGGAATACGCACTCTTTATAATACGGCCTCTTGCAACGGAAAATCGTATGAAAACAAAATTTTGCATTTTGGGGATGTCACACAAAGATTGGCGACAACTTTCTCTTATTTTTAAGGGGGGCTAACTTTTAACTGGGCCGAGGAAGTTGTGTGAATTATACATCATTTTTTTTATAGGTGGATCCTAATAAATTTCATCAACAAGTAACGTAACTATTTTACGGATCTGTATTATTAATAATCTAGCTATTCTTAAATATGCGCACATCCCAGTTCAAAATCTAGATTGAAGGAGACTTCGGAGTCAACTCACATTCGAAGTTTATTTTCGTCAAAGTCATGACTGCTGCAGTGGGCAGAATTGGTTGCAGCTTGAGTGACATAAAATATCACCGACTGTTAAAGTTTCATTTAAATTAATAAAACTGCAGAGACAAGCTTCGGCAGAAATAAACACCCCTCCCCCTAATCAAAATATTATTGTTCGTATCAACACAGTGGCCAGTTCAGCCGCGTTTTATTACCTTTATTGACTGCATTTAAAACTAAAAGAAGTTTCATTACACATGTTGACTTGTAGAAGGTTGCTAAACTTACTTAATTGTTTTAAATAATATTATTATTTTCTTTAAATTCCCTTGAGCGAATTTTTACTTACAAAGACACATTTTTATTTTGTTACCCCCCAGGTGATGGCACCCAGGGCGGCCTGCACCCCCCTTCCTACGCCACTGGGTGATCCCCTCAGCCCGTTCGGAAATTCCTGACGTAGTGGCTTTGGAAAATGTGAAGTTTTATGCAGATGAAATGGTGCTAGGTCAATTGACAATCTGCAAGTTGCATTTAATCGCCTAATACAATGGGCGAACAGGAACAAGTTACAGGTGAACAAGGCTGAAACAGCGATGATGACATTTAGAAATGGAGGAAGACAGGTTGGCAAGGACCTGATTCCAATAGTACAAAACTTCAAATACCGGTACTTAGGAGTTACATTGCAGATGAATGGTAATCTCTTCACACGGCACATCAAAGAAAATGTAACCTTCACCACAGCATCCCTACATGGAATAAAGAATGCAAGTCAGTTATCACTAGTGACTCCATGTAATTATTCAACTTGATAATCCTCCCAATCATAACATATGGAACAGAAACTATTTGAAACTACTTAACAAAAATAAATTTAAAGGATATAGAAAGCTACCATATCAAGGCTAACGTACATAAATTGGGAAAAATTTGTCATTAAAGACATAAATCGCAGCCTGCTACTATAAAGCACCGAACCCTACTAAGATGTTCTAAATGAGCTAAAGGAGAAGAGAGAAGAAATATGGTCAGATTTGTCACCGATGCTATGGTTAATAACGCACTGCACCATGTAGTGACGCGATATAGGCCTACTGTCCACAGTTTCCATTATAGGCCTACAGTGTGCAGAACGGAGAGGTTTTATCAACTAAGTGATCAGTGTAAGTGTAAGCTGTGTGGGAACAAGTGTGGGAGAATGCAGGAACAGACCACATTCACTGACAATCTTTTGTTAGGAATAAACAAACATGCACATTGTGCAAATTTCCTGATATTATAAAAAGAGACAATTGAGAAAAAACTTACAGCTCCGCTCATATTGCCAGTATCTCCATTTACAACAATTCTAACCTCATAATCTTTAGAAAGCCATTTGCTTATACTCTTCAATCTTGAAGAAATGTCATGCTCTGAAATACGGTGAGACAAAGTCAAAAGTTTTTCTCCTTTGAAAGCACCTCCTTTTTTTGTCTTTTCTTTTTGTTTTTTATCTTCTTCATAATACTGTGCCAGAGTCATTAACCGATAAACAGGTCTCTGCGTTTTTGTGTCCATTTGAAGTACGTTTATAAGCTTTAAATCCCGTCTTTTTGCTATTTTTTCCGCATCAGAAAAGGGCACTACGGTAGTGGTGTTATCTGTTCCTATCAATGTTATCATGGGTCCATTATCAAGTCCTGGTTTCTTTTTATGTTCGCTTTCAAGTGGCTTACTACTCGGAGATTTGGCAGGCGGATCTGTCGAATATACATTTATACATTTGTATGGAACATATACTTTATTATTGACGTTCATGTAACTCATACCGTAATTACCGGCTAGTTGTCGCCATTTTGACGTGTGATACATATGATCACGCATTACTATTAAGAATCCGTTATAAATTAGTTTCTTACTAAACAGAAACGAATAAGGCAACATGGTTATCGAGAAAATGTGTCCTATACAGTAATAACGCCACTTGCACATGTACACTGTACCACACGTAATGTAAACATAGCGACAGAGATGGGGAATATTTCTTGTAACTGTTACTTTGTAACTGTTACATGTATGTAACGGTAACGACCTGTTACAAAAAATTAAAAGTATCCTCCTAGGATATCTTGTTTTCGTCTCAACCAAAGGCGGAACCAGAAAATACTGAAAGGAGGGACCGACACAGACGAAAATTTGCTATTATTTGGGGTGTGGGGTATGGAATATCCCAAAAAATGGGATTTTTGTTAAAAAACGAGGGAAAAACAGGTCGTCCCTTTAGCTCATCCAACTCGAGACATCTAGATGTGAATGGTGGAACTACTAGCAGTATCGAGAGTTACACCACAGCCCGGCAATCTGGGTCACGGCGGTGAAGCCTAGCCTTGCGCTATGCCGCCATCTTGCCTCACCTGAAGACACCCATTGAACTACACGTAATTCAATGGGAAACTATCACGAGAACTTAGATTAAAGTCTATTTTCACAATTTTCTATTGGAAATTTTGTATCCACTAGTGAACACACTGAAAACACATTGAAAAAGCACGTCCTCTTGCTATTTTTCACAAGTATTGCTAAAAATTAGGTTTTTGATGTGAAACTTCTTTTGCCGCGGTAGGATTAAATCGAGAGCTTGCGTTACGGACAAAATCGTCACGAAATTAGTGTTATGCTCAAAATCGTCGCGAAATTAGTTTGGTGTGACGGAACGGACTGCACAGAAAACAATCAACTCAATAATTAGGCTTATCTAAAATTTAAAAAATAAAGAATTCCAAAATTTAAAAAATCAAAAAATTCAAATCAAAAAATCGAAAATAAAAAATTTTAAGTCAAAAAATCCGAAATTAAAAAATAAAAATAAATAAAAAATATAAAATTAAAAAATAAAAAATTCCAAAATTAAAAAATAAAAGATCCAAAATTTAGAAAATCCAAATTTTAAAAAATAATCCAAAGTAAAAAATCCAAATATCCAAAATTTAAAAAATAAAAAATCTAAAATTAAAAAAATTAAAAAAAATAAAAAATCCTAAAATCCAAAATTTAAAAGTCCAAAAAATAAAAAATTCAGAGATCCAAAATAAAAAATCCATGCATGCATGCATATCATAAGAGCCTACTTATTTATTTATTTACCATCCAAAAGTTTAACCTTATTGTACCAAGAGGTATATTAAGGTTATAGTTATTTACAAACATAACATTAAAGCATAACATATGAATATTAATTATAGGTCATAAGATGGCTTACATGTTAATAGTTACTTACAAATATTATAACACATTCTTAAATTCTTAAGGAAGTATGAATAATACAAGAAATAGCTATCAATGTATGCTTACAGTTATTTATAAAAATATAAAACATTCCTAGTAACTAAAGCATAATATTATTTACAATGCAAAAAATACACATAAATTGAGGTTAAGATTATTTGCAATTTCTAAATGCTAAAGTAATATATGACTATTTACAGTGTATGAAATAGTTAACAATATTAGGTTATGGTTATTTACAACCATACAATACATTCCTAGAAACTAAAGCATGTATAATGCATGAAATGGCTAACAATAATAATGAAAGGCCTACTTACGAATGTATTGAAACGTGTTCCTTTCCTTGTTTCTTTCTGTCGTAGTATGAAAAATTACACCCGAATTCCACACAGGTATTCACCATTTTAGAAAAAGTATTTATACTTCTCACAAGGAACCTTTCACTACCCTCATATCGAAACATGCCTCAATATTTTTACTGGGTCATCTAGATGCTGTAAGAAGTCCACGCTCCAAAAATTAGCTGCTGGTTTCAACTGCAAGTACCTTAAAATGCTTTGCAAATATCTTGGTGAAGATAGGGAATATAACATGGTAATCTAGAGACGGGACTGGACAACCCTGACTGGCGAGAGTGAGTCCTTGAGACCTGTGAATCCCCTCTGCCCACGCACGCACGTGACGCTAATTCCTTCCTGCTATTTACAGGGTACAGTACAGTCTGTTGTCCAAAAATATTCTTTGTAAATTCTTTTTGAAGTTCTGTTTCTTTCACTGTTTGTTATGTGTTACACTCGAGTATTTTAAACAAATTTTAAAAAGTCCAGGAAAGAGTTGCTGCAGCACCAAAGTTTCTAACACCCCTGTTTATCGAATTTTACGTGACAGGAAAACACAAGAAGAGGAAGGAAGGTCGTTCGGGACACCTGGGGAAAAACAATGTTCCAAAAAGGATAACAGACATTAATGACTTCGACAAATGAGTAATTCGTCGCACCATATACAAATTCTATAGAGATGAAAAGGCTGCACCAACAATAAGGAGACTGATGACGAAACTACGAAATACGATTGAGTTTGAAGGCAGTTCCTCAAACCTTCGGACATTAATAAAATATATTATCTAATCCTAGCGAATAAGCCAGCACACAAAACCTACGTAATTGACCAAATATTGGTAGAAAATAACCACTCGGTTTTAAGGCTTCCACCCTACCACCCGACTTGAACCCCATTGAGTCAATTTGGGGAGATGTTAAAGAACTAGGAGGTGCCCATGGCTTCGCCCACGATAATTCTTTTGAAAATTAAAAATTAAGAGTATAATCATTATTAAAGCATTGTATTTATTAACACTTGCACGCGAATCATTCGTAAACTAAGCCATTAATAATATTAATGAAACAGCTAAAATTCCGGCTTCAGAGTACATTCTACGATTAGAAAGCGCCCCCTGGGAAAACTATATCAGATTCGATTATGCAGTTCCAAAGGAACCTGTGGACACATAATACGTATTGTTTCTCAACTGCTTATTGACATGAATATGATGTGAATTTTATTTTATCAATTCAGTGTAATTTTCAGAAATTATATAATGTTTCAAGGGAAGGAATGGTTTGTTTGGATTATTATTATCAGCGATATTTCAAGAGTTAAACCATCAATATTGGTGCCCCCGGCTTCGCCCGCCATTATTCATTGACTCCAGGATTTTTAAGAAATTTACACTGGTAGATTATTAAAAATGTTTGTGGTTCAGAGCTATGAAAATTGCAAGTAAAAATAAAATTAGAATATTTGTTCATTGTGTTCATTTCACTTAGGCCTTATATAATAAAGAAACGGTTTTCCTAATTGTGTAGTCGTCATGAAATTTTACACTGCGAGAGACGAACATCGCCGAGTATACCCGATGTCTCACGAAGCGGGCGAGCGAGCAAGCACGCTATTTAGGGCTGTTGAATTGTATAAGAGTAGATGGGTTACAAGCAGGAATACAACATTTAAAACAAATGACGTAGAAGCATTGTGTAGGCAAAGATTTCAAGAACTCGGCCAAGCAGAATGGGAAAATGTATGTAGGCGCGTTGAAGAAATTGAACAGGAATAATGCGAGAAAGACTGCATCGTGGAGGAAAGAATTGAAAGGATTATAATAGAAGACAATGGTATGGAAAGCAGAGATGATGATGATGATGATGATGCTGATGATCATGAATATGCGGAATATCAGGTTGAACCAACGGAAGACGATGTCATGTCTGGTGTTGAAGAAATTGAAGAAGAGTAGATGTAAGCAATACCGTACTTATTTAGTTATTTCAATTAAAATTATGTGTTATATTATAGTGACTGTACCACTTCCTCGTGTTGCTCGTAAACATTTAGATAGCTGACAGCTCTGTACCAAAACAAACATCGCCATCGCTTATCGGTGACTGAATTATTTGCTGTGCATGGTGCCGCCGCATGAACTTGTGTTTTGATCACTGCATCAACAATAGTCACTTCTGTTTTGTTTTCGACCCGGCTAGACAATAACAGGGACGCTCGATCGTCTCCGTGCATCCGGAACTTCGAACTGGCGGTAAGGGTTGTCCAACTTCTCCCACTTCACTGCTTCGACCCGACATTTCCCAGGTTCGATTTAGGGTACTTGCAGTTGAAACCAGCAGCTAATTTTTGGAGCGTGGACTTCTTACAGCATCTAGATGACCCAGTAAAAATATTGAGGCATGTTTCGATATGAGGGTAGTGAAAGGTTCCTTGTCAGTCCAATTACATTATTAGCTCAAATGCTAAAATTCACATCGCTGTAACGCTCTTGTGGCTTGTACTCGATCAGCTGCTACAGTGTAGTAATATGGCGGTCCGTGCATCAACGTGGCTTCACTGCCGCCAATAGTACAGCATACACCATTGCCGATCTATCTCTATATATCTGTGAGTTACACTCATTACATTATTCTCATCTGCTCCAGTTACCAGACCTGTTACTGTTACTCTCACCTGCTCCAGTTACTCGATCTGTTACTGTTACTTTCACCTGCTCCAGTTACTCTCCCCTGCTCCAGTTACTTTATCTGTTATTGTTACTCTCTACTGCTCCAGTTACTCGATCTGTTACTATTCCTCTCACCTGTTCCAGTTACTCTCACCTGTTACAGTTAATTATAATATTTCTGTTACAAGTGTTTTATCAGTGACTTTCGCCTCGTTCCGTTACATCTGTTATTTCCAATATTTGAAAAACAAAAATAATTTTAAAAAATAAAAAAATAATAAAAAATAACAAAAATTAAAAAATAATAAAAATAAAAAATAACAAAAAAATATAAATAATAAAAAATAATTTAAAAAATGTAATTTTAATGTTTGCCCACTTCCAGATGAGCTAGAAACTTGAAAT
Organism: Ectobius pallidus; assembly: GCA_964059195.1. NCBI lineage: Eukaryota > Metazoa > Arthropoda > Insecta > Blattodea > Ectobiidae > Ectobius > Ectobius pallidus. Next base: position 116,172,915 of record CAXKWD010000006.1, read on the forward strand.
TGGGTACACATATAGCTTTTAGGCTGTAAACCACATAAAAATTCCAAAAAGTATTTTTTTTTTTACTTTTAGCCCTAAAACCCCCAAAAAAGGGGTCGCTCACTGACATTAATGTTTCTCCACTTCCAGATGAGCTAGAAACTTGAAATTTGGTACACATATAGCTTTTAGGCTGTAAACCACAGGAAAATTCCAAACAGTATTTTTTTTACTTTTAGCCCTAAAACCCCCCGAAAAAGGGCTCGCTCACTGACATTAATGTTTCCCCACTTCCAGATGAGCTATAAACTTGAAATTTGGTACACATATAGCTTTTAGGCTCTAAACCACAGGAAAATTCCAAAAAGTAATTTTTAAAATTTTTAGTCACAAAAACTCTGAAAAAGGGCTCGCTCACTGACATTAATGTTTGCCCACTTCCTGAAGAGTTACAAACTTGAAATTTGGTACACATAGCTTTTAGGCTGTAAACCACAGGAACATTCCAGAAAGTATTTTTTACTTTTAGCCCTAAAACCCCCCGAAAAAGGGCTCGCTCACTGACATTAATGTTCGCTCACTTTGAGATGAGCTAGAAACTTGAAAATTGGTACACATCTAGCTATTAGGCTGTAAACCACAGGAAAATTCCAATTTTAATTTTTTTTTTTCATTTTTATCTCTAAGAAACTCCCAAAAAAGAGCTCGCTCACTGACATTATTGTTTGCCCACTTCCAGAAGAGCTAGAAACTTGAAATTTGGTACACATATAACTTTTAGGCTGTAAACCATAGGAAAATTCCAAAAAAGTGTTTTTATTTTTTATTTTTAGCCCTATAACCCCGAAAAAGGGCTCGCTCACTGACATTACTGTTTGCCCACTTCCAGATGATCTAGAAACTTTAAATTTGGTACGCATATAGCTTATAGGCTGTAAGCCTCTGGAAAATTACAAAAAGTAGTTTTTTTATTTTTAGCCCTAAAAATCCCCGAAAAGAGTGCTCGCTCACTGACATTAATGTTTGCCCACTTCCAGATGAGCAAGAAACTAGAAATTTGGTACACTTATATCTTTTAGGCTGTAAACCACAGGAAAATCCCAAAAAGTTTATTTTCATGTCGATAATCGATGTTTTTTACATCGATGGAAAACAACTGATGTTTTTGCTACATCGATGTTTTTGTAACAAAAAGAATATTAATAGGCTACTTTGGTTCTACGATATAATTTTATTTACAGGCGCTTAATTTCCCAAAACATTGATTTTTTACATCGATTGTTTTCATGGAAATACTTCTGTTTATTTATGAAATTTGCCTAATTTTCTGATACCATGACATTTTTTAAAAATATGCATAGATTTTTTTGTTGTCTAATACATCGATGATTTCAGGTCGATATTATCGTCATATCGATGTTTTCAGGTTGATAATATCATCATATCGATGGTTATCTCCGATTTTAACCTCGATATTTTAACTATCGATGCTCATCCCTAATTGAAAGCTTAATTTTACAACGGTTATTTGATTTCGGGGGTCCCTCCCTAGAGCCCCAGCCTTGGCTACGTCCCTAACCGGGGGGGGGGGAGATAAAAGGGCATTCCCCTACAAGTGGGAAGTGATCAGGGGATTAACTACGTAATATATATAAAAAAAAGTAACAGGTAACGGTTATGAAAAACAGTTACTTTCGTGTAACTGTAACAGTAACAAAAAAAGTAACAGATTCCCATCTCTAAACCATACTAAACGATCACAGTTCCCTACGACAGTAGGTCGCCGTGGCATGTGATCTTCGAAAATTTTCGAGAAGGCCGTGATTGTAACGAGGCTTGCCTTGCCATGCGGCAGATTCAAATGTTGGTGCGGCGCAGCGCAGTGGCTATTTTTGTAATAAGGCTAGTTTACACGATCGATGAGACTACAGTATTTTTCAAATGGGAAGCGTTTTCCTTCACTGCCAATCACGTGTACGAGCTAATGTAGCACCGCTAGGTTACATTTCATGTTATTTCTGAAGTTCAAGTTGTTAAAATTCCATACAAACGTTTGAAACACGTATTAATATAGGCATTTCACAATTTCCTCACTTCCCCATTTCATTTTACGAAATGGGAACAAGCTAAATAAGCGTATAATCTCAAAATTACTATTATAGTTTCGTGAAAAGTTGGAATCAGCTGAAACTGCGTAGTGTCGTAACTCATTGTCGCCAGTACATCTAGCGCTTGCGCATTCAAGTAAAAAACAGTTGCAAAACTCAGTTACGAAGCCTAATTTCGTCGTGTAAACTAGCCTTTAGGTTATTATTATACTAGGGTACTAGACGTATTATTTCCACTGTTCTAGACGTAGATGTATATATCTCGTTCTGTATATCCTATGCGGAGCGAGGCTCAAGGATTAGAACACGTCAGATCAGAATAAACATGCATGTTATAACAACAATATACAAACTGTAAGCTGACAAACTTATTCAAGCTGGAAATATTCATATTGTAGGTGTGAGTTATTCAAGATTCATTGAGAGATTTTTTGAAAAATTTGCATTTGCTTTTAATACACAATAATTTAATGTTTCTTGGAATCTTATTGTAAATCTGTATTGCAGAATGATAAGCACCCTTCTGAAAGAGTTTTAATGAATTAGCTGGTATATGTGTTATTTAACTTTTCTTACCGATGGTAATAAGTAGGGCCCGGATTTTTAGCCTTTTATAAAAGGTATTTTAGCCTTTTATTTTCATGGAATAGTCCTTTTTAGGTTTTAAACGATTTTAGCAGTCTTAGTAAAACACTAATATTAACACCGAAAATTGTATTATAATTTTTTGACACAGAACCTATTATAATTCTCTGTCGTCGGTCGGAAACTTATTTGAAAGTTGAAATTACAAAGGATTTTCTTGCTGATTTCAAAGCATTGAAGACAACTCAATTTTCATTTCCTGCAACGGCGAGGCAGAACATTTTCGAGTTACAAAGACAAGTAACAAGTGACACATACATTGTTAATTTCAGTGCGTTGTATAAATTTATTGTTATTATGTCTTTTCTTAAAATGCATAAATTCACATATTAAATACGTGAAATAAGTTTTATTTATCCTTTGCATTAACTCTAAAATCTGTTTAAAAATCGTGTTTTTCTGCAAAAGTCCTCTTCAGCCCCTAGTTTTTCAGCAAAAGTCCTTTTAGCCCCCTTTAGTCCGATTTAGCCCTTTTTTAGGTGACTCTATATAAGATTCATATATTCAGAAGCTAGGAGTATGAAATGAAAAAATATGTTAAAAATGTTCTAATTAGGAAGTTTGGGGGGGGGGGAATAGGTTAAAACCTTCAAATCCGGGCCCTAGTAATAAGTATTATAACTTCAAGGTAACAATTGCTTGTTTAAGTTGGCATGTCTTAGAGTATAGTAAACAATTTGCGGGAAAAAATAAATGTAAGTCGCACCTTGGATGAATGTTCCAACCCACCACGCCCTTGCGATGCACTTTCTTTTATACGACGATCTAGCGAATTCTTCTGTCCTCACATTACGTAGAAACTCGTGATTGGACGTTGGTGGTGTGAAAAAAAGGTGACAGGCTGACTAACTTCTGGAAGATATAATATGCCACATTTTCAAAACCTACAAACAGTGTATCGTACATTATTCGAAAATGCAAGGGCACTTCGCTTCGGCTACCGCCTCCGCTTCGTGCACTTAACTATGTGGACAGTGTTATGCATTATTTAGACTATATGCGGAAGTGATTGTGGTCTGATCGGGAGTGACAAGTGAGCTAGCGGGTTTTTTTCATTTTGGTGCAAGGGTTGGTAGCTGGTATTTGGTACGATCGGGAGTTTGGAGAGAAGGAACGGTCGGGAGTGCCGAGATAAGCGTGTGGTTGCCATAAAACGCATTGTTCGGAGCATACTCTTATACTTACTCTTATCTTTCACCCAATTTGCTAACTAGCTTTCAGTGCTAAAATAGTGTAAATGGTGTAGTTCAATATTTATAAATTTTTGGGGGGTGAAACCCCGGGCCCCCCTTTCTTGAGGGGTATTCCATATTCCCCCCCCCCTCACATTTGGCCCTCCACAAAATTATTTTCTGGCTATGCCACTGGAACAGCGTATAATGCAATGCATTTATGAGTCGGATTGATGCTCGAAACTGGATATTTTCCCCCCCTTGCTCCCATATGGTACAGCCTTTTTGGGAAATTATCTTCCAGTGTCAAGGTTTCAGGACAGGAACATGAAGGAAACAAATGTTTAATTTGTTTTTATAATTAAAAACATGAAGGAAACAATTATTTAATTTGTTTTTATAATTAAAAATTGTACCATTGCTACGCATTTAGGTTTTCGTTAAAATTGTTGGTTGGTTGGTTATTTAACAATGGGGATGTATTGCAACTTAGGCCTGTCACCGTCGCTGGTGTTACGGAATTTTGTCCCACACGAGTTCTTTTACATGTCAGTAAATCTACTGACATGGGCCTGTCACATTTATGCACACACAAATGTTATCAACCTGGGCCAGGATTGAACCCGCAACCTTGGGCACAGAAAGCCAGCGCGATACTAACTCATTAAAATTGTGCTACAAAAAATTACCTGATGGATCAGTTTTAATTTCTATTTGCCATTTTTTTGTAGTTGCTTAGCATGTGATGGTGTATGTCTACTGACCAGTAGGAGGTACTTTGCAGCCCTGCCAGTAATCATGCTACCACAGATATTCACTTCTCAAGCTTCCTTGTTTGAGTCATTAAAAACATTACACACAGGGCCGTATTTCTAAATAGGCTAAGTAGGCTGTAGCCTAGAGCGGCAAATTTTCAGGGGCGGCAGTTTGGCAATTTATTCAAAAGTTAAAATGTCAGACGTTAATAATATTTTCCGTATGAATTTAAGAATACATGTTACTTAAAAATATGTTTTAGTCCTTCTACATAACCTACTTTCTAAAACTATAATATAATACAAATTCACTACTTTGTATTGAAGCAAATACAACAAAAACACTTTCATATGAGGACATTATGAACGAGTTTGCCATTAATAAATCTCGTAAGAAAGCTATGAAGATTACGTCGGGTGAGTTGTTTTTAGAGAAGTTTGTAAATTTTTCAACAAATAAGCCAGTAATTAACTACATTTTCACTGTGTAGAACAATTTAATTCAAATTTATTTAACACAATTCTTCAATTACTCAAAAGATAGTCATTAGCATTAAAATATAAAAATATGTTTAAAATAGTGATCACTGATCTCCAAGAACAAATTAATTGATTAATTAATTTCGAAACCCATTTCATTTTTAACGAATCTTAAAAGAAGTAAGTAAAAAAATTAGATAACCCATTTCATTATATAATTTATTATGTAAACCATTAAAATTGTAGTTTTATCTAACCTAAATGAACTTTGTTTAAAAAAAGACGAAAACAAGAATGAACTCTATCCTTTTTTTGTATAAAAAATTTATTAAGCAAATATGAACTAAAGAGGGGGTGGCAAATGGACTTTAGCCTATAGGCGGCACACTCTTAAATCCGGCCCTGATTACACATACACTTTTAATGTCATTTGATGGTCATACTGTCTGCCAGACATTGTTATTACAACTAATGAGAAGAGTCAATATTCACTCCATTGCTAATTTAAATTAAAAAAAAAACAAAACAAAAAATTTTCCAGGGCATGAGTTTCCTGTCGGCCGCAAATGAATTCATAAAATTGGGCAACCCTATTCCCCTGCCATGTATCGTTCTTACTCCTTGCTCACAATTGTGCAATTGACTGCATTCCTTAATAATAAATTTGTTGACGATTTGGACAACTTAAAAATTATGTCATCTGATATAGGCTTTAATATGTGGACCAGTCAATAAGTATCAACACATAATTTTTATAATTTATTTAAAAAGTAACAGAAGCCTTACAATGTTGTTAAGACTATTTTAAAACTTAGTCCCAGTTCTGAAACAACTGTCCCAGTGTTCTGCTAGCTTCTCGATACTGGCAGGAAAAATTTATTTCACTGTGCAGCAAGCCATTCATACATTTTGTGGATGGCTGTATGTGTGTGGCATTCCTCACAGTTCAAACTTGGGATTATAGGCATTGGATATTTTGGAAATTCTCATCGGAACAGTTTTTGGTTAATTTAAGCATGCATTAAGAGGCTGTCACATCACTTAAGATGAAGTGAAGGGAAAGACGACTGATGTAACAGTTTGGACTAAGATGACAAAGCGTAATGGGTTTGGTCCATCTAGTTAGCATGAACGTTAGCTTGGGAAGTAAAATTATCATGAAGATTGAACTAGACTTGAATTTAGGGTCCATACGAATATGTACTATAGACTTTAAAAATATTGTTGGGAAAATTGTAATTTTGATAGTTATACATAAGCCTTATATGATACAAATTTAAATGTTGGGGAGGTAGAAACCACTTTTTCCTCTACCCGAAGTCGGAGCCTATGACCATGGGACATGTTAAAACAAATAGGCTACAAGTATAAGTATAGAGTAAAAATTGATGGTTCTAAAAGCATAAAATGAAAATACAAAATTTGTATCTACTGATAATAGCATTAACTTTTCTATAATATTAGACTTACAAAAAATAAATCTAAATGCTTTACTTCTAACCTAACCTATGGGGGGGAAATGACTGATGTAACTGCTTGGCCATGGGTGTGGACTGTAATGGGTTTGATCCCTCTAATTAGCATAGAAAACGGATTGGCATAATCCCAATTACGGGGACCAATGCTCGCGATATTCACATTTCCACGGTCTGTGTAATTTTTTTTATGAGCGATACACGGTTACCAACTGTTAGGTCAGGAACGTTTATGTTAGTTAAGGAGCAATGAACTGAATACCTCCGATGTTTTGTAAGGTTAGGAACATTTATGTTAGTTAAGGAGCAATATACTGAGTAGTACAACCACCATTTCTTACGAGCAGCTAGTGGCTTGTACCACAGTATAAGTATTAATACAGTAAGGAAACTGTGTGTTAAAAGTCCTATGACAACTTGTTAGCTGGGCGACACTAGCGCTCCATGCGGCGGTTGAGTAAAACTGCATTCTCACCATATAAAATAACTTGGGAAAATGCATAAACACATAACAAAATATGTTATAATAAGATAAAAAAATCTTCTTTCAAAACTGAATTTTAAATTTAAGAAACAATGAAGCATGTATTATATTTTAGTTAAGATCAGGCACAATTTTTAAATGCCACTTACCTGTAACTTGCACTGCAGTTCCTAGGGCTATTCTTATTACAAGTTTTAATAACTTCAAGATGATTCTTGGAAAACCAATTATAACTCATTTTTATTTTTAAAAGTAGCCTAATATTACATTAGAATAGAAATGTCATCATTTTACAAAAATAATACAATATTACATAAGATACAATACAAAATTCAAATAAAAATATAGGTTTCTATCAATATTTCTCAATTTCAATACTCCAAAACTGCTTTTAGTATACAGTCGGTACAGCAGTTTTAATTAAAGAGTTCTTATTGGAATTCATAAACTGGCTGTTTTCGAAGTGTTCCAAACATAGGCGGCAATTTACATTTAAATATTTTACAGTTTTTGTTAGTAGGTCTTCTCGCCGACTATTGATGACCCATTTTTTATACCTGAAATCATTACAACAATTGAAGGTAGATCGAAGCCGTAAGATACAGAAACAAAATACAATCTCAACAATGAAGTTGAGGACGAGCAGTGTGACAAACCTATATTCAAAGGTCACTCTTTAATATAATTTATAACTTAAACGTTGATTTTAAAGGTGGGAGAAACCTTGGACTAGATACGCTTCTTAACAGTAGCCTATTTTAGGTAAGCCTATTGCTTGCCTAGGTTTGGATAATGATGTCATGTTAGTTTACTGTCGCAAACACCTTAATGGCACATGTATCCGAGAATTTATGATGTAAGATTATGTTTTCGTCATCTTTACGCCTACATCGTGTTCGAGAAAATAAATATCGTACCGCCTGTAAAATCGGCTATGTGCACTTTTTTACGAAATTGAGTTATGTGCACTGATATTCCTTAGCATTGATCCTTACAACCGGGCATGTGGATCTTTGATCGTCAGGTTTGTGCAAGCAAAGAAAAAAAATCGGCTACATGCTGCAAAATGGCCATGTGCATTAGAGCTCACATAGCCATTCTTGACTGCCAACACGGCACACATGTTTGTATACATAACCGGCCCTGACATATACATTACAATGCACATAGGAAATAAGCTGCACCGCAGCAAATATTGTGTTATCTTAAGCGATCACAATACGACATCCTAAATATTGTTATCTTTAACCGTGATATAGACTGCTGACATTTTCATTTCATTAGTATCTATTGTTAGAAATTACAACATAATTAAAGATAAAAATATTACATTAAAGTAAATGTAAACATAACCACACCAGAACATGTGTCAAGAGTAAGCCAGCAGGCATACAATAAATATTACTATTTTTCTTCTTACCTTTCTGGATCTTTTGGGAAAGTGAAGAAATGCAATTTAGGATTTCTTCCTTTATTGTTACTGCAATTTATAGCAGAACAATAACATCCTTTCCAAACACGCATTGCTATAAAAATTCAAGACTCCTATTTATTTCCATTCTTCCCGCAGTAGTGATTGTAGTATTACTCAATGGCCGGTAGGATCGCATGGAATCTGCGCGCGCATGTCCGTATGGCTGAAAAACGGACTGAGTTTCTTTACTGTATTAATACGTATACTGTGCTTGTACCTTTGTAGGTTTGTCACACTGTTCATCCACAATCATATATTAGGTTTGTTCGCAAAGCAGTCAGAAACCAGGAACAAATCGTTCGCGCATGCGCTCTTTCTCCACACGCGTTCGCAAAGCGAGAATCCGTGATTCTGATTTCAATCTTCTGTTCGCAAAGCTCTCGCGGACAGTTTCTGTACTATAAGAAAAGTTTGCAGGCTCTAGCATGAATTGTTATCACAGACATGCGCAGTAACCTATTTTCACGCGCCTGACTCCTCTCTCCTATAACATTGCGCCAGATTTATAAACATAGGCTACTTATTGTATGAATAATGGAAGATAATTAAAAGTTTCCCAAAATGTAGTTTATATTGTCGATGTATATTGCATTTATAACATGTCAAAGGGAAATATATATTTTATTTGCATATCATATCGATTAAACGCAGAAACTATCGATTCCAAATTCCTGTAACCGTTCGCAAAGTGCAAATCACGGGTAAGTTACAGACTGGACATGCGCAGTACAACAAATTCTCAAGCGGTCACGGATTTGCTTTGCGAACAAACCTATTGTTTAACGATATGATGTCACACCTCCAACGTCCAATCAGGAGGACGAGGACAGAAAAATGGTGGAGAACAAGGGAGTTTTCGCTAGATCGTGATTTAAAAGAAAGTGTATCAATTAGGGCGGGTGGATTGGACCAAATCATTCGCTAAGACAACATCTCCTCTCCACACATCTATCTAAAACATCATTCGTGTGATATAAGTGTTTTATGAAGAGAATCTCGGTTCTAACAAATGGTCCCCGTAGATGGGATTTTACCAATGGATTATAACATTATTATAAAGATAGGACTGAAGCATGTTAAAACAACTAGGCTGCACACAGAAATATAAAATGAAAATAAAAAAAATATAGGTATTCTTAGTAGGGCATTTTTTCTCTTATTCGGCCTATTAAGATGATTGGCAGATGCAAGTCCAAAATTAGTCTACTATACTATTACTAAAATAGATTAAATAACTTGTTCTCCTTAATTGGTCATCAACAGTAATGACCAGAACTAACATTAACAAATGGTTTAATATTTGTATACAATATATCGCTAAAATTTGGCAAACTGTTAACTAGTCCAAAACAATGACACAGAAAACTAATGGAATTGTACGTTGTTAATCCTTAACAAGCACTCCTTTTTCCCCTCATGAGACAAGACTACAACCAAATGTATCATGATCTCTCTCTGTTATGAAGTAGCTGATGCACCTTGAAATTGTCTTTCCGAGAAAAGTCTTGTTACAGGTATTACATGAAAACGGGTTTTCTCCACTATGAGTGAATCTATGCTTTCCGAGGTGACTACTTTGAGAGAATGTCTTTTGGCAAATTTGACATGAATGTAATTTCTGTCCAATATGAATTCTATGATGAGTCTTGAGATACTCTTTACGGGAGAAAGATTTGTAACATAAATCACACGAAAATGATTTCGATTCAGAGTTAACTCTCATATGCTGGTACAGGACGTTCCATTGGGGGAATTTCTTGTGGCAAATATTGCATGAAAAAGATTATGAATAAATTGGTGTCTAATGAAATCACTTCTCCGACGAAATGCCTGACCACAAATTTCACACGCAAGAAAGTATAAATATTCGGTTGCCATAAACAATAACAAATTCTAATCACTTTCTGAAATAAACATCAAGATTGCGTGTGGTAATGTCAAGTTACGATCCATGTAAACAACTTTCGTAAGTAACACTTACTAGCTAAGGAGTGCAAAAAAGGTTTTGCCTAACGGGACTGCACTGAAGTGAAAGAAATGTTTACACCTCTCTTCATTACAAATGACAAACAACTGGTTCGCGGAGACCGTGAGTTCGTTCGCCCTCTTTCCCTTCCTCAAATATTGCGTATAACAACCCTATTATGAAAGTGTATTTGAAGAAATCTGATGTGAAACACATAACCTTCTCTTCCAAAATAATAGTTTTGTCTTTTAGTATAATCTTCATGTAAATTTGTTGGAACATGAAGAAAATGACGTAATCACATCGCATCTCCAAAGGATAGGCATACGTAATACAAATAAAATATTTAATGCATTCATATAACCTTCTTTGCCCTATATGTGGGCAATATAGGCCTACTTTTCTTACTTCACATCCTGATACAGAATAGGAGCCCGTATTGCAAAAAGCGCGTATTCAGTTGTTTCATCCTCATGCAAAGATTAATTGTTCTTCAGACGAGACTGAGTTCCTATAAACAGTGGGTGGCTTATAACATCTTCTAGCTATCTTCCAGAGGATTCTTGTGGGAAAAAAGTTTCAAATTAAAAGTGTTAGCTGTTAGTATAAGTACCTCATGTATAAAATTTAAACAAAATCGTTAGTGTCATTTTCGAAAAAAACACGAAACAACGAAATTTTTTCCGTACAAAATGCCATTAAAAATAAGAGAAAATCGTCGCTAGTCTTGTGTCCCATCCCCAGAAGGTATCTAATTTAAATACATTTGGTTGTCATACGTTTTTCGTTCTGTTCACACACAGAAATGCTTCTAAAAATAATATTTTTGGATTCAGGAACCTCAAATCGTATAACTTATTTATGTTAAAAACTCAACTTCGAATTTGGGGGTCGAACACAGTACTTCCTCTATCTACAGTTTTAGTCATGAAGGAGGGGTGAGTCATGAAGTTTGGGGGAAGAGGTGGGCACCCCTGTCAATGGTACAACTTTTGGACCCTATTTTGACCTTACAACACACCAAATATGCCTCGACATCTTGGCGTCACCTCCTTATTAACACAATAATGACAATAGTACATTTCGAGGATGCTCGACCAGTGGCGTTCCTACGGTGGGCCGGTCCGCCTCGGGCCCCACTAACTATGGGGACCCACCGTTGATGCCCCACCCTAATATAAAAATTAATGTTCCACCTCACTTGTTTTATTCATCGGAATTTTCATATTAAATAAAAATATGGCATATTTGGCATGTTATCAATAAAAAAAATTGACACCAGTTACCAATGTTTTGGTCTCAGGTTCATGTCTCGGCCGCGAGAGGTTACTAGGAGATTAGCAGTTGGCTACTGCGCTAAAATGTATCTTTACCTGAAGAAATACAGCCCTAACTTAATTTCATTTAATATTGACGAAAAAAAAACAACAATGAATTCATGAGTCGACTTCGAGAGACCTCTAGAAGATGCCCATGGGTCATGTGCAGAAGATGTATCACTTAATTGAAGGAAATAGAAGTCTTAATTTATATCTTAAATTAACAAAAGACAATGTGTATGAGGGCCTTTAAAGATTTCGAAGACTTTCAACAATCAATTCCAAACTTATGTTTAGAACTAAAGTTGTTTGTAAATAAAATAGAATAAATAAAATAAAAATAAATAACTATTTCAGTTGCAACTTGTGAAAGAAGTTTTTCAAAACTGATATTAATAAAAAAACTGTTTGTGCTCAACAATAAGCCAAATCAGACTTAATGGATTAGCAATGTTATACATCGAGAACAATTTGGCTACGAAAACATACTTTCATGAGATAATTAGACAATTTCCTGATGTAAAAGCTATAAAAAGACTATTTTAAATGTGACTATTAAATATTCTGAATTAATATAACCGAGAGTTTTGCTAATTTATTATCTGACTCTCCCACTAAAATTAAAACTGTAATTTGTTACCACAAAATTTTGTTAACTTTATTTTCCCATGTTTAGACATGAACTCTTTTCCTTTAATTACTTTGTAATTATGCACACTTTTGTAATTATGCTAATCAGTTATCTTAAGGTTATTGGCCTAATGTCTGTTTGTATTTAATAAATAAATACATTAAATACTTTGAGTTCACTCCCTTATTCTATTATTTTTCTGTATAGATTAGCCCATGGAGACGCTAAGAAAGACAAAAAAAGGCTAGCCAAAGAAAAAGAACTTAAAAATAGCTGTGTTGGTAGCTTTTGCTGGGAGGCCTCAAAAATAAATCCGCCCCAGGCCCCAAGTGGTCTAGTTATGCCATTGTGCTCGACCCTTGCAGGCCACATAAAAGTTTACCACGATAACAAAATAGTTTGTCTTCAACAGGATAGAAGGAAGGATCGCTTTTACCAGTCAGTGTTTTGGTCAGTTTGGCAAGCCAGTTGAACTATGTTACCATTACATACAGCTGGGAGCTGACAAGATGATCCCCAGCATGACTATGGAGCTCTTATCTGCAGCCAATAGCAGCGCTCCCTTACACTTGCAGTTTTAGCACAACACAGTCTTCCCCCTGCACGCCACCACCAAATCACGGATCAACTCGTCAGCTCCCAACAGTATCTAGATTTTAATTCATAGAAATTTGGTCACCTTCACTTAACTAAAACTGAAGGGACAAGACTTACCACTCAACCACTGTGACATCTACAATAGGCAGATGACAGGATGGGGGGGGGGGGCATGCCAACACCCATGGCCGTTAATGGTGGTTTTCATGGAACCGCTACTTCTCTATCAAGTAGCTCCTCAATTTGAAGAGGCTGAGTGCACCCTGTTCTAGACCTCCCTACCTCAGAAAAATCCGCCTCGGGTTTTCAATCTGTTTCCTCGACCCGTAAATGCCTTTACGGCCCGTGTGTTGCATGCTATTTTTTGCACAATGATTATTTATATCAATTTAATTATATTAATTGTGATATTACCTGAAAATATTATGTAAATACATTCTTGAAAATATATGTTTATTTCAGAAAGTGATTCGCATGTGTTTGTTGTTATGGGAACCGAATATTTGTCCTGGGGGCCGTGTCCATAAAGACTTGTATTATGAAGTGTATCGTAATGAATTATGACGTGGCGCTTGGACCGTAGGTAATTTAACCTCATCGCAACGCCCTTAGCAACACGATTGTGTGGGAATGTCAACTTACGATCCATGTAAACAACTTTCGTAAGTAACACTTACTAGCTAAGGAGTGCAAAAAATGATTTAAATATACTGTAACTGTTAATTTTTACATGTATAACTTTCCGTTAAATTATTTGGACAGTGTTATACTCTTAAGATTGTTTGTAATAATTAATATCTAATTGACCAACTGCATGGTCTAGTGGTTAAATTTGCAGACCACAGATCTGCAATCTGGGTCCAAAATCATATTTCCCCTTGGATTTTTCTGAGGAAGGGAGGTCTGGAAAAGGGTGCACTCAGACAGGTCACAACAGCTGCTTCAGTCACGAAAACTTCAACGGCTATGACAGAAGAATGATACAGGAAATGAGCCTACTCACAACAAATCAAATTCCCGATCCTAGAAAAAGTACACAACATAAGGAAACAAGAAATACAGTAGAAGTAGACAAACCTGGACCATGGTTCAGATACTCTTGGGGAGGCGGTGGACCAGCGAAATAAAAATGTATGGCCAATTATGACCTAAAATTTACTGTTTACTAAAATATTTGAAATATTTTATAATAATTTTATAATATATAATATATTACAATATTATATATTAAAATATATTATACCCACCGTCAGCCGAGGATTACCACAGCCAGTAAGTGATAAACCATTTTACTTTAACAAAAACAGATAAAGTACTTTATTGATGACATGACAAATATAAACTTATATGACTTTATATTTTTTATGTTGTATGATATGTATTCCTTAACCCACATTCTTGAGACCTATTTGCTTTAAGTATTTAAGTCTGTATATGTTACGAATGCAAAGACTTTCCCTCATTACGGAAAAATATTTTTTAAAAACTATGCTACACAGAATGTTTACAAATCCTACTGCAGGAGTAACAACAACCTATACTGTGAATCAGGTACGTAATATTGTGCTTCAATCCACTCTTCCATACGGACAAGTCCAAACTATGCTTTTATGAGGATTTTCATACCCACCATCATCCCTGCTGAACTGTCCAAACACATTTTTCTTAAGACTGGATAGACAGCTCTCACGTACTAGCATACCCTGTGTTTTAGATTGTCTAATCTGCAAATAGTTGTTATGCTTCTAAGATACTATTTTACTCTATTTTAGAACCAGAAATTAAACACTGACGAAATGGAATATAGATTAAATACACTTGAATACTCAACAGAGATTAGAGCAAGCATTGCTTGCCTTGTTTTAATATTAGCCACTGATCGCCAGGATAGATTTGCGTAGCCTAGAAAATGTTATGCATTAGTTAGATATTTAGGCCACCTAGCAGAGAGGTGGAAGAGGGCAGCTGTAGTTTTAAAAAAATTATAGCTTTACCTTGAATTTACGATTTTGTTAGTTATAGACATGTCACAAAAATCGCAGGACATTTTATGCAGTTTCAATGTTTGTTATCATTCCATCCTCTCCTCTAAACATGCATGCACAGTTAGCTTCATCTACAATATTGTCACAATGCCATGATTGCCTAGAATTTACGAGAAACGACAGAGTCTGGAACTGTCGCGGCCCCCCCTATTGTTCGGACGGGAGGTGAGTGCTTGTAGGCGTGGTTAGCAAGTCACGGCACAGCGAATGGGCCGCGCTCCGTGGGGGAAGGCCTGTAGGGAGGAGCTGCGTGCTAAGGTGTGTGACCGTGCGAAGCTACGACCTTCGAGACCATTCGCGGGCAGAACCTTCGCGGCAACAGCCCCAGAACATTCGACAAGGCTATATAAGGGTGCGCGCAAGCCGACGCAGTCAATCAGTAATAGTAACAGTCAGTCACAGTAACAGCGACAGTCAGTCTGGGAGTAGTGAGTCAGTCAGAGTGTGAACTGGACAGAGTGAACCGATCAGCGTGACCTCAAGTAAGTTTGACTTGAGGAACTGAGGACCTGGACGGAGTGAACCGATCAGCGCGGCCTCAAGTAACTGCGAAATGGGTAGCTGAGGAGCCAGTGACCGGAGGGACTAGTCAATGGAGGGGCTAGCGAACGGAAGACCTAGTTAACGGAGGGACTAGCGAACGGAAGACCTAGTCAACGGGGAACTAGTGACCGGAGGGACTAGTGAACGGAAGAGCTGGTGAGCTGATCTGGACTCGACTGGGACAGTGCTGTGACGTGGAAGTGAGCACCGAACAGAAGGGTGAACTGGAGAACCTTCAGGAGTTTTCTGGCTGTATTGAGCACTATTATAGGAAATAAAGGGTCCTCCATTCTTCAATTAGAAACTATGTGTTCTGATTTTGAACCCCGACAAGCCCTCGTTTCAATATGGACGCAAAAAATTATATTAATTATTGTGTAGAAATAAATGTAATAAAAAAGGGGAGACTTTGATCAAATCCTGCACTGAGTTAACATAATTTTCTAAAAATTTCTAGTATGTGTACAAATATCTAGTACTCATTAATAGACGTTTTTGGCAAGTTTTAATATTATTCAGTGGCCATCTCAAACACTAGAAACACCTTGTAAATGTTACTAAAAGAAAAAAACTCATGTCCCTTTTAGATGAATTCTCTGTTGGTGAAACTTGAGGTGATGTTTAAAACGGAAAGCCTTTGGGCAAGCGTCACATGTATATGGCTTATCTCCTGTGTGAATAGATATGTGCTTTCTGAGATCACCCATTCGATAGAATTTTTTGTTGCAAATATCACAATCGACTGGTTTTTCTCCAGTATGGATTCGTATATGCTCCTTCAATACACTACTGCTACAGAATGCTTTGTTGCAAATGCCGCATGCGTAAGGCTTTTCTCCAGTATGAGTGCGTGTGTGATACTTTAGATCGCTCCTCCGAGAAAATGGCCTTTTACAAATATCGCATGAAAACGGCTTTTCTCCCGTATGAATGCGCGTGTGTTCCTTTAAATGACTACTTTTAGAGAATGATTTGCTGCACAACATGCACGAGAAAGGCTTCTCCCCTGTGTGGGAACGTATGTGAGTTTTAAGTTCATTATTCCGAAAGAAAGTCTTATCGCAAATGTGGCAAGCAAATCTTCTGTCTCCAGTATGAGTTCGTGAATGAAACTTCAAGTCAATATTCCGAGAAAACGACTTGTTGCAGAGGTGACAAGAATGAAGTCTTTCTCCGTTGTGAATAAGCCTATGTTGCTTCAATTGAGCACTCGAGTCGAAAGTTTCTTTGCAACTGTGACAAGAAAATGGGGTTTTTCCATTATGTGTACGCTTGTGAAGATTCAGCTGACTAGTAGTTTGATATGTCTTACTACACTCATCACACGGAAATGGTCTGTCCTTTGTATGAATACGTTCATGCCTTTTCAGATAACTACGTCGAGAGAACGTGCTGTTACAAGTATGGCACACGAATGGTTTTTCTCCGGTGTGGATAAGTTTATGTTCTTTCAGATGACGAATGGCAGTAAACGTCCCTTTGCAAATCTCACATTCAAACAATTTTTTTTCTGAATGAGTACGTATGTGATCCTTCAAATTATCACGTCGGCAGAATGACTTGTTGCAGATGTCACAAGAGAACGGCTTATCCGCGCCGTGAATGGTAAGATGTCTGATGATAACCTTCTTCTGCCGAAACGATTTATTGCACACATCACACGAAAAGAATAGAGAAGTATCGCTCGTTGGTTCAATACATGGTGGGTTATCCACACTATTATGGAAGTTATTTTCATCGTGGGACATTGCTTCAAAGACTACTGAATTCAAATTTTTATCAGTGGGTTCACTGTCTTCATCGGAGGCTTCAATTTTTATATTAGTAGTATTCTGAAGCGGAATACTATTTTCTTCAACTGTATCATCAATGTACTCACATTTTGGTAAAATTATCTCGGAAAAAATAGGAATCTCATGTTTTACTTCAGTGTCAAATAATTCTGATTTTGGAGAGTTGCACGTCACCGATTCCATTTTTCCTTACAGAGAAGCATCCAAATATCGAGACAGTTATGATTTCGACGATGGAATGAATTTCAGTCAAAGATGGAAGTATTCATTCACTGCAACTTAATGGTAAATGGTAATATCACGTGATAGTTAAGTTTATCACACGCACTGCCTTCTAGACTGTATCACTCGTGTTTACTCGTGTATACACTGCCTGTCCAATACGGCTAATTTTGCGTACTCGGCGACATTACAGATAGCAGCACCATTCACACCCAGATTGCTTCTTGTTTTTTGCTACGACATTGTTGATTATGTAGTGCTGTCACCGCCGTCTCATAATCACTGCCTTCTTAACTGTATTACTCCTCGAGACGGCGGTGCTCATAATATAGTCTATCAATGCGTCTAATTAATTTACATTTATTTTAATTATTGCTCCAAAATTCCATTTCAAGGTAAGTGTCATATACTGGAATAATATTACGTTCTAAACAAATAACACAAGTATCTGTGTCTGTTTAATGCTTATTTTGACGCAGCAAACGCATAGAAGCAATGTCGTACTCGGCGACATTACAGATAGCAGCACCATTCACACCCAGATTGCTTCTTGTTTTTTGCTACGACATTGTTGATTATGTAGTGCTGTCACCGCCGTCTCATAATCACTGCCTTCTTAACTGTATTACTCCTCGAGACGGCGGTGCTCATAATATAGTCTATCAATGCGTCTAATTAATTTACATTTATTTTAATTATTGCTCCAAAATTCCATTTCAAGGTAAGTGTCATATACTGGAATAATATTACGTTCTAAACAAATAACACAAGTATCTGTGTCTGTTTAATGCTTATTTTGACGCAGCAAACGCATAGAAGCAATGTACGGTAATGTATAGGACAATGCCTTCTAGACTCTGTTACTCGTGTATTCTCGAGACGGGGGTTGTATAGGTGGCGGTTATTGCTGCAATCTGGGTGTGAATTGTGTCGCCTCTACTGGAGAAATTATGCAATTGAGCAATACTCTAAACTCCATGTTAAAATAAAGCATAGGACAGGCAGTGTAATTCTCGAGACGGCGGTGATCACACGAAAAGGGATGTCATAACCGTAACAAACAACAGTCGTTTTATTCTAAACACAACTCTCGCTTGATTTCTTCCCATTCTTGAATTTCAACACATTTAAATAAACTCACACTTGTACTGTCACTATACTTTGCTTAAGGTTAAGTTTTGCACACGAAAACGTATGTCTTAACCGTAACAAAAGGCAGTCGTTCTATTCTAAACACAACTCTCGTTTGATTAATTTCCTTTCTTGAATTTCAACACCTGTCAACAAATTAGCACTTGTGTTGTCACTTTACTCAGGTTATAGATAAGTTTTGCACACGAAAGGGGATGTCATCACCGTAACAAAAGGCAGTCGTTTTATTCTAAGCTCAACTCTCGCTTGATTTATTGCCATTCTTGAATTTCAACACTTTTAAATAAACTCACACTTGTATTGTCATTATACGTCGGCAGGGCCGTCGCGTGATTTTTTGGCGCCCGGGGCAAGATTTCGTCAGGCGCCCCCCCCCCCAAAAAAAAACTTAATCCCACGTGCACCCACCCGACATTCCACCTATCTGTAAGGATTCAAACACAAACACACAGCGAGCGACGTGACGCGACACTATCAAATACATATAAACATAATGGGGTTAAACACGCATTATTATTATTTTTAACAGTATACAAGCAAATCCAGCTGTTCAATTTTGGGCAAATATTTATTTTGGGGTAACTTAGAAAATATAAAGTTATTGGTGTCAAATATTTATTTGTTCAATAAATACAAACAACGTAATATTCAAAATTCAGTTATACTTAACTTTAAAAAATACGTTATGTACATCTAACATATTATTTCAAATTTTTCCCTCTATACTTCATAGGGGCCGAGATATACATTTTTAAAAATTTCAACCCCCTCCCCCGACCACCCCCTTGGGCCAATTTTGCCCATTAACGAACTTGTCCGAACTCTTGGGCCTAGAAATAACATAATAAAATTTGGTTCAAATATCTTCAAAATTACGGCCGCTATCGTGTAAAGATATAAATATATACGAGGTCTGTTAGATAAGTATCCGACCTTATTTTTTTTCTCGGAAACCTGACGGATTTGAATCAAGCCCGCTTGCATGAGCCGACCTGAAACCTTCGTGCGCATGTCTGAATTTTTTCCCGCCTGTCGGTAGCGTCTGTTGCTGGCAAGCAGCATTTGAGTGAGGTAGTGTCTAGTGCTCTCGTCGTTGCTAGGAAAATAATGATTGTAACGACTGGAATTTGGTTTCCGGGTCGTACCCGTACACCAGGACTCGTCGTCACCACTCATTAAGGTGTTCATGAAGTCGGGGTAACTGTTTGTGGAGTCAAGCATGTCATGTGAGACTTCAGCACGATGTTGTTTTTGCTCCGCCGTCAGCAGCATCGGCATTGAATTTCGCCGCCACTCTCTTCATGGCCAAATCTTCGGTCATAACTGAATGGGCCGAAAAAGTGATGATGCCTACCTCTTCCGCAATTCCTCGGATACTTCCCGCATCACTACAGCGTTCACTTTGGCAATGATCTGGTCATTTCGGCATGTTGATGGCGGACCGGAGCGTGGCTCGCTCTCCACTGATGTGCGTCCGTCTTTAAACCGGTTGTACCACTCCTTAATCTGTGTGATGCCCATAGCATCGTCACCGAAAGCCACCTGAATTTTACGAATGGTTTCCACCTGGCTATCGCCCAGTTGCAGGCAAAATTTTTATGCAATAGCGCTGCTCCAGACGTTCCGTCATTTTCCTAACAATGAGAAAACGACGAGAGCACTAAACACTACATCACTCAAATGCTGATTGCCAGCAACAGACGATATCTAAAGGCGGGAAAAAAATCATGCATGTGCATGAAGGTTCAAGGTCGGCTCATGCAAGCGCGCTTGATTTAAATCCTTCGGGTTTTCGAAAAAAAAAAAATAAGGTCGGATACTTATCTAACAGACCTCGTATATATATAAGTTATATATAAATATCACAAATTTTTTTTTTTTGAACGGGCGGTGGTTTCGTACTTAGGGGAGCATGAAACGTAAAGATATGAAAGAATTTTTCGAAAATCATAAAGTGGTATCCATTGCAATAGGTAAATTTTTCTTCGAAAATCTACCTAATAAAAGCAAATGTATTTAGCAGACATACAACATATTTTTGTAAATTTTGAAACCCATTTAACCTTTATTTTCATTTAATTTATCTTTAATTTTATTGTATTTCATTTTTCATTTGCCATTTAACAAAGCATTGCATTTTGGTTACATAATACCAGTAATTACAAGTTATTGCAAAAATATATTGTTCTACGGTTCAACTAAAATAAAAAATTGGCACTTCAAAATGTGTATTGAAGGGCAGGTGAAAATTTTGTTTGTAATAAGAGTATTCTATACGCCTTGGGTTGTAGGTGCTGATTTTTCTTCTCCTACCTCTCTCTTGTCGTCATGAGTTCATGTCCTTGCATTATAGGGAGTGGTGATGAGACTAGACTTGTAGATGTTTGTGGTGGCTGTAGTCGATGACATTTTCTCCTGTTCCATCTGTCTTGCAATAACGGCCCTTTCTCATGTTTTTAAGTTGTAGACCATGGTGACGATTCTTGATTTGTTGGCTTGTGGTGCTGTAGTCACTGATGTTTTCTTCTATTCCCTCTCTCTTGCAGACATGGCAACTCCTCGCGATCTTACATTGCAGACAGTGTTGATGAAACTGGAGATGTTGGTTTGGGATGACTGTAGTTGCTGATTTTATCCTCCTATCTCTCTCTTCTGTCGTGGAAGTTAATCATGTTGTTACACTGTAGGCAGTGGTGATGAGACTTTAGGTAGTTGTAGTCGCTGACATTTCCGTTTGTTCCCTCCCTGTTGCAGTCATGGTCGTTTCTAAAGTTTTTACATTGTCGGCAGTGGTGATTAGACTTCATCTGTAGGCTTGGGGTGGCTGTAATCAAACCTACATTATTATTCTAGCTAAGATTTATAATTGCAAGTAATAACTTAATGGTTTGATTCTTGTCCCTGTGAAGATGGTTTTTACCCATGGGAGTCTGCTTAGGATGAATCCACCCACTAACGGACTGTGGAGTGTTTCCTTGCCAGGGCGAAAAAATTGCCCTGGTGTTTGAGTTCATTTTTCTTTCAGGAAATAGTCAATGGTGGGTCAACATAGTCAAAATGACATCACGGAAAAATAGAAACGGTTGCATTCAAATGAATTATTATTAGATATCATGGCACATCAAACATATGATGTGAGAACTGTTTGTATACCCTGTTTGATGTAAGTTGACACGGTTCAGAAAATTGAGACAGAAGATGTTTGGCAGAAGTCAGTTATTGAACAGAAAGAGATAGAAACATACTATTGTGAAAGGTTACTCACTCCACGAATTTGTAGCTGTCACTATGACGAGGGTGGCATGGGAGAAATACTATCAGTGTAACTGCTAGAAGCAGTGGTGTTCTGTGTGTCTATATTGGCCACTTTCATAGGACTTAACATAAGCACCATTTAAAGTAACAAGCCGCCACGTCTCCTTTTCTGAACGACAATATGACTGCTTAACACATCTGGCGATTACTTAATCCTCGAATTTCTGGTTTTCCCCCTTTTTTTCTATACAACCCTACTCCACACTCTGCTCAGTGGGATAGTGGAGTGAGTAACTTTTGGCTACCTGCTGAATAGTAGCCGGGTAGTTTTATGACCACAGAGCCAAGATAACCCACACAGCCTATAGGTGATACATTAGTTTCTGAATGGTATATGCCGGCGTTGTTGGTAAATATGTAAACCAAAATCGTCCAAATTTTTACACGTATGTGTTACAAAGTTTCTGCAATATAGCGTATTTTGCACTTCTATTTTTGTATTGATTGGTGCCTGCCCTTCATCCAAAGGGTTCCTCTGCCATTGGCTACACCTCCGGTCACCTGTCCTTACCAAACATTTTTCTTGTTATGTCCTGTACTTTTTTTATTTTGTTTGGTACCCGCCCTTCACCCCCGGGGTTTCTCTGCCAATGGCTACACCTCCGGTCCACTGTCATCACAAAACATTTTTATTAATCTGTCCTATGTTAATAAGAAATTTTTAAATATTGTTGGTTTTTTTCGTTAAGATGTTTGATGTCCCCATCTTCTTTCTTCCTTTTCCACTTAAATGAGCAATCTTATTCCTCTCCTATTCTTGGTCCTCTTTTTCTTTATCTTTTTCTAGGTCATCTTTTTCTATGCTTTCTGCTTCGTCCTCTTCTCTTATCTGTACTTGTTCAATAAAAATATTATTTTCATACAAAAAAAGTTAATTTCTTATTTTATTGAAATGATTTCCTTCTTCCATTCGATATAATTATATGTATTCCTCTATTTCACTCTCAACATTGCCAAAATTAAAAATCCAAATATCCACAATTTAAAAAATAAAAAATTTAAAAAAATAAAAAAATCCAAAAATAAAAAAAAAATAAAAATAAACAATTCAAAGATTGAAAATTTAAAAAATCCAAAATTAAAAATTCAAAGATCCAAAATTAAAAAGTCTAAAAACCAAAATTAAAAAATTAAAAATTGAAAAAATAAAATAAAGTTTTACTTCTGTCACGTGGCGTTCCACGCACTCTTTTTTTTATGGCTGTAAGGTCTATGTGTAAGCTTTTATAAATACCATCCAAAGGATTTAGATTGGTATCGAGAAAATACAAATAGGGGATGAAAAGGAAAGCATACAGATATGTATAACATTAACATGATTAATTTTCCTAGTTCTCGATTATCGGTGTGTAACATTTTGTTAAATTCGGTCAGTGAAAGTAGATTTTGTATAGATGTTATGTTTTTATAATGAGGTTGAATACGGAACAGTTTTGAAGTTAGAATTTTTATGTTGCATAGAATTGTTTACTGGTTACACATGATATGTGTGTAAACTTCATAAACGTCTGTTACAGAATGTATATTTGCATAGATAATAATGGTAGAAATATGTATAGAGTGATTTGTTTGAATAATAATGTTTCCTCGGCTCCTCTCACTGGCTCTGCAAGGTCTGTGTGCAAAATTTGATAAAAATTGGCAAAGAATGTAGATTTTTACACATATATAATAGGGTGTTAAAACACATACCGGTAAGGGGTAGTCTGTACCAGCAATAATTTTGCCTAAAATTGTTCATTATTCTACAGCTGCGTATGTTTGTACGATTTCGGTAAAAAAAAAAATCTATGAATTTAGGTTTGTACACAGGTCATATAATAGACGCTGAATACAGGTAAGGGAAGGAGAGTTCTTATATTAAGGTTGCCTGGGAATTTTTGTTGGTTCTACAGAGTCTGTGTGTAAAATCTGTTAAAAATTAATCAAATAATTTAGATTCGTAAAGAGATAACATAATATGGTTAGATAGGGTGGTTTGTTTTAATATTAAAGTTCCCTAGAATTTTCTTCAGGTTCTCAAATACGGTAAAACTCGGTCAAAGAATATAGATTTGAATATCGTTTCTTAGAACTTTTCATATTTTATGGGGTATGTGTGTAAAATCTGTCAAAAAATTCACATGTTTAGAGATTACATAGGCCTAATCGGGGCTGAAAATAAGTAAAGGACTGTTTGTTCCAGTATGATTATTGCCTACAATTTTCTCCTGGTTCTAAAGCTCTGTGTGTGCAGTTTGGTAAAAATCGGTCAAAGAATGTAGAATTGTATAGAGATTACATAATAGGGGTTGAAGTCCAGGGGGCTTGTTCAAGTATTACTGTCACCTACAACTTCAACCTGGTTCTACATTCTCTGTGTGTAAAATTTGGAGTACAACGGTCGAGTAAGTAGATTTTAATAGGGAAGGAAATGGTACAGGTTTTGATAATAAGGGAAGGGATAGTTTCTTCGAATTTTAATTTATAGAGTTCCCTTGTATAGTGGAGGCTAGACCTATGTAGACAGTCGGGACGCTTTGAGGATTAAGCCATTGTCTGGCACTTAAGGAGTGGTATATGGCATATGGTATACTGACTGAAGGCACTCGTCTGGTGCCCAGATGGAGTATGTCAAAAATTCAGAAATGAGCATTGATTGGTTGCACACGAAATTCTATTGGCTGTCAGGCAAGTTCAACGCCAAGAAAACATGCTGAAAATCCAGAATATACAACTCTATTGTCCAAGACACCCTCATTTCAAGTTATTTACTGCGGATTATGAGGGTCTGTCGGCATTGCTTTGAAGAAAGTTGTATATGTAGAAGTTGGCTCCACTATAGAAGAGTGTCTAAGCGCAAAGCTAGGTAAAAATCAAAGCATAAAGATATGTTTAAAGAATCCCCCCAATCAACTTTCCATATACTTTTAATTAATAATAGCAATATTAATAACAATAATGGATATAATGTTAATGCGCATTACTACTGTATATCCCAACCCCTATTTATCTACGGCGACAAAAGTCATAAAAAGTAAGAAGGAGCTACCCACACTTAGCGACTAAACGACTGATGAATAGCTCATCGGAATGCCGGAAGCTTATTCAGTCTTGCATGGGATAGGTTCAATCCAACCCATCCTGGTCTAAAGAAGCCTGCCTGCTTGCTACAACTAAAATTCAGTCCAGCAAGTTACTACAGGTCTATGGGGCAGCAATCAACTCACACCACTGAACCAGGGTGGTGTTGCCAAACTAACAGTAACGGCACTTTGAGTAGGGGGATGGGGGAAGGACACGTGCTAGCAGAACCTGCTCTATCCCCATGTAATAAAGGAAGTTACTCCTGGGATCCCGTAAGGGGATATTCACAGCGGATTTGTTACCGGGGTGCGCCAGTCCCCTACCTACTTAAACCTAAGGACACATACACACACCCAGTCCTGAACCCGGGAAAGAAATTTTTCACTACTGAAAAATCCCCAACCCGGTCGGGAATCGAACCCGGGCCGCCGGAGTGGAAGGCAGGAGCGCTACCGACTCACCCACGGCGGCGGACCCCCATGTAATACCTATCCTAAAAATATTTTTCTTTTACTCTACGCAACTGCTTTGAAAATGTTAGTGCCAGTAAGTACAAGTAAAACAAGCAATTTAAGTAGATGATAAATTCACCATTAATCGGGAAGAGGAGCTACTCCTAAATGTTCATATTCGTTCCCACTTTCGTCGCTGCCATTTTCTTCCGATTCTTCAAGATTTATCACAACATTATCGTGTATCAGATCCAGGAGGCAGGAGGCCGTCCGTTTCCCACATGCGTAGTTCAACACCTTTTATGTGTCGCACATAATTAGACCACTGTTGTTGTGTCACTTCACTAATACTAGATTCCAAGAGTTCCCGAACCTTATTTATGTTGAATGTAGATTTCTCTTGTGACACTTTCCTCTTAATTTGACTCCACACCTCTTCAATTGGATTTAATTCACAATGATAAGGTGGGAGTCGCAGAACCTCATGTCCATGTTGTCGAGCCATTTCGTCGACAATACATTTAGGCTCGTATCGAGTTCGAACAGATTCCAATATCTCCACAAGCTCCGTCTTATGCATTTCATCATCGATGGGGATACCTTTGGAGATTAGTCACGATTTAATAACACCCTTCGTGTTACTCTTTGTAGGGATTTTTTCATTCTTCCTGGAATGAACAGAAGCATTGTCTAGCACTATGACGCTATTAGCTGGTATATTGGGAATCAATTTCTCTGAAAAATACTTTTCATGCATTGGTCCAGTCATTTCATCATGATAGTTACCATCTTTCTTTCCATGATAAACTAACTTAGCTTCAGGAATGAAACCATTTTCATTCCCTGCATGGACTAATATTATACGCCCACCTTTTCCTGAGGGCATTTTATTCCTTGTAGTTAGACCTTGCTTCCAGGCTTCTGATGCAGATCGAATTTTTGTGTCCATCCAAGATTTAGAGGTGGTGCAGCCTGCATTTAACCAGGTTTCATCGGTATAAACAATGTTTCTATTGTTTGCCCTGTGACGTCTCATAGCCCTCGTATGTCTCCAAGCAATAATGTCATTTCTGTCGATTAACAGAGTTCTTCCTTCTTTTCGTGAACTGAAAGCCTATATCCAGCATTATCCTTCTTAATGTGGAAATATATATACTGTAGGCATATCAGGGTCTTCATCAAGGGCTGATTTCACAGTTTTCAGCGTCGGTAGAGTGTTTCCCTTATAAAACATGTGAACACGACGCCTTATTGCAGACAGAGTGTGAGAATCATATTTTTGCATTCTTGTGTTTTGTATTCCAGGGCTCTTCTTTTTAATGGGTGTTGAAACAGTTCCCTTCATTTTAAGTTCATTCCTTATTGTCATCACTAGTTTGTAGGAAATTTTAGTGGCTGCTGCGGTATGCTTGGCAGCTTCCGTCACACTGAATGAAAACACACTTCGAAAGTACAAATACACATTCAAAACCATCGTTCTTTCATCGGAACGCAAAATCCTTTTCCGGTTACTCGATTTTTTGTAGCATTCCGGGGACGTTTCCATTGTTTCAACTCAATAATTGAAATAATTACACTAATTTATTCCTACTAGATTTAAACTAAAGATAATATAACAAAATAAACACAAAAACTATTAACTATAACGAAGGATAAATTTAAAAGAAATATAACTATTGTAGAATCACATAAAACGTACGAATACAGTATTAAATCACACGACACAAGGGGGGCAACACTTTCACACAGGGTAGTATAGAACAGCACAAGATCGGTGACAAGTGGTGACTGGTTTCCACCATTGACCTCCATATATATACCTGGACTTAGCACTAAATACAATCCCCTGTAGGCTACTAAGATGTGAGGCCACTTTTTCGACTAGTCTCGCCCGGAAACTATGGCAAGAAACTACTGTATTTGTCTGCTCAATACGAAACGTCAAATCGCCTTTCTTGTATGGAATTATCACATGTTTGGTTTGGAAATTGAAGATGTTGTTGACGAATCATTGTAAGACAGTTCTTCTTGCATGCATTATAAGAATAATTAATATTAACATATTAAAAGTATGTAATTATTATAATTAAGATTAATATTAATACGTATGTTTTTACCCGTGATTTCCGTCGTTTCCATACATGTAGGCCTAACCGACAAAATAGCATGTATTCAATACTACACTTATTACATTAAATTAGTATTACGTTGAAATCTTTAGAAATTGAAATATATTGTTCTACTTCAAAATCGTCATCATTCATTTTAAGTATATTTTATTGTGATAATAACGTTTAATACCATATTTAGTAATTAATCCTTAATCCAGATGTTAGCAATTTTTAGGATAGGCCTACATCATAATTCAGGTAGGATGGCAATGCATGGAAAAATCGAAGAACTAATAAAAAAACACAACAATGGGCAGACTTAGTTTTGCATAAAAGAATGAGCTGAGGTAGGTAATGATTGAAAC
The DNA here is from genome assembly GCA_964059195.1 of Ectobius pallidus. NCBI lineage: Eukaryota > Metazoa > Arthropoda > Insecta > Blattodea > Ectobiidae > Ectobius > Ectobius pallidus. The sequence continues at coordinate 116,201,064 of CAXKWD010000006.1, forward strand.
TGATTAACTTAGATTAGAAGTATTTGTAAAAGGCTCTCATGTGTAATCTATTTAATAAGTAGATTGAAGAATTGTTTATCTGGGAGCAATAATTACAGACACAAATAATATTAAGGCCGAATTTAAGTGTAGACACAAATCAGGAAATGGTAGTTTTTATGCGGGTAAGAAACTCTTAACTTCTCGTCTAATGTCCACAAATCCAAAAATAAAAATTTATAATACAATTATCCTGCCGGTTGTATTATATGAGACATTATGTGAGACATGGTCGCTTACTCTTCGCGGAGAACAAAATCTGAAAGTGTTCGAAAACAGGGTGCTTAGGAAAATATTTGGGTCTAAGAGAGATGAAAATGGGGACTGGAGAAAACGGCTTGATGACGAGCTTCATAACCTGTTCTCGTCACCGGATATAGTAAAGCTAATTAAATCATTGAGGATGAAATGGGCTGGACTTGTTGCACGCATGGGGGAAGAAAGACATATTTAAAAAATATTGACGGGGAGACCCGAAAGGAATATACCACTTGGAAGACCTAGACGCAGATGGGAGGACAATATTAGGATAGATTCAAGGGAAGTAGGATTTGCGAGTGATGGCTGGATGGAGTTAGCACAGAATGGCTAACTCAAGTAAGCGGGGCAATGAACCTTCGGGTTCCATAAAACATAATATTCATTTAGCTTGCTTAGGAATTGTCCATTGCCATAGAGTGAGTAAGTAAGTACCTTCAGATTATGTAAAGACTGCCTAATATACATTTTTTCAGAGCATAATAAGGTGTGATCTAGTAGTAGCCTATGCGGAAATGGTGTAGGAATTAATCAAGTATTATTTATCCAGAAAAAAAAAACAATTAGAATAATAACCAATGCTAAAAAAATAGAGCATTGCAAACCACTATTTATTGAGACAGGCTTACTAACAATAATAAATTTGTATATTTTTTATGTCTTGTCATTAGTCAAATATAACATAAAAAGCTATCAAACACTTAGTTCTTATTTATCAAACCAGAAATCAAATAAATTTGGGACAACATTATATAAAAAATACCATATAAACTTCAAGAAATGTCCCCAAATTTGTTTTCACAAAAAACTATATTCCTAGCTTTAAAAAATCCTTTTTTATAATGTTAAAGAATACTTAGAATCAGATTTACAAATAGAATAGAGCAACTTAGCGTAAGTAATTACATGTGTAATCTGCAAGTATATGTTATTCATTTAGTGTCACTTGGGTTATGGCATTAGTATAACTTAGAATAATAATTTTGACTAATGTAATTAAGTTTGTAAGATTGTAAATATTCATAGCTTAGATTCTTAAAAATGTGTATTGATGTAAATAGCTAATGTGACCGATTGCAGTTGGTACTGCCTAGAAGTGTTATCAAATATCAAATATCAAATATATTTTAATTTCTAAACATTTCAATGTAATATTAATTTAACGTAACTCTTGACAATGAAACGAATAATTATATTCAAATGTCACACTTAACTAGCAAGGAATAAAATAGTTTAAAACATAAGAATCTGGGCCCTAGTAATAAATGTTGTATTGAATACGCGCGATTTTGTTTTGATTTGATTTGATTTATTAAGTCCATCGGAACATATGCATGTTATGGGACACGTCAATATAATTACAAATACAAATATAAACTTACAGTTGAAGAAATATGTACAATATGAAAATTTCTTTACAGAGTATAAAATATAGGTATTAGCAAATTATTGACTTATATTAATTTATATCCTAAGTACCAGTTTTATAATTCAGATAAGTAAAATTATAAAAAATAAAAATACAAATACAAATACAAATACAAAGGTGCTGAGTTATCCTGTTGTTTAATTATTTATATCAATAGGTTATAAATACTGAATGATCTCTTCTAATAATAAAAATTAATAATTAGGAATAGGATAAATACCTGTTAATGTAGTCGGTTAGACTTACATAATGAAAGAGAAGTCACGGATAAAACCATTCGTATTGATAAAAATAAATTATTTGGAGTTGAAGGTAAGGTAATGTTCACTCTATCGCAATAAATTTTCAGGCATATATGCCTACTTGACATTTCTTGCTGAGCAGACAAATAGCTTCTTGCCAGATTTTCCAGGCGGAGCTAGTCGAAACAGTCGGCCTCACTTGCTGTGCTGGACTCCTAACTCCAGTTCTATTCTAGCTCAATGGTTTCCACAGCTGGGATTGCAGATTAGTCATCTATGCACCTGCTGTGTTGCAAATTTCAGGTTTATGTAAGGATTTTCCCTTGAAGCTACTGTTAAAAGGCAAACACAATGGCTGTAATGTTATTCAATAGGTTACCCCCATATGCATCTGGTCTGCCTATTTCAAGATTTAAAAGACGTTTGCACCAATGGTTAGCAAGAAATCCATTTTATAATACAAATGAATTTTTAGATGCATCTGCAAATATGTATATGTAATTTTTAATGTTATTGACTCTGTCCATACATCATTCATGATGTTTACGACATTAAACTTTATTATTATTATAGGAACTATTTGCGCACTCTATTCCAAATACACAGTAACTTGCTGGGCTGAATTTTACTGAGCTGCGACTCTCGCAACTTGCTTGCCTGGCGTGCAAGCGGGAATGGGCAAGCTAAAAGCGATTTTTGTACACCTCTAATTATGATACTGGCAAATAAAATACTGATAGCTACAGGGTACAAATGGTTTTGAAGTAACTTGAAAAATCATTAGAATCTACGAATTCAAAAGAGTAGGCTAGTTTATACTACCCCAAAATCAAAGTTAGCGCCATAGCGCGTATGTTGACAACATGTAACTACAGAATTTTGTTCCACCAGGATCTCCTACCTTTTACTGCTTCTTCTTTCTGCGATGATACAAGATGAATCTGTCTTCTCCATGAAGTCTCAGATGTAGGCCTAATATCTATCTTTTCACATCGAACTAGAGCTCCCATCCAGTAATTCACTGTACACATAACCTGATCACAATGCGACCGTAAACACCGATGACTCATGACTGGCCCGGCGGCCGGGACATAGCACAAAATACTGTAGTGGGGGTAGTAGAATAGAGGAGAAAGTGTGATGACTGAGGTAGTTAACTGGTTCCGCCGCTAGGTAGCAGTTACTCCGTTTGAGATTCGCGGAAGCGACATTACTACGGGCGGTACAGGAAAAATTTCAAACGCTCTTAAACAAAATAATACATTAATCATTTTCAAAATGACTCAGGGTCAATCCATATGAAATCATCCAATAATAAAATAATTTGTTGCTGACCTATTTTATTTTATTTTTAAGTATATATTTTCTGTTTCTATGTGTATCTGGGAGTACAAAACAATTTTTTTCACATTTTTATCACGAACGCTTCGGCAACTAGTGGCCATTTTGCTTAGAAGGATCTGTCATTTTTGGCATTTTCAAAGGTTAGCGGTAAGTTAAATAACTATTTTATTTATGAAGATATCAACTTGAAGTAGAAACCATCTCAATCTACAAGAAACAGTCTACAGTTCATGTTATGACCAAAAATTTGTTAGGTCTTAAGGAAATAATCTAAAACTTTGTTAGAAAATGCAGTTCCAATTAGAAAAAGTTAACAATATAATAAAACGTTTTTTCATTGAAGGGATGAAAACACATGTTTCATATTTTCCCCCCACAAAGATATAGTAGATCACTAGATGCTAGTAAAATTGGAGATCATTTATGTAAATCCTTTAGGTTTTATGAGTCTTCACATATCGAGATTTTGCAGAATTGTTGATTTTCAAATTAAAATATCTCAAATGGGACTGAACAGAAAAATCTGAAATTTTCTCAAAATATTCTTCTAGTGAGGAATGGAGCATAAGTTATGGCAACTATTTTTTTTTTTCTCAAAGTTAGACAAAGGTACCTTGAGATGCTGTATGTCACAGGAGAGTGTGACAACTCTAGTTCATGGACACATAATTTGTTAGCAAATAGAGGGGAGGCGATGGTAATTTAGTTATGGGTCATCCACCATGCAGACTCGATATGACAAGATGTGAACAGCATTCTTAGGTTAAAATAGTTACTATCCGAGGAAGAAATGCCTGAGAATACCGCAAGAAGCTGATGGAAGCTGTAGGGGAAAATGCCCATCCGTACCAAACTTTAAGGGTTTGTATGCTTTCATGCTTCCAATTACCACAATACATTAGAGTGGCATGATGCAGTCAGGTATGGGTGTTTAAGGATATCTGTATCCATCACTATCCTACATGTACCGGTAGTACTCATAATCTGCATTATACATAGGCCTACATTCCAAACCCTTCCCTTTCATTTGTATATTTCAAACATCTTAAATGGTCCCATATTTTAAAAAGCAAAATTAGTCCCGCGTATATAAAAATTAATCGGTGGGTCAGAATGCAAAAGGAGAACACATGGTTGAAATATAACATTGCTACATAATTTAATATTTTTTATATGTACATGTGCAATTTACAATTAAACTAAGACATTAAAATACACTAAAAGAATGAGAAAATGCAGATGTATCTGAACCCTCTTTAGAATCATTCATAAAATATATAATTATCTCTTTTCTTATTTTTTCAGTAAGGTACAGTGAATCAATGAGCTTCCAAAAGGGTTGACAATTTCTTTCAAAAGAAAACACAGATTTTGACCTGCTTATCTGGACACAACACCCAATATAAAATATAAGATATATAATGAAAACTGCAGAGTTAATGGTAATTAAACACATATTACAATACACTTAACAAAGAATTGAATGAAAACCAGCTCTGCTAAATAAACGTTTCACAGTAATAAAACTGTTTTCTCTTCATTCGGTTTTTCTTTCAATTTCTAGGAGTCTGCTTCACGATTGAATATATTAACTAACTCATGGTTACTTCTCGATAGAAGATACTAGTTAGCACAACAGCTCTATGACACAGATGTTCCCTTTTTAATAATAAATGTCTGATGAATGCACAGTCAGTTCGCTGACTAAAGTGTAATGAACTAACACTTTGCGCATTCATCAAGCATGTGATGATGGTTTCTGAATGTTCTGGAACTTGCAATAGATACTTTCTCCATGATTGAAGTTTTCCAAAACAAATTTAATGCAGAAATGAAGAGATAATTTTTCAATGATATTTAGCTGATAGATGATGTAGAAGGAAGTATTTTGCATTAAAACCATACTAAAAGAGTTTCCTTAATCTTAAAACTACAAGAAATGTATGACATATCCACAACATATTGTGAGTAACATTCATCAGCTATTTGGTGTTTAGCGGTAAGAAAATAGACATGACTTTTGAGGGACCTTACACTGACTGACCAAACAAGTGCTCAGCACCCATTTAAGCCTTTTTTATTAGTAAGACTGAGATAACTTTATTCTACTACAAATGCAACTTCTAGAAACATTTAAAGACTTGGTTATTTAAAATCTAGAGTGGGATACTACACATACTAGAACACACTCTTCGTGAAACATACCCCTATTCTTTCAGCCTCCAATTAAGATTATACAGTCAAGTATTTATTTATAATTTTTATTTTCAATTCACACATATTCTTTCGTTGTCCAGTCTTTGCATCAGTTAATCAGGCAGTTAAGGCGTGTTTCTGAGACTATTGTATTATTGTAAAGTGTGGAAATTCAATTGGTTACCGGGTCAGTTTAAAATAATTATCAAGACAACTGAGCTTTTCGAAAGATATTATTTTAAGAACAAAAAATTTAATTGAACGAAAGATATTACAGGCAAAATGCTCAGAACTGGTTACAATTTTGGTCCAATAAATCACAAAGAATTTTTTTTTATCAAAATAAATTAAATTAAGTGCTTCTATACAAAACTATCAAACATATTCTACATTTCAGCGTTCATTTTAGTACAATATGAAATCTGTAATAAATTAATTTCACTCTCTGCAAATCCTCTAGATTCCTTACATTGTAATTAAATTAATAAGGTAAGTAAAGTTTTTTTTAATACTTGTATACATCTCTTCTGTATTATTAAGGTAAGAAGGACAACAAACCAATTTAGAAATGATTTCTTTTCTGCACATATTGCAGAGCATTTCTAGGTTCTTATTTACAGAAATAATAATGCATTTTTTCCTCCATTCCAGCTTACCTTACCCTTAATATTGTTTTGATTATTCCTATAATTTTTGGTATTCGTTACGTGAAATGTCAACCATTTTCGAGATTGATCTCATATCTCACTCCAGTTAATATTACTTATGTACACACGATAAGCGAGAATGTGTATATATTATTAATATTATCATAAAACACTACTTTTGTGTTGACTTGAGGAATGTTAGCTTTGGTACGCAGTTTCTCTTTTTTATTTTTTATTTTCTTATTTTTATAATCACTGGTAAACATAAGAAGTTTGTGCCACTCTTGCACATTTGTCTCATCCATCGCTATGCATCTTTCTGCAAATCTACTACATCTACTTTGTGAAACAAAACAAATCCACGTATTTTGCTTAACATGCTGTGATGTTTCAAATCTATATACATTTCATGGTTCAAATAAATTTCACACTTCAAATTACCTATGTAACTTGGATTTGTTTTGTCCAATGTGTAGGTAGGACACTTTCTTCAGGACTCTGACAACAAGATGTAGGACTAATCATCTAAATTACATAAGCTAAAGAAGTAATACAACTCTATGTCTTTGTGAAATTTTGCAACATTGTCGAATACCACTTGAGATTAATTCAATTCAACATTACCATGTTTCGCACATAAAAATTGAAATAAATTGCTCTTCTTTTTTGTAATAGTAACATAATCCTTTAATTATATTTTATAAAAACAGGAAGAAAAAATATAGAAGAGCTAGAAGTCTTTACAAACTTTTTCAAACTTCCTGCTTATTCAAATGCGCTGAATAAATGATCTCTTAGTTACATTAAATTATTATCTTGTGAGATTAGAATAGAAGATAAAATGTTAGATCAGCAAACAAAAGAAAATATTGCATTTGGAAAGAAGACAAAAGGAATACATTTTTTAAACTGTGCATGGTATGAAATAATAACTTTTTTCTTTGCTACACAAATTAAAAATTCCCAAGTGATAATATGACATATTTCAGAAATGAATTAGATTTCGGAAATGTAATTGTAAAAGCAGAGTGAGTTTAAAATTAACAAACTTTTGACTGAGAAGAGAGTGTCATACCGATTTCAGCCTGGAGCACATGTTCTCTCACCTTGCATGCACAGATAATAATCTTGGTCAATGCCACACGATTCAGAAAAATTAACTGGTGAGCCAGGATATTTAAAGGGAGGCGAGACGTCATCCTGACTGAACCTGCGGTAAGAGGAGATTTACAGGTACATTTCTAATTTGAAGATAGCAGTCCTAGGCTGCTTGTCACATATCTCTGCATCTATAGTCATGTTTTGTTTCTTGAAGATTGGCCAGTAACAGCACTAAGAGAGTTGGGAAAACTAATGAAAACATCGTCACAAAAATAGAACACAGTGCTGACAACAATATTACTTTTATATGGGAGATAAACCTGCAGAAAGGAGGCCTTACTGTAAAGTATAAAAAGGATATGACAAGGCAAGATCAGGTTGTGGAAATGCAAACAGGTAATTACTTGAAAATATTGGAAATAATTTTGATTAGGACTGATTTCATTAAGGACAGTAAATTAAATAATTACTTAATGTGTTATGTCAACCATTCTCAACTTAGAAGTATGAGAATATTTAGGAGAAAAATTCCTCAGACACTGGGATTCGAACCCAAGACCTTTGGCTTTCCATGCCAATGCTCTACCAACTGAGCTAGCCAGTGTTTGATTCACGTATCTACAACACTTACAAGTATTTATGGCATAATCCCAATTACGGGGACCAATTCACGCGATATTCACATTTCCACGGACTGTGTGATGTTTTTTGTTTGTGAGCGATACATGGTTACCAACTGTTAGGTTAGGAACGTTTATGTTAGTTAAGGAGCAATATACTGAATACCTCCGATGTTTTGTTAGGTTAGTAACGTTTATGTTAGTTAAGGAGCAATATACTGAATAGCACAACCACCATTTCTTACGAGCAGCTAGTGGCTTGTACCTTTGTAGGTTTGTCACACTGTTCATCCACAATCATATCTTGTTTAGCGATATGACGTCACACCTCCAACGTCCAATCAGGAGGACGAGGACAGAAAAAATGGTGGAGAAGAAGGGAGTTTTTGCTAGATCGTGATATAAAAGAAAGTGTATCAATTAGGGCGGGTGGGTTGGACCAAATCATTCGCCAAGACAACATCTCCTCATCTATCTATAACAAAATTCGTGTGATATAAGTGTTTTATGAAGAGAATCTCGGTTCTTAAAAATGGTCCCCGTAGATGGGATTTTACCGTATTTATTAGCAACCACACAAAACTGAAAATAAAAATTCTAAAGTTTAACTTCAAATTTTGTTTTATGATTGTATTTTATTCCTTTAAAAACATGATGATATGCTACATAAATAAAATATGTAGATACCTCTGAAGTGAAAAAGTGCTTTGAACAATTATTGTAATAAGAACTTAATGATAGCTGTGCCGTGAGATGTTCTTAAATAGTGTTTTCAGATTTCTGAAATAAATGTTAAAGAGATTGAACAACATACTTCTAGTTGTACCTCCTAAATTTCTTTAGTATATATTTCTAGTACAGATATATCCAGGCTCATAAGGAGCAGGAATTATAATTCTTTGTGATTTAATCATTTAAAAACTGCTGCACCTTTTGCAATGGTACTGTTGTGAGCAGCTCAAGCTTTAGTCATAGAGGATTTTCATTATTAAAGATGAAGATTTTACATTATGTTTAGAAACAATTTTAGAAACTATTATAGGTTTGTAATGTTAGTGCAATTAATATGCATGACATTGTTTATACATAGTAGAACTCTGAGCAATGTGATATGCTGTAGAGAGTGACACATACAGTAAAACCCCCTTTTTACACTTTTCAAGGGACTGATTAAAAAAAGTGTAAATGGCAGGAAAGTGTAAATTGCAGGAAGTGTAATAGCTGTAAAGTTATATATTGCAAAATTTAATACTTGAAAATAAATATAGATACCTATGTACACTTACATTATCTATACAAAATATGTTGCACATTGCAAAGAAATGCATTTTCTATTGTTTTATTTCAACTTCATAATACCGCCAAAAATCATGCAAAACAAAAACACTGGCAATGATTCAAATTACGATGAATTATGCTATTTGAATAACTACAATACATTAAAAAGCAGTAAATTGCACCCGCACAGAAGAAAACCAACTTCACCTGGACTAACACAAATAAAAACTGACACTGCGTCTAAGAGAGTTGGCAACATAGCGGAAAATTTTGTTAAGGGAAAGCAGTTCTTCATTGAAAACCAATGTTGCCAATAAAGAAAATGTGTAAATGGCAGGAAATGCAACTGTTTGAAAGTTGTTAATGACAGGAACACTATGTATTATCGGAATAGGATAAAAGATGGGTCCAGCAGAAAATGATGTAAAAGGCAGGAAAATGTAAATGACAGGAATGTAAAAAGGGGGTTTTACTGTATCATCAATTTTTAACAGTATCACTCCATTTTGTAATTTCAATTATATTTCAATTTGATTTCGAGCAAATAAAAATTTGAAGTCGTTTAGTCGTTTAATTTGATTAGAGAATTTTTTTTCTTGGGGGGGGGGGGGGAGATGAAGATTGTCTTTTAATTGTGTTGTCTTCATGTAAACACCTCACTGTTTAAGGGCATGTATGAAGATTTATTTTAAATGCATTATGGTTTATTTATTTCTTATTTTCTTTATACCTTGACAATTTGTAATATTCCTGTTTCTCTTTCTGCATGCCACTTCATATCCTTTCTCCACATTTATAAAAAAAATTACAAATGGCCTCTTTCTTTGGCTAAGGACGGTATAGTTCTATATTACAGCAGGTTAGAAAATATCCCCTCCTTTCTGCAGTCATGATCACATACATACATTTTACACTACTATGATATTTTGACAACAGTTAAACATACTACCTGCGATTAAAACAACAAAATATTCAGACATCAAATCCTTTACAGAATATAACTAACAAACTGAAGTGACACACCGGTAATTCAACTATAGAGATATTACACTTATTATGTGCTGCAGGTCTCATTCTCTCGCATTCTCAACTGGCCTTTACTACACATAGCACTTGCTTACATAGCTCTGTTGATGGAATAAAAGTGAGATCTTAGATTAAACAAGAAATAAAATATATCAGCACTGCAGCAAAACTACAAATTCCCATGGCCATAATAAACTTATATAGTTCAGCAAAGCCAGAAATAATACCACAAAAATTGATGGCATTGCCCCTCCCTATTATGCAAAAAATAGTCAGGTAAAGACCACATATGCTACTTCCTCTTATTGAGTGCATTACATTGGCCAAGGCGGTAATAATGACAAAAATTTAGGTGTTCTAGGGTTCAAATCGAGTAAGGTTTGTTTGAAGATTTCCTCGCTTGCAGATGTGAGTGACAGGTGTTATTAAATTTCAATCTGTCTTGCAAATACCTGAATATAAGCCACACTTTTTTCCCCAGATTAAGACTGATGATATATAACTGAGGCTTCTTACAAGTGCTTTTATGCAATAAAGCAAAAGTGGACACAACATAGCCGGTTAATCTACCATGGCCAGTTCCAAGCTTTGATAACTACAAAGCAATGACCATTTTTTTTTCTGGTAGCCAAAAACACCTATCAATTATCTTGAGGAGCACAAAATACTGATGTAATAAATTGATTCAACATAAGAAATGTATAGATTCCAACTGAAACATCATGGTAAATACATTCAAATGCCTAAGCAAGTGATGTTTGTTTCATGGTTCGTACACTTTGTCTGTCATAATAATGGAATATATGGAAAATTCCAGTACAATGAACTGCGAAGAAATGAATTAATGGAAGTTGAAAGCCAGAATTACGAGAAAATACAGAAACTCCATGAAATTTAACATTGATGAGTCATGTGAAGTGAACAGTACTGACTTGATTTGATTTTATTCCATAATTTTCATTTACAGTTTGAATAGTACTTTTATTTGAAACAAAATTGAATAGTCATTTGATACGGTATTACTTTTTCTGATTTCAGGCCTGTTTCACTCTAGAAAAGTGTTACTTGAATATTATGAAAATGAGGCTGTGTATTATTTCTCTGTGGGATTAATTTAATTTTTTTTATTATGGTGTTAAAAAGACAAACACAGTTAAATTCAGGGATGGCTTATATTGAGGTAAATAGGTACGGTACCCCAAAAATGGAAATGCAAATGACCTTGTATTTTTTAATAATCTCTAACCATTAATGGATAGGCAAATTTCTCTTACTACTATGTTCCTCCCCAGCTTTATTTCATTAATAGTCATCCATTTTTTTTTTTTAAATAATAATTTGTTTTCAGATATCACATTTTACATGTTACATTACAGTTAGGGATCTTATTCCTGGATTCTCTCATGTCCACAATAAATCTTTATTTTCACTCACATCTGTAAAAGACTCGCACAGATGACAGACAGGCTTTGGATCAATTTTTTAATTTTTATTTTTGTGATTTTTCCAGCATCTGATTGGCCTCTGCTGTTGTAGTGTTGAAGGAATGTGTTACTGAAATGTGGACACCATTAAAAAGATAACTTCACTCCCAGCAAAAATGATACTAGCATGGAAGAGTGACCTTCTTCAACAAGGAATGCAAAGCACAGTGTGTTCAGTTCAGTACTACCGCAGTTATACCAGGTAAATAAGAATTTGGTCATCTAAAAATCTGATTTAAACTAAGGACACCCACACATTAATAAAAATATCACATGCCTAAATGTTCAGTTTGTAGTATGCTGTGAGAGTTTGAGGTGCTAAAAACCACTAGGTCATCCCTGATGAGATTATTAGAATTTTTCAATCAACATATTCCTTATAGATATGGGGTCAATTCAGTTGCTTACAGCATGAAACTGAAGTTAGGATATTAATTCTAGTTCTGTTTAACATTACCAATATCACTCTCTCATTGAAAATGTGGGATTCTCAACTGACTGTTGGCTTGCCTAAAAACCTATCTTGACTTGGAGAGCAAGCATTTCACTGAAATGGTTAAATCTTGCTGGACGTGTTTAATGTATCATATTTCATCACATGGCTGAAGTAGCACAGTGCTATGTGTAGCATCTTTCTGAAGAAACAAAGATATGCATTACGGAACACACACACTCAAACCAATGTCTCAGCTGACATTTTATACCTCATATTAAAGCCTCATCCTTCTGAACCAGTCAGTCTGGTCTACACTGGTGAACTCTCTCCGCCACTGCTGTAGTCTTTCAGCAGCTCTCGCAGGCGTAAGATCTCCTTTGAAGCTGCTGCTAGGTCTGACTGCAACTGAAGTTCCTTCTCCCTTAACCGCTTGATGTCTCGCTGACAGTTCTTTTTAAACAGGGAAAAGTTAAAAATTAATTTTCATTTGAGATTAGTGTTATCAAAGGATTTACTATAGAAGCAGGACATAGCACCAGAAAAAGGAGGACATTGAAAAAAAAAGTGGGACATTTTAAAATAAATTTTTCAACATGTGTACTGCAACAATAGTCCCTTAGAAAATGAGGAAACTTGTATCTAATATTGTCAGATGACTTACTTCCTTTTGCTATTTCCCCCCATGTGCAAAACAGACCAAGGTATTCCATTAACAATAAACAAAGAATATATAATTTTATGCAGTGAGGTTGGTTCAAGCAATGATGCATTTCCAACCCTGTTCCTTTGTTTTCTTTATTATTTTTGTTGCTGGTGATGCTATTTTGTCAGTTACTAGATTCAAGATTTTTCATATCGATTTATAACTTAAAAATTGATAAAACACCTACCATGCAATAGAAAATTTCTTTAGCTTTAAAATGATATAAGATATGTCATGCTATCTACTGACAGAAAACAACAAGTAAAATAAAAGGAATCGGTGGCTCAAAACCAAATGGCAGCCATGGTGGTGTAAATGAGCCAATATTTTGCTCATGGCTTAGAGCCGTGATGATAGGTTAAGGGGTTAATATTCTCCAGACTACATACCACATTTTGTCGCAGCAAGTCCAGCTTGTCGCATTTGAGACGTGTGACTTCTTGCCTCAGAACCTCAGTCTGACGGTTGCCTGTTTCTCCTGTGTCCAGACACAAGCTGCAAGCTTTGTGTGGAGTCTCTGCACTTGACATACTCTCCAGCCCTGTGTCGCTGTCCACATACACTGCAGCATCCATATCCACACTGTTCAGCGACGAGTCATCACTCTCAGACAGTGCAGGCCTGAACATCAAAACACAAACTCAGGTAAGTACAGCAGAATTTTTTTTAACTGTCGAAAACAGGACCCAGCTACTTCTGGATAAGAGATTTTTCCATATAACTAAATGCTTGCTTTTCAATCCAAGCTCTTCATACTTAATTGCAAAACAATTACAGCAGAGAAATAGTTTACAATATTAGTTCAGCTTCTGAAATTCATGATCAAGTTGAGTGACTTGTCGGATCATAAGTTAATAACTTGAATTGAGGAAGAATAAGAACAAAAATTCTAAACTTCAGGAAACTAAATTTAATTGTACTTAGGTAGTTAATAGGTGCAAGATTATGATGCAAGTTTGCATAATATTTCGCAAAACTGATTTAATGTCTCACATGAACAGTGAATACTTGTTTAAATATAGGCTACTATTGTTACAGAAGCTTTCAAAATCCATAAAAATAAAAACTAAATAAATAAATAAAACAGCACGGAAACTCTGAAACAAAATGGTAATTACTCCTTGCTTATTGGATAGCTATTAACCTTTCACTGGTATAAATACATCACATAAATAATCATTTAAAAGCAGAGACATAAGATTATGTGAAATGTGAAAATTCTGATTCACTTGTTATGTTTGTCATTCATGGAAACCAGCTATTTGAATGAAATTTTCTTCATCAATTTCAAACTGATGTTTTCACTTGATATCTGCCTACCTTATTACCAATGTATTGCTGGAAGCTTATTAAGTGCCAGTATGAGAAAGTGTGGGGGAAGGGAAAATGTCTGTCCGTCCGTCCATGTGTCTGTATGCACGATAACTCAAATACGCTTTATTGAATTATAATGGAACTTGATATATGCATTTATAATGTCCATGGGACAAGGGCGCCCATATGATATTTTCTAGGGGGGGGGCCAAATTTTTAGTGAATTTATTTTTTGTCCCTTTAACTTCTTGGGTTAGTTTGTAACATTACATTAATAATATAATAATGTAAGTGCAACAATGAAGTAGCCAGAAAATAATTTCGGGGAGGATTGGAAGTGGCAGGGGATTTGGAATACCCCCCAAGCAAGGGGGTCGTGGGTCCATCCCCAGAAAATTTTAAAATATTCAACTAATTAAAATCACTTTTTACGCTATTTTAGCACTGGAAAACTAGTTAGGGAATTTGTTTATGTGCCAATGTAAACAAGAAATCGTTACCTAAGTCGGGGGTCCACCCCTGGAAAATTTTTAAATAATGAACTAGTTGAAATCACATTTTACACTATTTTAGCTCTGAAAAACAAGTTATTAAATTTGTTTACCATACTTTAAGATATGCCAACTTAAACAAGAAATTGTTACCTAAGTCGGGGGTTACCCCTGGAAAATTTTTAAATACTGAACTAATGAAAATCACATTTCACTCTATTTTAGCTCTGAAAAACTAGGTAGGAAATTTGTTTACCATACTCTAAGATATACCAACTTAAACGAGAAATTGTTACCTAAGTCAGGGGTTCACCCCCGGAAGATTTTTAAATACTGAACTAATGAAAATCACATTTCACTCTATTTTAGCTCTGAAAAACTAGGTAGGAAATTTGTTTACCATACTCTAAGATATACCAACTTAAACGAGAAATTGTTACCTAAGTCAGGGGTTCACCCCCGGAAGATTTTTAAATACTGAACTAATGAAAATCACATTTTATGCTATTTTAGCCCTGAAAGCTAGTTAGGAAATTTATTTACCATACTCTAAGACATACCAACGTAAACAAGAAATCATTACCTAAGTCGGGGGTCCACCCCCGGAAAATTTTTAAATATTGAACTAATTAAAATAACATTTTACGCTATTTTAGCTCCGAAAAACTAGTTAGGAAATTTGTTTACCATACTCTAAGACAGGTATGGGCAACCTTTGGAAAGATGCGGGCTAAACTTTACGATATTTATGAAGTCGCGGGCCGTAGACAATAGGTAGTTGTGAAAAAATAATCATGATACGGTTTTTTATAACATATATTCATAAATAATAAAGTTATATGAATTAGTTATAATAGATATTAGGCTATTTATAATTATTAATTAATTAATTATTAATTAATTAAATATAATATATGCTAAAGTTATATGAATGAGAACAATATCCAACTGATTAGGTATTACGATCAGCAGAAATAAATGAGACGCTTGAGCTTGAACTTGAGGAACAAGATATTCAATCCCACTAATACACAAGCGCAGAGTGTTTTCAAAACTTTCATCTTAAGTCTGGTTCGATACTTTGATTTATGCCTATTGCAGCATTTTTCTAGCGCTGACCGGAAGGAACACCCTCGTAGTTCAGGCTTTTGTTTCCCCCCTTCTCACTCTCTTGTTGGTGAGAACCGAAAATATTTACTTTTTCGAGCGTGATTTTAAAATGTTCCGCGGGCCGGATCAAAAGTCGGGGCGGGCCACATCCGGCCTGCGGGCCGGGCGTTGCCCATATATGCTCTAAGACATGCGAACTTAAACAAACCTAAGTTATAATACTCATTGTCATTACTATTTATAAGAAAAGTTAAATAACACAAGGAACAATGGAAATAACAGGCCTACTCATTATGTTATGGAAACAAAATAACTGCTATATCATATTTGACAAACCCATAAAAATTGTTTAATTTATTAATTTTTTTAAAATACAAAAATAGAATTTTAGGTTTTGATTTTTGGGGGTCCAAACCCCCCAGGATCCCCTTTTCTAATCCAGTGTGGATTCTGCTTCCATGGTGTCGATATGGTAAAACTTGTGCAAACTTATGTCTCTACTGACTTTAAAATAATTGTCTTAAAAGAAAAAAAAAACAGACTATAATTATTAATATAGAATTTTTTCCTTTCCCTGAAAGCTAGGGGGGGGCCGCGGCCCCCCCCTGCCCCCGGGTATGGGCGCCCTTGCGGCATGGGAAGAACCCTATTGATATTGGACCAAATCGGTTGACCGGTACCAGAGTAACAACTAATTAAAGGTCACATGTTTTTTATATCATGTCTATACTGCAATGCCGCATTTTTAATCATTTGAGGGCTTTGTCTGCAGTGCAGTCAAATGTTTGTTTGCTTCATTGATGTATTTGAAATTGAGTAGGCCTACTACATGAATACTGTTATATACAGAAGGTACATTACTGTGAAATAATTAGCGGAGTTATAAGCCACTGAATTTTGCGAAATGTTGACATATTTTAAGAATTTCAAGTTGCAATACATTGAGATTTGACAAATAACACTATTCCTTCACATATTATTATCAAACTAC
Organism: Ectobius pallidus; assembly: GCA_964059195.1. Taxonomy (NCBI): domain Eukaryota; kingdom Metazoa; phylum Arthropoda; class Insecta; order Blattodea; family Ectobiidae; genus Ectobius; species Ectobius pallidus. The sequence continues at coordinate 116,217,773 of CAXKWD010000006.1, forward strand.
ATCGTCAAACTGACTGAGTTGGCCGAATGGTAACGTCTTGGATTCGTATTCTAGAGGTCCCTGGATCAAATCACAGAGCCAGCCGATTTGACATGGATGTTTTTAATTTTATTTTTTATTTTTATGTGAGTGCGCGATTGTCAAGGTATCACAAATCTATAGTTCTGCTGATGCTGGTAGATTTTAATTTGATTAAAGAAACTTAATTTTCTGCACATCATAATTGCAATTATAATTGAATCAACAAAAGCATACTGGCACTTTGTTATATCAGTTTACTTGATTTTATTTTTTATGTTTTAGGCCTTATAGATAAACATACAGTACGGTAATTCTGTTTTTGTCAGTTACTGGGGTGAAAACCAATATTCCATTATTCAATACATTTTCTTACATTCGGTTAGGTTCTCATCACCTGTATGTTTTTGCTTCCAACACTCAAAATTAAATAACAGGCAGGGGCAGCTGAAAATTCGAAGTAAAGAGAGAGTAATATTTACCTGGCTGTCCTATGACTTTGCAGATCTGGACTGGATACTGGTGATGATGGCGAACTTTTCTTTCCACCCCCGCTACCCTTTGACAATGACCGACCACTCTGAAAATATAAAAATGGTTAATAGTAATGTTTCTTAAACTACGGGTCCTGAACACCAGTGGGTCCTGAAAGGACATCTGGTGGGTCATGGAGTCTCCGCATGAGGCATATTCATTCAAAGTAATACTGTAGCATTGGACAAAAAGATGTATGACATAATATTTAGTGGACACAGATAATAATTCATTTCATTCATTTGAATGCCAGATGCCATCTGCATTTATCTTTTTAAAATCTCATAAACTTAAATTTTCTTTCCAATATATGCATTTTTATTGTCTACAGTTAAATATGAAACCTTGGAAAATTTTTTACTTGTGTTTTTTGATCCTATAAAAGATCTTCTCAGAAATTGCAACTGAGATCCATCCATGCCTTTGTAAAAATCCCCTTACAAACATGATTGATCTGCAATACATATTTTGACACTAGATTTAATGTGCAATTTCTAATTTTTGAAATCATAAAAATTGGTTCATTATAATATGCTGGGTAAAACTTACATCTGGCAACCTTGGAGGAATTACAGAACATGGATAGAGAAATTTGATGAAAGGAAAATTAGTCTACTGCCAGAAGATGCATATTAAACTTGCACTATTTTTAAAGACTTCAACAATTTAAATCATGAAAAGTAGCCTATATTTGGGCTTTTTAATTACAAGCAGCTCTCCATGAACGACTGAACATTTGGATGCAGATTTGCTTTGTTTATCTGTGTATAAATATCTCGGCTAGCCACAAAAGTGCATCCAAACCAAATTGAACCCCCTTCTTTACCCATCTGTAAAAATCTGGAAATCTTGATTCTTCGTGCAATTTGAGAATTTGACTTGATCATAAAAGGAGGCTGGGTAGTCGACTGTGAAATAATGTGTTTTCTCAATACTGATGACTAGGGCAAGGCATTTAATGACCATAAAATAATGAAAAAATGCAAAATAAAAAATGTATTTATGACCTAAAAATAGTGAAAAAATGACCCGAAATCTTAAAATAATGACCTATAAATTTACCATTATTACTTATAATTAGTTTTTTCTTAAGTAATGAATTGCTAAATACAGTTTATGATGATGCTTTATATATGAATTTACAATATAAAACACACTTATTTTGTTACTAAAGAAATCAGTAAATTTATACTACGGTACTTGGACACCCTTAGCGAAAAATAAATTCTTTCTGAACTGGCATGCCCATCAAATTGCCCCTAGCAAATACGTGCCATTTAAAAAGAAAGGAAAAATTCTTTATGGCTAAAATGCCGAAAATTACCTAAATTGCCAAAAATGACATAAAATGCTGAAAATGACCTAAAAATGCCGGAAATGATCTAAAAATTGCCAAAGTGTCTCTTGAAAAATGACAAAATATGCAAAATAAAGCAAAATAATGCAAAAACAAATTGCCCTTATTTAATTAATTATTTAATGATATACATTTATATACATTGGAGCTATCTTTTAACCTTCATATAAAAAAGATGCAAAATCATCAAATGCCTTGCCCTACTGATGACCACTGGTTTAGATTCTATATTTATAACCAAAAAATACTTACAGAAGGTGTAGTTGTCTCAGGTATGGCAGGCTGAGGGGGTTGAGAGGATGCTGACTTCTTGCATGGCTGCCCATTGCCTGTACTGTTGACGAGATTGTTGTCCACACTTGTACTCCTAACTCGTGCTATCAGTGCCTTGCGAACTGTGTCAATGAAACGGCTACCAGCGCCACCACTGCTGTCAGACTTGGGTGTGTCAGGAGCTGACTGAGGGGAGTCTCCGCCCCCAAGGAACTCTTTGGACTTTTCCCGCAGTTCATCTGTCAAGGACTGGAGGAGTGACGTCCTTGTTCGCAGCTACAACACACATAATACATATCCTTCATTATGCTTTCATATAAAAAAAAATTGTCTACTGGTACATTTAAATACAACAATGGATGATCATTTTAAATTACTGCATTTACTCGAATCTAATGCACACACCAATTTGAAACTTAAAATCATAAAAAAGTTTTTGTTGGCAAATGCAATCCGCATTTATGGTAAGATATTTTATTTGATGTTAGTTATTTTATTTATTTTATGTTAGTATTTTGTTTTAAACATTGGATTTGTGAATGTAGATGAATAAATATCAGTATAACAGTTTAGGGAGGAAAGTGCAGGATAGTAGAAACCTCCGTTGAATCCTGCCGCTTGGTATTGAGCTTGAGTGACAGAATAGTACATTGACTTCAGCCCACGTTTGTGCATACTGGTAATAGGCCAACAATAAATGTAACAAATTCAAGGAATTACAGCAATACATTGTTTTTAAGTGACCAAATTACCACCTAACTACAGAACAGATTTGCATTTGAATTCAATGTGGACTCCAACAAAAAGGGCACATCAGATTCACGTAAATATGGTAAATCATTTGTTTCCTAGTAGATACGTTCTTTGAAAATGTAGGCCTATGGAACATCCCAATTTGTCTAAATCCACTTCAGCGCATTGCCTAATGTACACATGAAGATATCTAGGTCAATTTTGTGTCCTTGTTTTCATAACCAACTCATATGCATGTACAGCAATATAAACAAACAATGAATTCACTTATGGGTAATCGGGAGGACAATTCCTTGATAAGAAGAAAAACAGACATTATCTGCTGTGACACATTTATTGGTACTGATGTTAATCTTTAAGGTAGGACATACATGTTCCACTATTAAAAATGATTAAAAAAGTGTAGAAAATGATTTTGTTATAGTTTCTGCATAATTAACTACTATCAACAAATTCACTATACACAATTTTTCAAAAATAACTTCACATTGCTTGTTTAGACCTACTCTTCACAAGTAAGAAATACAAATGCATCCAAAATTTCTTTGCAGTATCTTAAAAACTTGTCGAGTTATGGTTAAAACGGTTCTGAAAAATAACAATTACTGGAAACAAGCATTAAGCATACCTTACGTGAAGCAGAGGCATGGCACCATCAGATTTAAGTGCAAGTATGTGATGCACTTAAACATTTATGGTCTTTAATTAGAAAATAGTAAAGGCATGGACTACATTCTTTCACTAACATAAAGATAAACAGTTGATCTTCATTTTACAAAATAGTGTTTAGAGTGATTTGGGTATTTATAATCTAGGACTGTAACAAATCAAATGGTTCTGATTCAACAAAATAAAATGCTTGAGGAAAAATAAATTATCACCAGTTCATTCATTTTAATTTATTTTTTGAATCAAACATGGTGGCACATTTATCTATTCACTCTCTTCTACCTATATTTCTCTTATATTGAAATGCCTAGTTAATAAAACAGCATTACTGTATTTCTAAAATAATACAAACCTCCAGTTTAGCAAACTTTTCAGCCTTGTAGCAAGCGTTTTCAGCATTGATCAGCTTGGTGAGGAGAAACTCCTTGAATTCCGGGCCTTTCTTGAACACTGCTGGAGATGGAAGTGTGGGCCCGAAGAATGGAACATCGTCACGAGCCGTCACACTCACTTTGTACCTGTACATACAACATACTATGAGTCCCAATAAAGGGATGACAGAAGAACTACAGATTCCACCTGGTGCCATGAATCGAACTTTGGCTAGCTCAGTTGGGAGAGCATCAGCATGGAAAACCGAAGATCAGAACCCTGGTGCCAAAGAAATTTTTCTCCAAAAATATTTCTCAGGTAATATATAAAACGGGGGTACGCCGTAGCGAAGTGGTTGAGGCACTGCGCTACAAACCAGAAGGTCGTGGGTTCGATTCCCGATGAGGTCGTTGGCGTTTTTCAATTGGCCTAATCCTTCTGGTGGCACTATGGCCCTGGGGTCGACTCAGTCTCTAACAGAAATGAGTACCAGGAGCAATCCTGGGGGTAAAGGCGGTCGGTGCATAAGGCTGACAACCTTACCACCTTCATGTGCCGAATGCCTAAAAATCTGGGAGCCTCAACCTCCTGGAACCCTCTGGGCCTCCATGGTCTGTAATAGGGAACACCTTACCTTACCTAATACATAAAACAGTTTTTGTGGACTCACATTACTCATCTACATTGATAAAGAGTTTCATTTGAGTTTAAAAATTAGCCAGAAGTTCAGAATATACCATTTATGGATTACTATAAATATGAGGGGTGGAGCATAAGTCATGGCAACTATTTTTTTCCTCAAAGTAAGGTGATTGTAGCTTGAGATGATGTATGTCGTGGGAGAGTGTGGCATATCTATTATATGGACACATCATTTGGTAGCATTGTGATGTACAGATAAACGAATAGAAGCAATGGCAATTTAGTTGTGAGTCAGCCACCATGCAGAATGGATATGACAAGATGTGAACAGCATTCTTACATCAAAATAGGCACTATCCAAGAGAGAAATGCCAAAGAATACAACAAGGAGCTGATGGAAGCTTTGCGGAATTATGTCCATTCGTACCAAACTTTAAGGGCTCATGGAGTGGGTATGTGTGCATTCATACTTCCAACTACTGCAATACATTAGAGTGGCACGATGCAGTCACGTATGGATATTTATGGGTGTCTGTCTCCTTCACTATCCTACATCTGGTACTAATAACTTGCATTATTCAAACATTCCACACCCTGCCTTTCATTCATAGGGCCTATATTTCAAAATTTTTAAATTGTCTCACTTTTTAAAAAGAAAAATAGATGCCATGACTTATGCCCCATCCATCCTATATAAAATGATACATAGAAAAAGTAACAAAAATTGGATTGACTAGAACTTGAATTTACAAAACCATGAAGTGGTCCAAAATTCTTTAATATCAAATATACTGTATTATCACAGATATAGTAACTTATTTCACTGACAGAAATGCACCTGTCTTTTTTATGTCAAATCAAATCAAAGTCTTATTGTCAGAGACATTTCAATAATGCATGGACAACATCAAAATAAAAATATAATTTAAAACACTAATCTAAAACAAAATTTGCAGATCCTTACAAGTTTATATGGACATTTTACAAACCTTTTATAAAATTTATGCTATTTATATGTAAGATTTCTGTCCAATACAGGACATCGGTATATAACAACTTTCACCGGACATGCCAAGTTCAAACTCTACGTAATGAAATTCAGAATCATGTTTGAAAATAAATTACATGACGAACAGAAAACATTTTTACCATTTATCGCTTATTTAGATTTCTGTTGTAATCTTCGTCCCTTATTTTCACTTTAAAAATGGGCAACCATAAGAAAGTAACAAATTCTAAGGTGCAATTAATATTAGATTTTGAGAAGGAAAATTTTAATTGTTTATCTATTAATGCAAATATATTTTAAATTTGCCAAGTTCAAAAGACTGTTTTATATAAAGCAGCCTAGAGAAAGAAAGTAGAACCAAAGGATAAATCAACTAGAAATTATTCTTACTTACAATATGCTTGTGGAATCTGTGCTATGAAGGAAGGAAGAAAAGAAAGAAAGTGAAAGAAAAACAAACAAAATTAGAAAGACAGAATGAAAGAAAGAAAGTAAGAACCTTATATAAACAAAAATCCTCACCTTGTGTTTGGACTATTGGGGTCCAGGACTTGAACCACAACATATGCATGGAGGAAATGAGAAGCAATCATATCAGGGGAGAAGGGTGTGTTTGATTCTTGGAATACTATCGCCACAATGTCATTACCTGGAAAGCAAAATAAATAGTTAATATTTATGGAACTACAGAACAGTGTAGCAGGTAGCACTCACACATAACTCCCACAATTAGACTGGCTGGCCAAGAGATTCCAACTTGTGACTCTCCACTTGGTGGTCCTCTATTTTGTTATTCAAAATATGGAAACCCAACATATAGAATATTATTGTAATAAAGAAAGCATGTTGATGGAATAGGATGTGTTGGTATTAATTAAAATCTGGAATAATAATTAATACAAAATTGCTAATGACAAACAATTTTTAACAAATAACATCCTAGGTATGAAGTATGTTGTAATCAATTACTGAAAGATTTTCTTCACCACAATTCATCTCATGTTTTCGTGAGGTCACAGTGCAATAAAATTACATTCATAGTATGTGGATGATGAACATTTTCAAACACGAAACAGAATAGATGGACAGAAACTGATTAAAGACGTATACTCATTATGTGGTATGCTGAAAAAAATGTCCCCCCTGGAGGCATAGTTAATTACATTTATTTAAAACGACCCTGATAGACAGCACTGTAAAGAAATAAACTTGCACATTTCAGTTTTTCTCACAATAGCAATATAATTTTATTGCTCCACACAGTTCGCATTTTGCTAAACAATTGCTGCATTCCAAGATACATGTAATTTAATTGTAAAATTAGCTTTTTCCTCCAAGACATTCTTCAAGCAAACAATAAGCATAGCAAACCGTCACATGTCTCCCAGACCAGGAGTAATGAACCTATCACCTGTACACACCTGCGCAAATAACAGTTATTAGTAACAACTCACCAATATGCCTCTTCCTCTGAAGTTGCTGAGGGTCGCTGTCCCTAAAGGGCAGCAGAGTGGAAACATGGAATATTATTTCCCTGTCCTTGAATACTTCATACACTGCTTCTTCCCCTGTGTGTCCGAACTGTGTATCCAGTCCTCCCCGATATCTGTAATAATAGATTTCATTGTTTAAATCTGTGTAGGAAAAACCAAAACAAACGAACAAGATAATATAGTACTTTTGATTTTTCTTCTGATGGCCCGTCGGATGTGCCAACAGCTGACTACACAAAGTGTGGTAGGGATTGTCTCTCACTGTTTCGAGTAAAGGTGGGGTAGAGGCAGGTAGAGCTTCCATGCGGGAGATGATGATGATGATGATGATTATGATAGTAATAACAAGTTTTTATTTAATCTGACAGAGTTAAGGTCTTACAGCCTTCTCTTACACTCAACCATAGAGACAATTAAAAAAAAGAAAGGAACAAACAAATACACTAAATGTACATGTGGTTAATTAATTCAATGTTAAATGAAACTAGCCTATTTAACCAAAATGTGTGACATAATGCTTTTAACAAGTTACTGAGAAAAGATAACCAACTATAATATTAGGCCTACAATATACGAAACACTATTTTAAGAGCAAATGTTTTATACCTGACAAAATTTGCTATTATTGAATAGGTATTCATTTAGCCTACCAGCTACCATAGATTTAAATGTTGACAACCTACAACAGACCCTGAAACTTCGCCAATTACCTTACCTGTGATCAGAGGTGCTGACTTGAAAATATTGTTGGGAAGACAAGAATTTGATTTTTGGTAGTTATACATAGGCCTTATATGATAAAAACTTAAGGGGGGGGGGCAGAATGTACCTTCCCCCTCCCAAAGTCAGCGCCTACAATAGGCACATCATCATCATCATCAGTGATGATGTCTACCATAGATGTAGACAAAACTATGAAGCTTCATCTGACAGTATGATAGCCCAGAAAGCTTCAATCCTATGGACACCAGCCATGAAAGCTTACATCATTTTGTTTATAATTTTTAGTAAGTAAAAATTATGTACATACTGCAATGTGATAGTTCAAGAACAATAAAATCTTGAACGATGTTTACCTCTTAAACGAAAAAGGAAGGGTGAGGATAAAGATAAAGATCAGGTTCTACATTTTGTAAAAGAATCAGTGTCAAGTCAGTGGACTAATTAAGTCGAAGTAAAAATAAGTTTGTATAGTGGCAACTTCACCTAGTAATACCATAAAACATAACACAAAAGCAACCAATTCAACGTCCCAAAAATGTGCTGTTTTTCCTTGGTTTGTTTCATAATGTTGTGTCCTGCTGCTCTGTGTAGCTGTATGATATGTTAATTCATTGGCAATTTGCATCGCATATGGCATGAAGGTGTTGTCATAATTGTCACCGGTGTGGGCAGTGCTCGTATATGCAAATCCATGTGTAGGAGCAAGCAACTGGCCACTCTAATAAAATTTTGACAGAAGCAATCAAGAACAACTTCAAACTTGTACATTACTTTAATTAATAGCAACATTAAGTGTTGAAACAGCAACTATATGGATCACCCAGTTTTGTGTCCTTTATATTCTATGACACTGTTTTATATGGCAGGCAACGCTATGTTTTGTAGAATATTTCCTGCAAGGCAGAATATTGTGTAATTTTACTAACTTTACAGCAGGCACAAAATGAAATGATCCCTGCATATAAAATATTTGTGATGTCATATTTCTAATCACATTCAGATACTACATACATTAATCATAACAAGTGAAAGCTGGGTTACCGATACCCAGAGACTAGGGTTGCCAACTATCCTGTATTTGCTGGGAAATCCTGTATTTCACTTAATTTGGACGTAAATCCCAGGTCCTGTATTTTTAAAGATATATCCCGTACTTCCAGAATTCCTGCCATTTATTCTTTTCAATTTGTTTTGGTATGATATTTTCATAGAGAGAGAGAGAGATTTTAGGTAAAAACCTATTTTAATCCTTAAGTGATATATGGACGAAAACTCGTATATGCATGTTTCATAAGTGACTATGCCTAAAACTGATACTTTTATAGGACCTAAAACAGCCTATTTTTACGTTAGAGCCTAATATTGCCTTTTTGCTTGTTTTTTCATCTTTAGTTCAAAATAAGTTATTTTTTGTTATAAATTCTAGCATTTATTTTCAGTTCGTACTAAATTTTTAGCTCGGAATGTGCAGTACATGACACATTTGTGACATGATTAAATAGTAAAGAATGTTTCATCTTCAGGAGAAGAATTCCTTGGAATTCCAAAGAAAATGTAGTGTTTTTCTCACGACTCCCACACCCAGAAAAAAAACTGTAGTTCTCTGAATCACCAAGGGATACAAGGGGTTGAATATACTAGCTTGTGTAGCTTCTGGGCGCAGGGATTAGGTTTTCACTGTTACGGTAGTATACAGGCCCTAGTAATAGGTCTATATAATTCTGTGTATCATAGGCCTATCTCTGTTTTATCATGATTATTGATTAATGGTGAATTCAATAAATATATATATCAGAAAATTGGCAACTTAACGATTTTATAACAGACTATTTTACGATTTTTAGAACCTGTTTTCCAATTTTTAGAGCCTATTTTAGGTAGCTAAAACAGCATTTTTAGCGACCTAAAAGTCCGAAGTCTAGTAATCATATATGAAATATGATTGGTAATTGTAATTAGTTGTATGCTCTTTTTTAATTCCTTCATTTTTCTCTCCCCTTGCCAATATGACTTTTAGTGCTGCGTCCCTCTTCCACTACCACAGATAGAATTTTTTTTTTAATGTGAAGTAAACTGACTGACACATGAAATAAGAGCAGCGTAAATCTTACAAGGTATACAGAAAGAGGCATGATCTGCTATAAAATACCAACAAGCCAGCAAGAATAACAATCTGTAAATCACTATAATCTCTCAAGTGTTAAATCCCTGTCTTGATGTGTTTATTTCTTTTTCGTATTCTTGTATTGGCAGAAGTGTTTGTATTGTTAATGTAGAGTGATATACATTTCTATACCTATATATATATATATATATATATAGAGCTTGTAAAATTAAGTTAATTTCTGGTAACATAAATTTATAATATTAATTTTTGGTATTGTAAACAATATTAACTGTTTTTTTATTTTTTTATTTTTATGCTGTGCATTTTATAAATATCTTTGTTTCTCTAAAATATAATTTATTTCTAGCCCCTGAACATGAGTTTTGCTTATCTGGGGACAAAAAATTTGTATTGATTTTGTATCTTGCAAGAAAATTTTTGTACATGTACAACTGTATTTCTGTAATAATAAATAAATAAATAAATAAAATATAATCTTTGTAACTTTGGTTGTTTTTCCCTGTGCCCTTCATACGCTAGTGTTTTCTCTCAAGAACAAATCTTACTGAAAAATCTCAGTGAAGAAAGGAAAATTGCGTTGAAAAAATATTGGTTTTGGTAATTTAAACATAATCATAAACAGAGATCTACGTTATATTTCTATTAAAATTTATTTGCATAACATAATGTATATAAAACCTCCTTTTCCTATATCTGCACATCATTAAATTTCAGAACTACATATTATCAAATTAGGAACAAACATTCATTCAGAACATGAAATGGTCATTACAGTTTGGTATTTTCTTTTCTGGAACAAGGATTTACTTAAAACTTTGAATGCTGCTTTTCTAGAAACTATCACAATGGATTTACCTATATGTAAGACCATGCTTCAATTAATAGAAAGTATCATTTACCCTTTGTGTTCTTTGAGCTGAATCCGCTGCCCAAGGAGTTCGAGGAATTCATCGAGTGCTGCACTGGATTGGACATTTCCAAACAGCTCCTCTTCTGTGGTTTGACCAAACCTCTGGTACAGAACACCAAACTTGAAGTTGGACACTAGGACATGTTCATCATATGCAGCAATCAGTTGGGACGCTCGTGGACATAACACTGGTGAGAACTGGTCCACATTCAGCTGCTCATTCAACAGCTGCAAATGAAATTTAGAAATTAATCCTAGTTGAACATAGCTCTTTAACTTTACATAAATAATAGAAGTAAAAAATACAGTGCCCTTTTGTTTTGTTGTTTGAAATGGAAAAAAAAAAAAAACTCTCAGTTGGTGATGATGGCATCAAATGCAATTGACAAAGACAATCATATTGTATACTAAAAAAAATACCGCAAGTGATTATCTGAGCAATTTACAAACAGTTACATACTGAATCATAACAAGTGAATTCAATAATGGTCTTTCTCACTATTCCTTCTTTTTGTCAGTTTGTACGAGGGAGAATCAAATGAAAACCGCAATTAATTTTTTCCACTATTTTACTGCAGGAAGAATGTTTGCTTGTAGATTATTTTTGTACATAGTCCCCTCCCAGTTCAATGCACTTATGCCATCAGATAGGAAGTGCTCCAACACCACATGAGTAAAATTATTTTGGATGAAGCTGTAGCCACTCCTGCACCATCGATTGGATGTCTTCATCAGGTTTGAACTTCTGCCCTCCAAGGAGATCCTTCAACAGACCAAATATTTTGAAATCTGATGGTGACAAAGCGAAGGGGGTGAGTGCAGGTGTTTTGCTTCAACATGATAACGCCCGTCCTCATGCTGCTCGTGCAACCATGAAAACCATCAACGACATATGCTTCAAGTGCCTCCCACACCTGCCATACTTGCCAGGTTTGGCACCATCAGATTTCCACATCTTTAGTCCATTAAAGGAGCTTCTTGGAGGGCAGAAGTTCAAGTCTGATGAAGACATCTAATCGGCGGTGCATGAGTGTCAACCAGAATAATTTTTCTAATGCGGTATCAAAGCACTTCCTATCTGATGGCATAAGTGCATTGAACTGGAAGGGGACTATGTAGAAAAATAATGTACAAGCAAACATTCTTCCTGCAGAAAAATAGTGGGGGAAAAAAAAGTAATTGCGGTTTTCATTTGATTCTCCCTCGTACATTATGTCAAACATATTTATGGTTTTCGTATTAAAATTCAGATAGGAAACTCTGAAGAATGTGCATAGAGACACATGCTTCTGCATGACAATTGTTCCATTTGGATGAGAACCAAGCAGCTGGCTTTGATTCAGGCAAAGGAGGAACTCTCTAAGAAGCTAGTTTCCTGTCCAGGTTAACAGCTCAAGCATGTTCTCCAAAAACAATGAAGAACTAAAAAGGACACACATCTTCTTGTCTAAACTACTGAAGCTAACCATGTCCTGCTGTTATATTTCCATTACATGACCACCTACTCTCAACAGGGCTGGATTAAGACCTTTAGATGCTCTATGCACTAACTTTATTTATTTATTTTATTTCTACCTATTGTTAATCAAATCCAATACAAATACAAATACAAAAATACACAAATAAACAAAACACATTTACAAATTTCAAAATTAAAGTACAATACTTTTTAAGAAAAGAGAAAGAAAGAAAAGAACCAAATATTTATTTAGAAATACACCCGAATGAGCAAACTGCTCATGCTCGGATGTAGTTTCAGAACATCAGAGTGGAGAAAGAGGAGAAACAAAAAACAAAGTGAGCAAGAATGACACACTTATAAAAAAAGCTGAAAAATGTTAAACAGAGCTAGAAAAAGAAAAGACAAATTTATAAAAAGGAGACAAAAAATATTAAACAAAAATACATACAATAAATAATAATGAAAATAAATGACTTAATGCTAATAAAATTACAAAAAATGTTTTACATACTTATTAAATTTAAAATTTGGGTAAACTGCGAGATCGGGGTATCTACTGATCAAATATCTACTACTACAAATATCTACTAATATTGATGTTCCCTTATGCTTGTAATTCAAAATATTAAAGAATAATAAACCATAAAATAAAATTTTATTTATTGAAATCAAAATAAAACAAAACTTACAAATAAGAAGGAAAATATTTCTTTTCGTATGCTTCAATTTAATTTCTGCCTTACTGTTTTTTTCCTTGCAGATCTTCATAACCAATCTTAGGTAACACATCTGTTTCTATACATAATTGAGATAAGGCTGTCTTGTTGCATAGTTGTTCTGAGGGGATTTTAATATATTTCAATTGAGAAAATGAACGCTCAGCTGAGCAGTTTGTATACAGTAGCTTCCAATGTGTGACCATGGTGTATTTTATTTTGCAGGATAAACTTGATGACACAAGAGAGAATGCTTAAGAACTTATTCACTTCTCATTACATTTTTAAAATAGCTATATAGTTCATTAACTTAATAATTTAAATGATAAATTCGGGTGCCCCCTTCCTTTGATGCCCTAAGCACGTGCTTAATTATGGGATTAATCCAGCGCTGATTCTAAAATATGAGTGATGAGGCCAAAAAGTGTCCAAGTATCTTCATTCATATTGTGAAACTTTCATATATGAAACATCAGAAACACTGAACACCCATAAATTTAAGGCATGTCAATAAAGTTATGCAAACCCAATATTGTAGAAAATTTAAACAATTCATAATTACAGTTGTAAATTCTATATTTGCTTTTTGTACAGTATTGAAGTTCATTTTAGAACTGTAACAGTGTATTATTTACTTTTATCATATACCCTACACGTTCAAATGAACTAAATAAATTCTATTCTATTTTTAAAAGTAGGGTTCACTAGGTTAAAGCAGTAAGATTGCTTATAAGTTTTTGCTGAAAATTCGTGTTTTTCATTCCTTCTGAGTGAAAGAGTGTCTTATTTATTTATTTATTTTATTTTTTGTTTTTAAAGCCAGTGTACTGTGACTTTTCTGTTAATAACATAGCTCATCTCTCTACTTATAGAACTACTCTTGGTTTCCCCGTTAACTAATGAACTGAAGCAAGCAGAGCTACTGAAGTAGGGCTACCCATATCCCGAATTTCCAGGGAATTCCTGTATTTTCACTTCATTTGGAAAAAAATCCGGTCCTGTATTTTTCAAGGTATATCGCTTATTTCCAGAATTTTTGCCATTCATTCCTGTAAATTTGTTTTGTATATGATATTTTCATAATGGTCATAGTCCTATAGGAAATATGATTTGTTGTTTAATAAATTGGTTGAATGCTCTTTGTCAATTCCTTCGTTTTCCTCTTCCCTCACCTTCCCCCTAGTTGTCAATAAGTTTTCACTTTTGTAAAAACTGACAAAAGTATACAGAAATAGCAACAAGTCAGCAATAATTTAGTTTTGTAAATCACTGTAATCTCTCAAGTGTTAAACCCCTGTCTAGGTGTATTTATTTTATTTATTTGTTTGTAAGTTTGTTGTACGTACAAGTAGTAAACTTTGGGTCCCTTATTTTTGGGATTCATCCCTTATTTTCACTTCTGTTCAAACTATTATATCTTATTTTCACTTTCTAGAGTTGGCAACCCTATATTGTATTGACTTGGCACTACACAGACGTTTGGATGCCATGAGATAGAGAATATTAGGTAAAGGATTAAAATAACAAATAGCTTTCTTATTATAGTAAATGCAAACTCTCATTTCGAGTTTGCATTTACAAAATTTATAAAAATAGTTCATTATTGTTGGTACCGGTATGTCTATACTTTCGCCTAAACTGACAGCATGCTCCAGATGAGGTATTCATTGAAAAGCATCCGAGGTCATGTTAGATCAGTGCATGGCTTGAAGTCTGCCTTGGCTCACACTTCCTGAGTGCATGTCCTTGCTTCATCGCCTGTTTACAACGCATCACGCTGTTAAGTGTAACTCACATGCAAATAACATCATTACATATGTCAGCTTTTGATTTACAACGCCATTAATTTCACACCTCAGAGAGAAATAAAATAAGATGCCACTGTACTTAACCTTTATTACTGCATGGCTTACAAAATTATTGAATGTTTTGCTAATTTTGGAGTAACCAAACTAATGAAGCTAAAATAATAAGGGTGGTTATTTACATGGCTCAGCAACTAGCACTTCTGATATGTAGGACCTAGTACAATCCCTGGTACCTCCTTGGATTCTTCTGAAGTAAGGAGTTCTGGAACATGGTGTATTCAACCTCGTGAAGACAATTGAGGAGTTATTTCAATAAAGAGGTAACAGATCTTTCAAGGAGACAATCATGAACGACCATGCATGCTGACCACGTA
The DNA here is from genome assembly GCA_964059195.1 of Ectobius pallidus. Taxonomy (NCBI): domain Eukaryota; kingdom Metazoa; phylum Arthropoda; class Insecta; order Blattodea; family Ectobiidae; genus Ectobius; species Ectobius pallidus. The sequence continues at coordinate 116,233,014 of CAXKWD010000006.1, forward strand.
ATGTTTAATCTAAGTAATTTGATTGAAAATGAAACATCAAACATAGTGCAACTCAGATCTGTATATGAAAAGAAACTTACTTTGTCAAAGCAGCTGTGTCTATTGTCACTAACCACAGTTGGTGGATTAAGGTGACTGACACTTCTTAAGAGGATGTCCACAGCAACTAAAGTAACCATTTAGATGGGTTTTACCAAAGATTCCAATTAATTGTACAAGTCTTTAACATAACATGACAAGCTTCTCGCACAACTTGCTCAAGGGCGGCTTAAATTCAAGGCAAGTTTTATTGAATCTAGTCAAACCTATGTTGTTTGCATTTTTAAACTAATATTTACACGTGGCTTTAAGGTGATCGAGGCATAAGCAGTACCTCTACTCCTTTTACCCCTATTTATACAATGTTTAATGGTGATTTAATAGTACTAGCACCTGTGGATTGGAGTTTCCAGGTATATTTATCCAAATAATGAGTAATGTAAACTGTTATTTTATTGTAATTTTGGAAATTCCAACGCACCCTTTGAACCAGTGACGGATCTAGGGAGGAGGCCATAGGGGCCATGGCTCCCCTTTTGGTATTTCTTTAAGTTGATTTGATTTTTTTTATTCTTAAAAAAATTACCATTTTTAATTAACATTCAAATTTAATTAAATACAAAATAAAAATAAAAACATTTATGTACTCATCCTATTTTAACCTGAGGATTGTAAAGTACAAGTTTAATAGTATTTAGGCCTATATTCTAGATGCCTTGTGTCAAATGCATAGACTAGCCATGACAACCCACAAGACAGCAGTTATTCGAGTTCCTTATCTTTAATTACCGGTACTGTATTATTTTTAATGATTGATTTCTTGTGAACTATTTCAGATTAGCACTTAATTCAAGTTAAATGAAAAAAGTATGATATTTGATTAATTACTTTGATTTTTAATTAAGTGCTAGCAGTGCCCGCGGATTCGCCCGTGATTTTTCATTCAACCGCTATATTTTTTTTTAACTATCATTTATTTAACAACACAATAAATAAACATATTTGATAACACTAACATCGTTTCTCAACCTATGGTCCGCGGACCACTGGTGGTCCGCGAAGATGGTGCAATTGGTCCTCAGACATAATTTAAAAAAAAGTGGAAGGTAAAGAAGTAAATTTTTTTCGCATATTTCGTTATAATGACCTATACTTAATACCACAAATATTAAGAGTATAGGACTTATTTTAAAAATGGGATGTAAAATTAGGGGTCCGTAAATTTTTTTAGACATTTTAGAGGTCCTCGGGTGCAAAAAGGTTGAGAAACGCTGCATTACATGAATGATATTGTTTAACTGAAGACCACATAATGACCATGGTCTTAAAGAAGTTCCATAAATGTCCGCTAGAGACCGCTTGCTACTTATAGAAAGAGTATCGATTGCCTCATCCAGGCCGTGTGATTGCAATACGCAAACTATCGAATATCGATCATCGGGATGGGTTCGCCATATTTAAAGATCTGTAGTGCGCGCCTATTTCAGACGGGAGTGATTTGTTTGCAAATTTCGTCGAGTGTTTCGTTTCACAATTGTAATTTCTTTTTAATAACGTACGGGATGTTACCGGTTTTTCAGTATTATTAAGCGTGTGTTGGGTGGATGCCTGTATATTCAACAGTAAGTGATACGAAAGTGCGAAGGCAATGTGTTAAGAGTTATCATGGCTGGACAAAGTGGATTGGCCAAGAAATCAGAAGCAGAGTCCAGGACGAAAATACCTGATGTGCCGGTGAGTAGTGCAGTTTGTAATCTATCCAAGGAAAATATTTGGTATTGAAGTAATCACTTGTGGACGTAAATTTGGAGGTAAGTTACCAACGTCCAGTTCAGGTTATTTGTACCTGAAGCAACATCAGGCCCGGATATTCACTTAAGGGGTGCTTACAGGTTTGGGTACAAAAAGTTTAGTGATTTTTTTAAACGATTATATACTATTTTAAGAATAATTAAACTCTTGCAGTTACGGGTAATTATCGTTACAAAAATTAAAACTACCATCGCATTTTCCTTTATCTTTCTCTCGTTTCTAGGCATACGAATGTTTTTGCCGCATTTTGTAACGGATTATGATCCGAAATTTAAAATCCTATTCTTGTGTTCAGTCAATGTAGAATGGGAAACGCAGCAAGAGGAAGGAATAACACTAATGAGTAGGGGGCGGATTTCTATGACATGTCATATTTTTCCCCTTTGCATTAATTTCAGGTTTCCGACTAATTTAAACCCGATTCCAAGCATCCTGGTGAAAATGGAATGGCTTTTGTTGTGCATATAACTGCATATTTAGGAAATTTTCAACTATTGTAGCATATTTAGTATGAATATGCGTATTTTTGGTATATTTGTGTGCATATTAAAGAAATTTTAAATTTTCATTAAATTTTGCATTATAATGATACTTTGTGAGAATTTACAGATATTTTAAATAATTGAAATTATATTTTAATAAAATAAATTGTAGTGAAATCAAAAAATATAAACACAATGTGTAAGTGGTAAAGTCATATTTTAAATTTTATTGGTCATATTTTAATGTTTTTTAGGTCATAATTGTATGCATATATCCTATTTTTTAGGTAATAGAAATCCGCTCCCTACTAATGAGTCTAAGAGACTCACCTTGAGTAATAGTGGAACAGAATGCATCTAAAGCATTTTATGTATAACTAGCTTAAAAGGCCCGGTGTCGCCCGGGTTTTGTAATTTGCTTGTAATTCGAAATTAACTTACGGAATTGTATAGGTATCTAGAGTCTGAAGCGAAAAAGAACAACCTATCACAATGAAACTATTCCACTGAGAAAGGACTTAGATTTATTTTGCAAACCCGTTGCTTCTACACACCATGCCTGGTAGACCGTGAAGAAAAAACAAAAAAAAAGAAAAAAAAAATCCAGTAACAAAATTTTACTGTCTTTACGTGATATAGTTATGTTCCCATACAACCGTTTCGGGACTGAAATTAAAAAGAAAATCAATGTCACCTTCACATTTTCCTCCCCAAAAATCCGGACATATTTTATTGCTCACGTTCCATCCTATTTTGTCTCTTTTTTCATGGTTCGCTTACAATAAACATCCTTATTTCTCAACTAATACAAAGTCTACAGCCATAAAAACTTAACAGACCCCAGGATTTTTTTTCTTCTTTTTATATATTTTTTTATTATATATATATATATATATACACCGACATCTGACTCGCTACCCATCGTTGGCACAAAGTCAGGCTGTAATACGATTTCTTATTCTAAATCAAGATGTTATTTGAGAAAATATTGTCTATGCCCAGGGTACAGAAAGTTTAGTGATGAATAATTTATTTACGTGAATGTCATTCTCCATCATTACTGATGCACCGAAATTAATTATATCGCTAGTCTCTCTATTTGTCAAAGCCCAGCGCCATGCAACTTTCAAACCTCTATGTGAACACTGCAAACAATAGTGTTGTCATGAGAACTGCACATGCAATGTGAATTGTATTTGGTAAATTAGGTGTAATATTTTTAGAAATTATATAATTTTACAAAGGAAGGAGTGGTTTGTTTAAATTTTAATATTGTCTACTTTTTCTTTCCTGGTTGAAGTGGCTGTGTGTGCAAAATGTCGTGCAAATTGGTCAAAGCATGTAGATTTGTATAGGGAACAGACATACACAATATTAATTTCAATTTTATACGCATGTAGATTTGTATAGGGAACAGACATACACAATATTAATTTCAATTTTATACGTAGGTATATTAGAAAACCGACAAATTTTTCAACTAAAACTCTGGGCAAAAAAAAAAAAAAAGTTTTAGCTTGCTGAGAAATTTTAAATCACCCAGAAGGCGTTTAGCACTTTTGGGGGGGGGGGGGAGACTCCCGAACTCCTCGTTTTTGGAGATTCCATATCCCCACACCCCCAGTAATTGCAAACTTTTGTTTATATCGGCCCCTCCCTTCAATAAGTTGTGGAACCGCCCCTGCCTTGAACTTTATTTTCTTGCTTATCCTGAATATTTCAAACTTATTTTACTTTCATTCAATCATCAAATTTCTGTAGTGCATCTTCGCTGGTGTGAAAAAAAAAAATTAAAACAAACCCTGAATATACAACATTTCGTGGTGTGTGTCAGGTTCTAAATGGAGACGTTGAAAGGAATTTTTCATCTATAAGAAATTCTTTCAGACGAGTGTCAATCAATGACCCCAGATAACTTAGAAAAGTATTAATGTATTTGCTCATAGTGCAGAAAAATCTAATGCCTGATTGTATGTTAATCGTGACGATAAATAAATGGTATTAAATATGTGATATTACATCTTTTTTATGATTTTAAATATTTTTCAACATATTTCACCATTTTCCCTACATATTTATAGGCCTATAAATATTTTCCAAATTATGCTACATTAAAATCCTAGTTCTCCTTATAACCCACTGGTGACTTTAGTTGCTGAATGCTTATCTAACTTAATTTCAGCTATGAAAGGATTAATTATTTAATTTATGCTACATCAATATCAAAATATAAGTTATCTGCAGATGCAGTCGGTTAAGCTTCAAGAAGAAAAAGGGGGGAAAAGTAGGCTACTCTTATACAAGAGAGGTGAATAGTTACAGACGGGAATATAAAATAATAAATGCAAGATGGCAAGTATATTAAAAGTCGAAAATTATAATATAATTTAAATAGTTTCTTGTACACAATGTTTTACTTTTCTGACATCTCTAACGGATTTCCCTGTAAATGGTAGTAAAATATTACAGGTAAAATGCAAAATAACAAAACACGAACATGATACAAACAGAAAAAAATAGCACCACTCTTTAAAAGTCTTAATTTCAAAAAGATTGGTTTTGTTTACCAATGGGATTTATAATAGGATAGCATTAAAGTTACTTTAAGTTTTATTAATGCTTTTTTAGTTATCTGACGAAAAACAGATCGTGAAATGATAATACGAAATAAAAAATGGATGTATACGTACATATACCCAGAAACTGTATAAACCTTGCGTAAATAAACCCTTAAAACAAAACAATGATTTCGTTTGAATTAAAGTGGGAATTCTCTCGGAAATATAAACAACGGTCTCTCCGTAAATTAATCCTACTCGTACCCTACGCGCTAAATAATAAACAAATACATGGATACTGTAAGTCATGCATGCACGGACGATTACGGTTTAATGTGTCTGGTCTGTGTATTTAGCTACATAAGCGAATAATCAAAATGTGTATGTAAAGTACAAACTACCCTGTTCAGTTTATACCTTCTTTTATCTAAAGAAAGAGCTTGTTTTACAAAATATAACTTTAAACGCATATATATTGGAACACTGCCATAGAAATAACAAAATATATTATTATTATGATTATTATTAATTATTATTATTATTATTGACGGCCTGCGTGGTCTAGTGGTTAGCGTTACTGATTATGGAGAGTGAACCCAGGTCCGGGCTAGATTTCCTGTACTCCTCGGGTTATTCTGAGATAGTGATGTCTCGAACGGGGTGCAATCGGCGTCCTGAAGACAAATGAGAAGCTACATGATATAGAACTGCCCTTGGCAGTTGGTGCAGCGGTTGGTTGGTAGAGCCTATCCCATAAGGGATGTAGCGTCACGGAAAAATTATATCATTATTATTATTAGGTATATTATTTTTATTTTTATTTTATTTTCTTTCTTGATACAAGATTGTCTACACGACAAAGCTTACCATGCTTCTATTAACAGCAAAGAATAACACACTACATTGTACAGTTTGAGAAAAAAAAGTTCAACTTAAACCTATTCAAGCATTGTATCATCATAATAGAAGTAAATAATGCACAATGTACAATTAAGCATTTTTTAGTTGGTAAGTATGCTGTGGAACATGGGAAGCAGAATATCATTTTTATGTAGCAGGCTTAAAAAATCTTCGTTACTATTACATATGGGACTCATTAAATTGTGATGATTGATTTCAACACCGCCAAATTGACAGGACTACATTAAGGGTAGACGCTCAACACTGTATAGCACAAAAGACAGGGAATGTAAGATACATACAAATCATGTCTGACCTTAATTAGTCTTAGATACCTTCTTTTTCTTGGCAACAAAAAAGTGACAGGAGTTGAGGTCCACCCAAACCTGCCTGACCACAATACTCCTCACCTACATTTAAATGCAGATGAATGACGACAACACCCCGGTCCATACTTTCCAACACTATAGTATGCTATTCTTCCTATTGAGTAACAACATGGTGTTGCATCAGGAAAAGTCAGACAAACTGGCTGGCTGTTAATGAATTACTAACTACAGGATCGAGGATTGGCAAAGGTCAAATGTAAAATGCAATTTCTGTGCTGGATATAATTAATCTATAAACGCAAATAGCATTATAGCAATCAACTACTGTTCTTTTTTACTTTTAAATTATATGTCCGATAACAAAGCAGAATATTACAGAGCAGATTAGACTATACAAAACTGTATTAATTCCTGCAAAATTCATTACATCGCTTCAATTTTTAACAAGCTGAGTGAAAAAGGCGAAGCGAAGCGATATCTCTTTCACTCAGGAGTCCATGTGGTCTGGTCCTATAGTTGGCCAATGTAGGTTTTTTGAAGTTTTCCTCATTCCGAAAGGTGAGTGCCGGTTTAAAAGTAAAAATAAAAGTCAAACCGTGCTTTTCTTGGTGTAGTATTATCCGTACTGTTCTTTTTGTGTTCATATTACTAGAGAAAAGAATAATGCATTTTCCCTTTACGGGGTTTCAACAAAATTGTCAGTTTTCATGCAATTTAGAAACAAAGATTAACACGGGACAACATACTCCATAAAATATGGCAACGTCAAGAATAATGTATTCGTCACGCGGTGGGTTTGTTTTCATACTAGGGACGGACACGTCACTGACAACGAAACAGCGATCTGGCTGGTGCGCTGTTGCCATTCTGCGAAGACTATTAACTTAGGCTAATTATCTCTGAAATCATGGACGTAATCAAAAAATGCAAATCAGGTATAACATTTATTTAATGTTATCTACTTCCACTTTAAATGTGCACAGTAAAGTAGGCTATTCAGCAGACTAAACGAGTTTCATGTCTCATTCTTATTCAAGATAGATTGTTACTTAGTCTCTAATGATTAGCAGCATGGATTTACGATGCTGAGAATAGGAAAATTGGAGACATTTTGTTGCTTTTTATTAATATCTCGCGTTCTTGAATGCTGTGGGGTCGTTTCTATGAAGAGCTCAAAACAAAAGAAAGAAAGAAAGAAAGAAAGAAAGAAAAAGAAAAGAAAAAAAAAGACTCGCAATCGGGAGGTCTCAGGTTTAAATCACGTGGCCGGCCAAATTGATATGACTTTTGTTCACACGTTTCTCCAGTCGTAAAGGCAAATGCCGAACTGGATATTTATTTATCATGTCTCATCCCCACTCTTTCATCCTGTATCATATTCATTTAAATTAATAGCAGTTGAAAGTTACTGATGCCATAAAACACTCCAACAATAGAAAATAGTTGAGCATTAAAAGTTGCATGGCCTGCTGGTATACACACAGAACCCGAACTCCTGATATGGCCTCGATGCTCAAAGCTTAATGAGAAAAGACTATGTTTTTAAATATTAACTTATTATTTGGGCATCCTTTATTAAATTATAATATGAACAAGTTCCCGTTGAATAGCCTTTTGTGCCAGACTGAGAATTAATTTATCGGCAAACTAGTCTGGAAGCACCAGGACCACTTTCAAAATGAGACCAGTGATCTTGACTTTATGATCTTTGTGACACACCCTGATGCCGGACAACCTTTGTCTTGCCCTAACCTATAATTACTCATGCTGTGCAAAGTATATTTTAACAAAACAAATGAAATTGCATGTTTTGCTGTATGTGCCACAACCACCACTTATCCAACCATTCTTGGCAACAATCGTGTATTAAGTTATTATTATGAGACAACTATTGTAAGGGGAAAATTCCAACCTTCATAACTACTTAAAGGTAAAGATAGTTAACAATGCCAACAAGTGGTATAACGAAGAATATAATAATCAAACATTCTAAGTGCTGGGAATGACGTATATGTCTACCTAATGTTAGAAACAGTTGACGATGTAAGAAATGCAATATTCTTCTTCTCCTTTGCCTGAGTTTTATCTTCCCCTTGCAAATACATTTACGCGGCCCACGCCGCCAGGGCCTTACAGGACCCGCGACCCATCGGGGGAAGGAGTTTCTATGGATCACACACAAACTTTTTTCATCAGATAAGGACATGGGGGATCTCCCCAGATGAGTGATCAGCCAACTGCAGGGCCACCTCCGAAAAAACACGAAGACATGGAACGATAAATATCAGTCACATACTCATTCCGAACAAAGCGTGAATGGGATGAAGGTGATAATGACGGCCAGAAGATAACCGAGAACCACAAGGGCCTAAAGTTTCCTGAGCCATTCGTCTCACAGGTGAGGAAAACCACGGGAATAGCCCCACCCAGGAAACTTGTCCCCACCCACCAGGAATCTAACCCGGGCCCGCTGCATGAGGAGTGAACGCATCCCCTACGCCACAGAAGTGGACTTGAAAGAAATACACGATTCTTTGAAATACAATTGTAAATAATATTCACTAGTAAAAGATACCGTTCTTTGCATGGGTGCATGGCATCACATATCATTAATTAAAAATTTAAAAAAAGGAACTTTTTCTAACAACTTAGCTAATCTAAAAGTATCATTAAAATATTTTGTTAACCATTATACAGAATATTATATATATTTTAAAATATCATTATACGCCCTAGGCCTACAACGTAGTTCAAAATGTTCTTCAACTGTAAGATTAGGTAAATACAATAGCTTACGACAAAAGCAAGATTTCTAATAACAAAAAATCTTATGTGAAACACAGAACTTCCTCTACCCAAATAAAAGTTTGCCTCTTAGTATAATGCATAAATTGATTTATTGGTGAAATAAAATGGCTGATTTCGGTGTTAACTTCCTTCTATTTCGGTGGGTATTTCGTGAAATAAATTACTTATACTACATTGGGAACATTGCGCAATGATAAACTTTGCTTCTTTATTTACATGAACTAACACCCGGGGGGGGGGGCATTTCTATATTCTTCTGCCCTTGTATGAACTGAAGTAACTTTCGATTTAGGCATGACTAGAGTTAATGTTCAAATATAATGACGAGAAATATTATCGTAATTTATACTAAACACCATCAGACAGCCATTTGCAAACAGAAGTGCCAACCATACCAACCGTGGATAAAAGACGAAACCTGTTGAATACAAGTAACAAACATTCTACACTATTCTGCTGTAATCGATTATAGGCATCGCTAACTTGGCAAAGACATAGCAGGAAAGGAGTGTACTCAACAGTACAAACCAGGTCAGAGACAATCTTTGTAATCGATCACAAATATCGATATATCGGTAAATCTTCGACAGCCACAGAAACAGCAGAAAAAAAGCATGCTGCTAAGAAATAAAAAATACAGTACACCAAAACACAATACTGTGATTTTAAGGCACATTTTCGTGCTCATTTCTCACTTTACGGACAGAAGGGGCATTATTTCGCGCTTATAGACACATTTCGCGGAATCGAGTAAATTTCGCGATATTTCGTGGATTCAATTTGGTTCATATCGATATTTTAAGCATATAAAAGCTATATATAGCTAAGGGAGGTTGTTTTACAAAATTTCGCGCTTATCGTTGTTACCAAAAAATACGGCCCCTATGCATTATGTATGACATCCTCTTCATGTAAGTTGGTTATAACAATGAAGAGAATGTCGTCACCACATCGTATCGCATTCCAAAAGGATACACAACCCAAATAAAATCTGATGTAGGCTTAATGCACTCACATATCTTTCTTTACCCAAGCATGGGCAATACGTACATCTTCCTCACTTCACATTCTTATATAGAATAACAGGCTATATATCGTCCCCTTAGAATGAAAACCTCGTATCTCAAAACAGAAGCAAGAGTACTTTTAATTTATTATACGATAGAAAGACACGTATCTCCACTTTTTGTGAGTCAATATTACAATAATAACATGTGTGCTGCCCTCTAGAGAGGAAAAACGGAACCTAGTGTATTGCTAGGAAGCGTTATTAAGTGACAAAGCCACGTGTGTGTTTTGTGAGATACGTGGTTTTCATTCTAAGGGGTCGATATAATGCAAAAACAAATTGCCCTTATCTAATAAATTTTTTCATGATACACATTTATATGTATTCGAGCTATCTTTTAACCTTCATATAAGAAAGATGCAAAATCATCAAATGCCTTGCCCTAAATATAAGCATTCATCAAGTAATATCGAGGGTTTATAAATTTCAAATTAGTGAATAAAATTTTAATCTAATAACTGGTTTTCTTGAAAGGCAATCCTAACGCCTGGATATATTTCCTGATTTTGGAATATAAAGCATTACTCTAATAATTTTATAGGCCTATGTCTGCTTTTATATTTTTATCAGTGACGTACATATACGTCAGTAGTAGTGAAGAGGTTAATTTAAGAAGTTATAACGCCAAAATAATTAAAAGCAAGACAGGGATGAAAAATGTGATTAATTTATAAGAATATTCAGTTGACTTGCATTGCTTGGCCCTTTGGGAATGGAATCTGAACTCATTATTTATAGCCAATGCTAAAATGCAGTTCTGATCATTTCACTCATTCATTAGATATAAGTTAACTTAGTTGTTTGTTTGTGCCTTCTCGAAAATTGTGTTCTTTTCCAAATGACCGATTTAATACGGTAGCCTAAAACCTTAACGGGAACGTGGAAATTAAGATTACGAGTTTTGGTTAATTTATTTATGAGCAGCCACCTGAAGAAAGAAAGAAAGAAAGAAAGAAAGAAAGAAAGAAAGAAAGAAAGAAAGAAAGAAAGAAAGAAAAAAGACAGACTAAATCACTACGGTTTACTTATCAATTCATTTCACACCTAGCTTTTGTTATTGGTAGACCTGGGACTTTAAGGCAAATGCCTATTTTGTTTCTTATGAAATAATATGAAAATTGTTTAATATGTGGACGTTTCATGATAAAGCCCTTACATTTATAGAGTTTTATAGTGCCCTAAAATGCCTATTTGGACCTTTAGAGCCTATTTTACTATTTTTTGTGCCTAAAATGCCTATTTAGTACCGGTACATTTAAAATAATTTCAACTTCTGTAGGTTTTACAATCTTATAATGGCATCCCTCAATAAAAAGCAGAACAGCAGAGTTTGGTTTTTCACAGGAACATGATTATTCTAAACAATTGTCGCTAAAGGAATGCTGACTGACGGGGGAGGGGGAGGATTAAGGGCGAAGTACTACTGTGTCAAGTCACCAGTGAAAGAACATCTGTTTAAGTGAATATAGTTCGTGATGACTAATTTTTCAGTTAATTCTGTTAAGAATAGGTATACCACGTTTCTTGCAGTAAAAAAAAGACCATGTTACAGTTTAGGTGTATATTGTAATATTTTAAAGTCGATTTTCTGTCTATCTACACATTTTTAAAGCATATTTTAAGTGCCTATTTTATCTTTTAAAAGCCTATTTACTTGTTTTAAAAGCCTATTTTAGGTGCCTAAAACTAATTTTTTTATAGCCTAAAATCCCAGGTCTAGTTATTGGAGAACTTCAAAACGTTTATTATAGGTTATATCCGAAAAAGATTATAAATTGGAATTTTCTGACAACTGCACTTGTGTGTACAAGAAAGTAAAGGTTCATGATTAACATATTATGATTGACTGTTACCTTGGCCATCCTGGCTGGAGAGGGGTTTGGGGACAGGCAAGACGAGGGGACCAGCTCGTGCATGGTGCCCGTCTTGAGTCGCAGCAATATCCTGCTGTGCTCCTGTGACGCAACATTCTCTGTCTTCACTGACAAACTCACTGGACCCAAGTTCTCATCCGTGCCTATCAGGTTCAGGTGCTCCTGCAACACACAAAACAAGACAATACATAAATATGCATACAAATATGCTCTAAAATTTGTAAACTATGCCCCGGAAATCTCATACTTTACATTATAAATTACAAAAACAACAGTAGAAGTTCTATAAATTATATTACAAAACTTAAACAAAGGTAAATGCAACAAATTTGAGTCATTTGCTTTAACTTTAATGTTATGCAATATATCCGAAAACATTAGGCTACTTACAGTCGGTTCTCAATACATTCACCCTGAGTCAGTCAACATCCTTCAGATTTTCAATTAACTGAATTATGCATATTATTTAAAATATGTCACAAATACGCCGTTAAAATGCGGCAAATTAATAAAATAAGTATAAATATTTTAATATTTAGAAAATATGATGGATTGTCACAAAACTAGTAAAATATGCAACAATACGCAAAATGAAACCATAAATTTTCTGTTATTTAAACATAAGCGTGTAACAGAGTGGATTAACTTTCGAGCCTTATTATTACTATTATTTATTTATTATCATAATCATCATTATTATTTATTATTATACACAGGAAGGAAACCCATATATTGTACACTCATATAACTTTCCCTGACCTAATCATGGACACTATATTTTTTTTGCTTCACAGTGTAATGCAGAATAAGAAGTAGCATTACATGGAGTGTGTGTCCATTTGTTTCCCCTCACGTAAAGGTATATGGTTCGCAACGTAAGTCTGAGCTTGTGCCAACGTTGGCTAGTTTATAACTACTCTTCAGAGAATTTTAGTGTACCTATGTTTCAAACGAACGTTTTAGCCCTCAGTATAAGCACCTTGTGCCCAAAATTTAAACAAAATTGTTAGTATATGTAGATATATATATATATATATAATCGTGAAATGATAAATATTATCGTGTAAAGTGATAGTAGAAGTAAGAGAAAGTCGCCGTCACTTTTTGTGACACATTTCCAGAAAATATCTGGCCCAAATATAAGATTTGTCCTTCTCGATCTTTGCTCTTCACGGACGCATATACATCTACACATATTTCTGGAAGCTGTATTTTAGATTGGTATAACTTATGGTTATTTAACGACGGAGGCGTACTGCAACTTAGGCCCGTGACCGTCGCCGGTGTGCCGGAATTTTGTCCCGCTGGAGTTCTCTACATGCCAGTAAATCTACTGACATGGGCCTGACACATTTATGCACACATAAATGCCATCGACCTGGGCCGGGATCGAACCCGCAACTTTGGGCACAGAAAGCCAGCGCGATACCAACTGCGCCACCCAGGCCAACAACTGTATTTTTTGATCTAGTGAACCTCAAAACGTGAATAGGCCTAATGCTGATAACTCGACATCGAATTTCGGGGCCGAACACAATACTAAACTTTTTTTCTGCCTACAGTATGTTAAGGCACGGGCAGAGAGAGTAATAAAAAATGAATGGAAAAATTGTACAGTAATTTTCATCGGGTAGGGCCTACCCCGTTAAAAAACAGAATTTAAGATTAACCCCAAATGAATATTGCTCCGTGTGGGAGCTATTCAAAATTAGTTAGCTTCTTCTTGACCTTTTTTTTTTTAATCGACGTATTTTTACATCACGAAATCAGTATAATTTAGTATAGTCTAATATTAAAATTGAGACGATCATGATTCATTTTAATTTTAAATGGGCTACATGTTGTTTGTCCTTCTGCCCTCTCTCGGAAAATAAGCGTAACGAAATTATTATAGGTAATGAAATTCCACCATAGAGGTTACAGGAACAAGTACAGTTTACTAGGTTGTTTACTATGCAGTTTCATTTGCTGCTCTCAAGGGTTCAAAATCGTTCCATGTTCTATAATAGTCGACACCACACTAGTGTTCAATGAAAACTTTACTTTACTGGATGTCATTAAATACTGTTACGTCACAACTAATTCGCGTATAGTATAGTAACTTATTAAATTTTAAAATGTAGGAGATGAAATATGAAAGAAATCCAAGAAATACTCGACTTCTGCCACAATTTCCTTACTAATACGTTATGAGGAAATTAACTTGTTTCTTTAGTAAATAAGTGATGTGCATATTGCCAAAGAAACATTCTAAAATAAATATGAGAACACTTCTTCCCAGGCACCAAGTTCTTATTCAGCTTATCTCTTTCAGTCGAGGGGTTACGACCCCCGGTCCTCCCTCTTTACAGAGTTCACGCATGAGTTAAAGCTGCCTTTCACAACCCAGACCCATCAAGTATATTTCTCAATAACGACACTTTATGCATAAATAATATGAGATTGTGAAGTCACGTTGTCATGGGTAAAAACAATATTACACGAAACATGTTCTACAGGCCTTCATCACGGCTGGAATACGACCAGCTAATTAAAAAAATACACATATGGTACACAAAAAGGTTTTATATTTATCCACTTCTTCCCTGCGCTCTACGTGTTGGTGTATTCTGCAATGTTACACGAGCCAAGCGAAGTGAAAAATTATTTCACACAAAACAACATTTCATGGGCGTACTCACGACTTGTAGGCCTACAGAATAGCTTCATCTTCAGAATCTTCACATAAAAACCGAATAGCTAACTATTCAGCAAACATGTTAGTTAAACAAAAGTGAAAGAAACTTCAGGTATTCGTAGCAAAAAATATTTAATTTGCAACATTGTTTTACAGGAACATCCTGCATGTACTAAACTTTTTGCTTGAAGAAGTTTGCTACTTCTCTGTTAGCATAGGACGTCGTTAATCAAAATAAGCTACAGTATATCGATTAATCTATGCAAAATCTTTACATTAAATTATATTTACTTTCAGCTTATTACTTTGTAATAAATATTAAACCTCCATGAATAAAACTAATTAATAAAACTAAAAATAATTAATAAAACAGGCTTTTTTTTATTATTTACGGCTGGCGCCGCTTCTCCGCCCCCAGTCTCCATGGGTTCCGTTTACCTAAGTGAATTTTTGTTACGCTTATTTTCCTAGAGAGGGCAGAGGGACAGGTGGTAAGCCCATCGCCTCGCAACCCCCCTCCGGAAACTAAGGTATTACTAGGGCGTGAAAGGGCCGAGAAATTTTGTCCAGAGGCCCTAATTTAGCCTTGGAGTTCCGTGCCCAGGATTTTTACGTCTTGAAAAAACCCATCGACTTTATCCCGCGACCTCCGGATACAGAGGCGGGCACGCAACCGTTAGACCACCGCAGCCAACTAATAAAACTAGTTATTAAAAATTAATAACTTAAATATATTATTATTATTAGGTATAATTATAATAATAGTAATAATAATATAATAATAATAATAATAATAATAATTATAATAATAATAATAATAATTATTATTATTATTATTATTATTATTATTATTATTATTATTATTATTATTATTATTATTATTACTACGTATTTTGTGTACATGTAGCCTATAGGTCAATGCAATTGTTATAGCTCTATGAACACCTCTTCAAAGAATCGCAAGGTTATGTTAGTTCCGAGTATGTCTGCATGCCTATAAAATAATACAAGCAAGCTAACAATTACGGCAGACTAATGACACGGACACCTCTTATTAAAATTCAAGTGCGTGAGGCATGATACAGCGCCATCTGCATGAAACGCGTCTGGACAGATTCGTTATGTAACGGTACAACGTCTATTAATAAATCTTCCCATTATTTTCTACTCGCAAAATGTCCAGAAACAGCAAAACCATTTATTTTACAGTTTTAATGAAAGCACACCATATTCGCACAATCACAATTTGTTTGCAGACGCTTGGTAAGAGCTACATGGGAAGCCAGTGAACTTTCCTGCACTGTGTGGATTACTATTCCGCACAGATCACTATCACAATTCTCCATATTCTCTTTACGGAATTCAGCCAAGCAAGGAGGAAGGAGGAAAATCCTTAGGCCTAATGTCAATTCTAAGAATTATTTTTTGAAACTATGATTCTTTTTTACTTTATTTTCCTATATGTTTCATTTTTTATAAAGCAACTATTTCTGAAAGATTGTCTATGGCTGTTTAAAATTTGGAGAGAGTCCCGTAGAATGTTTATTACTATTTTTTGTAGGGTGCTTGAAGATAGTACAACGAAATGTTGGAAAGAGTTAACAAAGCATTTCGAAATTGTTGCTGTCACCCCAAAAAGCCAATCAACCTCCTCTCTAGTGCCGATCTTATTTTTTTCTCCCAAGCAGCTGATACCTGCTTTTGAATATTTCCAGTCTCAAAAGTACTGTCGGATCAATCAGAATACACACTTCTTCGCTCTGTTTATTATAACAGTAATAATTTATAACTAGACTTCGGATTTTAGGTAAAATCCTATTTTAACCCTTAAAAGATATAGAGGCCTACCCCAAAACTTGAATATATGTGCGTTTCATAGATGACTACGCATGGAACCTAAAACAGCCTACTTTGATGTTAGAGCCTAATACTTCCTTTTTAGATGTCTTTTCTCCAATTAACTTATTATTCCTACATTTTTGTTATAGATTATACGATTTATTTTCAGTTCACATTGAGTGTTTAACTTGAACAGCACAGTACATGCCATAATGGTATATCTTAACAGCAGCGATGTCTTTTCTTCATGAAAATATTTCCTTGGACTTTTCGGGAAAAGTAATTTTGGTTCAAACTTCGTTATACCGTAACAAAAGAATGTGCAGTTCCTTTTTGATTGACTACGAAAGAGACGAATAAGCTAGTGGGCCTAGCTTATGAACTTTGTCTTTTTAATTTTGGACAAGAATTGGAAAAAAATTAATTAATATTGTTTATTTTTCTAATACATAATGAACTTTGTCTTCTAAATTGTATTTGAAATCCCGATCTAAAACAGGCCTACACATCAGCGATAATAATAAGGGCCCGAGTATTTCCGTGTACTATATGTCCGTGTCGATTGATCATGATTATTGACGAGTGGGTATGTTAATACGAGTAAATATAATTCCCTATTATAATTTTAAAAAATTGGCAGCTTAAATAGAATTAACGACTTTAAAATACAGCCTATTTTCAGATATTTAGAAACTATTTCCTAAAAAAAAGGACCTATTTTAGGCACCTAAAACTGAATCTGATCAATCTAAAAGTCCAAAGTCTAATTATAATAGTTATATATAACACATGTGTACATACATACACACATACATACATACATACATACATACAAATATATATATACACTATTATCAGGAGAGTCCGGATTTCTAAGCAAAATGCATATTTATTTCCAGACTCCTAAACATAAGCGGAAATGTTATATTTCGTATTACACTTCTTGAGAAGCAATTTTAACTCGATCTGATGGTGCGTATTTTGCTTATTTTGAGAGAAGAACTATTTTTCACGCTTATTTTATGATTTTGAATTAAAATGGCATAGGCCTAATTTACTCAAAACTGAAACATTAAAGGTGCTTAGGCCCGGGCAGCGTGGGTCGCTTAAATGTCCCTAAAAGGGAGAGGTAAAACTAACGTAAAGAATTAAAGAAAGAAAGAAAAGGTGCTTAAATCACGCCTAAAAGTAATTTTCACAGGGTTTCTTTTATCGGCTAATAGTATTACTGAAAAATTCAAGTTATGAAACACTATCAGATTTCCTTACATATTGTTACAGCCATAATAAGGCAAAAACCAATAATTTATTTGAATTTCGTGTATTTTCTTTAATTGCTTACTTTGGTGCTTATTTCCTAACATGTTTCGTGCTTATTTGCTTGCTTATTTTACTGCTTTATTTACCTAATATATCCGGGCTCAATTTTCATATAATTAGGCATATCACGTGTTACCATTGTTATGATTATTGTCGTTATTAGTTTATTATTATTATTATTACTATTATTATTATTATTATTATTATTATTATTATTATTATTATTATTATTATTATTAATGTAACGTTAGCAGACGTAAGGTTAAGCTTCGGCGTCAAGTGCACAATTTATCTTCACTGAAACAGCACAGTAGAATTCGCAATAGAATTTTCAGTACACGTACTAGAATACAGCTCAAACCATAGCTCTGAATTCCGCAGCTGCAAATATCGTATTACGCTTATTGGCAGCTTGTCTGTTTTTAATGTCGTTGATTGGTTTACACGCCCTACTAACCTCTTGTGCTCCAATTAGTTGAGCGTTCTTTTGTTTCCATCCCAGGTGATTTCATGATAGACTGTTCCAACAATCCTGTCAGACTCAATAATACACTGCTATTAGCTGTTATTTAGCTAAGACTCCACTTTTTTTGTACCAACGTGCTTTTCAAATAGGATAGTGTAGCTCAATATCAAAGCCTGGATGCTACCACCTACCACCTAGCTAACAGATGACACAAAAAAAAATATAATTATATATATATATATATATATATATATATATATCAGTGGCGTATCCTGAAAATTTTGCCAAGGCATGCAACATGAAATATAAATATTATGTATATATATCACTGGTCACTCACCTGAAAGCTATTTGTAGTGGAACTCGGCTCTGCGATTCTTCTTACAGAATTCCTCTGTAACTTCATCCATAAATGAAGTTTTAGCTTTCAACTGTATCAGCAGATCCTTTTCTATCGACATGATAGAAAGCGCAGACAAACGACTTTGTCCTTGTGAGTTTCTTGTAAAGGATTTTATTCGTTTCAGGGCGGAAAAGGAACGCTCTACTGAAGATGATGTGGCAGGTATTGTTAGAACAAGTTCACAGAATTTATATAACTCTGGAAGGCCGGTGTGAAGTTCATTTTCGTACAGGAAACGCTGCATTTCTTGTACCGTCTTTGTTTGAAGATGTTGTGACGTAAACATGGCACTCAATTCAGACTTCAATCGTACTATGTCAAAATAATTTCCATAAATCGTCTTTACTTTTTGGAACAGTTCCTCTGGAAAGACATCTGCAAATGTTGTGAATTTCTTTGTGTCAAGGATTTCAATAAACTTCAATTCAGGCAAAGACTCAAATCTGACATTTATCTGCATGACTATTGTATCTATTATCTCAAAATACATTCTCTTGTACTCCTCTCGCACTGAGATCACTGTGTCATTTCCTTTTCTTCTTTTTAACGGTGGTTCAGCTACATTTTCAGCCTTTGCCCATATTTTCTCAAAGTCACTATTTCTTTTGGTTTTTAGTGTTTCTTTCAGACTTTGCACTTCTTTACTGCAAAATGCTATATCAAGAGATTTTGCCTGCACAATGTTGTATGTAACATCTGTCATAGAAAATACTTCTTGAAATAGGCACAAGAGAAAGTTGAATTGGAAATCTCTTAACATCATTACAAATCCACGTGATTCATTTATAGCGGATGTATCCCAATCGTCTGGATTTTCCAAAATGTGGTCATAAAGCTCTTCAAGTTCGGTTCTATGATCTGAAACCTTCTGTACTAACCGACTTGAGAAACTCCATCGTGTTGGTGCAAGTTTTGGAAACCTCTTCTTTACTATCCTGTCTAATAGGTTTGTTCTTTTCGAGGAATGTCCAAAAAATGTTACAAAACCACTAAGGTTAGCAAAAAACACTCTACAAGATTTTATACCCGACACTGCCTGTGATAACACCAGATTCAGTTTGTGGGCGTAACAATGTACAAATATGGCCTGAGGAATTACTTCCCTCACCTTTGCCTGTACTCCATTCAAATGTCCCGCCATGACGGCTGCTCCATCATAGGTCTGTGCTACCACTTTTCCTTTGCAATCAAACTGTGTTAGTTGCTCTATTGCAAGTTTAGCAAGGGAGTCAGCTGATCTATCGGCACTAACGTCACTAAATCCTACAAATCTTTCAAAGATTTGTCCCTTATATACATATATGAATACAGTTGACAGCTGTGAACAGTTGGTGATGTCGGAAGTTTCATCTAGTAAAATAGCAACAAATGTTGCTGCTTTAATCTGACTTTTTATCTCTGCTAAGATAACACCATGAACACTCTGTATTAAATCATTTTGTATCAGAGGAGATAATCCAGTAAATACAGTGGCAGTAGACAAGTGTGCTTGAAGTTTGTCATCAAACTCAGCCAACAAATGAATTAACTCTACATAATTCCCTCGATTGTTGGAATCGGAACTTTCATTATGCCCTCGAAACGCTAATTCTTGTTGCCCTAAAAAGCATGTGGCTGCTGTCAGTCTCTTTAACACTTCTCGGTTCTGTTTCACAGTTTCATTGTGTTTTACAACACTTGCCCGGTTTTGTTCACTTAAGAGTAAATCAATCCTGCTTTTACCAAACAATCCTAAGGATATCCATGCATGGATGTGAGACTCTGATTTCTCGTGCCTTGAAATTGCAGTGTGCAAATTGTTAAGATCCGAATAACCCCGATCTTTACTGTTCCAAGGAGATTTATCCTTCCCGAACAACAAACAAGGCCAGCAGAACAGCTTACACAAAACTTCAGAGCCGCATAACCAAACTACCTTTCTATAAAGTTCCGAGTTAAAGGTACGCACGAAGTTCTTCACTTTATTCTCGGTCTTCAAGTTTTTCAAATCAGGAGTAGGTCTTCCTTTCTTAACTAACTCTAACTTATCACTGGATGAACGTGAATGAAAAGGTTTATTAAATACACTTAATATAATATCACTTTCAGAATCACCCATGCTTTGAATATTCAGCGGCAAAATTCACTGAAATACACTCAACAAAGAATCTTCGCACCTTCAATGCACACACAGAACACAAACTTATGCACAGACACGTGGTGCATGCATTGGCTTCTATTTCAGAGGTCGGAGTTATGACGTCAAGGGTAGCAGACTAAGTGGTGAGAATACCTCAGCACCTCACCTAGGCATTTAGGAGAACTAATAAGCCATCAGGCACAAGCTTGCGCAGAAACACGCTTGCCGACGCCATCTGTTATTCGGCATAGAAAACACTTCTTGGAACAGAATTAATGGTTTCCTATGTTATTTCATGCGTTATTGTTTATTCCTCTGCCATTTAAATGGTGCTATTTTTATATTATTGATGACTGTTAGTAATTTCTTTATTCTACAACGCATGCAGTGCATTCATTGCATTCATGGAGAATACGCCACTGATATATATATATAAAGTGACAAAACACGTTCTTTTCATGGAACCTATAAATTGGACCGCCGGCGTAGTCTTGTAGTTATCGTAGCAGACTACAGATCCGTTCGGCCCGAATTCGATCCCCGGTACCTCGGATCATTCTGAGGTACGGAGGTCTGGAAGGGTGCACTCAGCCTCGTGATTCGATTTGAGGAGCTACTTGATAGAGAAGTAGCGGCTCCGGTCATGGAAACCACAATTAACGGCTATGGTTGTCGGCATACTGACCACATGCCCCCAATCCTACCATCTGCCTATGGTAGATGACGCAGCGGTCGGGTGGTAGGCCTAGTCCCTTCAGGGATGTAGCGGGACGGAGTTTTTTTACTTATAAATTGGGCTCCCGCAGGGCGCAGAAAAAATTATGGTAGGCCGAAAATGACGGGTTTGAAGTTAACAACAAGTTAATAATAACAATAACAACAAATAATCAACCAAAGTTCATCCCTTGTACGTCTACGAAAAGCACTCTTGCCCATGACAAGAGCAGGCATAATTAGGAATATGTGTACCTCATTCCAATGAGGATAAAAACCGCCTAAAATTAAAAGTCTGCCTTCCCTTGTTGTTTGGAAAAAAACTGGTATAACGAATTGTTAACCGGTCACTGTCTGTTTTTTGCACAACACAATTAAGACTGAAACATGAACGAGTGCAGAGGAACTTCTGCGTTCATTTCCAACCTCCTTGTATGTAGACACGCACACAACCTTTCATGCGCACATTTAATAATTATAACTTTTTGTATTCACGGAACATTTAACTGACACTAAAGGATCTCAAAGTATTTTAATAATCTAATATAATATTTAAGCTGGCGATTCCGTGTAGACCCAACGCCAGCTATTAGGCCTAACAAGGCCGTATTCGATTGTGAAATTAATTGAAGAATGCCTAGCTCGGTCGCCATAGCAAGAGGAAAAGAAAGAGAATTGCTGAAATCCATTTTTTGCAACATAACCCATTAATTTGTCGATCGCTTCGATTTTGTTAACCCGTTCTACTTTATTCATTTGTTTATACAACCACGCAGAAATCTTCTTTTTTTTTTTTTTTTTTTTTTTGCATAGGTGGACAGAATGGGATCATGAATGCACGCCTAAATGAGGAAACATCGAAGGATTTAGAGAAAACTCACAATGCGGGTTACTTTTTGGGCCAGGGAACTCGAATCTGAAGTCCTTTACTCGTGAAATGCACCTCGAAGCCGGGTATTCAGCTTTTTAATTATTATGCATGATTTAATCGTTTATGCATGATTCAGATAAGGTTCATGAATCTGTGGTTCGTTTTAATCGTTTCATTTGGAATCTGCATGCCCATATAGCAGCATAAGATTAGTTTTATTAGTTTAATTATTTATACATTATACTTATATTAAGCAAAACAATAAAAGTAAGAATGAGATTATGTAATTCACGAAATTTATGTAAAAAGATGCCAGTGTTAATAAATATGAGGGGTCTATTAGCAAACCCGGTAATCTTCACTTCGATAAAAGTTACAGATGCTGACTTCTAATGAAAGTTTAATGCATTTCCTGGAATTTATTTAGTGTATGTGTTGCAAGCCAGAGTTCTTTCCTTATGTGGGAACTCAGATGATATACTAAATATGTACCGGGAAATGCATTAATCTTTCATTAGAAGTTAAAACCTCTATCTTTTCTTGAAATGTAGATTGCTGGGTTTGCTAATATACCCCTCATTTAAAAATAGGAGATATAAGACAATTTTTTAGCCTAAACCCTCAATAAAAGTTAATCAACTAATGAAGCGAAAGACTAATAACTCGATATTATTTATAATATATGTGAAAAATGAAATAATTATGATAGTATGAAACAGAAAAATTACAAAATTAAAATTGAAGTAAACTATTAATCAACGTGTATTTTGTTATATCACCAAGTACTAATGAAGATGGTTAGGTTAGAAAGACCTGTTGGCATATAAGAATATAAAATATAATTTAATTACGTATGAAACGTTAATATGTCAGATTAAACGTATGTAATATAAATAAAATAGACCTAATATTAATTAGTAACACACCAAGTATATTATAGATCACCAGTTAGACAGATACAAATGGCTTTAGCCAATGATAAAAAAAAAAAAAAAAAAAAAAAAAAAAAAAAAAAAAAATCGATATCGAGTTATTAGTCTTTCGCTTCATTAGTTGATTAACTTTTATTGAGGGTTTAGGCTAAAAAATTGTCTTATATCTCCTATTTATAAATTACCCTCATATATAAGATGAAGTTTATTAATACCCCTCATTTGTTTTAATTATTTTTCTGTTAAATTATTTAAATAAAATATCTGGCAGTTGAGTAAATAATCACGGCATCTGCTAGTTCTATGCCCGGTTTCTACAAACTAGTGAATTACCTATGGGTAAATTATCCATGGACAAATTAGTTCCATTTAACCTACAATGATATAATGAGCAAGGCCTTGGAGTTGTACAGTTAATTTAATTCAGAAGGCTTTGATTCTCATTGTTTAAATATTACTATTGATCCAATGATAGATTAAATTTTATCCAGCCATCCATGAAAGGATAAATTAACCCGAAGATTTACCCTTGGAAAGATCTAGCCCGAGTTTGTAGGAACATTTTTTCTGTCATTTTCATATTTACCCAGAGGACATTTATCTAGAAACTCGCCACAAGTGTATGTGATTGCTATCTTTAAATTATTTGTGTTTGTGTGGTGTTATTTTTGTGTAAATTCTGTCCATTGGATAATTTACCCATAGGTAATTCGCGAGTTTATAGAAACCGGCCATTAAACAAATGAAATTCTGTCATCTTCAAGATGAGTAACAGTTGACTATTGACACATGCCAGGGAAGGTGATTGAGATCATCAACCTGTTCAGACTTCCTGTGAAAAGTGTCAGTAACCTCTTTCCTGTTCTGCTATGAAATTGCCGTGCGTGTCCATCGTTGCAAGTCAACTGATAACTCCTCTAACTCATACTGCATTTGTTCAGTTCGAGGTAAGACGCAGTTCTGGAGAAAATTAGGAATGCTAGAAAGTATCTATGTAAAAGGTAGACTCGAAAAGCGGTTATTGCGAATTAATAATAAATGTATGTGATACGGTAATTTTATATCGTCTATTGTACACAAATAGCACAGAAAATGAATGAGTTCAAGTGTTCGATGTAATTATGTTTCATAATTAGGCTACTTCTCTGTTAAGAATCCACCATATGCTTGCCTAGAGCTTCATACGACCAATTAAAATTGGAATTTCTGTATTCGTCATTTCATTTCTCCCTATATGCACTATCTCTTTCTTCACAGGAATATTTCACCTTTAATAAACCTGCAGAGTAGAGTTCAAAGTTTATTTTTGATTCGGGAAATGAGATTTGATGTTCTGCAATTTTTTTTTATAATTTTTATATATATTTTTTTAAATTTATTATTATTATTATTATTATTATTATTATTATTATTATTATTTTACTCACTTATTAGTCTATCTTATTCATATAAGTTGCATTTCCTTGCCGATTTTCGGATTATATTTTCCAAGCATGTCTGTGAATAATTCGATGAATGTTAGATAAGAAAAAATATTGTGATGGCCCTGAAGTTATTCTTAATGTAATTATGACTGATGGTGGACAACATTCTGGGGCGAAGATTACAACTAAGAAAATAATGAAAACACTGTCAATAATTAATAAATACCAAATTAAACGAACATGTCATCAAATTCGAAACTTAACCGAGAGATGAATTTATGTATTCATATAAGAAATAATCAAGGATACTTATCAGTGGACTCCAAGATTGAAATCATTGGGAAAATTTCAGTGAACAACTTTGTTTCTGTGATTGACAAATTGTGTACGTGGCAAATATCCTCACACTTAACATAAAGCACGACTCCATTAATTGCGTTTCTCTGTTTTTTTAATATTCTGTGGCTACGCATTTATGCATCAATAGCAGTGAAAAGGTTAATATTCGGCAAAGTTGTAAGAATCAGTAGCCGTATTACAAGCGTACGAGGAGGAAAAATCAAACAATTTAGACCAAATAGCGTAATTCAGATGTTTTCATGTATAAATGCAAAGTGCCAAGCATAGAACATTTACATTCGAATGTGCTGTATGAAGCGAATTAGTGCATTTGTTTTCTTAATTTTCTATGCGAGCAAATGCGTGTGAAAACATAAACATAAAATAGATGGCTGCTTTGTTTCTTTGGAATGAGGTTAGTGCCTGCGAGTTAGTATCAGAAGTAATTTCATTTAACAGTTAGTACGTTATATGTGAATAGTAAAACCAGATGGACGATAAGGTCTGCCAGGTTCCGGGTGACGGCTGAGTTCACAAACTAAATTACTGTATCCCATGCTGGCGGGAGAGAGAGAAAGCTATGCTTATGAACTAAAGGGTCGGGTTTAAATCAAAGTGAAGTCATCACAGGATGCCCCAACCCTCATCTAAAATTACATGAAGCTAAAATATAGACTGTGCAGTCTAAGTCATTCCAGAAGGGGTACCCCAACAGCTCTTCACAAGTTACATCTGCAAAATTCACTGACTATTATTTTACTTGGAACATGCAACGAAAATATAAGCTTCGTGGTGGCGTCATTTACGTATATCTATCACATTCGTCCTTGGTTATTATCTCTATGTTTCTTTATGAAATCCTACGTTTGCTTATATGCTTCTTGTTTTAATTATAGCATCAAGAGGAACATAGAAAATTTGATAATGCATATACTGATGCCCAATTCAAAAAAAATTATAATGAAAATACAAAAGGTTATATTATATGAATATGCGTTATATAACTTACCCAATAACTTACAGACGATTCTTAAACAAGCTAAAGAAATATCATCTATTTTTTGGAACCAGGAGGTTCATTGCCACGCTTACACGAGCCCGCCATTCCATCCTATTCAGTGTTAACTCCAACCAATCTTTCTAATATTGTCCTCCCACCTACAACTAGGTGTTCCAAGAGGTCTTTTCCATTCATATCTCCCAGTCAACATTTTTTAGATATGTCTGTCCTCCCCATGCGCGCAACATGGCTACCTCATTTCATCTTCCCTAATTTAATTACCCTTTCTATATTCGGTGAAGAGTACAGATTATGAAGCTCCTTAATACGCAGTTTTCCGAAGATTTCATCTGTATTATATATAGGGCATATAATAGATTAATCGTCATTAAGGATTTACTTTTAACGTCTTAATGCGACAAATATTAATATTCTATTCACTTCGTACGAAAGATCTAAATACATAAAATAATTACAAGGTATGTAAATTTTGAAACAATGTGCAAAACTATTCATTATAAATTTAAAAACAATCCTAAGTTAATATTAGTAATACAGTGAAATTTACCTTACAAACAAAATAAACTGTTTAATTAGCTGAAAAAAGTATAAGCAAATAATTGATTAGGCCTACAGCAAAGAAAGGAAGGAAGGAAGAAAGAATGAAAGAAAGAAAGACAGAAAGAAAGAAGAAAAGAAAGGAAGACTCGAAGGCCAAAAGTGGTAAAACAAGGTTTCAGGTTGTATGAATTCTGCTAGTTGCCAAGGAAGCCAAGATCTCAAGATGCTTGAAGCACATCTGAAAGGAGAGGAAAGGATCCGAGATCAGGACGAAAGGAATGGTGAATTAAAGAAAGAATAACCGCAGTCTAAAAACAGTAGGCTATATAGTGAATCCCCTTAAAAGGCAAGGAAATCTGATAAATCGAGACATTTAGAATGTTTAGAGTAAACAATCACGCTGTTCTGAATGCTGTTCACCTTTACCTCTAAGAAATCTTCACATTCATGAAAAAAATGAAAAATAATGTAAAACTTAGATCTAAATTGGCACATAACGATCACGAAGCAATGATCTAAAATAGATATATGCATATTATCATTATTATCAAAGATCTAAATATAGGATACAGAAACAGGAAGAACTTATGAAATCATAATCTCTCAAGCGAGTCTCTAAACTGTGAGTGAACTATATTAAAGCGTTAAAATGTTATCGCGAAAGGGTGGAACTAGAGTTTAAACCGATAAAGAAACAGGAAGTAATCAAACAGGAAACATGAATCAGCCTAGAAAATATTCCGTTAAATAACATCGATTTACGGGTAGAAAATATTAGCAGGAAGAAAATGTCGATAAAAGGTGGAAGTGAAGAAAGGTTGAAAGGAAATACAATGAATGAAACACACAAAGAACGAAGAAAGACCTATCGAACGAACAAACGAATAAGAGAATATCCCGAAGCACCTCAGGATAAAGAAGAACGATGGCAATAAGGAGTGGATGAAATATAAAAATTACAGATAAAGAAAATGCCAACAAGAGGAAGGGAAGGAAGCAACGGATATGAAGTTAAAGAAAAGAAAGGAAAATAAAAACGCGAAAAGGCAATGTAGTGAATGAAAATATTATTTAAAAAGAGCATAAGACGGAAGATTGGGAGGGAGGAAGCGAAGAAGGAAGTTAATAAAGTAAATAATTTATAGCAGACAAAAAAGGATTCAAGTATTGTACATGAGAACCTCCATTCTCCGGACTAACTGGGATGATCCAAACTAACGAAAATCCGGATTTAAGACTGCCATATTACACATAATCAGGGCCCGGATTCTAATGACATGTCATCTTTTTATTGATGCTGCATAGACATTGCCAACTTGTAGATAAATCCTAATCATGGCCTCTAGATTATAGAAATACATTTTTGTTAGGTCATTTTTTGTCATTTTATGCAATTTTATATTTTTAGGGCATTTATTTCAATTTTAGGTAATTATTTTGTCATTTTCGTGTCATTTTCTTCCTTATTTAGTTATTTTCATGTATTTACATTGAGCGCATTAACTTTTTCTTTCGTCGCTAGCGGTGCTGTCTTTGAAGTGTTGTTTGTTTAATGCAAGAAGGAAAAATTCGGCTTTAAAGTGTTGTCATGTCTCAGTCGGAAATGAGAATCAAAGAAACGCCAAAATTTTGTATTATATTTCTATTGTTATTAGATTGACTTGGCACCAGAGTCTGTCACCTGGTTGGATTTCAGAGTGCAAACTACTGTTTACCCTCAATAAACAACAATATAATCCGGCAAACAAAAAAAGGAAATGCCGAATTTTGACTCACCAGTGCCTCAGTGCCAGTATAAATTTCCGTGAGAAAAGAACATTCACAACATTACAGTTAGTACTATTTACAATTTTTACAATTATATACAAACTAGTCTATAACTTTGTGTGTACAATAATAATTTTTATAAATAAAATATCATTTAGGTCATTTTTTTATAATTATTAAGTCATTTTCTTTAAAATTTAGGGTCATTTTATAGGTCATTTTTCAAACAATTTTAGGCCATCAGAATCCGGGCCCTGCACATAATAAATATTGTAAACAGATAATACAATATTCTGGCCGTGTGTAGGATAAGATAGAAAGGTGAAGTCAAATTGAAAAATCGAATGCCACAGCCGGGATTTGAATCAAGATCTTCGGCTTTCCGTGCTAATTCTCTAACCATCTGAGCTACCATGCCAACATGCCGGTACAGTATTAAATTCTCCAACTGACTCACATATCCCAGTATACCACCAGGCGTTCTCAATATGAGATATCAACCCAGTGGCGACTTACAACCTGTAAGTACTTTAAGACCTGGGCTTCATAGAAAACCACTCATAGTGGTAGGTTGTAAGTCGCCACTGGGTTGATATCTCATATTGAGAACGCCTGGTGGTATACTGGATAGGAATGGGTCGATACCAGATTTTCACGATACTCGATACCGATACATGATTTTTTCCTCGATACTCGATACTTCGATACTCGATACCTTCAACATTTCCAGTTTCAATAAATAGGTACATTAAAAATTAAAATTTGAGAGAATTGTGTAATACCAACTAAATTAATTACGTCTGCACATTTAATTAGATAAAATTTAATATCACCAGTAGCCTATAATTATTTTTAAACTCTACATTAAAACTAAAATTAGTTTTTTAAACAGTCCATTTACAAGTTTTTGTTAAAAAATACTAGCATTCTCACTTAATTGCAGAATTGCGGAATTACAAAAGTATCGAAAAAGTATCGAGCGAGTTTTCTGAAGTATCGTTCGATGCCGATACCATGCAAGTATCGAGAGTATCGAGGTATCGAAAGTATCGAGGACCCATCCCTAATACTGGGATATGTGAGTCAGTTGGAAAATTTAATGTTGTACCGGCATGTTGCCATGGTAGCTGAAGTGGTTAGAGCAGCGGCACGGAGAGCCGAAGATCCCGGCTAAGGCATTGGATTTTTCAGTCTGATTTCACCTTTCCAGATAATACAGTAGGCCTGTACAAAATATTGCACACAGTAAGGCTACTATATTTGAATAACTTATTAATCACTTTAGCACAAAATTTAAACACAATACTTCTTAAAATCCTTGCTAAATTTGATCCGGGCTATCGAGGAATCCGAACTAAGGTGGCAGAACAAACGAGGTTTTACTGGAACGGAAAGGCGGAAAGGATGGAAAATGAAAAACAGCAGACTTATGCGAAAAGACAGTATGAATGACAAAAGAGAATAACAAAAGCAAAACAAGAAATTAACTAATTGTTGAAGAAGGAAACAATGGGAAATGCTGAGAGAAAGAGAAAATGAGGCACAGTAATTGCAGAGTCGCAGACAAAAAGAATCCACATTAGTGTGAAAACGCACGTTAAAATTACAGCAATGAAGCAAGAACGTGAAGAATTTCGAATCAAGGTCTTTATTTATGAAAACAGAAGAGTGTCGCGCGTAGGTGTCGCGTGTGGGCAGATCCATTGTTTCCACCCCCCTCCCCTGCCAGCGACGAACATCCAATTTTCAAAACAAAATAGAATAGTTTCCGGTTGTCATCCTCCCAGGTATATGCGAGGTGGGGCGGAAAATTAAACATTTTTTTTATTATCATTATTATTACTATCTTGGGGTGCCATAACGGAGTTGACACTTCCGTTGGTTCTTTCCAGAAATGAACTTATGTGACGGTGTTTTTAAGTGTAGACTTTTCAAGTGCAGCGTTCTGTACATTCATTATACTACTTCCGGGAACTACTTATAAATGGGATAAAAAGCTTTCTTTTCACTCAGATCTTCTGTTAAATTCAGAAGGATGAATAAATAAACAAACTGATGTGAAATATTTAATTTCTTCTACCCAAATGAAAGTTTTGATTCTAAGTATAACATATTACACAACATACCGTATAATGTATTGTTAACCATATTATGCATATTATGGAGTTCTTGTGGGGAATTTAAACAAACCCGTTAAGCCGTTTCCGAGACAATCAGAAAAAAAATGATATTTTCTTCCTGAATCTTGTTGCACGACCCGGTTGGGGGCACAAGCATAGGCGTAACGAAGGGGGGGGGGTTTGAACTCCCCCCCCCCCCAATTGATTAAAAAAAAAGGATAATTGTATAATTTTTTAAAGTCTGCCCGTAAATTACTTAATACAAGTATAAAGCGTGGGAAGCTTAAAACTCGTTATTTGCGTCTTAATTTTTAAAAATTTCCGGTGGAGGGCCCCCGGAAGCTTAAAACTCGTTATCGTGCATCTTAATTTTTAAAGTTTTCAGGGGGAGGACCCCCGGACCCCCCTCTCCCTGGGGGGTATTCCCCCCGCGGATGTTATAACCCCCCCATATGGTCGGTCTGGTTACGCCTATGGGCACAAGGCCTCCAAGTGGAGGTTTACGGTACCATGACTAATTTGGTTACGCTTATTTTCCTAGAGAGAGCAGACAGCAGAGGGACAGGTGATAAGCCTATAGCCTCGCAACTCTCGCAAGAAACTAAAGTATTAAGTCGACCGGGAAGGGCCGAAGAATTTTGTGCAGGCTCTAATTTAGGCTTGGAGTTCTTTAGCGTTCCGTAAATCTACGACATGGGCCCCCAGCTTGAAGTCCCTCCCGGAGGACTCAGTGTCCAGGATTTTTACGTCCTGATTACATAGTCTATACTATAAATATATTTCCTATACTTACACTCAATTGATTTACTTTGTGAGTTCATGCTTTATCCCTCTCTAATTGTTTTACTTTCCAACGCATAAGCTAGTCCCTAATCCTTTATAAATACATGACCACGTGGCCATTCCGTAATAGCATTTTCATATATTTTGTTATTACTTCTAGTGGTACTGATATGAAATGCTGAAATCTCAAATACTATTAAACAGAACTACTCAACTATTAAGCAACTAAGTTATTTATTGCGCAGTACATTTAATACGGATATTAATATAACAAACTAAAAAGCAAAATGTTGAACTTCTTCAAATGGATAGAATAATATTCTACAAATACACAGGCACTATTAACTATCCACAACATGTACCAGTATAACAATTTATACATTTTATTGGACATAATGCAGCTTGAAGACCAAAAACAGTTTGAAGTTACAATTAATAAGCTATACCTTTTGAGACCCTCTGAAGAAGAAAAGCGTGTGTGTTTAACATCCTTTACATGAAACTTTTTATTTATTACATTAAATCCGCTGAAAAGAAGTTATGAGGAAGTTTGATGTTCTTAGTATAACAAACAAACAAACTCGGGTAAAAGACCAGTGCACTGACCCCTCGAGATCCATATTTATTTCGTAACGATTTTAATTCAACAGCTAAAATTAATCAATAACGCTATTCAACATTCGCCTTTCAACCAAGATTACAATGTCATATTAAATATTCCTTATTTTCTACAACAAAAGGTTGATTGACTTTCAACGCTAGTACTATATACAAAAACATTGTGAGTTCGTGCTTTACCCCTTTTTAATTATTTTACTTTCCAACGCATAAGCTGGTCCCTAACCCTTTATAAATACATGACCACATGGCCATTCCATAATAGCATTTTCATATATTTTTAAAACGTTTAGAATTGAAGCAAGTAAGGTTTAGTGGCAACAATCGACTTCAATTTACTGGGTTCGCCTTGAAAACATGGAATGTTTGTGAAACAAGTCGTGATTCAAAGTCCATTCATCCTGAGCGAGGTTTTAATGGTATGTTTGGGATGTGTAATTGGAATCCTAAGCCCTCTGTATAAATCTTAGAGCTGTTTTAATCACATCCCACTTTCTCTGTTCATCAGCGAGAAGAAAGTCAAGATGCTAATTTCTGAGAGTAACAAAACAAATGACTGTGCACTACATGCTAATTACAGGGGCTGTCTAGGAAGCACTTGTACAAAAACAAATGCTACGTTCTCACCATTACTTCGTGCTCTTGCAAACAACAGGGTGCTTACAAAACACTGTACATGACCTGTGACGGGGGTGAATTATATAATCTCGCAAAAAATAACTTATTACTTTACGAAAAGGTTCAACAAAATTTAAAATGGATAGTCTAATTACTGTACCACAGAAATTTGAAAAGTTATAGATTCGAAAACGCTTTAAAATTGACAATCAAATCCTTAAAAAAAAAAAAAAAAAAAAAAAACTGATTTTTGCAAGAACTTAACTTTCACTTTATGAAAAGGTTTAACAAAATCCAAAAGGGATAAATAGGTACTTGAAAAGTTATGGACTCTGGAACTCTTTTAAAACTGACAACCAAAACCTTCAGGAAGTATTGATAGTCCTATTTACAAGAACTTAACTTTCAATTTCTCTACCAGTAAGCAGAGAAAGTAGTATTCGTTGTGAAATTAAATGTCGAGATTTCAACATAAATACACATGTTAAGGCACCCTGAATCCAAAAATGTCATTTTCAGAAACTTGTCTGCGTGTGTGTGTGTGATCAGCTTCGCTCTAGAACGGATAATCGTACGAAAACAACATTTTATATTTGGGTAAGGCAC
The DNA here is from genome assembly GCA_964059195.1 of Ectobius pallidus. Classification (NCBI taxonomy): domain Eukaryota; kingdom Metazoa; phylum Arthropoda; class Insecta; order Blattodea; family Ectobiidae; genus Ectobius; species Ectobius pallidus. Next base: position 116,266,062 of record CAXKWD010000006.1, read on the forward strand.
TTTTGGGGATGTGACGCGAAGATTGGCGACGACCTTACTTTTACACTACAGTACTTTTCAAATGAGAAGTCTTTTCCTTCACCGCCAATCACGTGTACGGGCTAAAAGACTGCCGCTAGCAATGAGAGTCTTCCCTCCGTCTCGCCGTCTCTGATTGGACCGCGTATCTATGCAGTTGAAGGACATAGGACTTGTCATCTGCAAAGCACCTTAGGCCTCTTGATTTGGATAACATTTTATTTGACGCTATTTTTTTTTTTTTTTTTCGAAAAGGCTCTAACGATTTTATTAAAATTTTGTGCGTGAGGCTCTTACATTAACGGTTGAGCCTTTATTTTAAACATTTTCCGTAAAAATTATCTGAAGGATAATTATAAGACTGCCATCCTTTTGTACCAATTTAATCTTGCATGGTGAACAGTTCAGTACATAGGCGTACCGAGGGGGGGGTTTGGGGGTTTGAACCCCTTTTGATTAAAAAAAAGGAAAATTGTATAATTTTTTAAGTCTGCCCATAAATTACTTAATAGAAGTATAAAGCGTGGGAAGCTTAAAACTCGTTATTTTGCGTCTTAATTTTTAAAATTTCCCGGGGGAGGACCCCCGGACCCCCCTCTCCCGGATGTTATACCCCCCCCCATATGGTCGGCCTGGTTACGCCTATGGTTCAGTATATCCTTGTATCAGGCTAAAACAACTGAATAGGCTTCCAGCAACATGGCCTCATATTCTATAGCTGAATTATCTGAAGTGCCCATGGTTTAGGGTAGAGGGTTATGTGAGTGTATCACATCAGACTATTTTATAGTTTGAGCCAAGCCTCATGCATCCCTGAAACGTAAAAATTACTCGAAACACCATAGCACTTGAACAACTTTACCAATTTAAGGAAATGCGAAGTTTTTTAAGTTTTTAAGTTTGAAGTTTATGGTTACCTACATTATTTACATTATTTCAACATTAGTACCGGTAAAAACAAAAACCAACAGAAAATACTGTTTCTAATTTAGCATTAAAAATGTAAGGTGCACAGTATACTACAAACGAAAATGATGCATGTATGAGTACAATGTATATAAAAAATAATTTTGTATTATTAAACAGTGGTTTTATGTAGAAATTACAAAAAACAGAAGAAATTTTTTTTTCTAGAAATAAATTGAGTTGAAATATTGAAAAACAAAATAAAGTTGTGCTATTAATATTATATATATATATATATATATATATTTTTTTTTTATTTTCCTCTAAAAGTGTTTGAGATTGTAATTTATATATTCTGGGTGCTCAGCAATAAACGTGTTATACAATTTCAAACCATAGTTTTGACCATGTAATTCAGCGAAACGAAAAATGGCTTTTCTTCTTGTATTTTGACAATGACTGAAGTGATTAAGAAATCTAAGCATGCCGGACTGAAATCTTTGTTCATCTATCTCGATGATAGATAAGGCATGTTAAAGAGACATAGGCCCAAATGACTTTACTATAGAATTAGAAAGGCATTAATATTACACTACCTGCTTATGTATCTACATTGAGTGATTCCATGGTTATTTTACCAACTAAATGAATGAACTAATACATTGACATGTTAAAGCAAGAATGCACACAAGTGAAATACTTCAGAACAAAAACGTATTCACTAAGATGATTGTAAGGAGACAAAAGTGACACAACTTGTGTTCCATTCTGTATGTAGTGGGCTGGCTAGCAATTAGACTCAGTAACACTAGAAGAACACATTGTTCTGACGGAGGATGTGGGTGTACCATCATCACACACACCTTGTTCTGTTCTGTCAATACAACCTCAGCGAGAATCTTTTGTCTGCAATAAATCCACACCACACACGGGTACTGAGAAAGCGTAATCGTAACAACGACCTCATGTTGACTCGGGTTCAGACTAGGAAGTGTAAAGTTTGCAGAGGTAAGACTCAGATCATTAGATTCTTAGTAGGGATTGGTCCTCGATACTTTCGATACCTCGATACTCTCGATACTTGCATGGTATCGGCATCGAGCGATACTTCAGAAAACTCGCTCGGTACTTTTTCGATACTTTGGTAATTCTGCAATTTAAGGAAATGCGGTATTTCTTTCTGCTTTTAGTAGTCCACTAAATATAGTAATTTTTTAACAAAAACTTGTAAGTGGACTGTTTCAGAAACTAATTTTAGTTTTAAATAATGTAGAGTTTAAAAATAATTATAAGCTACTGATGATATTAAATTTTGTCTCATTAAATATGCACACTTAATTAATTTAGTTGGAATAACACAGTTCTCTCAACTTTTAATTTTTAATGAAGACCCTACCTAATTATTGAAACTGGAAATGTTGACGGTATCGAGTATCGAGAAAAAGTCATGTATCGGTATCGAGTATCGAGAAAATCTGGTATCGACCCATCCTTAATTCTTAGTAAATTCCAGGCATTTTAGCGATAATGGGAATAGATTTCAAATATTTAAAAAATAAATCATCTCAGGATTTTCATCCCTATATATACAATTTCGGCACTTTTCGAGATACCAGAAATTTATAAGGGTTGAAAAGGTAAACCGACAATGTTTTATATGAAGAGTCTCGAGGGAAAACAAAGAATGTTCGTTTATATTAATTTGATATATTGTTTATATTTATTTATAAATTACAGTCTTTTGACAGGATAAGGTGTAATAGACATGGTCATCAACAGTGGCAATAAAAACCAACAACAATTTAAAACACAACCAATCGCACCACTAAAATACAAAACTACAAAACGGACATATCAGAATCAAAAAAATTCTCCAGTATTAAAAAAAGCTTTTTTTGAAGAAGGTAATTCCTTTTAAAAAAAAATGATTTGTAAGACTGAGCAATGGAATTGGAAATTTGTTTGTAGTTTTCACAGCCATAGATCATAATTATTAAGTTAAGAAAATAAAAATAAATATCTCTTAGCAATAACTTGGCTTACAAGCTTGATTTCCAGCATAAATATTGCTACTGGCAACACTGGAGTTGCCTTATTTCCTTCTTTTTATAGGCTAAAGGACATTCATGGTTAAGTGCTTTGAAAGTCCAACCAGATGGAAGGATTAGTTTAATTTCTATTTTTAAAAATTACATTCCTTGCTTTCTCCGGAACCTTTCGTATACTTACTAGACCGCAGAACTTAATGGCCTTAGCTTATTTATTAATTATGTAAGACTGAAGAATATAGCCTATAATTTAATTGATTTCCGCACTAGAGTATTGATGTTCAAAACACTGCTGTCCTAATATCGAAATTAAATGTAAATCTTGAAGCATTTTTCTACTTGTTGAATTCACTTCTACTTTTCTAATTTTCTACTTCAAGGAATTTCTACTTGTAATTTACTACTGCAAATAAAATTGTAATTGTTACAATTTAATAGTCGTTAGTATTAGTATCATTCTCACTTGCTATATCATTACTGTTTCTGCAACTAATATCCAAATTAGAGTTAATATTAACAAAAAGTTACTCAATGTTTCCGAAAATATTCTCAAATATTCTCTCTCATGTCTTTTTGTCTGTTTATTAATAATTTTGGCTTGTGCCCAAAACAAACCAAAAACAAGGAATTTTCAGGTACTGCCTCCTAATCTAACCAAATTATAGTGTACCTAGGTAGTTGGTGGTAAATCCTAGGTTTGAGAGCTCATATTCAATCGAATTGAGTCGAAACATGAACCATATATTCCTTCGGAAGTTGCTGGTATCAAGTATCTACTTCATTTTATTGATCGAGCTCGGCGGTACTACAATATAATCAGCGATGAGAAATAATTGAGTAAAAGTAATCGGATTACAGTAACAATTCCTTTTGTGGTCCCATTTACTTGTAATCAATACTTTAAAAAAATGTAATTTCTCCTTGTAATTTACTACTGCAAATAAAATTGTAATTGTTACAATTTAATAGTCGTTAGTATTAGTATCGTTCTCACTTGCTACATTATTACTGTTTTTACAACTAATATCCAAAATAGAGTTAATATTAACAAAAAGTTACTCAATGTTTCCGAAAATATTCTCATTGTTTGTTCATGAATAATTTTGGCTTTTGCCCAAAACAAACAAAAAACAAGGAATTTTTAGGTACTGTCATTTTGTAAAGTACCGGTAATTGTAATTTTACTGATTACTTTTTGAAAAAGTAATTTGTAATTGTAATGAATTAAAATGTCTCTCAGGTAATTATAATTTAGCCCAATTACTTTCTTTTTGTATTTTTCCCATCGCTGAATATAATTATATTTTAACATTTTTGTATATTCTGTAGTTGTGTACCCCTGGAACTTGAGTTTCCAGGACAATGGGAAGAGTGGGAAGACTGGCAGGTACCAAGGTCTGGTGATCTCGCAGGTGAATCATCATCAAGGGGAACGGAAGCACGGGGTGGACAGGAAGAAGGGAGAGTTCTTGTTTTTATTCGAGTCGTTAGAAAGCTATTTCGCTATGAGAACATTCCCAGGGAAAATAATGTATTGTACAGACCTTGATATCCTTCACTCATATATAGGCCTGCATTAATCTAAATAACCGTTTTTATTGAATGAGCTGTCTTGTAGAAAGAAGATGCCATCTTCTTATACTCCGAAACTTACGTTTGGGCTACATATTTCGTGTCCTGGTTTTTACCTATCCCTCGGCAGCTTAAGCACTGAAAGCTTAAATGGTTAAGACTTAATTTGCCACAGGTTGTGAAGAAACACATAAACACCGTGAGTGTAATTAACTTCCTCAAAATAGTTCACCACAAACTCCAGTCGCAATAAAACACATTGTAAATAAAATTTGTTAAACTCATCCAAAACTGTAAATATGTAAATACCTCGTGACATACCTGCAGGTGAATCACGAGTTGTAATTGAAGTTAATAATAAATAAATAAATTAATTAATTAAAAAGAACTTATTTCTGATTGTATGCTAGAAGTGGTTCTTTCCTGGATGGCTCTGCTTTACTTAAAAGGTAATTAATGTTTTATGGCAAGGGCTTTTGTACTCTACAAGAATTAAAAATTAAATGTAAGACTTCACTGTTCTGACGTGAAAATACATTCTTTTCTTGGGACAGAGAAAACAGTGTAACATTTTTTATGTTGAAACTTAAGGAGTAAATGGAGTCATCACTTATTTAAAAAGAAGCAAACAAAAAAATTATCGATACAACCCGAGCTGGGAAATAGTAATAAATAATAAAAATAATAAAATTATAATATAATATTAATGAAATAATAATATAATATAATATAATAATAATAATAATAATAATAATAATAATGAAATTATAATATTCGATTGCAGCATTCACATTACTTCCTGAAAGTGCAGAAAGAATGAAGCTATTTATAAAATGAAGCTTTTATAAAAAGATCCCTTATTAACATTCTATAATTTGGGGAAACCTGTAATTTTGTCATTGATACACTGAATTTTGTGTCTTTTTTAGGAAAACTTTTGTTTTTCATGAAATTAGAGGAATTCATTTTTACCAGACAATTAGAATGATTCATTAAATAGTTCTTTCTAAAGAAAAAATTAGTGAAAATACTAATAATAAGTTATAAATGCGAAAAATCCACCTTATACACCCGTTAATATAATAGTCCTATGTTCAACTTGAGAAGTGTAGACCTAGGAATGTGTAGGTATTACCACGTAATGACAGTCAATTTCATTCAGTGGAGATTGAAATTACAATTATAAGGCCTGGACCGAAGTAAAATACAGTTTATGTGAAGAGTGGTAGAAATTATTACCATATAAATAGTGAGTACACAGATTTTATTTGGATTCCATGCATTAATGTTCCTCAAGTTGTTTACTTTTAACGTGCGGGTTCGCGTATAATAAAATGTGTTAACACAGATTATTCAAACTATTTGCATTAATTATTTACAATTATTATTTAGCTTTTAATCAAGTGAAATTGGATTCACACTTACAAGTTGAACGTTATTCTTTTACGCATTTTACAATGAATTCTAGCGTCAGTGTTACATAATGCATGTTGTGCATTGCAGAATAACGGATAGTCCTGCACGGATGAAAACAACATGCATCTTCATGATATTCTCTCTTCGATTGTTCAGGAGCAACAGTATTATATCATTTCCTCTTCATGTACAAATGTATAACATATAATGTAATGCGGGAAGTAGACGGGTATTTCGACGAATGTAGGACGGGCTGTAACAAACTTCAGCGCATTTAAAACCAGAGTAACTGTAATTGCAATGAAAGAACGAGCTGACACAAAGACTACTATCTCATAACTGTTAGTGCATGTACAGTGTTTGCAAAGCGGGAATGGTGAGACTGGTCATCAGCTGAAATGCAAGCTCAGAGACAGTCAGGGTGACGGATAAAAATGCCAAGTAGCATCTCAATCTCGATCTTTATCTGCTAGAAGGTAAAAACAGTTTTACATATAGCATCGTCAAAAGAATAATACTGTATATTTACTAAACTAATCTAAACTCCGTGGCGCTACACCCCTGAAGGGATAAGGCCTACCACCCGACCACTGCATCATCTACCATAGGCAGATGGCAGGATTGGGGCATGTGGTCATTATGCCGACACCCACGGCCGTTAATGGTGGTTTCCAAGACTGGATCCACTATTTCTCTATCAAGTAGCTCCTCAGTTTGAATCACGAGACTGAGTGCACCCCTACCGGACCTCCCGACCTCAGAAAAATCCGAGGAGGTACCGGGGATCGAATCCGGGGCGACGGATCTGTAGTCAGCGACACAATATAACTTATATAAAATAGTCTAAAATCACTGTTTAAACAATCACTGTACTTATAAAATGGATTCTGTTTCAGCCAGCGCATAGCCTAATATTATTTTTAAAAGGCCTCACTGTCAATGTCCTAACATTTACTGGTAGTTTTATTGTACAATGTCATGCCATTTACTACATAATTATTCTGTGTCTTCTTAAGCCTTCTGAATGGTATATTTATGTCATTCGCCGTTCTGGCATCATAACAATGCACGTCAGTTCTTAGTTCGTATGTATTTATATTTTATTTTATATGTATCAGTACCATGAAAGCATAAAGATTTACAACGGTCATGAGTGATTTACAGTGTGCGAAAGGGTTGCATAAAAGCACTGAAAGAAAATCTGCAATATGTAATAGGTTCTATGTAATACATCATTTTCACTGTTAATTTTCTTTTGAGATTTGCAATCTAATCGTGTTCTATTGACTGGCCTACCTATAAATGTTATAAAAAATTTGAAGGTACGTAATTCGGCATAATGAATGTGTAACAAATATATTCAAAGGAAAAATAGCAGGGAAGAAACCGAAGGGTCGTCCTAGAGAAGCCTTCTTCAAGAACATGGAAAAGGAGATTACGTTCGCAACATACAATAGCTTGAAGAACACGGCAATCGAGAGATGGAAAAGACTATCTCAACAATTGTCTTTATATATTGCTGCTGTTAATGCAAAAGGCCAAATGTAAAATTGTGTACTTTACAGTAGAGCAATTTTAAATTGGAACTTAATTTTTACACTAATAGTAGGCCTACTAACAGCAGCGATATACAGTATAATGAAGTAAGAGGTAGTATAACTTAAATTTTCAATAATAAATATTTATTTAATCTGACAAAGTCAAGGCCTTAAAGCCTTAAGTAGATAATTGATTCTATGTTACAAACGTGTTAACCAAAGAAAAGAAGTAACTTAACTTCAGACCTACAATATACAAGAAACAATAAAAAGCAAATGTTTTATACCTAAAAAATTAACGTCTCTTAATAGATATTCGTTTAGCCTAGTTTTAAAAGTTGACAGCGTACAACAGTAAAATTTATACGAAATACCTTTTTTACTAACTTACATTTCATTTGCCTTTCTATTTTATGAAATCTTCAGTCGGTATTTTTTTTTAATACCACTAAGAAACTCGGCTTTATCAAATAAAATAACAACAAAAAATTCCCTTAAAATATTATAAACATCGAAAAGCCTAGGCATGGTAAAAAAATTAAATAAACAGGATATTTTATTCAAATGTTGTGTTCAAGTTATTCCACTTGACAAATTAGCACCAGTTAGATTCCTCGACCAAAATCGTGGGTCTTTCAGCGATTCCTTAGGGGGCCTAGGACGAATTTGTATAAGTTTTATAAACATAATGAATTATCTGCTTTCAGAAACTGATATTGAAAACTGGATCAGTCGCGTCTTATGTATGTATGTATGTATGTATGTATGTATGTATGTATGTATGTATGTATGTTTGTATGTATGTATGTATCATTTCAATAAGTTAATTTCATTAAGTAAATACTATTAGAATAGTAAACTGCAAGTCCCTCGACCTACTTGTCTCTTTCATTCATTCAGGTAAGCAGATCTATGTCACACTTCAGCCTAGATAAACATGCTGGCTTCATTTAAACAAGCCGTTACGACACTTGTACAATAACAATATCGGACGGAAGACGTCACAGTGCGTTCAATTGTCACATCGCACGTGTCGTACGCCGCGCCCAGCAGGCATCTTCTCTTACACAAATGTGCGGCGGGCCGGTCTACTGCTAGGCGTTTCGCAAGTGCGAGGAAAAAACCGACCTTCGAAGCGATTAGGAAGGAGTAATGAGCAGAATATGTGATATCGCAAAAACTGGCTCTCTGCTGTATAAGGCTACAAGCAGTGATGACATGCAAAACGAATCATGGTAATCGGGTGGGAAACAAGAATCTTTACAATGCAGACGTGTGAAAATCGCGTAATCACATCATTTTACAAATAAGGTGAAAATAATGAAATGAGTGGTTACGATTGGATTCATAATGCACAACAATTCTTGTACTGCACGGCAAACGCAACGAATCCTTTATCTTGCTAACTAAAGGCAATCTTCTGAGATGTGCACACACATGTTACATATCCTCCACATAAATCACGATTGTAACACTGTATAATCCACATTGTGCCAATAATTGTCGTTATATATATTTGTGTGTGTGTGTGTGTGTGTGTGAAGGTCGGACATTGAAAGCCAGTAATTCATATCTGTGTATTATGGCATATGTTCATCTGAGTTAGGACTTCTTTCTTTGTCTGTGTTTTCTATTTATGGTCTTCCTTTGTTTTCTGAGAAAGTCATCCAACAAAATCCATACATAGCGGTCTCATATCATACTTCCAATTTGCCTATCTTGAAGTAATATCTGATACCGCATGCTCAGGAGTATTCCCTACTAACCTTTATTGTTTAGGGACCGTGACCCGTCAGATAGTTGATCAGATCCAACTGGGTGCGTGTATATATAAAGAGCAATTAAATGCGTCATAAATTAACCGCATAAAGTGGTCGAAAGAGCACAAAATCTTAGTTAGAAAATTATATAACTAAAATTCAACAGTTCAGATAATTAATTGACCGAGCGAAGCGACAAGTTCAAAAATAAAAAAGATTTAAAAAATGCAGTCAGTACATTCGAAAACTTAGCTGACAAAATGCGTTCAACCTTCGACAAATGTGCCTGTTTGAAATAAATGTGGGGTGGAGTCGAGGTCTAGAAACTACACAAATAAATATTAATAAGCCTCATCTTTGTCCAGTGGGGGATTGATTGTATAATATAAGATTTTAAAAAAATCATCTTATACCCTCATTATACCATAATATTGAGGGTAAAAGGTAATTTTCTCTTTTATATTATATAACACAAATAAATGCCAAAAAAGCATAAAGGATTAACTTGTAGGGCGCACATCCATCTAGCTGTTTAAAGGTGGAGTAAGAATCCCGGTTAGAGACCGGGAGAACCCCGGTTCTACAATGTATTCACTACCAGAAAAATTCAAACTCTTAGGCTAGATTTATAAGGTTATTACTAACTTACTTTTAAAGTTATTATTCTATTTTTCCTGACATGAATATTATTACTATTATTTTCTTGATATTTAAAATATAGCTTACAACTTCATTATCGAACAAGTTTAAATATACTAGCCTATATAAAACAAGGTGACAACATTTCTTCCTTTCTATCGTTCCTGTGTTATAAAATAATTCATGTAAAAGCATGAAAGTTAATCCATGTTCGTCCTCAGCTCATAGAAATTAACGTGTCACGTGAAACTAAAGCCGCGCGAGGCTGCCGCGTTCGACTCCGGTATCACGAGCATGGTAACACACGCGAACGAGTTTGCCGCGCGAAGTGGATACGCAATAATAATAATAAAAATTTTAAAAAAGAATAAAAAAAAATTAAAAAAATAATAATAATCGTGGTCAACCGCACCTTTTAACAAAAATTAGTTCAGCATTTGCCCCCCCCCCCGCATTTGCGGTTAGACCGCTCGCCTTCCACCACTGGGGGGACCCGGGATCAAATCTCAATGGATCCATGTGGAATGAATTGCAAATCTACTTAAGCAATGACACTTATGAGTAGTCACCACGTAGCAATGCGAGTGCAGCAAAGAGGTCGCGACTGGGTTCGAGTGAATGTAAATACAACAGCATCACATCCGCCCAGGTGAGGGGCGCGCCCTCCTCTATTGTTACGTCACTCTGCTAGTAATCACATTTCAAACTACAGTCAATACAGCTGACACGGTGCAAAATAATAATATTACGCCTGCCTGCAAGGAAAGCAAATTCCTAAGTGAAGTGAAACAGTTTCATGAGCAACATAGAGAATAAGTCTATGAACCCGGTGAACTACTTACTAAAATAGGATTCTTCATCGTCATCATTTGTTGTTAATATTATTATTATTACTACTACTACTGGCATTACTGATAAATAAACTGCTATTTATTAACATTTTCAGTTAGCTTTAGTATATTTCCTGCTTTAAAAAATGCAAATATTTCGAATTCTAGTGAAAATGTGATAATATAATACTAAAATGCCACTACGAATATTAATTTAAATTTATGTTTATTTCACTTTTTTAATACGAATATTAATTTAAATTTATGTTTATTTCAATATTTTAAGTAGGTCGCCTTATTCCTAGTAATATGATTTGAAATAAGTTGGCTCTTAAAATTACAGTATTAATATTATAAAAACTGCTACTACTGCAAAAAAAACTCATAATTTACTTATCAGATTTTGAGAAAAATCATGATGTGGTAGGCTTATTTATTTAAATATGTGTAATTCCAGTGGCAACACAACAGGTGTTAGCTAATGAAGTTATAGTAAAATAGAAGCACTTTCCCAAGTAAGATAGACTACTTCTTTCGCTATGGTAGGTTCTAATTTTGCCAAGTTTTTTCTTTCATTTTAAATGAAGATTCCTTAATTCTGCTCCAGTGAATTTCCACGCATCTGCAAGGTCCGGACACACTTCTGAAACAGTTACTAGCCTGTAAGTCCCATTAGTGGTTCATTGTTATTATTCTATTTTCCTTTGACTTGCACATAATTATTTTTTTAATCGCACACACTCTGATTCATTTTCACTATGATATCGGTACTGATCACACATTATTCGTCCTGCTTTCTTAACAGTGGAAAACCAGAATATGAAGACAATTATTAGTATTATGTCGTTCATTCTTTTTGCGTACAATAAGACCGCCTGCGTGGTTTTGTGGTTAGCGTCGCTGATTACAGATCCGTAGGGTTCGATCCCCGGTACCTCCTCGGATTTTTCTGGGATAGGGAGGTCTGGAACGGGGTGCATTCAGCCTCGTGATTGAAATTGAGGAAGTGTAAGCAGGAAAATGCGATTGAAAGTGAAGATGTTGGTAATGCCCGTATCGTGTTACAAGGTCGCGAGCCAGCAAGCTCCGTGGGTCGCGGATTGTGGTTCAGAAGGTGGGAGAGCCTAGCCTTGTGTCTTGTGAGTGTGTGGGAAGAATAGGGATGTCACAACTCGCACATTATCTTACTGTCTTTATGATTCAACTATTGTTATAGTGATTTTTTCTCTACCTGGCAGACCATAATCTTATTTTCAGCGAAGGCATTTAAATTTACATAGAAGATAGTAACTAAAATATCATTATCTGATTTATATTTCAGCTTGTTAGCTTGTTCAAGAATTTCGAGCGTAAATGAGAGTATCTGGGCATACTTGTAGAATGTTTAAACACCAGTAAATGTAGATCGCTAAGGCAGTGCCTCACGTAGTGGTAGAATTACCCTTTCTTCCTCGGTGCTATGAAAATTAATGAACTAAATCCACACAATTGAATATGCTCTAAATATCGTGATTTTGGCCGCAAAACTCCGAAGAATGAGAGTGGGAAAAGAAAGAGGTCAGTGAGCGCTAGGTTCCCTCTTCAGTGAGAGTGATTCTATAATGTCTTCACGCCCAAAAACCTTCACCAGCTTCATTTAACGTAACTTATGTCTAATAATTTTGAAATCTAGCCTTCTAGAACTGTAACGGTCTTCACGTCGATTTCCTATGAATTGGAAGAACAGCTTGGGCTTGGAATGGCTAGAAAAAGTTCCCGTGTTACGTAGGATCTATAGCGTGCTGTATAACATTGGATGGATGTATTTACTTGTATCCGGAAGAAAGTATTCAGTAAATTGTTAACAGCTGAAAAATTCATGTCCCCAGTCGGATGTGAATCCAAGTATTCCAAGTATTATAACATACTTCAAACAGTATTTATGTTCGTTCCCGGACAGCGTTCCCGTACCACAGAAGTCATGGCAACTATTTTTCCCCCGATAAGGCGAAATCTACAAAAAGCAGGTTCATATTTTAATATTAATTGTCAGAGATATATTTCAACTTAAAAAGAAATCAATTAAATTAATTAATATATCATATACAAATTGGGATATTAAACTGAAGTTTCTAACTGTAATTTTTGTTCGAGTTTTAGTTTAAATATGTCAAATATCAAGTTCAACAGTTCGGTCATCCCTTAAATAAAACGAGAAGTTAAATTTAAAAGGCGATCTTTGGAGAAGACAATGACGTCAATAAAAAGAATTTGATGTACTTCCTGGAAGGAAATCGACGTTAACAACATCCTGCCGAAAAAGAACATTTCCTCAAATATACGTAGTAAAGACGTTCAAACTGTAGTTTATGGGGAGGGTTGTACAGGTGTCTGCCGGTTGTTTAAAATTTAAAGTCGGTCATGGAAAGGCCGGTTCAACATCTGGCGAGCGCCTGTTAAACAAAAACTACATGTGAATAATGCGCACATGTGTTTCTGCAGCGCTTGCACGAATAGATTCTACATCATTAGAAAAGCTACAAAAACTAACTGTCCTCTGTCTCTGAAACCCGACAATTTATACGGGAAACCTAACTCTCACCTGAAGTGGATATCCAAGCTTTCAATACACTTTTAGTTGGTACGGAGAATGTTCGAAAACAGGGTGCTTACGAAAATATTCTGACCTAAGAGAGATGAAAACGGGTACTGGAGAAAACTACATAATGACGTAAATTGATGAAGTTCATATTTGCCTTTGAGGGTCAGTTACGATTTAATAAATATTCTCATTATTCCCTAAAATTTCTACTTAAAATGAAATACACAAACCACTTGGGATTACTTTGTAAATATATGTAAGGAATTTTATTGAATTAAACAAAAATAGGCCTATGTGTGTAGTTTTTCAACATGTCAGATTAAAATGAACTAACGATAAATACATAATGACGAACTTCATAACCTGTATTCTTCAGCGAATATAGTAAGGGTAATTAAATCACGTAGGATGAAATGGCCTGGACATGTTGCGCGCATGGGGGAAAGACATATAAAAAATGCTGACAGGGAGACCAGAAGCCAAAAGACCACTCGGAAGACCTAGACGTAGAATAAATTTAAGGGAAGTAGGATTAGCAAAGGATGGTTGCATAGAGTTAGGACAGAATAGGGTTGAATGGCGGCGATCATCTAGGCGCGGCAATAAACCTATGGGTTCATAAAATATATATTATTCCCTTAGCTTACTTAGGAATTATTGTCTACTGTCATTGAGTAAGTAATAAAAATCATCACTATGGTTGTTTTTTTCAATGTAAGTTAAGATTTAACTAACTACTCGTCACGATCAGGTCTGAAGTAAGTATGACTTAATTTTTAAAAATTTGGCTTAATTTTAAGCCGTGAAATATATTCAGAAACTAAACAGAACACTAATCTTTACAGAGTAGGCTACTACCTTCCATTCCTAAACGTGAAAAAAATACGTCGTGTCTCTAAATTGTACCTTCTGTTACTTATTCTGCACGAACATCAGTGCTAGAAAAAAATACATTTTTGGCTTAATCTTTAACAGACTTTATCGTAGGCAAGTACAATTTTACCCTAACGATAGGTTTCTCTCTTTATTAATTTATTTTCCCGTAGCCTACTCGATAAATGGTCATTCACATTAACTCCAAAGTTTGAACTATGTTGTAATAAACTAAAGTTTGTAAATAAAAAAAAGTACTTTTTTAACTTCTGGGATAATTGTTACACATCTTTATCCTCAGAACTGAATATTTTAAGTATAGGCCTACAGTATTCTTTCTACATTTTAAGAACGCTGCTTTGTGAACACAGACCAGAACTTTTGCGTGCAAAAGCGTGATGAAATATTAATTCCAGCTCGGACGCGTTTCTCCAGTGGCGCAGGCGACTCCAGGTGTTGAGAAGATCCCAAGGGATTTGTGCTGGAGAAAGCTATACATGGGCAAACTCTCTCTACTCTGCTCTATAATGATTCGTATTGCAACATTTGTTATAGATCTTGTTTAGTTACAGACAATACAAAGTTTGCAAATTGCCTCTATGTTAAATGCAAATTTAGAGCATGCGCACAAGTATTTACAATGCAATAAAGTTTACTGTATTATATGCTCTGTAGCAGCATGCAAATTATGTAGCCTCGGGGGAATAGAGAAGAGAGAAGAGAGAAAAACTACATATAGATGAGAAGCAAAACACAGTGAGAATACGTTGTGTTTTTACACAAAAGAAAATATTTGACAGAGTGACTAATGTGAATACCGTAAGACTGTGTGGTGCTAAGCAATGTTTAGCAAAATGCGCTGGTTCCAAGCAACATGGAACAACATTCTTACCAGCACTTCAATTTAGGTCTACTCTACGACAAAGGAGGCCTACGTATGAGCTATATTTGAGTACAGTACACGCCGCTTATTGTGATCACTTCGGGACTCAGCTAATCTGATAACATTAACCGAATGATAACATTGTCCGAAAAAATTAATTGGTTATTTATTCATATGTAAGATAATACAGACAAAACAGAATTAAAAGCTATTTATTCATAAAATAATTCGTAACTGAATCATTGAACCACTCTTAATAGATTGCAAGCAACTATTTTTCCACCAGTAACGAAGTTTTTAATTGTTTTATTTCCTTTAGGGGCCCATTAACCAATACTCCATACTCAATTACGAGTGTTTATGAAAATCTATACTGATTTGTGGTGAACATTACGTAGTAAAACATCTAACGCCTGTCTGTTAAAGTCTTTTCATTTTACACTGTATGTCAAAACTGTTATCATAAATCAAAAGCACCAGCTAAACTAAGGGATGGCACTTGTTTTATTGCTTAAAAGAGAAAGTTAGGCAGTGCAACCCCTCGAACTGGTCATCCTGTGAGCTGGGATCAGTAGGGCTACAATTACTTCTAGAATATAACACAATTTAGTTGAGTTAGAAACAAACCCCCTAAAAAGGAATTTTGAATGACGTACAGTACTTGTAAATAAAGCCGCAAAAAAGGAAAATGTGATAACACAAACCGAATCATTTATCACAATGAAAGCTTTTTTTCAATGTATGAGTATTAATCCGTACGGGACTTCATAAAAGTGATAACATTACCCGATTGATAACATTATCCACAATTACATTAAGCGGTGTTCACTGTATTACTGTGAATAAAGGAGCAATTTTTTAGCAGTCTATAAAATAATTTATTTCACGAAATATCCACCGAAACGGAAGGAAGTTAAGGCCGAAATCAACCGGTATATTTTAGTTTATTTCACCAATTAACCAGGTCCCTATGCATTGTGAATGGTCCTATTGAAAACATTAAGTTCACGTTGCGTTTACGGTTAATTTTCAATGTGTATGGTCCATAAGACAATTGCTTTCTTGTGGAGATAAAAAAATGTTATTAGAAAATACTTTGTCCAGCCAATTACCTTACTTGTTCTGTATGCTTATGAACTCATGTGAATAGAACTCTGGCGCCGTAACTCCACGTGTAGCATTAGCAACCTGTTCCATGACAGAGAGGGCTTTATGGTTTTGGGCGTGCGTACCGGCCCACTCAGGTAAGACCTTCAACTGTAAAATCAGAACATGCACGTGACCGCAGTGCAAAGGAAAGGATTATAGTGTGACAAGAGGAAAATTTCACGACGAATACGAAAATAGCAAACAGCACGGCTAACGAAGCAAACAAATACCATGGGATTAAGTCTTAAACACGTTTGATACATAAAAACAATACGGTCTGAAGTTCTAGTCTCCAGGAAGATAGGCTTAATGGAACCAAGGTAGTCTAATTATAAGATTTAAATTAGTCTTATTATAAGATTAAAATTAGTCTAGATTATAAAGTTATGGGATACGATTACATGAAACAGAGTTTTTGCTGAAGGAAATAGCCTACGGAACTTTGTCCGGACTCTTCTCTTCCTTAGCTATAACGGGCAAAGCTAATGACATGTTCGCATTTTTTTTTTAATTTCAAGGTTTTGCTATTAATGGCAAAATCAGTAAACGTACGAACGGTGGAGCATAAGCCATGAAAACTATTTTTATTTTAATCAAAGTAAGGCGATGGTACCATAAGACGATGTATGTCAAAGGGACAGTAGGGCATCTCTAGTATATGGATTATTTGGTAGCATTGTGATGTACGGTTATACGAATAGAGGCGATGGTAATTCAGTTGTGAGTTGCCGCCGAGTAGAGTGGATATGACAAGATTAATGTGTTCTTACGTCGAACAGCGTTCTTACGTCAAAATAGTCACTATCCGAGAGAGAAATGCAAGAGAATTCCACAAGGAGCTGATGGCAGCTTTGGGGAATAACGCCCACCGGTAATGACCTTTAAGTGATCATGGAGTGGATATATGTGCGTTCTTACTTCCAACTCCCGCAATACATTAAAGTGGCACGATGCAGTCGCGTATGAATGTTTATGAGTGTCTGCTTCCTTCCCTATCCTCTAACTCCATTATACATTTTTATATTCCATACCTGCCCTTTCATTTGTGCATTTCAAAACGTTAAAATAGTTCCATGAGTTATGCCACATCCCTCGTATTATAAACATCGCGCGCACGCTGATACATATATACACACACAGGTTATTAGGTCATTGATTTTTCATACACTTTAACTGAATGATTTAATTTTCATGGAAACAGATATCTCAATATAAGTTTAAAACTACTGTATATACATATGAAAACATGGGTCGCAATATACTGTGCAGAACAATCGATACTGGTGCTTATTCCTTACTAGACATTCATGTGATTAATGTAGCACTTGTAGTTCCAGAGTATTTTGGGTGAAATCCCCTTAAGCTCCGCCCACTCGATATTCACATTTGCACGGACTGTGTGATGTATTTTGTTTCTTAGCGAAGCCGGATGACCAACTGTCCTTGTATATTGTCGCAAGTGCCTTGTACCCACTGACCTTGTATACTATCGCAAGTGCCTTGTACCCACTTCATTATATCTCCCGCGAGGTTTGTCAGCCTGTCACCGGTCGTCTAGCGATATGACGTCACACCTCCAACGTCCAATCACGAGTTTCTTCATAATACTAGGACAGAAGAATTCGCTAGATCGTGGTATAAACGAAAGTGCACCATTTTGGGTAGGTTGGGCGGGACACCACCATCCGAAGGTGCGCCCTGTTTTTGGATTTTCACGTATTTTGAAAGGCAAAGGCCAATATTTAACAAAGAAAGATTTGTTACCCCATTATAGGTGAGAGTGATGATCGCAGCATGTAGAATCACCGGAGATAGCTGAAATTCATGGAAAGTGAGAATTTTCGTATTCTTAAGAAGAATGTGCCAGTCATGAATAAATAAGATTCAATATTGTCTTTCTCTCAATTTCTAGGCACTGAGAGAAAACAGATGTTGAAGCAATGAGGTCACTACACGACATTATGGGAAGCATCAGAAACCTCTAGATCCATTTGCCATTAGTAATAATTATATCTTCACTATTAATACCTTTCTTATTAAGATTTCCAACAATAATACACTAAGCAGACTAAGGTCAGAATGTAGCAAAAGTGAAATTGTAAATGTTAGGCGAATCCAATTATAACTTAAACATGTTCATAGAATGCTTATAGAATGTCATACAGCCATGATGACTTGATCTCTAGGCCATCTCTGCACACACACACACACACACACACACACACACACAAACACAAACACAAACACAAACACAAACACACACACACACACAAAGCTTTTGTCATTCATGCTATAAACCTACTTACTTCTTCATATCAACTGCGTTAATTGATGAAGTTTTAGACTCAGAGTACTAAGAACAGACAACAGACTAATTAACTTCACTGTACTTAGAGAATCTCAGAACGCATATAATCGTCACGATTACTGTTCATTTAAAAAAAAATCGTAAGCATATTATTGATGAATAAATGGGAATGAGTGTACTTAGCAAGCTATGAAAGCTCTGTGTAAGAAAGAATTCTGAAACAGAAGGCAGTATTTTATATTGAAAAGAACACGTTCACAAGTCTGCCAAATAAATACGAAAACTAAGTGATATGATGTAAATGCCAGATCACTCTGGGGTATTGCAGTTGTTAGTATCAACCCCCTAATTAAGTGAAATTCACTTCCTGCTTCCGCACCGGACCTGAAAATAATCACCTGTCACGAGGAGGCGCCTCACCTTATCTTAGGTCTATCACCCCTCCCCAGTCTGCTTTGAATTTCATTAATTAGAACTCCTATCCAGCCAGAGACATTAAATTTTACAACACTCAAATGTAAAAAGGGTGGCGTAAAAACATGATCTACATTCTAAAACGTATTTTATCTTCATTTTAATTTCCATAAACTGGAAAATAAGTCTGGTTTGCTAATTCATACTCCTCACAATTTCTCAACGCCTCCCTTTCAAATACGAAGTACAGCTTAGAAGTTTTGACATTAACAATAAATTAGTCTGCAACTTCTTAAACAGGATGATAATTAATTCTGTACCTAACTTCAGGAAATGATGACAGACTTAATTTCCATGGAAATATTCAAGTGTCTGCTTTAAATGGTTTCTGAGATATATAATCACCGTTCTATTTGTAAATTTGTCAATTTAACGAATGTAATTGCTTACTGAAAACAAGAAAAAGTTTCATGTTAGCCTACATGAATGAATCTAATACAGTCAAATTTATTTATTATTTCAAAACACAATGTTGAATTGCCATTTTCAATGGCAATCCTTGCGCTATAGTGATACACTTTGTTCTTAATAAACTGTGAGACTCGGGCTTGTAGCAAAATGCCCCGAAGAACAACTTGCGGTACAAGATGAATCGGGTCTTAAAAAAAAAAAAAGAAGCTCTATAGTCAATAGGTACTAGGGTTACATGTAGGATTCATATCGATCTGAATCCGTTCCCCGTATCGAGATCGTCATGTTAAACGCGACTCAGTCCGGAATAAATTTTCGGTCTAATCCTCTGGAAAAGGAGGAACGATTCGGATTAATATTCCCATATGAGTATATCACATTCATATATCATATTCAATTTTATGTCAATCCTAACGAACTCATTCCTGGTGCGCGCGCATACACTCGCACGGCCGATTTTTTTGTTCTCTCAGCTGATGTCAATTTCTTCAAGAAAAGTATAGGCTATACTATAATACTATTAATATAATTATTATTCTTTTATGACATGATACAGTACAAAAATGTTAATACCACTCCCAGAACAGAGAACGTAGTTTTGGGATCGGATTCAGATCATTTCAATTCAAATGTAAATGCGGTAATGAATAAGACAAGCGTTGATTTGTTTGTTTTGAGAATAGTGTTAGCGATAACGGTAAATAGTTTGTATTTACACTTTGATTTAATATACCCTACATTTTTGTTTTTTTATGTAATTGCGCATACATATTATTTATTGTCTTATGGCATATCTTTTTTTAAAACTTTTTTTTTCAATTATCCTATACACTTTCGAGAATATAACAGTGTGAACTCCCATGGAAAACAAGAAAAGTAACTTTTCCCTAAGACAGTTAAAGACCATTCCTCGTTCTACAATGAAGCATGCCCCATGGTATATTGTACTATTAATTCCTAATTATGTCGTTTCTTTTGAACTGAAATATGTAATGAAAGCATCGTTGATCACTGGACGCCAAAAAGCAAGCTTCTACAGCTTTTATTTGAAATGCTTTCTGATTGTTATATCGGTAGTAAAATTTGTGGTCCACGACCCTCAAACTTGATATAACTTAATAAGATTTTCAGCCTTTGTACTAGTAAAATTGCAATACCACATATGACGTAATATGTCCGAATATGAAAGACTTGGGAGATAAACAATTCAAATTTTATTTAGAATTTTGTATAAGCAAATGTTTACGTACTAATTTTTACAGCTTTTGTAAAATGTCAATTAGTTGGGCAAAAGCTGTAAAAATTAATATATAAACATTTGCTTACACAAAATTATAAATAAAATTTGAACTGTTTATCTACCAAGTCTTTCATATTCGGACATATTACGTCATATGTGGTATTGAAATTTTACTAGTACAAAGGCTGAAAGTCTTATTAAGTTATAATATATAATTGTATTAGTTGATTTATATCCAGCTTCAGAATGAAGTTTATCAATGAACCTCAAACTTGATATTTTTTCTAGTCCGATTCTACATTTCAATAAAAATGGAAGGACATGGAAATACTCGGGGAAAAAATCCTGCCGGGGTGCCATTCTGTCAGCCACAAGCTTCACGTGAAATCTCTGGGGAGGATGTTTAATTCCTTTAATTAAAAGACAAACTTGTATGACGAAATAGGGCAGAAAAGTAAAGCATATGCCGGTGGAAATGCATGGATGCAAGTCCATTTTTTTTTTATTCCTGTACCCGCGTTCCACAGACTGGTGGCCTCTTCTGCAGACAGCTCCTGCAATATTATATCACACACGTCATCGCCCCCGCTGGGAGTTCACCCCCATAACTCACAGTGGTGTTCCAGTTGGAAATTTCTTATGAAGATATATTTCTAACCGATATCCCGCTATGGGATTCATATGGTTTGAAAATCCACCGCCTCAGTGCAGATATTTCTATCAAGGAGCAGGTGTCACCTAAATATCGCAAAGACATATTGCCCAGTCGCTCGAGGAGTATTTCCAGTTAAAGGTCTTTTATGCGAGTTCACAAATGTGCCCGTTTTTTGTACAGAAACTGATGATGATTTTACATTAAAAAAGGGAAAAAATAAAACTCGCTACCTAGACTCTCTCTTTTTTATTCCTCTATCTCTCTGTCTATTCTTCTTTGAACCGCCTCCTTTGCATTTACCTACTTTTGCTATAATTTAAGTCTTAGAGTTTGATATTGTTTTCCACAGGCCACTAACAGGCTCATTCACGGCACACCGGTTGAAAAAAGCTGCTCTAAGGGTATGGCGAAGAGTAATGACTTGAAACCAATTTGCTCAATTCCTTCCTGAGGTTCGTTCCATCGTCACTTGAGTTAATTCACCAAAGGGGGAAAAAAATGGGTACTGAAATAAGATTCCTAAAATTATTTGTCACTCCTGTTTTAACGGCTTCTTACATTTCAGAAAATAAGTATCTTCGCTATAAATAGAATAACAAAAGATTACTGCTCAATATTCTTCGACCTCACAATCTATTAAAGTAGGCATTCAGAAAAAGAAGATTTCTTCTTTATAAGTGCTTACAAACTGAAATTAATGAAGTTTAAGAAAATGGGTTGACGATGACGGATATGAAAATATGGGAGGGAAGAACTGTGAAGAGGTTGATGAAATGACGGTTGGGAAATGGGATCGTCCCGGGAAAAGCCGAAATACCCAAACTTTGCTTACCACTAATGTGGCTCTAGCCTCACTGAGATTCGAACTGAACTCCATGGTCACCACGCTAAGAGGACAGTTTATTTATGTCTGTATATAACTCAAGTAAATGTACGATACAGTAGATGTTTTAAGTTGTCAACACGAAGGCCATATATTAAAAAATAAATAAAAAAAACTGTTTTGACTACGTAAAGTTTTGTATTATATTTGCGCTATGAAATTTCGATGAAATATTATGAAATACAGAATGTAGCTTTTTATTTATATTTATGATGCCAATACATAGGCCTATGTATCTTTCAAAATCCAGTTTGATTTGCTAATTTTAGCTCTTTCAAATGAAGTCACAGGTTAAAATGACAGCTTCATAGACGTGGTGGTTTAAATGTTGATTAGGTTATTTAAGTTATTTCACTCTGTCTTCGCGATCATCCCTTATCATTATAATATTCTATCTGAAAACTTTGACACTTAATTTCTCCGTTTCATTTTTTAGTACTTTTGCTTAGGGTAGATCAATTATTGGTATTCAATTTTGATCAACATTTCAACACAGCTACAGAATTAAACAGTGATGAGAATTACGTACCGGTATTGATTGTAAATTTGTTATTTTTTAGTTACAAAATTTGAATTTCAGACATTTCAAAATTAAAAAAGTTTTATTTTCCTTCAGAGTTACTCGTATACTAAAATCTTACTTCATTTTATGGAGCATAAAAATTGACGTGGACAAATAGTAAATAAATGATTAAATGAATGGGAAGATTGATTTATAAGCTACATTGGAGGTTAAGCAAGCCTTATTTTCCCTGTGCACTTCTACCGTTATTGATTCCAGAGGGTGAAAACACATAGGATGGAGGAACTATTGGGCAGCAGGTGTGTTTGGGGCACTATAAAAACCGAATGGCATCTACTACGCAAATTAGTGCAATAATGTTTAGTGTTCCTTCTTTGGGGAGGAGTGGCTTGCTAGAATAACATAGCCTACTCACAGCTGATCAATTAACTGGCATAGCTGAAATCGTTGATAGTTCATTCTTCCTGTGATGGGAAACGAAATTAGCATAAGCGTGACAACCAAGGGGGAAGAATAAACAGCCCTACTAATATATCTTTAAACAGAATATAAGCCTATAGTGTGTTCACAGGTGCTTAGAGTTACTGACTAGGGATCTGAAGGTCACCTCCTCGTACTTTTCTGAAATAGGGAAGTCTGGAACGGGGTACACGTAGTCTGATGAGGAAAACAGAAGCTTAATACAGAAGTAGAGGGTTCAGTAAAAAAAAAAAAAGGCCGTGGGAGTAGGCAAGCTCATCAAATACCCCCAATACTGTCATTTACCAGTAAGATCGAAGGAGGTAAGCCCTTTCCCACCTTGAATTTCCAAGCTACGGAGTTTGGTTTACATTTGGGAGGTCTATAGCAGGATGTACTAAGTCTCGAGAGACCAATTGAGGAGCTATTTGAATCAATAAGTAGCGGATCCGCCAAAACACTGTCACTAGCAAATTTTTTAGTAGGCATGCTGACCATATACGCACCTAAACTAGTTGTATAGCAATGAGGTAGAAAGACGAAGGTAGGTGGGGATTTTTTTCTCAGATAGGGACGTCTAGAACGGTATGACAATCGGGAAAACGGTTAATAAGCGACTCCAGTTGAAAAGACAAGACAATGAACAGGTCCAGCCCAATGACAGTCAAGTTTAACGTCTGGACGGTAGGCCATGTCCCCTCATGATACTGACGAATATCGTAACAGACACTTAAATACATTACTCAATACAGAATAGTCTATTATCTTCTAGGATTATTGCTGAAATAGTGTAAAGCGCTCTTAACCAACACGCCAGGTATAATTTGTTCTTATCGTAAATAATTCATTTTCTGCAAGTTTCGTCATCTACATTTTAAATAAGGAACCCACATATTCAAAGAGCGGAGGAATGATTCTGCAAGAGATTTGATACAAAGAGTCTTAAAAACTCTTTCTTGGTTGACTTAATAAAACCAGATTTCCACATTGGAATTTCTGATTGAAAGTAAATTCTAAAGAAAACGTATATTTTCAGTGAAACTTTTTGAAAACTTCCATTTCGTAACGAGAAAGTTACTCCTGAGAGGAGGGGGAGGTGTGAAAAAGAATCAATTTTGTGAGTGAAGACACGGAACAGGAGGAGCTGGGAGATTGATTGATTCTGGAGCTTCGGGTGTCGCGACTTAAAGATACTTCATCAAGTGACAACCCTTTCACACTCATTACCTCGCTAAGTATACCAGAAAACTAGAGTAAGCCTTGGCTGAAAGAAACTGATGTTTAAAAGAAGTCATAAGGTTAAACTGGAAACTGAAAATGAAGTGTTGCTGTAATGTCTAGAGATATAGAATATGTTAAGGGGGGGGGGGACATACAGCTTTCGGTAAAATTCTTTCTTTCTTTCTTTCTTTCTTTCTTTATCATAGTTTCACCTCTACCTTCTAGGATTTAAGCGACCCAAGCCGCCCGGGCCTTACAGGGCCGCTACCTGTCGGGAGAGGGATTTTCTTTGGATCACATACATACTTTTTTGACCAGACAAGGACATGGAGGGCCTCCCCGGATGAGTGATCAGCCCAATGCCGGGGCCACCTCCGAGACAACACGAACACATAGGACGAGACACACCATTCACACACACACTCACTCCAAACAAGGCGAGGATGGGATGAAGATGATAATGACGGCCAGATGATATCTGGGGACCACAAGGGCCTAAAGTTACCCGACATTTGTCTCAAAGGTGAGGAAAAACCCCAGAAAAAACCCCACCTAGGTAACTTGTCCCGACCAGGAATCGAACCCGGGCCCGCTGCGTGAGAGGATTGGACGCATCCCCTGAGCCACAGCGGTGGACACGGTAAAATTCATAGGTGAGAAAGAGGTTAATTTCATTATTTTTTCCTCAGCAATGAATTGCTCTATAATCTTGCTCTGAAATTCTCTTTATTGACTACTTATACAATTGCATAATATTTTCAAAATTAATAAAACTGTTACAATTACGGGTGATTATTATTTCAAAATGGCAGCCACGTTTCATACACTGAAATGCCTTTTCCCTGAAACTTCCACAAATAGCAATATTTCTAAGTGATTATTTTTCTGTGTATTTGTTAATATCATATGCCACCAGTACGTAGGCTACTGCTAATATCGAATGATCTCACCAGTGATGAATCTGAGAGTACATAACCTATGCATCAACACCGTAGAAACAAACTACAGGTATGAAAGGTTAAGCCCATCTTAGCACCCTCACCTTAATTCATTAACTGATTCATAAAACTGATAGCTACATTTTAACAACGACAGGGGTCTACAGTGTTTTGCAGATGACAAGCAGTTTGTTCATTCTCCTGCTTAGATATGCGGTCCAATCAGAGATGGCGAGACGGAGGGAAGACTCTTCCTGCTAGCGGCGCTACTTTAGCTCGTACTCGTGATTGGCGGTGAAGGAAATGGCTTCTCATTTGAAAAATACTGTAGTACACTTTACACAATAGCAAAAAGTCTGACCGGGGTTTGAGCAGCATTTCCCTAGCAAGAGAGTCAATACCCTTCGTATCCAATGTAGAGCAAAGAAATCTGCCTTCCATCACCGCAGGGTTTCATCTCTAACTTCAAAAAGCAGCCCTCTACCATAAAAAATAAAGGAAATTTCCATGTTGCCACAGCAACAGAATTTCAGTTCCGCGAAGCAGTCTGGGTAAAAAACAGAGCGAAACTCGGGATTATAATTAGATGTTGCATTGAAAGGGATTCAGTAAATTAACGAAGCCTGACAGTGTCGTGCAATTTAATTGCGGATATGAGGATCATGATCAAGGAGGCGCTGGCGAGAAGCATTGTAACACGAAAACGTTTTAGCAATGCTGTCCCACTTTAGCCAAAACAATAATACTAATTAGGCGGTGGCAGTCCTCATAACTGGGCAACTTCGCAAGAATGTTTCGACAATCCAGCCACAGGCCTACATTAAGTACGACAAAAGAGCAAATTAAAAAGAGGTGACGGAAACGGAAATGAAAGAAATAGAGCCTCCCACTGCGAAAGGTAATAATGATACGAAAAAGTAACAGTGAAACCTCAGTTCCGAAACAAATTACGTGAATTTGTATGCTGCTCATTCACATATAATTCACCAAGTTATTTCTTAATAAGGAGGATGCAAAATAATAGTACATTATACAGTACAACACACAAAAGACTCATAATGCCTTCTTTCACTGATTACTTTCAAGTTTAAACGCACTGGTTGAATATGATTATTGAATATGATTTTCGATTGACGCCAAGATCTTCGTCAGCTGTAGATTTGGTCTAATCACATTTCCATTAGGCCTACCTATATAGATATTTCAAATTTATGTCAAACTTGCCTGGCTTAACTATCATCGGTGACGTTACCGTAAAGGCACACTACGACAGAGCTATGAGAAAATTCTTTAGAGTTTGTATAGGACATAACATTACGTATTAATTATCTGAAGATTTAATCTTAGGGGGGAAAGGAAACTTCCCCCCCGCCCAAAAAAAACTTCACTGAAAACTAGGAGGGACTTTTCTGACTCGAGAATCTCCCCCCCCCCCGAAAAAGGTTTATAACTTAAATTAATTATTTTTAGTTTTTGTCGCCATTAAGTGTTAATTCAATTTTTTCGAATAAGGCTTCTATACAGGAAGTAAATAATATATCTGTGCAGATTAAAGAGGGCACTACATAATGTTAAAACAAATGTAAAATCTACTTTCTGTCTGTGATTGAGTTAATGGTTAATTAGATAATTAGGATAATAACCTATGTATGGCAACAGAACAAGGCCCTTACATATCCCTTTCATTGACAATCACCTGTCTATCGCTAATATGAAAACATACCCTCTACGTGATGCTTGACGTTGACATATTTCGCGGAATATGTGATACACGAAATAATCTTTTATTTAAATTGCATGAAAACTGCCAACTTTAATTCAAAACTGCAACGCTAAAATGTATTCCCTATTCTTTCTTCTGTTGATGTCGAAAAGAAATTAAAACAGTACCATAGGAACAAGCTGTTAAAATCTACACATAACAGTTATACTACTTCCACCCTATATAGGCCTAGATGGAAAGGTAAGTAAAAAGATATAATAATGGTCATTCTAAGAATCACTATAACTGTATAGCATATATGAGTGGTTGACTAATTATTGAATGTCAGAATGGTACTTACTCATGGCTCTCGTACTAAATACGGTTAAGGGCCACGGTTAACTTAGATGGGTTTCATTACAGAAATGGATCTGTTGAAAATTACTGATCTACTGACAAATTAATAACAAATAAAGAGAGCACCTACATAAAACATAACATTTTGTTTAGTCTAAACCAAAATCTACTTGAAAATTATAGTTCAGTTTAAGTTGAGTTAATGTTTATAGTTTATTTTGTTTGTGATAAATGTGGGTTGATATATGTATTAAAATTAATGCAGCCATTTTAACACGTTTACAATATATTTAAATTTTATACTGTAGAGTCTAAAGTGGTTTTTTACTGTACTCCCCCACCTTCAAAAAAGTATAGCTATCGGCGCTCATGATTACAGCATCCATTGCTCATTGTTTCTTTAGCAACAGAAAATTACAGAACGAAAACTCAGATTAAAATAAACATTCTAATTTCAAAATAAAAAAAACAATATGCGTTACCGGTACAGTACTTCACAATTAGGGAATTTCTATGACATTGAAGGTCTTGACTGTAGTCCGATTGTGAGAGATAAGATACTTCCTTGCTGAACAAGGAGGCTCTGGGTTCAAGTTCCAGGTCGTCATTGTGGGAATATTGTGTAACCAGTCGAGACAAAGCTCTTATTCTGACACTGTCTCCTCCTCACAGATTATAGTCATTGGATATAAACCCCGACTTGCATTTACCTTGAATCTGACGGCCCTTCTCTTGAGCGTCAATATAAGGAGTATATATTTTGTAAACGAGTAGTAGATTTTCATTATTTGTGTTTTATATTTGTGCTTGGGGTTGAACTGTAGCACTCTAATGGCGGGTTTCACAGATCCAGGTTATATATAAATCACTTAAAACAAGTTACAGTTTTATGGCACCTATAAGCATTAACATCGCTTTAACAAATGGAACATTTATGACTGAACATTACCCGACTCATTTATTACATTATTCAATCAAGTAGGCCTATCTGCTAAAAGTACTACAAGATTTTATCCTATTTCCTCTCATTCACTTAACATTTATTTCCAAGAGAATGGGAGGAATAAAAAGCATTACAGTAGGGAACTATCGAAATTAGAAGTAAGAAAAAAACTATTGGCGAAACGGTAATTTATGCCGCGCACAGGTTTACCTTCCACTGAATAATAAAAGACCCTTGCACCAAGCATAATATGTGACAACTATAAACAACAAAATAATATTTCATAAAAAAATACCCTTGCACCAAAAATCATATTTCACAATTATAGGAGTGAGAGTGAAAACTCGTGCGCGGCATAAAATACCTTTTTACCAAACTATCAATCTTACAAACACATGAAAGTTGTATTTGAGAAAATCTCATTGCGAAGGATTAAAAAACAGGATTTCAAAAAAAATAATTTTTGATGCATTTTAAAGAATACTGAGAGCTGAAAACTAAGGAAAAATAACTACTTGATCCCACGATATATATATCGTATTATTCCGAAAATTTAAGTTTTTAATGTGTGTAAAAAAAAACACTTAAATCATCCTAAAGCCGAACTAATTGATACACAGCTACGTGCAAGAACGTTCTCATCCATCCGTCCGCTCGAAATATTCAACAATGTGGTATGAGAGGTTGACTTACCCTTCCTACGAAGAACCTGCGGTAACATTTTGCGGTATCGTCAGTTTCGAACTTGGCCCGCCACGTGGTGTGGGGCAGGATAGGGTTCCCCCGGGTATCGAAGGGACACTCGTGCTCCTGGCCATCCACCCAGTAGCCGCCTGAGGGGGGCAACACTATCATGGGGTATGGACCCGGCTTCTGCAGCGTCTCCTCCAGCAAGCGCTGCGACACTGTGCTGGAGGGCGCCGAACTCGTGGACGACGACCGGCTTTCCTCCCGGGAACCCTGCAACAGAAACAAAACAACATCCTGTAAGTAATCAGCACAACTCCAGTGTTTCTCAAGTATAACAATTTATTGAGAATCCATTAGTATGTTTAGAAATGTAATCGTGCAGCTGGATCGGGTTTGCGAGGGTGGAAGACATTTTATGTTGAATACAAAATACATCTAAACAACGCTGGATTTAATTCCCTCTGTAATAGTATCGTAATTATTGTGATCAACAATGCGAGGAGAAAGAAATGAACGGATTAAAACACGTAAAATATAAAGACATCAATTTTTACATTTAATTCAAAGCTCAGGCGGTTGTTTTTGTAGGTGTGCGTATGTGTGTGTAATATTTCTTTCTTCCTTTCTTTTCACATTTGTTTTTTTTTTCCGCTTTTCTTATCTGTATCTTTTCTGAGTATATATAATGCACTTTCAAGTAAGTAAATAAATCAATTAAAAAATTAACAAATAACGAATTAATCACTGTTATATCATACCCTCATCATCACTTATTCTTCTGACATAAAAAAGCAACGTTTTAGAATTTGTTTAGATTCTTTTTATATATGATATTTCTATTCTATTTTGTGCCCTTTAAGGCGGGGAGGCGGGGTGGGAACGCCCCTAAGCACCGCAGCCGCTACCGACTTATTGTAATATATTATATTTAGACCTAAGAATGTCTAGTGAGTTCACCTGATACGATACGCTCAATAATTCCATATAGTGAAAAATCGTAACGTTGTTTCTAAGACTGGATAATTATGGTAATAATAGACCTACGTATAGTAAGCTAGAATTTCTCAAAACGTTATGGAGCCTTGGGTGACATAATTTCCAAAAATATCCATGATAAAAATCATATTACAAAATTTAATTATTTTCTTCATTTCAGCAGACTTCAATGTCGTTTACACTGGAGGAAGCATATTCCTTCCAAAAAAATTGTTTGGTTTAGGTCTTTCCTCATGCCAAAACTGAATTTCAAACTCAGGTGTGTACTCATTTGTTTCTATTACCAGATTTCAGTGTACAGTTAATTAAAATGCATTTGGGGTCTTTTTTTTTTTATAGCGTATACGTATCTAATGGAAAAGAACAGACATCGATCGTAAAGCCCAGATCGGTGACTAGAGTACAATGATCAACGATATGGGATAAAGTACAAAGCCAACTTTCAGTAAGCCATAAAAACTATACTGTATGATATAAAAGAATAAAAAGGTTCTTTTATATTATAGGTCCTTATCCCTATATTATTTACTATAGCCTATTATATATTATATTATTTACTTGTAATGAGCGTTAGCCTAATTATGCTTTCTTTTAATCACAGTTTTTACTTCTCTGTGACAGCTGTGTTTGTGTGATTCCTTCAAATCTTCCAGATCTAAATTTAGGCTATATAGTCGGCGCGGAAATATTTAAACAGTGAGATGAGTAGATATTGTCTATTGCCTATTGTCTATTTCTAAATCCAAAGATATGAGTAGATATGAGAAATGTGCTAGAATGAGACAAACATACTTTTTTTACTTTAGGGCCTGTCCTACAGCGGACAATACCTACCCATCCCACTCAATACCTACCCATTCCACTGTCTAAAACATTTCCGTGCCGACTGTACACTGGCAATCATCAACTGATATCTTCAGAGGGCATTAAGTTTGAAATCAATGGAGGATATTTTCATGCAGTAGCTCTTTTCCATAAATGACAATTCTAACATAAAAAAAATTGAGATAGTTATGGTTTTATTAAACGAATATTTCCCATTTTTGTTACTTCCGTCAAAAATTATTTTTTAAACATAATTACTTGAAGATCGAAACTAAGTATTCATGTGAATATGGCTCACTATTTTCAGGATTATGGCTTTCCGACTGTGATTTTGAAATTTGATACAAGGAACCTCTGAAATATTATTTCCCGAAAGAAGAAAGAGTAAAACGGCGTGAGAATGGATTTGACACCTACAATTCCATTGCAAAATTTAATAATATTACTTAATTACAATACTCTCAGCTTTTATACAATTTTTGAGGCGACATATTTATAACTTATCCCATAAAAGCTTGAAATGAATAGTCGTATACAAGAATTTGCCGTCTTTTAATTTTATCACAGTATCCCAGCAATACAATGAGGTACTTTTTGGAGGCCTTGTCATGAAAATATCGTACACGGATATAAGAAAGAAAACATGAATTACGTGTCCAATTCGCGAATTCCACAGGAACCTCAGACCAGAATGAAACAAAAGGCAAGAGACAGTATGTTACAACGGAGTGGAATGTAGGTGTACGCAAAATGCGTGGCATGTGACCTGCTGGCCCGATGCCAGTGCGGTGGCATACTTCAATGTGAGACAATGAGACAGACCAACCGACACATTTCTCCTTAATTGCTAGCATCAAACATTAATTAATTTTATTTCGTTCAGGCCCGGGTTTTTTTATCTCTAAAAACTGACTCTCCTTAACACTGAGCAAAAATGAGCTGAATATTTGTCAAGTGTAAGCACCAAGAAATTCTTTTTATCTGGGATCTGGCTGTCCTCTGAAACCTCCGATCTCATGGCTAGAACTCCCGCATTTCTGAGGTATGGGGTCTGGAACGAGGGCCACTCATCATTGCGAGGATAATTGGGGGTGTCAAATCCATTTTCATGTCTTCTTAATCTTTTTATTTCGGGAAATAATATTTCAGAGTTTCCTTATGTCAAATTTCAAAATCATAGTCGGAGAGCCATAATCCGGAAAATAGTCACATTCATATATGTATACTTGGTTTCGATCTTCAAGTAATTTTATTTAAAAATATAATTCTTGAAAGTAACAAAAATGGAAAATATTTGTTTAATAAAAAACATAATTATGTCACTTAGTAGGTCTACAATTCTCCTAATCCCTCAACACAGAGCAACCCTGCAGTCATTATCTTTCACCATTAACACTTCTCAATGGTCTCCCACACGTCATCAGAGCCTGTAGGACTATATCGTCGTTCAAATCTAAATTACTAAATTATTTGCATAATCATTAAAATGCTCAGTTTTATATGTTTTTAAAATTTTACTTTATAACAGAGATGTCAATTTGAATATATTACATCCTTGTTAAAAAAATAAAACTCAATATCCTAATAGATTCCCCACATAACTTGAAATGTCCGCTACAGTTTATTTCCCCCATTTCCTTAATGTAGGTTTTATTTTGTATTTTTAATTACACTATAAGTTCTTAATTAATACTGATGTGTTTATTTCTGCAAATAATTGTTAGCGTATCTTAAAACTCCTTAATTTTTTTGTGTAATAATACCTTATAAGATCACTTAATCAATTGAAGTTGTATGTATTTCATTTTTTGTCGGGTTACGGGTGAAGATACGGTCTTACGGCCTTAACTCTGCCAGGTAAAATAAAACATTATTGTTATTATTACAATTATTGTTATAATTATTATTAAAGGGTTAAGGGAGGAAGTGTGACTAATTTTTGTAATGACGAATCGAGAATTATTTCACAAACAAGAACAAATATAAACAGAACGCTTGGGCTTTTCCACAGACAGATCCCTCGCATGGTATAGCGCTCTGGTTATACTGTACTGTAACTGCTGTACAGTTCAAGCAACACAGGTGAGGAAATTAAATGCAGCATGTTTGTGGCCAGGGTGTGTGTATTTGGCAGGAGTTGTGTGAAGGTTAGCAAACACAACTGATTCTCAGCATAAACATGCACTGGATCCTCGCCAACATAGATACAATACCGCACCAGATTTCTGGGCACGTCTACAAACAGAAATCCCGACAACCACTTACACTGAATTGTAGGGTTTTCAGCTGGTCCTAAATAAAATACCGTCTAGTTTTATTAAGATGTTTATATTTTTTTTCGGTTTCCGGTTGTCAACCATAAACCAACACAACGAGATCACTCAAGCAGTCATTTCCTCAACTATATTTACAGTTATAAAAATTCTCGTGTTCTCATATTCCATGCTCCATCCAGAACATTCATAAATACACCACATTACAGTCAGCCAGTAAAATGTTGGTGACAGTGAACTACCAGTAAAACCTAATAATATTGTAACTTGTAAATTTTACAAGTATTAACGAGAGGCCTAAAAGGGAGAGGTGAAACTAAGATAAAGAAAGAAAGAAAGAAAGAAAGAATTAACGAGAGGTTTTATAGGTTACGTACATACATACGGACTAAAAGTTGACAAAATCTCTTCTCTTTCTCTCTTTCTCGTAGTTTAACCTCTCCCTTTTAGGATTTAAGCGACCCAAGCCGCCCGGGCCTTACAGGGCCGCGACCTGTCGGGAGAGGGATTATCTTTGGATCACATACATACTTTTTTGACCAGACAAGGACATGGAGGGCCTCCCCGGATGAGTGATCAGCCCAATGCCGGGGCCACCTCCGAGACAACACGAACACATAGGACGAGACACACCATTCACACACACACTCACTCCAAACAAGGTGAGGATGGGATGAAGATGATAATGACGGCCAGATGGTATCTGGGGACCACAAGGGCCTAAAGTTACCCGACATTTGTCTCAAAGGTGAGGAAAAACCCCAGAAAAAACCCCACCTAGGTAACTTGTCCCGACCAGGAATCGAACCCGGGCCCGCTGCGTGAGAGGATTGAACGCATCCCCTGAGCCACAGCGGTGGACAAGTTGACAAAATACGGGCTAAAATATAAATTAACACATGTCAAAATTATATAAGTCTTGAGGTTTTTTCGTGCGGCTTATAGCAAGCGAAGCGCCTTTCTCCTTATGGAAAATGCACCAACAAATCTTAAATCTTAATAAGTGAAGATGTCAATGGATTTCAGCTTTAAAAGTGTTAAATGGTAGGCTGTGACATAATGCAACTTGCATAAAACAAGCCGTTTAGATTTAATAGAAACTATTTTCTTTTCTATATTGCACTTTCCTCGTCTTCAACATTATTCGGATGAAGTAACAACAAACTTTCACATGAAACTGCAGCTTATCTCAACATTACAAAATAAATCGCTGATTAATTCAACTGTTTATAAATTCAGAGCGCATGTCAGATTTCTTTTGTCTAGCACCCCCTTCTATGGGAAAGTATTTTAACCTCGAGCGCTTTCTAACCGCTAGCTATCGTAGCGTAGCAACCTTGGTGCCTGGTCAAAACAAGATGAATTTTCCATGAAGAACTGTAAACATTCACAATTCTGGCAAGAATTTGCTATCTAATGGCGGTAAAATAAGGAAAGCAATGAAGAGTCTATCATGCAGATTTGTAAAGGGGGAAAATCAACGCTTCAACAATCGCACGAACAATAGGCCTAATGACGTCTAGAAGCATGAACTAGCAATTTTAGTAAGATAAACAAGCTAAATCATGTGATAATTAAAATAACTTTAGTCTACCCTAAGAATTTTCTCACTTCACATCCCCACATTCAGTTATCCGATTTTTATACTTCTTCCTATCTAAAACTTTTATTACAGTGTAGTACTTGCATTTTTAAGGCAAATCCCTTTTAATTCGGACTTTCAGTGATCCATGCAAGATCGTTCCCTTCTAGTCCGGATTAGCGGGACTCGGCTTGGGTCGGGATCGAACCCGCAAACTTGGGAAAAGAATGCAGGACTGCGGTATGGGCTTACCATCTGCTAAGGATATTTTTTGCACGACTTAACTAATTAGTGGTACTTACGAATGTTGTTGCCGTGGATCGTAAGTTGACATTTCCGCACGCAATCTTGTTGCTATGGAAACAAAACAAATTTCCATGCGGTAAGAGTTTCCGTGCGGTAAGAATTTACTTACGCCACACATCATAATACAAGCCTTTTATGGACAAGGCCCCCCCAGGACAAATATTCGGTTCCCATAACAGCAAACACATGCGAATCACTTTCTGAAATAAACATCTATCTTCAATAACGTATATACATAATATTTTCAGGTAATATCTCAATTAATATAATTAAATTGATATAAATAATCATCGTGCAAAAAATAGCATGCAATACTCGTGCCGTAAGCGCATAACGGATCTCGGAAAATTGAAAAAAACTCTTTCCTCGATCCGTATGCATCGCTTACGGCACTTGTATCGCAATACAGAGGCGTAACGAGGGGGGGTTTGGGGGTTTGAACCCCCCCCCCATTGATTAAAAAGAGGAAAATGTTACAATATTTTTAAATCTGCTTAT
This sequence comes from Ectobius pallidus, assembly GCA_964059195.1. Lineage (NCBI taxonomy): Eukaryota > Metazoa > Arthropoda > Insecta > Blattodea > Ectobiidae > Ectobius > Ectobius pallidus. The sequence continues at coordinate 116,301,559 of CAXKWD010000006.1, forward strand.
AAATTACTTAATACGAGTATAAAGCGTGGGAAGCTTAAAACTCGTTACTGTGCATCTTAATTTTTAAAATTTTCCGGGGGAGAGCCCCCGAGCCCCCCTCTCCCTGGGGGGTATTCCATACCCCCCGGATATTATAATCCCCCCCATATGGTCGGCCTGGTTACGCCTATGTCGCAATATACTATTGTCGTGTGTCAAAGAACATTTTCAATACTCTCTCAACTGACACAACCTCGTATGAAGGAGCATTCTGAATACAACTTTAGAAAAGCGTTATATCGCGAATGGCAATGGGATGTATTTGCTTTTTAGACGCCTTGTGGAGATGCTAGAAGGTCACGAGTGAAAGCAAAGTGTTTTCCGTTGTCGCAAGCAAAAGCACATTACGTACTATATTTGTGATTAATAAAACATATATACAGTCATAGGCGTAACCATACCGACCATATGGGGGGGGGTTATAACATCTGAGGGGCATGGATTACCCCCCAGGGAGAGGGGGGTCCGGGGGTCCTCCCCCGGAAAATTTTCAAAATTAGGACGCAAAATAACGAGTTTTAAACTTCCGGGGGTCCTCCTCCGGAAAATTTTAAAAATTAAGACGCAAAATAACGAGTTTTAAGCTTCCGGGGGTCCTTCCCCGGAAAATTTAAAAAAATTAAGACGCAAAATAACGAGTTTTAAGCTTCCGGGGGTCCTCCTCCGGAAAATTTTAAAAATTAAGACGCAAAATAACGAGTTTTAAGCTTCCCACGCTTTATACTTGTATTAAGTAATTTATGGGCAGACTTAAAAAAATTATACAATTTTCCTTTTTTTAATCAATGGGGGGGGGGTTCAAACCCCCAAAACCCCCCCTCGGTACGCCTATGTATACAGTGATTCATTCTTAAGTTAGAAATGGAAATAACTGCACTGAGAATATTGGCAAATGCGGATTTTGACACGCCTTGTGAAAGAGTTTAGAAACGGCTAGAGGCTATGCATGTTAAAACAAACGAGTTAGGAAAACAAATGACTCGGACACAGTAGCTTATCGTAAACAAATCACAAACTACTGCAGCACAATGGGCGATAGAAGTTATACAATAACGACCATAACCTCAACTTTTCTATTAAGTTAATTATTATTATCACTATTATTACTGTAGCCCGAGTCCACTCGAAATTAATGGTTCATATTTTTTTCGGGATACGGCGCCATCCTTATTGTTATGGTGTTTGTGGAATATAGAGAAACTGTCTAAAACGAAGCTTTATCTCCCCCTCCCCCTCCCTCCGCAATTTCTGCTGGACCATACTGCATAAATACAATGGATGGCCCCATAAGAATCTCATAAACAGCAACGTTCACAATATTACATTCTCTAGCAATTTAGTAAATTTCAGTATCCAATATTAATGCTCGTTACAGAAATTAGCGAAATCCAAATTGTCTAAAGATAGTACAGTATTTTTTTATTCCTGACACTGGTGAAAAGCGGGTGAGGGGAAGGGCATTCAGAGGAGGGAATTGAATTCAGGGAGACAAACCATCTTCCCCTCTTGCCAGTCATAACAGGCGTATCCGCATACCTTAGTTAGCGCGATGTGACTCCCTTGGAGACTAGCTTACAAATGAAACATCACCGCTTCCAATGACAATATTTCCGTCGAGAAGTGACTGTTTGTAAATTTTTTCTGGGGTGTGCGAATAACAAAGAAGGGACTGTGTGGAGTTCATGTTCACCATATCTTATATGGTATATTTCGGGATAAACAGGATAAAAGAATATAATATTATAGGAGAAAAATTCCTCTGACACTGGGAATTGAACCCAGGAGCTTTGGCTATCCGTGCCAATGCTCTTACCAACCAACTGAGCTACGCCAGATTTCAATTCACAGCGCCAGGATAAAAGAAAAGTCATTACATAGGCCTACATGGGCGGAAGTGAGAGTGAGGACGGCCAAGAAAATTAGGGTAAGAAACTTGAATGAATAAAAAATAAATATACATACACGTCAGTGTGTGTGCGAGTAATCGAATAAAGAATTATATTTCCATAATTATGTTATCCACGTTCTATTGAAATTGAGTCTATTTCCCCACCGGTCAGGATGCTACTAAAATCAATCGAAAAGTTAGGAGGGTAGTCAGTGTGAAATCCAGGGTGACCAGAATGTAAAACAAACGACGACAAAAAAACAACAAACAAATAAACATACAAAAACCGGAACAACTTTTTCAGTGTGTTCTTTATTTGGACATATTATTATTCGCAAATGGAGCGTTCAAATTTTTACAAGAATAATATTAATAAAGCGCTTTGAGATGAAATGTGGATATTAATTATTCAAAGTAGCCTATCTCTGGTTAAGGTCATTAATCTTTTTTTTTTTTCACTTTTCATAACTATTAATTTTCTTTATGAGTTCACGAGTTTTCTTTCCTAATTTTATTTATAAAAGGAAAATGCATTCAGCGTATCACTGTAATTTCTTTGCAGCTTCACTATAAATTGAAAACAATCAATTAGCAATAATAGCATAAACAGACCTAAATGATATTATTTTTGACCCAATGCCAACTTAATCCATGGCAGTAACAAATTATCTTAAGAATTTCTAAACCTACATTTCAGTATCTCTGGTAGAAAAATTGACTCTCTTGTTGCAAGTATCTATCTAGTGGGAAAAACTCAAAACATCATGATTGTGAAATTATATAAATAAGAATTCCTAAAAAAGGGACATTTAGGTGTCTCAAAACTTTCTTAATGACACTGGGACAGTATGGATAAAACCGAGGCTGTTCCAGTAAGAACAGGAAGGATGATACTTCTGTACAATCTGAACAGCTTGCTCGTACTTAGTGTAGTATCTTTGCCAATTCCAGGAGATGCCAGACTGGCACGGTTCAGTGGCTTCACTTCCTCCATGACAGACACACGTGGCGACTCATCAGAACAAACACATGTGTATGTGAGTGCATTCACTCAGCCACATCCCACTAATGACCAGATTCACTATCATCCGTCAAGTGACGCCAATTTAACAGACTTTTTCGGGAAATTCTGACTCGAGAATTTTAATTATTTTCCGATTTATCGAGCAAATAGCAGTTGATACTAGCTTCCTGGTTTAACATCGGATAAAATTATTGATTAGTTCTACTATTATAGGTCTACATACCAGAAAAGAACATTGGCAGTTATCAGTACTCAAGTGACTGTAGTGGGAGGGGCAAACAGCGCCAGGCAGCAGTACCCGTGCTCTCGTTTTCATCGAGCCCATTCGGCGAGTCAAACGTCGGCATTTCCTTTTGCGGATTATATTAATGTTTAATGAGGATAAACAGTAGTTTGCACTCTCAAATCCAAGCAGGTGGCAGATTGTGTTGTCCAATCGATCTAATAACAATAGTAATGTAATACAAAATTTTAGCGTTACTTTGATTCTCGTGTCCGACTGAGACATGACAACACTTCAACACACGGCCATTAACGAGTGTGTCCTTCTTGCATTAAAAAAATAACAACTCAAAGACAGCACCGCTGGGGACGATGATAGCAAAACGACTCACACAGTAGTCCTCTTCCCTTTCACATAGTGAATCCAACACAGCGCTGTATTTGAGATCCGTCTGAACACTAGTCATCTTCTTGTGCTTGTAAGGAGGCGATCCACACAATTACTGACACTGACCACTAGCAAGGCTTGTAAACTACAGAGGTAGCGTATTCCGGCGAGTTTATAGGACAGGGTGTTGCGGCGAGCAGTCGAGTGTGTGACGTCACAAGATTCCAGATCTCGCAATTTTCAGTTTTTACTCAGTCTAGAAAATCTTACACCGCGTGATTAAACTCGTAACCTTTAATTAACCCGTGGTCGGATTCCTGTGAAATTTATACAGAAATAATCTACACACATCAGCCCTACTGATGGTTAAAACAGAGCCTTAAAAAAGCGGACACAAATGTTTTTATTTCATTTTATAAACATCACCCGTTACACAAAATTCATGGAGGGAGAAGCAAATTTCACTATGCGACAATTTTTTGTATTTTTTTGTCCCGAAAAAACTTCAAGCGAGAAAGTTTTAGTGAAATAATTGAATTTTAATACAAATGAAGTTCCAGCCCCATATCTCGAATGGTTTACGAGTAATTGAGTGGTAATTATTCCGGGCGCTTCAAGGTGTCAGAATGATTTGGCGCTTCAAGCACGACAGTAGAGAGCATGGTGCCGCTGACAAAGCTTCTACCTACTGATCTCGGCCGCTTGACCGCAGTCTTTTAGGATAGATATTACCAGTACATACTGTTTTTAATAATACAAATGGAAGGTGCTTTAGAAAGTGCAATTAACTGAACCATTATGCCGGGCCAGATATGTGCTGTGGCAGTGTGTAACAGTAATTTTGTAGATTGTAGAAAACAGCTAAGATGTGAACTGTTCTGTTATTCAAGTTACTTAAAATGTTCTTCTGATTCTACAGCATTTGTCTTTAAAATCTTGTAAAAAATCTCCCAAAGGATCTAGATTTGAATAGAAATTATATAATACAGGTAGGCCTATATAACAGCTAAAGGGTGATTTGTTCTAATATTTTGTTGCCTAGAAAATATTCCTCATTCTAGAGGTTATGTTAGTATAATTTGATGAAAATTTGTTAAAGAATGTATCCTATATTTGTATAGAAATTGTACCTTATAATAAGGGTAGAAAACAACTACGGGAATTTTTATGTATCAATATTAACATGTACAGTACTAATGTTATTATTACATTGCGTAGACTATTGTAGAGTATTAATTTGTGTTAATATTGTAATCAAAGCAATACATTTATATTAATAATAATTTTCTCCGGGTTATATGGGGTAAGTTATGTAGGTAATGATTGGTGAAACACGGCCAAAAGTGTACATCTGTATACAAATTATGTGACGACAGAGATAATATAGACCTAATAAACTAAGGGATGGTTTATGAATTGCAGGGCAGGGAAACTTTCATGAGCAGCACAACGAAAAGAGGCGCAGGATCTTTAAAATCGACGTCTCAACATAAAAAAAGGACACAAATTGCTTCGCAATGCATTCTACATAAATCACACAATATTTCAAAGGATTTTTCCATGAATTTTTCATTAAAAAGTATCATCGTCTTGCCCTAACTATAACCCGATAGCATGCTCTTAAAGCCTCGGCAATTCAATTTTAACTGTAATACGTTTTCATGTTGATAAATTATATTAAAATATGAAAAGGGCGTAACAAGGTATTAAACTAATAAGGCATTTGATAAGGTAATTAGAAATAAAAGTTACTAGCACAAAGGATCAAAAAATAAAATAAATAATTCAACAAATATCTAAATAACAGTAGTGCAGATTTACAAGATTAGGAAAAAGTTTAATTCATTCTTTTTCCCCAGCGGGTCAATCTTTCAGTATGGGTACAAGTAGCCAGTTAATATCCTTTATTATTGAGTCCACGATTAAAATATTTAAGGATTTTTACGTAATTGCTAGTAGGCCTATTTTATAGAATAAAAAAGACCTCTGTACCGTTCCGATAGCTTTATCGCCTTGAGTAATTACCACTCTATTACTCGTAAACCATTCAAAATATAAACGTGGTACTTGATGTATAATAAAATTCAAATATTTCCCTAAAGCTCACATGCTTGAATCATTTTCTGGTCACAGAAATAAAAAAATTGTCGCATAGTCAAATATGCTTCTTCCTGAACATTTCACGGTCGTCACAAATCACTCCGACACTGAAGCGCATGGAATAATTACCACTCAATTACTCGTAAACCATTCGAGATATGGGGCTGGAACTTCATTTGTATTAAAATTCAATTATTTCACTAAAACTTTCTCGCTTGAAGTTTTTTCGGGACACAAAAATACAAAAAATTGTCGCATAGTGAAATTTGCTTCTCCCTCCATGAATTTTGTGTAACGGGTGATGTTTATAAAATGAAATAAAAACATTTGTATCCTCTTTTTTTAAGGCTCTGTTTTAACCATCAGTAGGGCTGATGTGTGTAGATTATTTCTGTATAAATTTCACAGGAATCCGACCACGGGTTAATTAAAGGTTACGAGTTTAATCACGCGGTGTAAGATTTTCTAGACTGAGTAAAATCTGAAAATTGCGAGATCTGGAATCTTGTGACGTCACACACTCAAGTGCTGCGATTGGTCTATCCCGGAATACGCAACCTGTATAGTTTACTGATCTTGGACCACTAGCACCATGCGCAGCAAACACAGCATAGTTCCGCGTTATTTGCTAGCTTCAGATTTCATCTGAGATACTACTGTCCGACGTTGTCTAATAGAATAATTATTCGAGAACCTTGTTCTATATTAACAAAATATTTTTTAAAAAGTTTTTAACGAAACACGTGAAATAAGAAAAAAAAAATCCTATTTTTTTCACTGAATACATGTTTTGGAAAGCACATTCCAAATTAGAAGAAATTTATTTTCTAGCTGTCGCGAAAAGAAACGACTGTTAATAAATCTGATTTTGTATGAGGAAATAATTTTGGAATTTAAAAGTATTCAAAATATTTTAAAATAAACTCTTGAGCTAAAGTATTAAAATTCTTAGCATATTACTTCATTCTAAATTTTAAAGTGCTCTCCTTTTAATGGAAAGGAAGTGAAAATGTAATTCTATTACTTTAACATAAAGGAGATAATTTCGAAAATAACCACATCTTCGTGAATGTCAACTTTTTCCATTCACCAAAATCGGTACAAAATAAATACCAAAATCACAACTCTATAAACAGAGGATATACGGTACTTAAGGTAAAAAAAAAAAATACAAATATAGCGACGAGCACGCCTACTGGCATATATACGTACAGTAACATCCTTTCTTGTATGATTTAGAAGAAAAAAAGTGACAACCTATAAAAGAAGAAAAACTACGAAAACTAGAAATCCTCCCGCTGTGCCCACATTTACAATTTTGTAGTTTGTAGAGTAAATATAGCTCGCCAGCTATATAAAGTAGAACACGCCACATACTTCACAAATGTGTTAATATCGTAGTAGTAGCAGAAGCGGTAGCGACATTAAATCACCCCCATTTCCTTTCCTCGCTGGGGAGGAAATAGCAAGTACAGCTCTCACCTGGATGAAGTTTCTCCTTACCTCTACATCCAACATTTAAACTCTCAAAAAGCGTCCATCAATTCCCCATTCCTATCTCCGTTCACATAAAACAAGCAGAAACTTCCATTAACTTTTTATAAAGATTCTGACGAAATTTAAGGAAATAAATTTAAATATCCTGCAAGTTTGTTTAGAGGGGTGTTTTAAGAACACTTCCTTGAGCGAAACAACTTCTACAAGATGCACAGTACAGTATTACAAAACATGTTGAGGAATATATGAAAACGTAAGAGATTAGGGAGAGGTAGGTTTTAATATCAGGATTTATCCATTATTTTGCTATTTTCCAATCTCTCACAACTCCCATTTTCCAGTGCTCATGATCTCAGAACTCGGAATTCTTCATAAACCTTCAAGCCGAAAAGAGGGGAACAGTTGCTATTATATCCAGAGTTTGAAAGGAAATATTGTAAGTTAAATAAAGTAAAAAAGAAAGAAAGACATAGAAGACTGATGTATATCTGGATGGTAGGGGTAAGAGGGAGCGTGATAGCAAGAGGACTACAAGATGAAGATAAGATGGACAAAGGGGAGTGGAAGTTAACATTGGAATATATAATTATTATGTATTGTTTGACAAGTTGAAAAGAATATTTTGGAAATTGTAGAAGAAAGACGCTTGAAATGATATGGACATGTAGATACTCAGAATGACAGAGGATAGAATACCCAAGAAAATTTTGGGTTGGAAAGTAGAAGGAAAAAGAAGAAGAGGGAAGCCCAAAGAGTGCTGGATGGATGGGGTGAAAAGGAGTATGGCGAGAAAAGGATTAAGTGAAGAAGATGCTATGGACAGGGACTTATGGAGGCAAAAGATTGTTTTGGGATGAAAGAAAACCATTGCATTGTGGAATATTCCTTAATTGAAAAAAAAATGTATTGTTTGGATGAGGGAAACCAGAACATTGTGCAAAAAACCCTAAGAAAAAAACCATCCAAGTGCTCATTATAGGCCCAGTGCTAATGATGTTTCCTCCCAAATACAGTATAATATTTCGTAAATCTTGCTAGCGAACGCGATAGTGGATGCATTCAAATCCTAAGAAATTGCAAACCGTACCGGTACATGAGCAACAATGCAATCTGATCAATCTGAGCTCGAGGCCAAGATATGACTGTTATTCTTTTGGCGAAATAGAGCCACTTTTTCAACTGCTTAAAAGTTGTTAAGCCAAAAAAGAGTCGTAATAATAATTCAAGATAATTCAAAAGAGGCAGATCATATTTCTAACTGAATTAAGTGTTGAAGCATGTCGTTCTTATCATAACTTCTGCCGAAACATGAGCAGCTGTTTCCTTTTACGGAGACACGGTTCTCTTTACTTGTGAGTGCACGCAGCCAAAGAAGTGTAAGGAATTTTTGTAGAAGAAAGAAAAACATTTTTAAAGGATTCCTGCCAGCATTCAAATGCTCATGCTTTAAATATATCAAAGTGATTTCTAAGTGAGACAGTGAAAAAGATAATCTGGTTTGAGTGCGTGTAATACGATAGTATCGGCAATGGAATGAACTGAACACTAGCGGAATGAAATAAAACTAAATAAGATGTAACTTATATCCACGGGAAAAAATATGCAGGGAGGCAGAATACTGTTTAACGTGTTCCAAATAAAATTTAACACAAAAATGACAAGTTTCGCGCTCATTCCTCGACAAAATAAAAGTTACATTACGGAACACACAAGAGAAATGCCTAAACATTAAGAGTTCCCATTAATTTTGTTGCATGTTTGGAAATAATGTTTCTTTTGATTCACTAAGAGTAAGGGCAAGTGGTTGAAAATTAAATAAACATGCTTATATGGAACATGTTATGAGAAACCATATAGTCTACATAAACTATTTATTGGAAAATAAACTTAAGTATAAGGGATTTACTCAGAACCGCACCAAACAGCCTATGCTTTTAGAATCCTAGAAGCCCCGTTAATAAATTGGTTCTCACCCAAAACAATTTTTTCTTCAATGAGTAGGCCTTCAGAGCATATAAATTAAGCGGAAAATTATCAGTCGGAATATCAAAACTAAGCTGTTTAAAGATGCCCATTTTTGCTAAGCTCTTTTACAGTTTTACACTAATTTTCACGCTATGTTTTAACATAATTTAAAATATCAATGCCATAGGTAAGGAAAAGAATTTGCTTTGCATCCCCAGAAAAATTTCTGGGAAAAGTAAATTGCGGCCGGGAATTTTAATACTTATTTATTGTTACTATTTATCGATTTATTATGAAGAGAGAATTTAATAATCTCTCATGTCAGTTCTTTGAAAATATTTCTATACTAGTCTATCTTGCTTAGGCTATATCTTTCTTTAAGATAATGTTTTTTATTTTATAATAGGCCTATAGTTATCTCTCGCCTCCCACAAATATCGGCCTTGGCGTTGGCATACTACCATACATTACTAACTCCGTGGTACTGCACCTCAGGATGGGACCATAGGCGTAACCAGGCCGACCAAATGGGGGGGTTATAACATCCGCGGGTCTGGGGGATTGGAATACCCCCCAGGGAGAGGGGGGTCCTCCACGGAAAATTTTAAAAATTAAGATGCAAAATAACGAGTTTTAAGCTTCCGGGGATCCACCCCCGGAAAATTTTTAAAATGAAGATGCAAAATAACGAGTTTTAAGCTTCCGGGGTCCCACCCCGGAAAATTTTAAAAATGAAGATGCAAAATAACGAGTTTTAAGCTTCCGGGGGTCACCCCGGAAAATTTAAAAAATTAAGACGCAAAATAACGAGTTTTAAGCTTCCCACGCTTTATACTTGTATTAAGTAATTTATGGGCAGACTTTAAAAAATTATACAAACCCCCAAACCCCCCCCCCCTCGGTACGCCTATGGATGGGAGAAGGCCTACCACCCGAACAATGAGTCATTTACTTCCGCCCTTCGACAATGGCAGATGGCAGGGTTGGGGAAATGTGATCAGCATATCGTCACTGCTGTTACTAATAATTTTCGTGACAGCAGCCGCTACTTCTTTATCAAGGAGCACCTCCGTTGATCTCAAGAGACTGAGTGCATCCTGTTTCAGAATTTCACACCTCAAAAAAATCACAGGAGGTGCCATGGATTGAACTTGACCTGTGGAGCCGTAGTTAGCAACATTAACTAGACCAGGCAGTAAATGTGTCATCGTCAATACATTTATAAGCACGGGGGTGTATTGTGCCGCGTTCAGACCCTTTCAAGGGATGTAGCGCCACGTGATTAGTTGTGTATTCTCTATTTAAAATTTCGAGTTCGTTTTTCCTACGTCTGTGATTTCTCTCATTCTTTGCTTGTACTTAGATCTATTGGTATATTTTCTTTCCTGTTTTTCCCCTTACTTCCTCTCCAATTAACATGATTTTCTATCTGTAGAGTTTGCATTGTACATTTTCTCCTTCCTTAATTCTTTAATTACTTTATGTACTTTTTCCAGCCCCTACGATTCCATTTTTCTCTTTTCGTTGTGAATATTTACTTCACTGTACTCCCTCAGGCTTCTTTCACAAAATCCAGTGCATGTTAACATAGTCGTATCTAGAAGGCAGTGACTGCCGTTAAAGCAGACAACAATAATAATCAGAGCTTATGGAAATGTTGAGTATGGGGGCTTTGTGCAGGCAGGATTTAAGGAGGCTGAGGTTTGTGTGATGTGGTGTGTTATCGTGGGAATCTCAAGGTAAATACAGCAGGGGGCGGGGGTTGCAGCCACAAAGCCCCCGCGGCTGAAAGGAAGGAGAGCAGCCCCCGATATCAAGAATGTGAGGCATACACGCTAACTACACGGATCGGAGGTATATCAGACCTGGAGCCAGGCCTCCGAGGCATAGGGACGAGTCTAACGTGCACATGCGAAACGCAATTAGTACTCTCCAGATGTCAGGTATAATAGCATATTCATGTTCTATCCTATGACATGGAAGACGATTCAATTTTCTCTGCTTCCTAAGTAACGGAAATCACCCCTATCATTCTTACCTTCTATATGGGGAGTGGGAGTAGCTTAACTTATACAGATTTTAACGGTTTGTTCCTTTGCTAGAAATAAACAAAATATCCAAATACCAGTTTTGTCCCAAGTGAATATTTTTACAAAAACAAACAAACAAAAAAGTCACATACCTATAACAGTATTATTCGTACTGTTCTCATTGTTATTAACATAGCAGAGGAAATATTAAATATTTTCTTCGCAAATTTTCGGCAAATTTGGTAGTTTTCGCGCAAATTAAATATACAGGCCGTGAAGGCCTTTGGGGCTCCGGGAGTTTAATGCCTCCAAATCTTTAGACATAGGCCTACGTCACGTGAAGATGGTAAGGTTGTCAGCCTTACACATCTACAGCCTTTACCCCTAGGATTGTTCCTGGTACTCATTTCTTTTAGAAGCTGAGTCAACCCCAAGGCCAAAGTGCCACCAGAAGGATTAGGCCAATGGAAAAATTCCAGCCACCTGCTGGGGATCGAACCCGTGATCTTCCGGTTTGCAGCGCTGTGCTTTAACCAACCGTGTCACGACGTATAGTATATCTAGAACGTGAATGGAAGTTACAGAGGTATAATATTCTGTAATAGAGCAACTTGTAATAAAAATGAATAGTCATCTCTGAAGTAGCCTATATTGCCGATCGTAAAACGTTGTCCCTTCGCAGACGCTAAAGGGCTAATACAAGGAAAGTTTCATAACAGTTTTGTATGAAAACATAACGATTTTTCTCCTGTAAAGTAGTACTTAATAAGATGGCAAATAAACAGTCAATCAAATTCACGAATGCTGAGTTCTGTTATCTAAATGTTTACCCAGTGAAGTTGGCAGCTTCTAACGACTTTATACATTTTTGCTCCATTTCTAGGAATTTTTAACAATGATGACCAAATATTAAAACAAACATGCATAAAATAAACAACAAGGGTGTTAGTTCTCGTTTGTTATTAAAGAGCCACAATGCTGGTCCAGGCAGATGTATACAGTAGAAAATCGGCATAACAAAATACGATTGTGAGGTAATTCTAACCACAAGCAAGAGAACAGCATGACCACATCCCACAAAAATTCTGACCACATGAAACTAGCTCATTATTAATGTTTTCTCAATAACGATCATACGAGGATGACTGTAAAAGCAGTAGTAACAGCAGCAGCAAAAGCAGTAATAGACTAACATGAATTACTTACACAGCAATAACAATATGCTAAGCACGATCTTATAAGCCTATTAATAACATTAAGGGAAAAAAAAACATTGTATTTGACAATCTATATCATGCCAATCTCGAATTAACTTGACCGAATACCGGAATAATTTAGGTTTGGATAAAGCCTAATACTCGTATTACAAAAATCCATACCTACTATCGCAACCACTATTATAACAGTAGTGTCTCGCAGACTTGGCGTAATATGAACGAAAGGGCGCCGAGTTTCGGAAATACCGAGTTATCGGGAATAAGGGGTTAAAAATTAAAAATGTTATTGCGCAAATAAAATAAAAAGTGTGTACTGGCCTGAAGTACATTAAATTCCGATAAAAATCATCACAAAATATCTTAATACGGATATACTCTTCTAAGAAACAAAAATGATATTAGTCAATAAATTACACAAAATAGTTTACCTCATTTCTAGCTTAAAAAATTGTTTTATTTTTCCCATCATGGTTGCCGAGGATTCCGAACTACCTCGAGTGGCGAGTTTGCGGGACTCTGCCGGTAAAATAGTCCAATACAATACAGTACACGTAAAGTCTGGGGGGAAATATAATCGTAAATAATTTTTTTTAATTCATAAATTTGAATAGATCAATTCCAAAATACAAGTTCACGAGCATAGCACTTAAGGGTTTACAGCCTAGCTGTGCCGAGCAGAGTCGAAAACAAGACACTAAAAAAGCAAATAAAACCTGAATAGTGGACAATTTTAATTAATGTGGATTCAATGTGACATAAATTTACCTGAACAATAATGTTATGCTCGACGCTAAACTGAAATGTTGACCTTAAACTTAGGCCTAACACTAAACTATGATTTGAAACTTAACACTGAACTATGATTCGAAACTTATCACTGACCTATGATTTGAAAATTAGCACTAAACTATGATTCGAAACTTAACACTGACCTATGATATGAAACTTAACACTGACCTACGATTTGAAACTTAACACTAAACTATGATTTGAAACTTAACACTAAACTAAGATTTGAAACTTAACACTAAACTATGATTTGAAACTTAACACTTACGCTTAAACCGTAAAAATGAAAGATGACGTGAGCAATGTGATTTTTGCTTGATATCTGGAGCAACGACGGACACAGCCGGCAAACTTTAAGATATATAGATTTCTGAAATATCCTTTTTTGTTGAAAGTCCTGCTTTTTTAATAAAATACCCTACTTTTATAACGTAGCCTGTTATATTATGTTCAGTCCATCTGGTAATCTTATTATTGTATCTTTTGCCTGCGCAAGTATCCCTTAGCAATCTATTAATTGCAAACCGAAAATCCAGCATAGTCAAGTATTTTTAATTACTTTTTATTCATACCTATTCAAACTGAGAGAACCCGAAATTTTTATGATGTGATTTCTCCGCTTGTGTTGCGTGGTATTTTTCCATGTGCTTTAGTACTGTTCTTAAACTGTCGAGGCTTCCAAATAAATGATGATGGAGGGTCTCAATATGAGGCGGTAAATCTCGTTTACTGTTTAATTTCTATAGTGCAGGAGGTCTCGACCACAATATAACAACCCTCTCGTACAAGCCTGTAATATTATGTTGCTATATTAATATTTCATACATACACCAAGCAAGAACTTCCAAATTTAATCTTCCTAGACGATATTTACGTGTCAGCTTAGTGAACCCCAGACATGTAAAGTACTTCTCTACACTGATTAAACACTTCAGAAGTTGTGAGCAATCTGAAAACGTGTTCCATAATCACACGTTCTTTAGACAAGTAATTAACACTGATGGTTCATTTAATCGTTCTGAGGGAGGGGGGCTATTGATCATTAAACGGAATTTGAACTTATCGTATACATATATACTGTATTTCTTTGTGGGGTAAGGTATATTTTTTCTATTACGCTTTGTCTTAGGGCAACCCTTAACTGAGGGAAGCTGAATGTAAATAACATTAAAATATATAAAGTGAATGCCGCTTATTGTAATCACTTCGGGATGCAGCTAATCTGATAATATTAACCGATTGATAACAGTAGCCGGAAGAATTAATTGAACTATATATTTATGCATACGTAAGATAATAACACCACACTACGAAAAAAGGATTAAAAGCTGTTTATTCATACATAGGCAACAAGATAATACGAAACTGTGAATCATTCAACCACTCATAATACAGTATTAGATTGAGAGCAACCAATTTTGAAATCATTAAACGTTTTTAACTGTTTTCCCTTTGTCCATTAACCAATATTGCATATTCGTAGTGTTTTTGGGAAGTTTATTGACCTGTAGTGAACACCGCTCACCTGTCTATTCAAGTCTTTTCATTTTACACTAACCATCACTGCATGTCAACACTGTTATCTTCACAAATCAAAAGCAGCAGCTTAACTGAGGGCTGAAACATGTTTTACTGCTGAAAAGAGAAAGTTAGGAAATACCACCCCCTCGAACTGGTCATCCAGTGAACTGGGAACAGTATTGCTGCTTCCAGTACCACACCATACAGCTGAGTTAGAAACAAAACCCTTACAAAAAAAATTGATTCACGTACAATACTTGGAAATAAAGCCGAAAAAAATGAAAATGTGATAACGTAAACCGAATCTTTGATCACAAGAAACAGCATTTTTTCAAGGTATCAGTACTAATTCGTACGGGACTTCATGAAAATAACACTACCCGCCTGATAACATTATCCGCGATTACATTAAGCGTCGTTCACTGTATGTATACATAATTTTAGTTAGCCATTGGCCATTTTCCGTAAACAGATTTCCGTAATTTTCTGTTAATCTTGTTGCTTGTTGTCTTTTCTTTTTCTTATTAACTAACACAAGTCATTGCAGTGAAAGTGTATTCCATGTTATGGCGGGCCAGCAGAATCAGCTTAGAAAGAGCTTTAACTACTAGTTCTTGAGACACCACTGACCAGAGTAAAGAGGAGTAGGATAAGCAGAAGAAGAAGTGTAAATATTAATCTAAGTCCAGTGATTGGAAACGGACTCGAACGCCATCGTAGGTTTGAGGAAGCAACACTGCCCCGTTTCGGTAATGAACAGCTACCCATTTCCAAAAACTCATTCTCCGCCTACAATCAGAATAGACCGCCTGGGAGACTGTAAGCCCACACTTTCACGGAAATTAAATTTCCAAGCAACTCGTAAACATAAAGTAGTACATCTCAGTGCATTGTTTTATCCTTCTAATTGCTGTCTATTGTCTCTGTGTACAATTTAATTTTCGGAATTTGCAATTCAGATGCGACGAAGCAAGGTTTGGGCGGTGTTGATTGCGCAACTTCTCTGTTTTCAAGTGAAAGAAGAGGTCTAGAGATCTGACCCTAGTGAGATCAGTACTGTTCCTTTCTCTGTATCTTCTCCACGCCTTGCACGGCCATTTGATTTTAAAGTCTGATGAGAAAGCAGGCATCTCTGGATCGAAGCCATTTCGAAATTTGCTTTATATAATATTGCACTGTACTTTAACGCAGGAAAACTTCTTTACTTAGGCCGATGAGTAGGGTTCGGATGTTAATGACCTAAAAAAGTGGAAAATATGACTGCAAATATGCCCTTAAAAATGAATACCGTAAATGTGACCCAAAAGTCCTAAATATGACCTAGTAAAAGACATTTTTCTAAAAATAAATGTTCCAATTTAAAACGTTTAATTACACTAATTTCTTACATCACATTAATTCAATCAGATAATCATTTTTTTAAGAATTTTACAGTTGATTTACAGTTTTACCTGAAAATAACTTCTAATTTGAAAGAATTTGCTTCTGTTTGCTGGTTTCATCAGCACCAAATATTTTGTAGATCAAGCGTGTCCCTATAAAATATGAACAATTGCATTAATTTTAAAATTAAGTACCTGTTCATTGGGCATAAACATTAAATTAATGACATATCTTTCAAATTTAACTCGACCATTTAGTGCCTCTACTTTATAATTATGCTCCTTTACCGAATTTATAACTGAAATATGACGCTAAATTACAAATATGACTAATATATGATCAAGACCATAAAAATGACCAAAATATTACTTTATATGCAAAATAAAAACAGTCCGATTAGGATAACAAGAGTGCAATTTGTGTTTAATTTGTGTTTGCGGCTAGAATGGAGGTCAGGATAAAAATATGACATGTCATAAACATCCGAACCCTACTTATGAGATTGCAACTAGGATGGAGTTGTAAGAACAAGATTGTCTCTTAATTTTTTAAAAATCTTAATTAGTAATTACGTTTTCCTTTTTCCAGAAAATTGATACCCCAAAACGAAACGAATATTGTACAGTATTTCATTTTCCCACCTTCCGAACAAACATTTATTTTTCTTTCCCGCACCCTAATGACGTTATTTTTAATAACATCTTCTTAGCTTCCATGTTCCTGCCGCATCATATTTAAGATGTCAGCCGACGTTTCGACCATCTTGCCGAGGCAGTAGCATTGATAAATACCACGGAAAGGGGTCGAAACGTGGGCAGACATCTTAAATATGACATGGCAGACACCTTGAAGCCAAGAAGATTTTGTCAACTCGGGCCGCGGAAGCCTGCGATTACATATGATTCTATTTTTAGTTTATTTTATTAATATTTCGTCGCTATTAGGGTTTGAAATTAAACATATCCACAAAATGTTTACATTATCAGAATAGAGTCTAAAGGGGTCATAACTTCTGAATGAAAACTCTGGTGAAACAACCCAAACGCTACAATGAGAAATGCAGTAACCAGTAACTTGTTATCTTTCGATGGAAGTTATATGAAGATGACGGCATTATGAGTATGATTAATAAGTTATAGCATATGAGTATTATAGCTTCTGACGTCATTCCATGGCCAATGCACAGCGTAAACTGTATCCTCCACTATGAAATGGTCTGATGTCTAGCTCTAGTGATTTTGTTTAAAATTGCACTTGACAATTTACTTTGAACTTCGAATAATGTTCGCTCCTCTCACGCAGAGGGCCTGAGTTCGATTCCTAGTCAGGTTACCTAGTCAGGTTTTTTTTTCCGATTCCGGAATATTTTAATCTAAGCTTTTTTCTGGAATATTTTTAATCCAAGTTTTTTTTCCGGAATATTTTTAATCATTTAATAGAATTGTTAATTTAAAAAGTAATACAAACTTTCGATTAAATGTTACGAATCTGATCAATTAGGCTAACCAATTAACCTCGAAGCCATGATTCCACTGCTAATGTTACTGCATCTGAAAGAAGAGGACTGGGGATATGACCCTTGCCTTTCAATATATCTTCTTCACGCTTTGCGCAGCCACTGATTAAAGACTGATGTGAAAGCAGACGTCTCTGGATCGATGCCATTACGAAACTTGCTTCAGATATTCTCTTGTGAGGCTGGTCTGGCATATCAAGTGAGAGTGCTGCATTTACATAACTGGTGCGGATTTTAATAAACGTCTGCAGTCTGTGCATTCATTACATACTGGCTTTTTAAATACTTCTCTCTGAATCATGAATAAGTGATCTTATCAGAGCGGAGATTATGACGGAATTTTTCGAATCCTATAAATTTCAACTTATTTCTATGACTTTTTGGCATTCAGTTATCCTAGAAGCATTATGTACCAAAGTTGAACCGTTTAAATAGCTTTTTCTGAAAACTAGATAAATTACACAACTGTCCTGAACAAATTTCTTACATAATATTCCATGTGTTCAACCTGCAATGTATCTTAGTAAGAACCAGGTTGATCTCATGGCATATTATGCAAGGGATTTGTACAGGACTCTAGTGTCATTTGCCTAGTTATTAGAAAAAAAATATATAGGGCTGTATATCCATAGGCATGTATGTATATAGCTAATTGGAACATATGAATGTTGTGGAGATTATATACATATATAGGCCTATATATATATACATACATATATAGGCCCTACGCTATTTCATAACGATCGGCCGCGATGGTGTACAGATTGCGTGCCCTCCTCTAGATCAGAGGGTTGCGGGATCAAACCCGCCCGCGGTCGATGGATTTCTCAGGACGTCAACCCTCCTGAGGGGGCAAGGAGCCCTCCGGGAGAAACTTTAAACGGGGGGGGGGGCTCGTGTCGTGGATTTACGGCCCTTTCACGTCAAAGTAGTAGGCCTACCTTGATCAAATTACATGATATGTGAGATGTGCAACTTGCTCGTTCGGTAAAGGGATGCATCAATGAAAGATAGGTAGGCCTATACATAATTTAGAATTGAAAATTTTCATTTTCGCGTTTAATTGTATTTCACTCTCCACTTACGCTCATTTTAAGGCATTTTAACAAAGTTCTTTAAATGATCATGCACATGTGGTCGTACCCCAACAGCCTTTAAACATAATTCTCCATTTTGCTACAGTGTTCAAAATTCTCCCAGCATTAAAGCTATTCATGTAGTGGAATTTTCAGTGTAAAGACCTTAATCATAAAATAACAAATAGAAGGAATCTAGCATAGCCTAAATTTCTGGGAAAAAATATGAAGAATAAAGAAAATAAATACAAACTAGACCTATAGGTAACAAATATTTACCTGTGATCCTTGAGAAATATAATAAAAATTTTACTTATAAGATCATTAAAATTGACACAAAGATAACTTTTTACTGAGCACTCATAAAAATAAAATAATGTTTAAGCACGAACTTTAAGGATTTCTCTCTCTTCCCTCTAGGTCCTACTAGTATCCAGAGTTCGAAATACTTTTAATTATGACAATAATAGCAAAATTCAATATGCTTTAAGTTGAACATGAAGGCATGCCGATATCAGGTTGCATTATAGTTCCACATATTAAACTCAAATCGTATTTAATATTATAGTGAACACCTGATATGCATTTCGGCAGTTCCATTCTATTGTTTCTGGTCGGGGAAAAAACGCACAATTTGAACATCATATGTGACATTACTAATGGTAATGGTTCTACATGAAGCTGAAGCATGTTCATATCACTTATCAGTAGCCTAATATAGACAGTATTAGAAGTAGTTACAATAAATATTATCCGTCAGTGTCTATCTCTTGGCAATTTATTAAGGAAATTATCAATATCATCGAATCAATGCCATTACGGTCTCGCCTGTGTTATAATTTCTTATTCTTGACACTTAGAGAAAATGAGAAGTCATTATCGACTAACATGGAAGTAGGTTAGAGATAATGACAAGTAAAAGGATATCAAGAATGGAGATTGGATTAAACTGAGTTGACTATGGAATGAAGTCAATAACTATTAGTCTGTGAGAATTAGCTTGTCTCACGAGTCATAAACCTACCCAATACTACCTGCTTCTGTAAAGGGCATTGCCAATTTCAAGGCTATTATGCTGCTTCCGCAGCTATTGTGTTGCTAAGATTTTGAGGGTGTTAGTTCAGAGATTTACATCAGTTTGTTGAAGCTAGTGTGCAGTGACGGATCTATGCAGTAGTGAAGTGTCTTTTTTCAAGTTTATATTTTATTTATACAGTGGACTCTAGTAATTCGAACCCACGGGTCCCCCCCCCCCAAATTTC
Organism: Ectobius pallidus; assembly: GCA_964059195.1. Classification (NCBI taxonomy): domain Eukaryota; kingdom Metazoa; phylum Arthropoda; class Insecta; order Blattodea; family Ectobiidae; genus Ectobius; species Ectobius pallidus. The sequence continues at coordinate 116,321,476 of CAXKWD010000006.1, forward strand.
ATGACTTACCCCCCCCCCCCCAACTTCATTGCTCACCCCCCAACCTGATTGGCTGTCGACAAGGGCGCCCATATGATATTTTCTAGAGGGGGGGGCATTTTTTTTTCGTTATTTTATTTTTTGTCGCTTTAACTTCTTGGGCCACTTTGTAACATTATATTAATAATATAATAATATAATAAATGCAACAATGACGTAGCCATAAAATAATTGCGGGGAGGGTCGAAAGTGCCGAAAGTGCCCAGAAAATTTTTAAAAATTGAACTAATGAAAATCACATTTTACACTATTTTAGCACAGAAAAACTAGTTAGGAAATTTGTTTACCTTACTCTAAGACATGCCAATGTAAACAAGAAATTGTTACCTAAGCGGGGGGTCCACCCCCGGAAAATTTTTAAATATTGAACTAATGAAAATCACATTTTATGCTACATTAGCACTAAAAAACTAGCTAGGAAATTTGTTTACCTTACTCGAAGACATGCCAATGTAAACAAGAAATTCTTACCTAAGTCGGGTGTCCACCCCCGGGAAATTTTTGAATATTGAACTAATGAAAATCATATTTTACTCTATTTTAGCACTGAGAAACTAGTTAGGAAATTTGTTTAGTATACTCTAAGACATGCCAATGCAAATAAGAAATCATTACCTAAGCGGGGGGTCCACCCCCGGAAAATTTTTAAATATTGAACTAATGAAAATCGCATTTTATGCTACATTAGCACTCAAAAACTAGCTAGGAAATTTGTTTACCTTACTCTAAGACATGCCAATGTAAACAAGAAATTGTTACCTAAGTCGAGTGTCCACCCCCGGAAAATTTTGAAGTATTGAACTAATGAAAATCACATTTTATGCTATTTTAGCACTGAAAAACTAGTTAGCAAATTTGTTTACTATACTCTAAGACAATTTCTTGTTACCTAAGTTATAATACTTATTACTATTTATAAGAAAAGTTGAATAACACATGGAACAGTGGACATAATAGGCCTACACATTATGTTATGAGAAGAAAACAACTGCTATATCATATTTGACACACCAACAAATCTTGTTTAATTACTGTAAATATTTTTTTTAATACAAATATAGAATTTTAGGTATTGACTTTAGGGGGTCAAAACCCCCTGAACCCCCCTTTCCTAATCCATTGTGCATTCTGCTTCCATGTTGTCGATTTGGTAAAACTTCAGCAAACTTTTTATGTCTCTACTGACTTTCAAATAATTGTCTTAAAATAAAAACACCTGACTATAATAATTATTAATATACATTTTTTACTTGCGCCCCCCCCCACACCCCCGGGTATGGGCACAAATTTATTTACTATTCACTTCTAAAGAATTAGAAGAGTCCTTTTAAAGTCATAATACTTGACCGTTTTTATTTTAGCATATAAAACTCCAATTTTTCAACAATTTTCAACCCCCCCCCCCCAGAAAATTCATAAAACGATAATATTTTGCCCCCACCCCAGAAATTTCAATGACGCAGTCTGCGTCTTAACCCCCCCCCCTGTGGGCACCCCTGTCGAACCCCAAGGGGAATTAGAAAAAAATCGAATTATCCAAATTTCGAATTAACCAAAACTTTGTTTTTTTAAACGAAAATGCCGTAAAAATGTTAAAAAATAAACTCATTGCAATAAATAATAATTATTGTAACTTATAGTGAATCTTACCTGTTGTTAGGATGTTAAATGAAACCATTTTTTTCCACACTAAAACTGTAGCCCTAAATTTAATAAAGGAGCTGGTGTATGCTCTACGCTTTGACATTTTCAAACACAGTCACACTTAGAGGATAGAATGAACACTAGAATTTTCACTGAAGTGTTGAATCCCTCCAAGACTGTAGCGGAGGGGGTGAACTTCGCATTCCATTGAACATCTATTCAGCAAGAAGGAAGATAACGGTGGTTAAAAATACATTTTGGTACGGTACCTGCTGGCTGCTACAGACTAGGGTTCTTCAGCGAAATAGAGAATTCTTGTGGAATTCCTGGAAGCAATGAACTCTTGGAATCGTTACAACATTAACATGAGGCAAATTCTGGCTTCGATTTACCCAAATTAAGCTTAAAAAATTCGAATTAATTGCAATTTTTTAACATACATTTATATAGGAATTTCAAGGGGAATGAGTATTTATTCGAATTATACAATATTTCGAGTTATCCAACGTCGAATTAACCAGATTCGACTGTACTAAATTCTTATTTGTATACCGGTAAAAACGAAAATATGGAGGCTCGGTATATTTTCTATAGTGTAGTCGCGTTATTTATGCTGTTAATTATAATAATACTTGCTGGTGTTGGCAAACAAGGAAAACCATTACAGTCGGATGCTAGGGAAATACCGTGCAATGTTCACAAGTTCTTTGAAGGAGAGTTTGATGCGTTGAAGAATGGAAAAGAAACATTATCAGTAGCAAAAGTGTTAGAAGGAACTGCTTGTGCGACTAGAGTTTCTAAGAGAACGGCTTCCCGTATTTTAAATGAACATAAAACGGCAAAATAGGCTGGTACTCGATTGGGAACGCCTAGAAAAAAGAGGCCCAATAGGACACCAATGAAAACAATTATAGATTCTTTCACCAAATCTCCTATTCGCCGTACAATTTATCAGTTATATGAGTCACGATTTTTGCCTAGCCTAGATGATATCAAGAAGGCATTAAACAAGGCGGGATTATTTGACGGCAGCAAGTGGGCTCTCCACGAAATATTAAAAAAAAAAAAAAAAAAAAAAAAAAAAAAAAAAAAAAAAAAAAAAGGAATTTCGATACGTGAAAAACAACAAAGGAAGGAAAATGATGATGGAAAGGAGCGACATTGTTGTAAAACGATTCAATTAATTGAGAAAAATGAGAGATTTGCGTAATTCACTGGGCCCAGTTATCTATTTTTCGACGATACATGGATCAATGTTAACCATGAAAGAGGGAAAATATGAATGTGAGAAGATTCCGATGGAGAGTTTGAGTCACCGCTGTGTTCCTTTAGGTAAAGGCCAAAGATTTATAGTCCTGTATGATGGATCGGAGTGCGGATTTGTCCCAAGTGGGTTGTTATTTAAATCGAAGACAAAAAATTACCATGAAGAAATGGAAGGAAACGATTTTAAAAATAGCTCCTTCATAACATACCTCAAAATTCAATTATCTTAATGGACAATGCTCCATACCATTGAGTAGAATGTGATTATGATCCTCGTTCTACCAAGCCCGTTCTGTATGAAATTAGGCGTTAAAGACAAATTCAGAACCTACGAAATTGATACAATTGCTGCACAACATGGGCACGCAATTTTACGGCTGCCACCATATCACTGCGATCTAAACCCCATGGAGTTGATATGGGGCAAATAAAAAATGACGTTGCAAAACATAACACAGAATTCAAAATTAACAATACAGAAACTTTGTTTAAAGCTGCAGTAGAAAAGGTGACTGCTGAACACTGGAGAAGGGCTTGTGAGCATGTTCGTGGTATAAAAGAATTTTATTGGAAAAGAGACGACCTCATGGACGAAATGTTGGACAGTTTTGTGATTAATTTAGAAGATTCGGACTCAGATGAATGTGAGTGACGACTCGGAGTGTGGAGATGCTTCTCTCCTCAGCACTCAACAACCCGCCACCGTGAGTCTGGATGGCATCTCGCCCCTTCCACCTTCGCCATAGGAGGTTAAGTACTAGCTTTTTCTCTTTTCAAAATATATTTTTCTCTCTCACTTTTTCGAGGGACAAGATAACTCAGACGCAGTATAGTTTGGTCTTTCACAATAATCAGCCAGAGTAACACAGACAAAAGTGACTGCGAAGCAGTTAGCAGTCCTACTTCTGGTTAGATCCAGCACAATCTAATTGATTATTATGGTAGGCCATGTAATCAGATCTGATTCGCATATCATTCCCCGCGTGTCTAGCCTCAAGCGATGGGCTTTTAATACCCTACCGAGTTATTGGCAGTGTTTAGCACACTTGAGATGAACAAGTAGTCCGGATGCTTCTTTATGCTTCTGAATTCGGGCGTTGATTGGCCTCCATACTGTCGCTTTTGGCGACGCACTAACAAGCAAGTGCAGCCAGCACACGTCGGTAATTAAGTGTTCATAAAGATGTCAGGGAACACTTCTTCTGCAGGTATAATGGGATATCAGCTGAAGTCAACGTTCTTTGTACCTTTTTTTTTACTTAGCCTATAACGGTTTAATAAAAATAGAATTCCAGATTATAGGCTTAAATTTGCGAGCTTGAACTGTCAAATAAATAAACAGGAGCCTGATTTTTGTGTGTGAAATAAAACTGCTGATTTCAATGTTAACTTCCATTTCGGTGGATATTTCGCGAAATAAATTATTTTATAGACTGCTACCGCTATATTTGACAATGAAGTAGTTTACTATTTTATTTACACGTGATAACAATGATAAATGTAATCAAAGCTATTATTATTGAATTCCCAAAAAATACAGAACCCTATTTTACCAGATGGCATATTAGGGTTATAGAATAAACATATATACAGAGTATACAGTAAACTACATATATAGCAAACATGCCAAATTTCGCAGGACCCCTAATTTCGCAGTATCTTGAAACGGTTCGCTGTGTGGTTTTTAGCCCTTACTTTTAACTATCCAGGATGTGTCTGGGAACCACAAAACGACCGACCACGGTAGCTCAGTGGATGCAACAGAGTGTCTCTATCTTATCTGCAGGGGATCTAGGGTTATTTGTCCAATATATATACTAGTAATAATGTCAAAAAGATTACTGGTATGATTAGGTTTTATTTCTGTTCAATAAATGTTTTCAGCAATTAATCACTTGAAAATTGGGTGAAGAGTTCGGAATGTCTGGACGATAGAACGCTCGTAATATTGAAGTTACTATCGAGGATTTTATGTAGTAATGACGTACAATTGTTACGTGTTAATACTGTCTTTAATTTGCTTCGTCGAACACAAGTACTTACGTGTCACTGAATTTACTTTGGTAGTAACTGTAATTTAGTTCTACCGCAATTCCTATTACAAACTGTTCTTATTGATGATTATTTATTGGTACCGTATCAGGATCCTCCTGATATGATACTATGACTTTATAAAATATAATGTGCTTCACTTGGCACTTTGAAGCCAAGAAGCGAAGAAAAATGTCCTGCCCCGACTATCTCGGTGAAGGGACCTCGTAGCAGTGTTCGTCTCTCACGTGCATTCCAGCGTCCTTCGTTCCTTAAGTCATCTATCCTCACTTATTTCTACAACCAATAATAACTACTATTAGAGCATTTTACCCTGTTTTGCAATGAGAGATGTACTCTCATTGGTTACCTTCATTTGAGCGTCTCAATGCTGCTCCGAGTAGGAAGTATTGCTTCCCAGCTCAGTCAGTTCCCGTTATCGCCCAAGGATTCTTGGAACATCTATACAAAATATTATTCCCACTCAAAATTCTTAGTACCTTCTTTTGACTGTTCTTGAGTTCTATTCTGTAAGTTTTTGCCACAATACAAGTGCACTTTTCTACAATGAGTGTCTCTTGTATCATGCTGTGGTTGAATAGCAGAATGTATTTCCCTCACTGTTTTTCCTTGAATTCCGTCTGAGTTATAATGTGAAGTTTTGCTAACTTGAAATTTAACTTACTGCAATGTTACTACAATATTATTTATTTATTTAATTACTGGAATTATTATCATTTAATATCTATTTCTTATAACCTTTAATTGTAATACTAACAATGCTTTGATGTATCTAATCTTATTTAATATGCTCAATAATGTTTTTATATCTATTCTGATTATAATCATGTTTAATCCATGGTTATGATCCTATCATACTGCCCAAAATTATTATTGTAAAAAGTGTATTTTGTAGCAAAATTCATTTTTGACAGGAATACTTTTTTGCTCCTGAATTATTGTTACTCTTCTTACATAACAATGCTCATGTTTACTTTTCCAGTACAGTGACCTATCTATTGCCTAGCAGAGCTTCAGGGTACCGTCATTCATTTTGACCTTTATTTGGTTCACTGACCAGTTATGAAGTATTGGCATTCCTTGTACCTGGTACGGGTTTGTCAGGCTGCATACCATACTACAATCTTATCTCGCATCCATACACCACCCTTCGCACATTTGTAAGCTTTGTTCCGCTATGACATCATATACTTACGTCACATTACTGGCAAGATTAATTATTATGAATTTTACACAAAACATCACAAATTTAAACAACACATATGAAAATAAAATAATAGCAAAAATTATTAATTAATATACTTAAACTAGATATATATTCGCCAGTAGATTTATTACTGCTCGTCTTTAAGATATATTTTCGCCAGTAGATTTATTACTGCTCGTCTTTAAGATATATACACATTTGATTCCACTGTAAGCCTACATCACACGTAGTATTCGCGATCATGTACTCTTACAATGTAAAATCACACTTGACCCTTGTACCTGTTTATTACGAAATGACGCAAGCCTGTTGTCATACTGTTATACCCTTAATTCTTATTCTTTATAAGGCCTAACAAAAGACAAATTGTATCGCCCAATAATTTTCCCAGTTTTGATGTCAGCTACTTCAAAACACACCCCATTAAATACATTAGTGACGATATACGGTCCCCTATAAAGGAGCTCTAAACGTGACATTCTTTTGTTTAGTGCCTGTGATAGGTTTTTCCTTCTAACCAAAAGTTTGTCTCCTATTACTGGGTTCCAGACCCGCTTGTGCCTTTTGGCCTTTTCTTTTCTCTTCGCCACATTCTTCCGAATATTTTCTATCGCTATCCGGCAATAGTCAGTCAATTTCTTATTTACTCCGTCATGTGGGATGGCTATTGGTAGGCCTCTTATTAGGGTTTTTGGTTCGTCGCCAACCATAAGTCGTACGGGTTCGACTCCTACAATGGGATTTATTGTGTGATTCAAAATGTCCTCTATTGGTTGGATATATCTCACCCAGGCATTGTGACGTTTGTGACAGAGTGCTCGCAAGTATAGCGATAAATCACGCAGTCCCCGTTCCGATGTGTTGACTTGAGGATGGTATTTAGACACATGATAACACTTTATTCCTAGTTCCGACATCTTGTCTTTAAACTTCTTACTAGTGAATGGCGTTCCATTGTCCGACAGAACTGCAGTGATGGGCTGGTATTTAGGAATGTAATCTGAGACAAGTTTTCTTAATACTGCAGTGGTAGTTGCTGTGCGCGTAGTGTACAGTTTAACAAAATGTGAGAAAACGTCGTAACAGATCAAAATATATCTCATGCCATACGCCCCTGCAACTAATGGTCCGTGAAAGTCCAAGGCTACCAATTCCCCTTTTCTCTCTCTAGATACGGTCATTGGTACTCTATCGTATTTGACATTCATCGGTTTCGCTTTTTGGCATAAGTCACAGCAGCTGACATATTTTCTGATTTTTCTCCCCAAATTCTTAATATACATTTTGTCCTGAATGTACAGCAACATTCTATTCGTTCCTGAATGGCCTAGCTTTTCATGGACGATAGAAATTATTTTAGTTTCTAATTCCTCCGGAATGTACACTTTCCATTCTTTCTTGTCCTTCCCACATAGCTTATATATTACATTGTTTACCATTTGGTACTTTATCTCACTACTGTTATCATTTTGATCCTGATTAAGTTCCTCCAGCCCTAACCTTATCAATTCGATCTCTGGGTCATTGCGTTGAAATCTTTCTATGTTCCGAAAATCGCGCTGCAAGGTCAGCTCACTGAACATCTTTATTTGCATAATCTGAATTTGATTCCCGTCGCTTCCTGTTGCTTCCGGTAATTCAGCTTTATTGCGAGAAAGATAGTCACATAGGACGTTATCCTTTCCAGCCACGTGCCTAATTTCCAGGTCAAATTGACTCAGTTCGTGAACATAGCGTGACAATTTACTATTGCCTAGCTTCATTTTATTTAGAAAGGTCAAACTAATGTGGTCAGTGTACACTACGATTTTCTTATTGAATACGTACTGTCGGAACTTCGTCAAAGCATGATACATCCCAATTATCTCCAAGCAAGTCACTGAACCTTTACTTTCAATCGGGGTTAGCCCGCGTGACGTAGTTGCTATAAGGTGTTTATTACCATCCTCATGCTCTTGCATTAAAATTCCCCCTACAGCTAGGCAAGATGCGTCCACGTAGATAATATATCCCAAGTCATTCCTAGGCCTTTCTAATAGTACTGCCTTTTTGAAAGATTCTTTGATTTTCTGAAAAGCTTCCTCTTCTACACGAGTCCACTTAAACTTGTTTTGCTTTCGTAATAACTTTCTAAGCGGTACGGCATATTCAGCGTATCCGGGAATGAATCTATCCTGATAATTAAAAATCCCTAGGACTTTTCTGACTTGCCTGACTGTCTTGGGTCTGCTAATGTTCATTATGGCTTTTATTCTTTCAGGGTCAGCTGACACTCCATCCTTTGAAATAATATACCCTACGAATTTCACTTCATTACAAAATAAACTGAGTTTCTGGGGATTTATAGTCATTCCGCTTTCCAAGAACGTATTTAATACAAGGTCAAGTTTCTCTATATGGGTATCAAAATCAGTCGTATGAATTAAATAGTCATCCACGTATGCTGTTATATTTGGTCCAGTACCTTCCGGGAACATAACCTGGAGTGCACGTAAAAGCGCGCTCCCGGAGGTCCTCATTCCAAACGGGGTCCTACAAAACGAAAATACGGATCCTTGGTGCACAAACGAACAGTACTTCCTGTCTTCTTTTCTCAGAGGAATCTGCCAAAAACTGGACGTAAGGTCGATACTTGTAAAATATTTAGCATCGCCCATCTTAGCTAAGAGATGATCGATTGGTTCTGTTTTTACTCGATCAGGTTTCATATACAAGTTTGCGGTCCTCAGATCCAATGTCATTCTTAATGTCTTATTAGCCTTATAAACCCAACATATAGGACTGACGTAAGGGGAATCGGATCTCTCTATAATTCCGTCCTGTAACATTTTTGTAATCACTTTATTGGCCTCTTCTCTAATAGACAGCGGTAATGGTCTGCTTTTATGATTAAATATAGGCGGATTATCCATGCTAATAGAATGTTCATAAACTAAACAGCATCCAGGGGAATTACTGTACACGCCCATATTATTGGTTAGCACCTTAAATAGCTTATCTTTTTGAGGTTCCGTTATTGATGTGATATTATCTACTTTATTTCTCAAGATTTCAAGGATTTCAGATTCAGTCAACCTATCGTTATATTCCCTTCCATTTTCATGATTGCAATGTTCCTGCTCATTTCTGCTCGTTCCGCACATATTTATTTCGCAATTCAGTCCGACATCATAAATCTCCTCTAAATAAGCGTTATTAAATTCGTCGATTTCAACATTCAGATTGCATCGAGTTAATGACCCTGTATTTGGTGCCTCGATAATATTCCCTGTGTTGCCTCGACCTTCATTTTGACTACTTGCTTGGTTCTCACGACCTTTAGTGTCAAATAAAATTTCGCTTATTATTTCCCCCTCTTCATTTTGATCTTGCCATTCAGATAGGCTTTCAATAATGAAGCATTCGTCCTGAATTGCGAGTTCATTATTGGAACAATTAGAGCTGTCATAAACATTACTTTTAAGAAATGGAACTTCAATAACGTCATTTTCGTCTTTTATTTTCAAACAATTTTCCTCAAAGCTTAAAATCCCTTGATATTCCTGTAAAGTATCACAACCTAAAATATACGGATGCATTAAATTTCTGACCACAAGCATATATATTTCTGTGTGCCAAGATCCTATGCTTAAAGGTACCATTATTTGCTTGTCTACTTTATATTTAGTTTTATTAATGGCCGTCGTACAATAAAGTCCTGGGACGTCTAATTCCTGCAGTTTAATTCTATTTTCTTTTAACTCTAGATAAGCCTTTTCATTTATCACAGACATTGAACTACCAGAATCCAATAAAATCTGAATTTTTAAGTTCCCAATATTAGCCTCTATTTGTGGTGGATTTAATATTTGCTGGTTAGTTTTATTTACATTGTAGGACATTTCTAAGTTATGTACATTATTTATGAGTCTATCCTCGGAAGGCCTGGTACCATCAACAGACGTAATACGACTCGCTATCACATCTCTGTTCCGTTTAAATCTCCGTTCTGTGGGCAATCATTCTGAGAATCAGTTGCGTGATTTTGCGTGCGGTGAAATTCATTTGCATTAGGGTTCAGAGCCTGTCGTGTTTCTGGCACACGTCCACAATTACTACCTTCATTATCTCTAAATCGCACATATCTTCCGTCTCTTAACTCCCCATATCTGGCATTCCTATCAGCATTCCCTACCTCAGTTTCTTGGAACGCAATATGATTGACAGATACATTTTGCGGTCTTGACCCAGTTCTGTCACCGTGATTGTTATTGCGCTGACCTTGTTGACTGTAACTTCCTCTGTTATTATTAGTTCCATTGCCTCGGTCATTTCTCTCCCGTGAATAATTATTGTTTTGATTATTCCTCCCATTATTTCCGGGTCGATTCTCCCGATTATCATTAAAATCTCGCCTAGGCCTTGCTGCATTATCAACGTGGCTAGCATTATTTCTGTTATTTGCATAAGAATATGCCCCATTGTCACCCTGATTTAGACCTTTATTTCCTTGGTCATATCGCGCATAATTTTCCTGTCTTCCTCCGCTACGATTTCCTTCTTCAAATTCAGCTAATAGGCTCAACATTTCTGCGTAGGAATTTGGTTTGGCTACCGCTAATAATTTATGAATTTCAGGCCCAAAGTGCTTCATAGAAAGTTGCAGTACGTCCTGTTCAGAAAACATAGTTTGCAATGATTTCGCAATTCTGATTAGTCTTAAGAAATATTCGGTTAGTGTCAAATGACCTTTATCATTGTAGCTTCCCGCATATAATTCAGTACGTGCCTTCATTTGCCTACTTGGACTCCAATATTTTTCCATAAACAATTTTCGGAATTCTTGGTAACTTACTCCCTCGGCTAATACAAATTGACACCAATCCTTGCATTTACCTATCAGACCCTTTTGAACTAATATCATTTTGTATTCCTCTGGAATCCCCTTCAATTTAAAGTACGTTTCCATTTCCGATATAAATTGATGTGGATTAGACAAATTTTCATCATTATACCGCGGTAACGCCCACTCAATTCCAAGAATATTAGTTAAGTGTACATGACTTTGACTAGTACTCGGGTGAACAACATGATTACTAAGGCTTACGTCACTTCGCGTAATGTCGGAATCTTGGCTAATGCTCGGAGCTAATGGTTCTCCATTATGACGTTCATTACTTTGCAAAATATTTGCACTTGCAAAATTTATAGGTGGAGTACAAACTCCTCCGCCATTTGCCTCGATTCTCGTACAAGAAATGCCATTACTCATTTTGTCAACCTTATCAGAAAAATTATTTATTTCTTTGGTAATGCAATTTTGTACCCCTACTACTTTCTGAATTTCTTTCGTCAATTTCACTTCTATCTCCTTAACTTGTCCCTGGAACCTATCATTTAATTCTCCGATATCAGCTGAGAATGATTTTACCAAATTATTTTCCAAGCTTTTATTCTGGTCCCTAATCTCATTTCGCAAAATACTATTATTTGTTTCTATCTTCTTATCAACAGTATCAATAGTATTGGCAAGTTTCTGCTCTACTTCCCTATCTTTGTTTACAAACTTAGCCGTTATTTCTTTCTTATTCTGATCAATTTCATTTTGTACTTTATCAATTCTACCATCTAACCTAGCATTGTTTATAGTACTTTCTTCCCTTAATTTGTCGATCTTTTCATCATTTTTCTTTAGATCCCCAGAAAGTTTATCAACTGATCTTTTAAGTTCATTTTTCAAGTCAGTTGAAATATGATCTATTTTATCAGCTGTCTCACTAGCTAACTTCCTATTCTGCTCTGCATTTTCCTTGGAATTTTTATCTATTTTATTAGCTAATTCCCTGTTTTGTTCTTTAGTTTCACTAGCTAACTTCCTATTTTGCTCTGCTAATTTCTCGTTCTGTTCTTTCGTTTCTTTAGAAGTCTGATCTATTTTAGCCATTAATACCATCATCCAAGACTGCATCCCTTGTTCTACATTTACCTGGCTTGTCATTGTATTCTCTATATTTTCCTCATCTATTTGAGCTGATGGCTCGTCTCTGTTTGCCCGCTCCTGATTACTTTCGTTTATCTCTATTTCCTCATGGCTACTTATAACTTCCCCTTGTTCGTTATTTTGCATTACTTCAATTTCACTACTAGTGAGCAAATCCTGACTGTCCTGATCTATTGAGTTTTCCATTTTAGGCTTTATTATTTTCCCGTTACGTAGTGTTAACATAACCCTGACCTAACCTTATTCACTGCACTGGAATCACTGAGTAAAAAATCATGCTCTCTTACCTTTTTACATACATATATCAGCAACATAACACTGCATGCAAATACATATAAACACTCTTATTTCTAATGACATAAACAATACCCTCTTATCAACTAAAATTACAAAAATTTTCTTGTATTCCCGCGGTCTTCTCTCTTGTTCTGCCCGCTCCTAAATTTCTTTGTTCCGGTTGAATTCTCCTCTTGTTTAAAGTTAGGCTGACTTTATTTGAATACTGTTCCGTTGCAGCACTAGTATGAATCACTTACTGAATATTTGGTGTACTTTAAGTCTATCTTTTTGAACCCTTAAGATGGCGTTAAGTATGAAGCACTCGCTGAATATCTTGGTGTAATTTACTGTTGTTTTAACCTTACTATTTAGCTAGTATTACTGTTTTTTTCGAAGCCCCTTAAGTTGCGGCGCCAAGTATGAAGCACTTGCTGAATATCTTGGCGTAATTAATTGTTGTTTTAATCTGTATCTGTCTCTCTTTTTTAGCCCCTTACGTTGGCGCGCCAAGTATGAAACGGTTCGCTGTGTGGTTTTTAGCCCTTACTTTTAACTATCCAGGATGTGTCTGGGAACCACAAAACGACCGACCACGGTAGCTCAGTGGATGCAACAGAGTGTCTCTATCTTATCTGCAGGGGATCTAGGGTTATTTGTCCAATATATATACTAGTAATAATGTCAAAAAGATTACTGGTATGATTAGGTTTTATTTCTGTTCAATAATGTTTTCAGCAATTAATCACTTGAAAATTGGGTGAAGAGTTCGGAATGTCTGGACGATAGAACGCTCGTAATATTGAAGTTACTATCGAGGATTTTATGTAGTAATGACGTACAATTGTTACGTGTTAATACTGTCTTTAATTTGCTTCGTCGAACACAAGTACTTACGTGTCACTGAATTTACTTTGGTAGTAACTGTAATTTAGTTCTACCGCAATTCCTATTACAAACTGTTCTTATTGATGATTATTTATTGGTACCGTATCAGGATCCTCCTGATATGATACTATGACTTTATAAAATATAATGTGCTTCACTTGGCACTTTGAAGCCAAGAAGCGAAGAAAAATGTCCTGCCCCGACTATCTCGGTGAAGGGACCTCGTAGCAGTGTTCGTCTCTCACGTGCATTCCAGCGTCCTTCGTTCCTTAAGTCATCTATCCTCACTTATTTCTACAACCAATAATAACTACTATTAGAGCATTTTACCCTGTTTTGCAATGAGAGATGTACTCTCATTGGTTACCTTCATTTGAGCGTCTCAATGCTGCTCCGAGTAGGAAGTATTGCTTCCCAGCTCAGTCAGTTCCCGTTATCGCCCAAGGATTCTTGGAACATCTATACAAAATATTATTCCCACTCAAAATTCTTAGTACCTTCTTTTGACTGTTCTTGAGTTCTATTCTGTAAGTTTTTGCCACAATACAAGTGCACTTTTCTACAATGAGTGTCTCTTGTATCATGCTGTGGTTGAATAGCAGAATGTATTTCCCTCACTGTTTTTCCTTGAATTCCGTCTGAGTTATAATGTGAAGTTTTGCTAACTTGAAATTTAACTTACTGCAATGTTACTACAATATTATTTATTTATTTAATTACTGGAATTATTATCATTTAATATCTATTTCTTATAACCTTTAATTGTAATACTAACAATGCTTTGATGTATCTAATCTTATTTAATATGCTCAATAATGTTTTTATATCTATTCTGATTATAATCATGTTTAATCCATGGTTATGATCCTATCAATCTTTTTATTTTATTTATTGCAAAATTGGGAACAGTAGTGGAATATTTCATCTTATTCATCAAAGAGGGCATCTTCTCTTCTGTTTTAAACATTTTTTATATTTTTCCATTACTGTTCCTGATTTTGCAGTAAATAAAATAAAAAAGGTACTGCGAAATTAGGCATGTTTGCCCTACATATTACAATTTTGCAAAAACAATATTCATGAAACTTAAAACAACTTTGTATCTTTGCTTATTTAAGAAGAGACGACAGATTGGTGTAGTAAAGTCAAAATTTAGAAAATTTAAATATAATATTAACTGATAACGTTCGTGTGTAAATAATGGACAATGAAATAAGAGGTGCCTAACAGATTGGCTTTCCTCTTTACATTTACAATTTGCAGAGGTAGAAATTTTAAATCTATGTAAGTATTCACCAAATTTCCCATGCCCTGTTAAGAATTGAGTCATAATATAAGCTATTATAAAGCATTATTTGGCAAAGAAAATAAATTTCAGTTTCAGTGTTGAAAGATGAAACTTAATTAATTACAGTACCAGTTTGCCTATGTAGGATTTTTTCGAAATTTTAGATTATATAGCTTATATTTTAATTTTCAATTTAACCTTTGAAATTCTGTTGTTTGTGTCACTTTGTGGCAGCTTCTAATGAGGAAATTCTTATTAAAAAATATATATTTGCAAACAGAAGCGTCAGCCACATTCCAAGAAATATGGAATCTGTCGAATACTGCATACCAACCATTGCCGTCTTAATTCAGACTAGTCATAAAGACAGCGTAAAAGAACATCCTTCTAAGAGAATGAAAAAGAAATTGCAAACACTAACAATTGCAATTTTAAATAGAATTTTCTTACATATTTCCCAATATTCGTCTTGAAGGAATCGTATTTCATGCTTATTTACAATCGAACAAATTTAGCAATATTTTTTTTATATAACTTGCTCAACAGTGATATTTTAAGTTGCGGAAAAGCTACAAATTACTAAGGAAAGCTGTTTTGTAAACTTTCGCGCTTATCGCTGCTACCAAAAAATAAGGTCTCTAGTCATAAAACGGCAACTGAGTATTGGAGTAGCGTCCATCAAGGTAAGAATTGAAAAAAAAAAAAAAAATAGGGTAGAAGCAACGAATAAAGAGGGGGCTTATATTTAACGTAACGTAGAGCAACATTTAAAGGTGGAAAACTAATTTCGCAGTGGGCCTACATACATATTATGCCTAGCCTACCTTAACTAAGAGTTCGCTTATAAGTTACAATAAACTATATCATTTTTCGCAAAAATAAGTTATAATTAATTGCAGAATGTAGCACTGATATTTTATTAAAACAATATAATCTGTGTCAAGGCTACAAATAAATAATTGGCATAATACGCAACGCGTCTGTAATACCATTTATGAATACACGAGTTATTTCATGAAACGAGCATACGACTGCTTTTGTTTGACTATAATTAAATGCCCAAGTTTTAAGTTAACTGAACACCTTATAATTCATCAATCAAGCGACTCTCTCGTCTCAGCGATCAGCTATTAGTAAGTTCTCATCTTCCGCGGAACATGACAAGTATAGTGGAGGCTAGACCTATGTAGACAGTCGGGATGCTTTGAGGATTAAGCCATTGTCTGGCACTTAAGGAGTGGTATGGTAATGACTGAACGGCAATCGTCTGGTGCCCCACGTGGAGTCATAGCTAAAATGTCAAAAATTCAGAAATGAGCACTGATTGGTTGCACACGAAATTCTATTGGCTGTCAGGCAAATTCAACGCCCAAGAAAACACGCTGAAAATCCAGAATATACAACTCTATTGTCCAAGACACCCTCATTTCAAGTTATTTACTGCGGATTATAAGAGTCTGTCGGCATTGCTTTGAAGAAAGTTGTATATGTAGAAGTAGTCTCCACTATAACAGCTTACAGGGATCATAGGGCTTCCCTTGGAGTTTTAACCTCAAAGCAACGCAAATTAAAACACATGAAATTGACTCAATTTAGTGTAGTATTAAAATTAGTAGGAACAGAATTGATTTTATTTTAAATACAGGTTGTTTATTATGCAATTTGAATTGTTGCTTTCAACGCTTAAAGGTTGTTCCGTGTACGATATTAATCGATAGTTGGACTAGTGTTATAATGAAATACAGTATCATAATGGATGCCATTATAGATCATAATGGATGAAAAGTGGCATGTGCTGACCAGACAGCTATCTGGCCTATTTCCAAGGCCTGTGTTATTGCATTCACTTATAAAATGCACCAAGTGTTGTATTTGCCAATTTTAAATCAAGAAATTTAAATTCACAAAAATAAAAACTATGTTGAAATCAGCTGTTTGATGCGCAATGGACTGGGACACCCGCTAGGGTGTAGTAGAGCCCTACTCGGATATTATTACCCTACTGATTTTTTTTTTTTTTAATAACAGGTAGGTTTTCTGTATGGAATTAATACAAACAAACGCATTGTACGACAGTAATATGTAACATACTATTATATCGACACCGTACTGAAAAAGGAGAGTTGACTTATCTGAATAGGTTACCTGTTTAAGAGCATTGTGTAACTTGGGCGAGGGTGCGTTGGCAGGTGTCCCGGCATTGTTGGCAGCCATCTGCTAGGGGAGACTTCATATCCGGTACACTGTCAGCTGTCCTCTGTACCAAGAATCACGTTTAAAAATATGTTCCCTGCCTGCTCGTATGAAATATGTCGAATACAACAACAACAAAAAACCATTCCAGCGACTTCCACGTGTTCCGTGATAGATGAGTCGCGTGCTCCTGCCATACAAATTTACTTAAAATAACCAGCAGCTTTTAATAGACCGGTAAATTGTGTGTTGTCCCACAACTTAGATTTCATAAATACTGTATGACCTTCTTAAGCTGTCTTCGTGTCTTGAACTTTTAAAGAACCGATGTTTGTTGTCCCTTACAGATAACTCACTGAATTATTAATTTGGATGCAACAGTCGGCTATACTTTAAAATGGAAAAAATAAATAAATAAAATAAAAAAACCACGAAGTAATGCTGAATCTTATGAGTAGGGCCCGGAAACTTATGAAAATTTGTATTTTTAATAATGCACCATATTACATGCTAGGCCTAGTGTCAGAATATGTACAAGACATGAAAGAAATAACAGAAAATCGAAGATTTCATTTGCATATTTTATTACTTTTGTGATAATGCATCGCTTTTCGTTGATATTAAAATATTTGTGCATATTTTATTAATTAGTCCCATTTTAACGGAGTATTCTGATAGATTTTTTAAATACTGTGCATATCTCTGTTAAATCGGACTCTTCAAGGATATTTGGCTAAGTAAATGCTTTGAGAATAATTGACAGTAGTTGACTGTGCATACTGTAAAGTTTTCGGAACTGATTGCCTAGTATTAAAGCGATGTTTTACTTCATTAGTTTCAATTTACTAATTTTTTTGCATTGACTTTGTTTTTTAAAAGTATTGAAATGCAATTTGTAGAATTTCTACTAATTTTTGTAATATATAATGTAACTCAGCTAACAAGAGAACGTAAAGTATTAAATTTACTTAGATGAGCATTCTTATTGGTTCCGGAACATATTTTACAAACTTTAGAGCATATTTTCATGCATATTTCGTCTTCCGGGCCTTACTTATGAGTGATGTGGCGTCGTAATTATGAGTTAATTTGGTTAAAATTACGTATTGTAGGTAAGAAAATATGCGCAAGGTTTTTTGTATAACTAGTAAACCCTAGCCTAAAAATGTTCTATTTTCCCCCAAACACATAATCAACACTAAATTTCTTTAAGAGGACACCCGGCGGAGATGGTACTTCCCCCCCCCCCATATTGACAACAGTGTGAAGACTGATGAAGTGCCGAGTACTTTTGGTAACCGATTACTATACACGTATACAGTATCACCTCAAATATCTTAACTAATGTGGACCTCGTAAAACTGAAAACTTGCATAAAAGGACGATTGCTTTTTATCCTTACAAGATGCCCTGATGATGGCTCCATGTAACCGAAACAAGATCTTAAACATTTTGATCGTTTCAAGTACCGGCAGTTTAAGAGATTGCACTTATATGTCTATAATTAGTATACCGATACTATTGTGGTTATTAAAATTGTATTATTAATTAATAGGCTACATAAATTAAAATTAACTGATCCTCGGTTAATGGAGGTTTGGATAACCGTTATTTTATTCTTTATTTTTAATGCGCATTTTCGTAGAAAGTTAGTGATTTTTTATTTCTCTTGTAATTTCGTATCGAAGTAAACTGTGCTAAAATGACTTACGGTAGAGTACGATTACTTCCACAAAGTCTCTGGCCTTGAAGACTAACCCAGCCAGCGAGCTTCTCGTTACCACTTGCGCAAACTCGCATGCGTGTAAATCAGTAAGCTACTGTTGAGCACAGAGTGAAGATCACAAAGCACGTTGCCAGTCGTAGAAAATACTATAATAGTTGAGTGGAAGGATAATGCCGCAGCGATACAGAGGCAGACAACACGTGGAGTGGGATAGAAGAGCTGAGCCAATCAGGGTGCAGCTACCTCCCCTAGGCAGGAAGTCTAGGAACGGTGACACTCGCTCCTAAGGTATATACGTAAAAACCCAGAGACTTTGTGGAAGTAATCTTACTCTACGAATTGATTGACAAAGAACGAAGGTTTTATTTAACGCATTCATTCATTATGAGACTGAATATTAAAGACGGTGACCAACAAAATACAGAACTATCAATCTGAGAACACAGTACAAATCGATCCCCATACATTCGTATAAATTCAATACAAACTACATAGCATGTTGAGAAGTTATATATCGCTTCGGGCAGGTTTTCTCTCCAGTATCATCTTGTGACATCGCTAAAATCGATGCAAAAACGCATTATCCCTGATTCTGAGAAAAGAGTTAATGGGAATTTAATTGCCAGTGCTACGTCCAGTTACCAGGGTGGTAGCCATCCCAGATAATTACAGAAAGAACAAAAGTGATTTCTGCAATTGAAATTTTGAGTCTGCTGACAGCGCTGGGCTTCTTAATGCGGAAAGTCTTTCATTTCCTGAGTAAATTGGCTCCAATTGTTAATAGATAATTACCTACTGCTTAGAAAGGCTTAAATACCATTCATTTGAAACTTCGTTCTACATACACCGGAGGAAAGGGCACTATTTCACAAATATGGAACTTTGCATGACAGCTAAAATAATTTTTCTACGAAACTGTTTGTTTTATTTTTTAATAAATTTCCCGTTCATGCAATTGTAGAGAAAATTCAATTTGCTGGCAGTTGAATAAAAACCGAGAATACATTTCTCAGGGCAATATTCCCTTTGGCAATAATTTTAATTTGTTCCTTGCTTGGAAGAAACAAATCGTATTGAACCTGACTTTGCTGTCACTATTAGCCTTATCACTCTTTCCTTATGGTAATGTGCATTTAACAGAAGCCTTTTTCGGTCATTTACCTTCTCCGCAATTCAAATTTTTATCAACCAGACCTTGAAATCTTAAAATATAATTTTAGACCAATAGTTGGAGACTGTTCATCTAATCATTATTACTTTTGATGCACTAGAGATGACATCCTTGTTTCAGCGGTATTCTACAGATGTGTTGCCACTATTAAAAAATCAACTCTCGTTTACACGATGGCACTTGGTATCGTAACTACTTTCATGAAAGTTATTTCGTGAAACTAACTTTATTACACCCATTTTCTTCAAAACTAATTCTAGGGCAACCGTACGTTTCCCCTTATTTATGAAATTCATGTTACTGAAATCCCATATACACGTTTGAAACACATATGAATCCAGGCATTTTATAATTTGCTCACTTCCCCACTTAAATTTACAAAACGCGAACTAAATATGTCTATAATCTCAAAATTACTATATAGTTACGTGAAAAGTTGGAATTAGCCGAAACTGCCTAGTGTCGTAACTCACTCACGCCAGTACATCTCGCGCATGCGCATTCAAGCAAAACATAGTTGTGAAACTTAATGACGAAATCTAATTTCATTGTGTAAACTAGCCTTTATTGAGACAAGAGTTTATAGTATCATAGGACGCTACACGATATAACTTATTTATAATGGCTTTGTAAAGAACTTCCATTGAACATGTTTCTTCTCTCGAAATCATCTATTATACTATTAAACCGTCCGAAAAATCACCTGTACGAGAAGTCATGAGTGCTAGGATTTGTGGCTAAATTTGTACGCACATAATATGGGGTAAAAATTCTCAAAATATGAAGTAACATATGTAGGCCCTACTCATTCGTTCAATGGTGCAAAATAATATAAAGAGCACTTGTATCTTATCAACGTTGCTTAGTTATAAAATGAGTACAATTATTGATTTATTGATTAAACATGAAAGCCAAAGAAAAGAATACAAGTCACACAACAATTTAAAGAGTCACACAACAAAAGTTTAACCTTCGTTATGTAAATGAGACTACAATTTTCTGTTGCTACAATTTGGGGGGCACATCTTAATATTTTAATAAGAACTGCTTATTTTGAAGCTGTGGGTTAAATTTTCAAAACTGAAGCTGCATCTATTGTCACCGAAAATTGCTTTGTACTCAGTAAAATTCCGTTCAACATCGCAAGAAGTAACAAAGATCATCCTAAATCTTGTAACATCTTGAGCCACATCTGGTTCTAGTGTTTTATACATTTCATAGAAATCCAAGTAATCAACTTTAAAATCCTGGTAAAATAAAATTAAAAAAAAAAAAAAATGTGACAAGAATAACTTTAAACCATAAAATATGCAACATAATTGAAATAACATATCCAATTATGTAAAGATATGCTAATATTATAGGAGAATGCATTATCTATGTTGAATGTTACTGTACAATAACAGTGGAAGCCCGGTCACAAAATCATTGTGCCTTACAGTACTGCATATTGACATAACTTATCTGTCAGTGAGGTAGACCATTTAGGGCAGTCAGTCATAGGAGAGAGGTTCTATCTGGCGCTGCGAATTGAACTCTGGCGTAGCTCAGTTGGTAAGAGCATTGGCACGGATAGCCAAAGGTCCTGGGTTCAGATACTAGTGTCAGAGGAATTTTTCTCCTATATAATTATCATGTAATGTCCAACAGAGACAATAATCTGTGGTACATGAATGCATATGTGTGTGTGTGTGTATATATATATATAAAGACATGCTAGTTTTTCTAAAATATTTAGCCTAAAAATATGTACTATGCCTGAAAAATATGACGCATATGGAAAATCAAAGCTGTCTTAATCCATTCCCAAATGTTCCAAATCGTAAACATATATCGAAATTCTAACTTTAACTAAAGTACAAAACAAGTATGTAGGCCAATTTACATAGTAATGCAAGTCCTAATCATAATGCTGCCTAGTGAACATACCATGTACGTGTACATGGCGTTTCGTTGTAAATATAGGTACTGTAACTACATATATAGGCTACGTGTAAAGCGTGCTTGAGATAAGAAGTATCAGTGAGAGCTGCACAATGTGATGAAGAAAGGGGTCCTGTGTAGGCCTACCTCTCAGGAAGAGATTCCAAGTGATTACAGAAATAACAACACACAGTGTGGATAATGATCCACGTGACAGATACATCGTCATGGTGATGAGAACAGAACAAGTGAGCATCTGTCTCCGCATTTATTCAAGTGTTTGTGGTGGGATTGGATGTAATCACCTCTTCCCATTTCAATATATCTTTCTTGATTTTCCTCTCTTTCTTTCATTTTCTTTTGTGTGTGTATGAGGCCATATGAAAGGTTACGGATACGCCGTTAAAATAAATCTGATGTCTTAATATTTCGCATTTGAAGAATGTCTTATTTCAATGGGGGAAAAAAACTTATGATGAGTAGTGCTGTCAATATAATATACTGTACATACAGTTCAGTTCTAACTCCTGTAGCCATTTCTGAGGGTCTGCAGGGTGTCACGGAGAAGAGGGAGGCACGGTAAACAGATCAGAGTTGTTCCCTCCTCCGCTAAGTTTACGCTTCACCAAAAGGGCTACAGTTATCAGAACCAGACTGTAGTTAATTAACTCGTGGCGGTACGTCCCTAGAGGGATGGGATTAGGCCTACCATCCGACCGCTGCCTCATCTACCACAGGCAGATGACAGGATTGGAGGGCATGTGGTCAGCATGGCGACATCTTCGGCCATTAATGATGGTTTTCGTGACTAGAGTAGCTTCTCCATTAAGGCCGGGTGGGGTGGGCCGCATAAACGTGCCTAGAAAGGGGAGGTAAACTCAGGTAGAGAAGAACAAATGCAGACCTTGAAAAATTATATTTCCATGATTTTATGAATCGCTCTATAACGTTACTAAGAAATACCAAGTATGTAAATTAAGTCCTCTATTAACATGTCTATTAATAACCTAAATTCTAATGCCAAACAGATAATTTTACCCCGAAAATATCAGAAGAGAGGAACTGTAAAATGAAGGTAATGCTTTCTTGAATCATGATTCATCAAAACACAGCGAGTGTCGCGTCCGTCACGAAATTCACGCTAATTCGAATTTTGCTAACAATGGAGTCGTGCACCTCTCACCCGCTGTATTTAGATTCGTACATTCCTTTTCACTGCCCATATATTGTATCTTTTGTTAAGTGTCTGTCTCAGTTCAGCGTTGTAGAAAATCACATACACATAACTTTATTATTACTAACAACTCGCAATATTTTAGTTATTAATCCACTTCTGGTCGTCAACGCTCTATTCCTAGGATAAATAAAGTCTGGAATTTACATACGAGAAAAATAATGGCCGTCGTGTGTAACGGAATCAGTATTACACTTTGCTACCTTTTTAAAATTAACTTCACATCATTCTGTAATTTAGGAACTGGTGTTTGTAAAAATTATAACATTCCACTTTACTCAAATTGTGAAGAAATAGAAACACCTTAACGACTTTAATTTTTCTCGGCCAGTGATGATTTTTCGAGGGTACTGGGTTCATAACCCACGAATAAATCATGAAAAGGAAAGTAAAGTCTGCGAAAAAAATGGATTTTATTAGAAATGTTAACTATTGGACAATTTAAGCCTGTTTTAAAGAAGTACTTCATCACAAAATATTAAAATTACCTTTAATTTATTAATCTTTAAAGGCTTCTCTGGGTGAAAACTTACCAGAGAGAATTTTGCTTTCTTTGCTATAATGTTGCAAATCTGTGTTGGTCTTTGTCCTTCCATGTATGCTACCCTCTCGTAAGTCTCCACTCTGTGCCCGTTGACGTAGGTTGTGTTCAATAGGTTCACCGTTCGTGAACGGTGAATCACCGCGCATGGGTGATTTTTCACCCAGTGTAAATGCAGTAGGCCTATGATTTTTCTTGGCATATTGATTTTCAGTTTTTTTAAATAATATGGCCTACATCAAAGAATTTTAAGGATGAGGGTAAAAAATTTAATCGGACGATTATGCAAGATTGCAAATCGTTGATGTCTCAGATATTTATGGATCAGAGCTGGAAGATTCCAGTGATGGCGAAATTTGTAGCATGTAGGTGTTGAATTGGAAGTTAAGTATTTATATCTCTTCTGAAAGTAACACTTTCTTTAAAAGGACGAACAAATAAAACCTAAATCTTGAAATTTATAGGTTATGACTTTTTAAAATATATGCCCACAAGAAGGCTGTTACTTAATTTTTAAACATTAAAGTGTAACCTAGTTAAGAATCTCAATCAGATTATATAAAGAATTTCGTTTAATTTGAATTAAACAGAAAATAGGAAAAATATTTAGGGGTGACAATTTACCCAAAGGCCTGTAGCGTTGGCGTGAGTTCAAAAAAGTGTATCCTTTAAGGGTTAATTATAATGTTATTTGGGTTTTCCACGCATTGCTTTAATCATCGCCGAAATATACATAGAAAATGCATTTTACAATACTTTTTACAATAATCCAATGAAACATAAAATATATCAGATCAACAAAATAGTTCGGAATGTATATTCCCCCTTTTTATATTTAATAAAAAACTGACAAAAATTACCAAAATACCGGTACCTCGGTTTAACGTAACAATTTTTTTTATGTTGTTCTTCCACTCAGCCGTTCAACTCGGCTTATCCGTACATGCATATCCAGGGGGAAAAAAGCTTTTAACTTCATGAAAAGCTACCTACAATTGAAAGACGAATTTTTTCCACTTCTAAATTGTTTTAAAGAACTCGTGATTTCAATCAAAATAGTGCTTCATCTACTAGGGCTCTGCATATCTCTTTTCACGATAATAATTAGCGAATTTTCCAGGACAGATTTTGCCTATCCATATCAATGTTCTCTGAGATTGACAGCAGGACTTTTTTAAACAGGTACTGTGATAAGAAGCCCGGATTTATAAAGAAAACAAAACAGTAACACAAACAAGCAAATAAGACGAAAATAAAATAAAGTATCAGTTTCGCAGAAATCTTATCTTATTCATGGCTGTTACTACTGTATAACTGTATACACTAGTAAAGAATGCCATCCGCAGATTTTCCTGTGTAAAACGTCTACGTCATGAGTGAAGAATGTTTTGTAAAGCGAAAATGAACTTTCGACGTCGCACGACGCCACAGGCGCATTTGAAAAACAGTTCTTCTTCGATGAATTCCTGTTTAATGTGTTTCTTCACCAGAAAGCTTTTCAGAAATCTGATGGTGTTTTATATTATTATATTTATTATTATTATTATTATTATTATTATTATTATTATTATTATTAATATTAGTATTATTCAATTTGCAAATTTAATTATCCTTATTTTACCTTTCGCTGTGATAGGGTTTTAGTTACAGTACTAATTAATGCAATTTGAATTAATTTACAGTTTGCTCAATTTCCATACTTAGGCCTACATATTAACAATATAAAAGATAAGAATCAAATTAATTAACAATCAAATATTAAATACTAAATCAAAGTTTCTTAAAGATAGAATTTAAATAGTCACAAAATTTCTTGTAGCAGCATTTGTCAAAGGCTGAGTAATAATTTCCTGTCTTTGGACTTCCAAGTTAGAACATTCAAACATAAAATGTGATATAGTCTGATTTGTGTCCATGCAAAAATACATAGCCTATAGATATTGGTTCCTGTTTTAAATCATTCCAGATAGTGCCAACATTTTCCATTACCAGTCAACCAGAATTTTTTAAATAATTCTGTTAGCCGACAAAAGAAAGGAAACCGGTGATAACTTAATGATATCTAGGAGTGAAATAAGCATTTTAATGTGACAATTTTGAGTAAAATATGCTATTTCAAGCCAAAATCTTAAAATAGGCAAGCCAAATCTTTTTCTCCCAGAATAAACAAATTATATACAATAAGTTAACTTACTGTCATATAAAGTTAAAATTACTCGTCAAGGAGTATCTTACGAAATATAAAATTTCTGCTTATGTTTAGGAGTCTGAAAATAAAGATGAATTCTGCTTAGAAATCGAGGCTCTAGGAAATCCAAACTCATAAAACAAGCAAGCTAAATATTTTTCTCTCAGAATATGCAAATTAAGAAGTAAAATCAAAATTACTTGTCAAGGAGTATCTTACGAAATATAACTTTTCTGCATGTGATTAGGAGCCTGAAAATAAATATGCATCTGCTTAGAAATCGGAGCTCTAGGAAATCCAAAATAATAAAATAAGCAAGCTAAATATTTTTCTCTCAGAATATGAAAATTAAGAAGCAAAATCAAAATGACTTGTCAAGGAGTATCTTACGAAATATAACTTTTCTGCTGATGTTTAGAAGTCAGAAAATATATATGCATTTTGCTTTGAAATGCGGGCTCTAGGATAACTATATTTCTCTACTGACCTTACGACCAATTACATTCGAACCTGATCCTGTGTTATCATGATGAGAAAACATCCAGGACAGGATCCAAGACATAGGCGACTATCCTGATGTTCAACACGAACCTGACACGTAGCCTAGTTTACATTCAGCCCGGGAACTGTAGGAAATGTTATCAAGAAAGAATTGTCTTATCTGCATAGGCATTTCACCCTTTCTGACGTGCACCAATTTGAATTGCGAAACCAGAAAACACGACAGTTGAGCGAAATACTGCGTTTGTTTACGTTGCACATTTCAGTTATTTAACAGCGGTAGGTAAAAGCACCAGAAATCACCGAGGAATTTGTGAGTTTTTAATACTTTCAATATCTCTACAAATATGCTTTTTTTATTTCTCTACACATTTTTTAAAATACTGTTGTTACTATTAACACATTTTACTATCAACACTAAGATATCTGCTTACGGCACGCGATAATTAATTTGTAATATCGTAGATCGGGAAGTTCAGGCATTTATTTTAGTTAAAATAGGCAGGCAAAAAGGCGCTTAAAATACTGAAAATAGGCAGTAATATAATTAAAATATTCGTTTATTAAAAATAAAAAAAGAGAGTAATCCCACTCTTTATTTATAAAAATAACTATCCGCGATAGATATTCATTATGTTCGACGTACCCTGCATTAAATTGAACCGTATGATGAAGTAAGTTTTAGACCGTTCAAAAATAAATAAATAAATATTTATAGGGTTCAAGATCCTCAATATACAGAGAGATTACTTTTGCGATGTGCCGAGAAAGCATGGGCCGGCGGCCTGGAAGTTATTCATCGGCCGGTAAAAGCGCTCCAGCGGCACATCGCAAAAATGTCTCTGTATAAATTATATGTGTGACGTTAAATAATAAAATGCAGGTAATTTCAAAGTGCTCGGATTTGAGTGAACACTATTGACATGTATGGACACACTATAGTGTACACTCTTTCAAATCTGCGCTTATTAAACAATTATTGCCCACTGAACAGAACTAGCTCTTTGTAGTCACTCCATCTTTCACTGTATATAACATTACTTAGTCTCCTTATAACGTATCTACAGCTAGACTTAAATTTCCATTATAACATAATTTTACATATTCCTTGTTTTACTTGTAACATTATTACTATTTTCTTTGATGACACGCTCTCTATGAAGCCTATGCTTTTTATGAAACCTATGCTTTTTAATTATTTAATTTATTATTATGGTTAGCCTTAACCTTAGTCTTAGTATCAGTCATAAGTCTCTTATTCACTAATTTACTATTTATGTAACCTATATTGTATATATTTTCTGAAACCTGGTTGAGTGGAAGAGAAGGCCTTATGGCCTTAACTCTGCCAGGCAAAATAAATCATTTACTACTACTACTACTATATTGCAGGGCTTTAGCTAATTGTATAACGCAAGCCTCGAAGGAGACATCTTTGTCGAGTTTTCAGCATTAATACACGTTTGGGGTCCCGTGAAGTTTATTTTATCGGCACAAGAAGAATAGGTCCACTTACACAAAAAATTGTTCCTGGTATTTATTTATGTTCGCGACTCAGTCGCCCCCCAGAGCCATAGTGCCACTAGAAGGATTGTACCTTTGACCTCATCAGGGGTTGAACCCTCAACCTTTTTAAATTTGTGCAGTGCTTCTAACAGTAATTTACTTCGGCATGCTCCGAGCATGGCAGAACAGATTATTAAAATTTTACTTTAAACTGAGATGTGTTTCATCTATTAATTGGCCTTTCGTATTCAAAACTTTTTAGATACTACACTGACGTTCCTAAATGTGTAGACTCATTATTTTAAGGGATAACAGACGTTTGATTTAGCCATTCTGGAAAAAAAAATTAGTGTTATTAACTCGAAAATACTCAATATATAACTGTGCAACATTTCTTGGCAATTGGACATGGAGCAGGTGCTGCGGACATTTCAGTGTGCTTCAAACTGCCAGTGCATATAAACTTTAATTGCCTTTTCTGAGCTTCAATTTGCTTGTTATTTTGAAGGATTCAAAATGTATCTTCTCTCACAAAAATAGAGGTACAGCTATGATTTCTTTCACAGTATACTTCACAATGTGCGAAGCGAAATGTCTAATCAGAATTCTTAGTTATTTAAAAATATTTTAGAATAATCCCAATAATTTTTCTGGGCAAAATATTTTTAAAAAATGAATGTATGAACAATATAAAAAATTCGTTAGTAAATTTGCAAAGCAAGCACAAAAGAATATTTCACAAAAAATCAGGTTCATGTTTTAATATTTGTTGGAGGAGATGACTCTAAAATTTCATTGAAAAATCAATTTAATTGATACCTAAAAATAATTAAGGTATTAGAATGAAATTTTGAACTTCAGTTTAAGTTTATATTTTAGTTAAGTGTGGAAATTTCAAGTTTCTAGTACATGTAGTTTAGAACATCACTCTGAACAATTCGGTCGTCATGAGATTTGTTTATTTTTATTTTCCAGGTGAGTGGAGTTTTCTTATAGCCCTGTGTTGAACACTAGCTGTAAGATTGTAGCTGTTCTGCTCCATTCTGAGTAAGTAGATAACAAATCAATAAGTAGGATGCTTATGACTTTTGTAATGGTAGAATTGTTGTAGTATTCTTTTCCTTTTGGTATTATATATATGGTATTGTGGACAGTTTGGTTTAGCGACTCACATATGCATGATATCACTGTTGCACCCTTGAAAGACATTTGTATTGCATATATTGTTTTATAGATACCGTAAAAATTACTTCCCAGTTATAAAACAAACCGAAAGTAATCTAGTAAAACAAAATTACTTTTAATCTTTTCACTGCTACTGACGTATACATGCGTCCATAAAAATCTATATAGTAGCAGAGATAAACGGTTATTGCTGTAATAATTTATTTAAAATATGAGGATTTATATCCGCATGATAAGACGATAATTCATAGAGACCAGCTGTTTCACTAAAATTGATTTGGAGCACACTAAAGCTTTCATTTCATGATTCTGTACATAAACATACAAATTCAGCTCTGAAAGGGTTAAACGAGCTTCTTGATCCTGGGACCCGTTGGGTTTAACGAAACCATGCTTATTGCAAACATAAATATTCATTTTTAAACGTTGTATACACTTTCTTACTGGATTCATCCGTACCCTACCGTTTCGTATGACCAGGGTCCGGAAGTTAGGCAAAATGCCTTTTCCATTTGAGTGGATATATTAAATAGAGATGAACATGTTTCCGTACATTTAGGGACAGTAGGTAGGCCTAAGAGCACAAAATTCGACCTATTCAGCCCTTCTTAGATGCGAAGGTGCATTACGATGTAGGAATCCTATTTTATAGTGAATAAAAATGTTACATTTCGGTACAAAAGTCGGGTTAATATCGGTGTTATTTCATAAAAAAAGTACCTTCTTTGCTCTTTATTTTACATTATAATCAAAAAGACTCACGGCTTATGTTGTACCGGTATTTTGTTTTGTAGATTTTCACAATTCTCACAATATTTCAAATTTTTTTCGCGAGTATAAAACGACAATATTTTGGCGTAGAAGCGTTTGAAATAAAAGATTACACTTTACTGATCGTAATATCCACAATTCGTGAATCCGTTACTCACGAAAAATAAATATCTCTATACATAAGTTGTAATTATTATCTTTAAAATGGACGTTACATTCGACACACATTAACGGCTACATGTATAATGTTTTATTTACTCTGTACGGTAATTCATGTTAACTTTTACGCAGTAAGACGCAAGCAAATTACGGCACCCTGGACGGCGAAACTTGATGCCCCTGAGGTGAGACCTCAAGACACTTCACGGGGAGTCCAAGAGTCCGTTAAAAAGTTGCGTTTCTCAAGGAACGAGAGAGAGAGATTTCTAAATAAAATATTCCCTTCAGTCTCATTGCACTGAACATCTGGCGTGGAGAAGACAACAATCAAGCCCTTGAAGATCTCTGTCGTACTTCCTCTTGATTGTGCTGGGCTCAGTGTTCCGGAAACCATCATACTTCCCTCGAGCACTTCATGTTCCCGCCAGGAAAGCTTTTTTAAAATTGAAGATACGGAGCTTACATAACTTAGAGTGGTGGGGAAAAAATAAGATGAAAGCACCTGGATTTGTACTACAATATGACAGCTGGTGTATCAAAGAATGGACACACGTTTTATTTGAGAGACATCTGATTGCATTAACTTTCAACATCTTATTTTTATGCGACATTTTTACATGCATGTTTTTCACGAATTTTTCGTCCATGCTATCACGGTGAAAATCTTAATGTTTTGACCCCAGCCCGGTAACCTAGCCTATCTGAGTCTTTGCCTTCTTTACAGCCCACGTGCGTCTTTATATGTAACTTTTGATATATTCACTATCTTTTATTGAAGGCATGGAATATAATAATAATTATAAAACCATTTACGATTTAATTCATCCAGCACCAAAGTATGATACGACTAATTGCGCCTGCACTGAAGTAATCGATATATCGATCGCTACTGAGATTAAAATAGTCAATATACTTCTAAGTTGGTAACCCTTGTAATTTGACCACCATGAGTGTTTTGCACAAAGGTAAGTCCAAGCCCTGGAACGAAGCGGGACAACACAACAATCAGTCCTGAAGAAAGAAATTTTCCACTACTGAAAAATATCCAACTCGACCAGGAATCGAACCCACACTGCCATAGTAGAAGGCTACCACTCCCCCAGGGCGGAATACAATAAGAAAATAACATTTACATTCCTCACTGTCGTAAAAAAAAATAGTATGCAATACACGGGAGCTACGTGCAAAAGTAGTGTCTCGGGAATTAAAAAAACTCGCCGCAAGCGCCTTGGATTTTCAAACCTTCCCTCGCTTTTTGTTATGGAGCACTTTTAGATCCAGTATATCAATATAGGCCTACTATTGTTTTGTTGCTCTTCGTGAATTACTTACGCAACGGGCATGGAGGAATTTTGTATTCATTTTGAAGATAACTAAAAAAGTAAACACGCCACTGGTTTTGTTTCAGGAGCAAACAACATCTTACCAGTAGTCATGTTTATTTCTGGAAAACAGCAGGCTTCTGGTCGTCGTAGAAAACAGAACTTCATCCCCATTATCATCCCCCTCGCAGTAACAACCCCACTAGGGGGCGCCGGGGACCTGTTGCACAAGGAAAACGCATTTCCAGGCAATATTTTGATCGCTCGTAGCGGGTGGTCCATTCTTGTAATCTGGAGAAGCGATAAAGTGCAAAACTTGGCACAGTGCAGTATTTATACCGTACGGAAAGCAGTTTTACCTGCCCACCCGCTCAGACTGTTAAGATAATGATATCTACATAATATACTGCGATATCGCAAGAGCTTTGCTGTGTTAAATAGCTGGCAGAAACTCTCCTGGGCAGAACCGTTGATAACAGTACGAGAATTTGTAATTCGTTAAAAGATTCACTAAGAAATAAACATAACAAGCAGGTTTTTGTTTCCAGGATTAACGTCTAATATTATTACTAAATTACTTTAAACTTGTAGCCCACTCCCAGTAATCCCTTGTGTCGTGACACAGGAATATTTAACAACATTTATCTCCTTATGTGATCACACGATATTCTTTGGATTCTACAGTATTAAGAATAGTCCTCTCCACTGAACAAAATGCCTTTCACAAGAACCCCCTTAAGGGGATTTCTACTAAGAAGAAATCTCCAGATAGAAGCCGTGCTAGTTTATTGGTAGCAAATATTTACAATTTACACAAAGCGATAAAACCATCTTTGAGAGCATCGCAATAAAAGGATCTGTTCAAGTAGACATCTAGGCAAAATTCTCTTACTTTGGATGAAGAAAATGCAACTATTTGGGACTTTTTCGAACACTGTTGTAAACGGTTTGGTTATGTCAAAGTTTTGAACACTAACTGCTTAAAGAATTTTATTTTAAACTTTAAGACTTTTAAGACTTTCATTTTAAACTTTTTAAAATAATTGTCTGAAAAGTACTTATAATAAGCAAGGCAATTCTTTCACAAACGTAGATATCTGAGTAAGGCTGAGAAACGGAATGTTCTATCCAACAATATGGCCAGTGGCCATCTACAATATGTCGGAATGTAAAGTGAGAAAATCTAAGATACATGCTTGGAGTGTTCCCGGAAGACTTTTCCCCCCTCAGAAGGTCTCGGAATATAATCCAGTATCTGGCGAAAACTCTAAAATTATTTTTATTCTTATAACTGCAACCTGCTTTCACCCCGCATGACGTCAATCAATTTTACATGTCTTCGGCCTGTGTGGAGTAGTCGCTAATAAGTTACTTCCTGTTCACGGATTCGATTCCGGCTCTGATCATTGGTGTGAAGATTTCGGAAGTCCTATTGTATATTTACAAGCATGTAAAGGGACTCCTGCATGATAAAATTCCTGCACACTAGCGACGATTCTAGGCCAAACTAGCAATATGCACTTGTTAAATTACCACAATAAATAAACATACTTTAAATGTCAAGTATGGGAGATATGGATGATGTGACAGAAAAGTATTTTCTGATAACTCCTAGAACTTGTCTTTATCTATGACAGCTGCAATGGTTGTGAGGGCCAAAGTCAAGGCTCCAAGCACATTAACCTGAGAACCATGGAATTCCTAAACAAAGAAATTATAACGTCTTTGCACGAGAAGTAGGTCTTTGCGCAGGAAATGTTATTTATGTCACATGCTATCAAAACTAGAATCTGATCTCAGTCACAACGATAACTTCGGTGGCATTCAGAGCTATAGGCTACAGATAATTATTCAGATAAAGGATGCTCACATTTTTTAATCTAAAATTTCGATCTGAAAATCGACAAAGAAATTGCATTAAAAAGCATATTACTATTAGGTATATGATTATTACAATTAAGTTATTGCCTATTAGGCCTTAGAGTGTTTTGTGAACAAGATAGCATCATTTACCTAGGGCAAGGGAAATTTGTATTATTCGTGAAATTCAGTAGGCCTAATTAAAATAATTATATAAAAATAAAAATTATAAATAAAATACTTTTCATTTAAAGATAAGCAAATTTTCCAGTCCTGACAACTATTCACTAACAAACACAAAAACAACAACCGCACAGCCCGGTTGAATGTAAAAAAAAAAATCATATACATTTTCAAAAATACAATAATAATACCAAATCGCTAATGCTTTGAAAATTAAACTCTGAGATCTGTCATGGGCTAATTTTTGCTATGTTTCCTTAGTCATAAAGATTAATCGACGTTTAAATAATTCCTAGATAGTTAAAAAATAAAGATATTTAAAAAAGTTCATAATGTAGGTCAAGTAAATATTAACTAAGACAAATTTCTTTTCAATCGGCTTGAATGATCTATAAAATTATAGCCTATATAAACTGTCAAAAATACGCCCAAGGCATACTCTCCCCTAAAAGAAAACAATGCTATTTTTAATAGCTTTTAACCAAATAACTTGTTACCAAGTCTGATATATGCTTAATTTGCGTTTTAGATGTCCTTTATGAAGGACATAATATGTAAAAAAAATTTAGTACCCTAAAGCATACTACAGACATCTAGCATAAAACCATGAAGAAAATACGCCTCCTTGTTTTGTCATATTGACAGTCTTCATTGCGAAAATAAAATTTAACGTCTTTGAGCCTACATATTCAGCTTTCCTATTTTAGATGAACTGTATACGGACAAAAAAGGAATGCTAAAATCATACTGTTCTTTAGGAATGCTGAAGTCCGGTTTTCAGTTTATTACGTCTCCAATAGCAATATCAAGCTTCAGAATAGAAAACGTGAAATGGTTCTCACCCTTATGTGGAACGTAATGGAAACGTTAACCGCTGTTATTGTTTTATTGCCATAGTAACCCAATCCGAGAGAAATAACGATTCTAGTGAAAGTAAAACTTCCCTTTACTGTTTGAACATCTCCATCGCACCATAACGTCTCTAGTTCTCAGCTAAAAACTACTAAAATACTGTTTTACTGCCATGTTACACTAAAGGATTGAGTTGAAAAGATCCTTGAATTCAGTTATATGGTAAACTAAACAGATCTCCGGGGTGCTACATCCCATGAAGGACAGGGGTTACCATCCGACCGCTCTATCATCTTTCTGTGTTTTTTTTTTTTTCACTGGCAGATGGCAAAATGTAGTCATGGCATGATGACTCCATTGGCGGTTACTGATGGTTTCTTGAATGGACTCAAAATTATTTGTAAAGTAGCAGCTCAATTGTCCTCACATATCTGAATACATCGTACGACATCTACTTACCAAAGAAACAGCCGAGCAGGTGCTGGGGATTAAACTCGGTCCTACAGAACTGTAACCAGCAATGGTGATCAAAGGTTCGTGGAGGCAGATGAATTCAAACACAAGTTATCATCAACAATTCAAACTTTCTACACTTAATGTGAGGTATTTTGGGAATATTCCATCAAATCTCCGATAATTCTTCTTAAGCTTTTCAAGTAAGGGGTCTGACATGAGGTGCACCCAGTATTGTGAAAATAAATAAGAAGCTAAGGAATAATTAAAATAATTAAACCATATAAGCCCAACGATCAGAAAAAACATTTAAATATTTTCAGCGAGCTACAGTGTAAGTAGCCGGTCTTGTTTATAATAGGTTCAATCTCAAAAACATTTAATCCAAAAGCTGACTTAAAATATTCCCACTAGGCATAAGTAGACCTACTGTTAGAACTGCATAATATTTATATTTTTAAAACTCTCTCTTAGCCCTTAACTGTTGATTTTATATTTATCTTAACAGCACGTATTTAAATAATTATACCATGATTAATTTACCTAGGAGATTAACCCTTCATTTCAAAGTGAAAGTGATAATATAGGCTTAAGTAGCCTACGGTTTGTGATTCAGTTGTATGTGGAATGTTGCGAAAATGCACCACTGGACACAGGTAGGCTAATCACAGGAGATAAATTTCATTTGGTGCCGTGTATCCAACTTCAGCTAGCTCAATTGATATGTCTTCGGCACGGTAATCCGAAGGTCACGGGTTCGAATCCCGATATCAGAGATTTTTTTTCTCCGCGCAGGTTTCTTTCTAACTTGTAGCACTATAGTGAGGACTTCGGAGGTCTAGAGAAATATTTGGGGTGGGAGTGGGTATGCTCTTGAGGAGTGCATCAAGCTAAAAACATGGGTTCACTTTCCATCCAGAGCAAACTTTGCTTTATTGGAAGACAAACTCAATTATTTAACATAATTATGACAAAGTTGGCATAAATATATTCTATAAATTTTCCTCTTTTAGGATTCAGCTCATTCCAATACTAAATCTATGCAACCACGCTGCGCAAACTTTTGTTCATTTTGAGGCCGATTAAGTTCAGCACCAGAGAGTTGCAAGGTGTAGCAAGCAATTTTTCTCATTCTTTGCTACTATTAAAACAGAAATAGCCAATGAAAGTGATTTGGCTACTGGCGATTAAATTTGGCTGGTAAAAAAAGTGGCTAATAATTGGCTACTTTTTTCAAAAAAGTTAAATCTCATTTAAAAATTGTAATTTAACGTTTATAATATTACAGAACAACCCTAATGAAATAGGCTAATTATAATATACCAGGAACTGAGTACCCGATTCATGTTAAGAAAATGTAACGCCGACTTAACAATGGCACAATATCGACCAATTAGAATGCCACAAGAATTAGTTTTTAGATTTTACTAGGCTTTATTTAGCCCACCTGAACCAAAATAGTAAGGTAATATTTGGGATTACAATTAATTATCAAGTTTAAAAGTCTTATTTTACCATACTAAGCTAGGGATAGAGTAAAAACACATAAATGTGATAGGAAATGTTTCATACCTTTTATGCCCTCATTCCTCGCCCTCGCCTTATGATATGGCGACATTTTGACTACTTTTAGGTAGATTTCGAAGAAAAATCTACCTATTGCAATGGATACCATGTCATGATTTTCGAAAAATTCTTTCATATATTTACGTTTTTTGCTTCCCTAAAAACGAAACCACCGCCCGTCCAAAAAAAAAAAAAAAAAAATATATATATATATATATATTTATTTATATCTTTACACGATAGCGGCCGTAATTTTGAAGATATTTGAACCAAATTTTAATATGTTATTTCTAGGCCCAATAGTTCGGACAAGTTCGTTAATGAGCAAAATTGGCCCAAGGGGGTGGTCGGGGGAGGGGGTTGAAATAAAAAAAAAATTATATCTCGGCCCCTATGAAGTATAGAGGGAAACTTTGTTTGAATAAATTAGAGTACTCCCTATGGAGTTCACAGTGACACCAACGATTCGGGGGTTCGAGTGAGGGTGGGGGATGAAAATTCGTAACTTTTGGAACCACGTCTTGTGGGGTATCGTTGAAAAGCTCTTGATGAGTACTCTACAAATCAATAAATAGTTTCTTGATAGCTCTCATATGACGCGAGATTTTAATGTTTGAAAATAATAGCACTTAAAAGAATTATTATAATATCATAATTTTGTCTTCTTTAGCGGCTTTGCTAATTTTATTCATTGCTGATCTTGCGCACGGCCTCCCAGAATATTATATCCTATTCTTGTTGTCAAAACAAATGATTGTAGGCTCTTCCTCTTTACTGCAGGTTTGCCATGCCAAGGCTAAAAAAGAAGAGTGCTGCGCAGCGATAATAAATTAAACCAAAAGCACTTTGATATCTACCTCAGCCTGTAGGCCTGCCTAAAGGGATTTTTTTTATTTATTTTTCACTTGGCTACAATGGAAAAATCTGGCAACCCTGGTTCAGCAGTTACTTATGGGCACCCTGTATTGAGGTGTTACTTAATTAGAAGAGGTTTTACGTTGTAGTCTGTAAAACTAGGTGAGTATCGATGAATCATTAATAACTTAGTGGATACAAGTGGAGTGGTGCAGGCAGTTAGTGGTAATAAAAACAAAGTTGTGCATGCCGGGGATCACGTGACTAACAAATAATTAACGAGCCACGCACAACAACAATCGATCCACTTGGCTCCTTCACAAACTACTTGTCGATAAAAAGAGAAACTTTTTTTTTTCTCCAGACCTGCAGTCGTGAGTCCTGCTGCTTTGCAGGGCGGCTTCAGCTTCTTACAAGAAATTCAAACGAGAATTTTGTCTGTTTAGCATTGCTGGAATACCCTGCCTTGAAGAAATGAGTTTTTACTAGAAATTCGTGCTAGCTAAAATCTAGCTAGATTCATTACGTTGGTATGGTTCTTTTTTAAAACGATTTTCCATTGTGAGATGTAGTGCATCTACTCAAGAACAGTATACACACAACTATGCCACGAAGATATTGAATTTTATTACACATAATGTGTGAAACAAAATTACTAATCAGGCTTTCTATAGTCCTTACTTATGTTTTTTTAAGTTAGTAACTTTTAATTATTTTCCTACGTAAATTATTTTTAAAACAAATAGTATAAGCTAAATAAGTTTAAAAAAACCGTCTTAAATTTTGTAAAGCATCAATGAATATCAAACAAAAATTCAGGTTCATAGTTTCATGATAATATTATAGGAGAAAGCCCGGTCACAAAAATCACTAATTAGCGTGCCTCACATTAGACTACTGCATATGACATAACTTGTCTGTCAGTGAGGTAGATCATTAAGGACAATCAGTCATAGGAGAGAGGTCCATCTGGCGCTGTGAAGTGAACTCTGACTTAGCTCAGTTGTTAGAACAGTGGCACGGATATCCAAAGGGCCTGGGTTCAAATCCTAGTGTCAGAGGAATTTTTCTCCTATAATATTCTCATGTAATGTCCAACAAACAATGCCCAACAATCTGTGGTTCATGAATGCATATGTACGTATATCCACCATATTTTAATATTTGTCGGAGAAGATAGATTTTAATTTTAGTTTTTTTAATCTATTAAATTAATTAGTATTCCAGAAATAAATTAGGATAATAAACTGAAATTTGAAACTGCAATTTCTATTCAGGGTTTAGATAACTATGTCAAAGATTAAAGCACAAATAGTTTAGAAAAATCACTCTCAACATTAATGTCATCCCTTAAGTAAGATAGGAAGAGACTTAAGTGCAGTAAGTCTTCATCATTCACACAGGGCATAGAAAATAGGCTTAGAAAATATACAAAACGAATATAGTCCTACACACTTACAATTATACAGAATTAAAAACAAAGTTTTGGAATTGGTTAGGATAAGGAGAAGGAGGAAAAGAAGAAAAGAAAATTAAGGAACTAAAAGATAATTAGTAATCTGGACAAGGCATAAAAATTACAGGTTACTTCGTGTATTGATTTGTCATGGTAACGACTCTTCCAACGTCACCCATAATAACACACGTATAATTACAGAAGCTTAGGTTTTCTACACTACTATTTTACAATCGTGTCCTACAATCTACATGAAAATGAAGAAACACACGTGCTATTAATTCTTATTTTCCAACTTCAGACGACAATTATTTTAGGAATAAATTGACGCTAGTAATTCAAGGAAATCACTGAAATAGATCTTTAGAAAGTTTCACTTCGTAATGAAATAGGAAACCTCCAAACATAACAACGACTATATCAGAGCTGGAACTGGAACATATTCTTAGCAAAGTTGGTTATATATAGCCGGCAATAAATTACAGAAACCAAGATCTCATCCATTATTACATAAAATAGAGATAGGAGGCTATGACTTGGGAGAATAAAAACAAGAAGATGAATGTGCAGTTAAAAAGTCGCCAGTGTTTTGTTAGTACAACCGTGGAAGTGAATTTCTCTCTACAAGAAGTTAGCGATGTTCTTTGCCAGAATTTGAAAGTCCGCAGAGGAAACGTGCAGGGAGTTGTAGTAGCGAAAAACATTTCCTTACAAGTCTGGTCAGGGAAATGTACTGTAGGCGTATGTTTTGACCTCCGGTAGGGGAAAAGTATTCAGCAGCGCGGTCAGTGCTCTTCCGCAAGGCAAGAAGGAAGAAAGGAAAGAAATGAAAAGGAAGAAGGGAACAGAAAAGAAAAGGCAAAAAATAACAAAAAAACCCTTACATCAATAGCAGTTTCGTAACGGTATAAGGAGAACGATTCCGGAAAAAAAATAGGCCTAACGACTAACACATAACATGTTGATTCAAGCAGCATTGCCAACAGTTTCATTCAGGAGACAGATTCAATCCCAGATGCTGACTAAACTCAATGAGCAGTTTCATAATTTATCATTTTTGCGTGGTAGGCCTAGTCCCACAAGGGATGTAGCGCCACGAAGTTTAGTTTTACTAACGCCGGTTCGGATTATTACTCTACGTTTTATAAAAATGATTTCTCATTTACACGAATGTTTTGTTTGACATGGTACCAATAAGATTCCACGACCTTAACATATTCTGAAAGCAGAAAACTCTTTACCCAGATACCCTGAAGAATTCTTGCATTAGGGCTCGGGTGCTTCGATTGCTGACTATTTTATGCTAAGGGCGTCCCCATAATTTCGATTTAATTCCAGGATTAGCAAACTGTGGGTATCCAGGGGAATCTAAATTAGTCGGCGCACCCATAAACAAAACACTACGGAGGAAAGCAAAACTGATCGCTCTGTACTATGAGCCCTCAGTAAAGCAGAGGAGAGACTGCTTACAATCTGCCAGAGTATAAATTGGACAGATTAAACGTGATCGGGCTACTATTTAGCTAGGCCTAACTTATGCCAACAACTAAAGCGTTATACGGTTTCCCATTTCTTAGGTTAAAAATACACATGCATACTTAATCTGATCAGTAGGACTTATACAGTGAGTATGAATTAAATGCAGGGACAGAAACGGTTCTCTTATACACAGATGACAAGTGGAATTACACAGGATAGGCCTAAGAGCACAGCTTCAAGCTGTGTACAGCTTATCTAATGTTTTAAAATTTGGATCTTATGCATTGTATTTCAAAGGTTTTATACTGAATTCCTCTTTTTATTAATCCTCAAGAACCAAGGATCAGCAATAAAAATAATTAAGATTTAATGAACTAAGTAATTTAAATGAAAACATATGAACAAGTAAATACCTATGTTATCATGCAAAGACAGATATAAAAAACGAACTCATCTCTATATATATAAAAGGCTTTGTCCTGACTGACTGAATGAATGACTGACTGACTGATTGACTGAATGACAGGAATCAACGTACAGCCTAAACTATAACAGGTAGAGACTTGGAATTTTGACAGTACCTTCGTTTTATAATGTAGGTGCTCACTAAGAAAGGATTTTGAAAAATTCTGATTCTAAATGCCAAAAATTAAATGTTTTTGAAAATACTTAATCCCTTTTTACATAGAATTATCAATTCCAAATCACAGAATATATTGTTGCCAAATGGTATCAGGTGGGCTTGGAAAAAACAATTGAAATGCACTTTTGACAAATAAGAGAAGTTATCAAAATAATTCATGTTATAAATAAATATTACAGAATGAAATCCACTAAAATAATGGAATCACATAACTTTCTCTACCCTGGACATAGAGAAAACAAAACGAGGTATGGTAATGTGTATATTATTATATTATATCGCAGTTTTTTGGAGAGAAAAGTATGAAAGTGATAATGCTTTATGGTAACATAAGAGTGGGAAATTTCCCGCCTCGATATTACAATTTTATGTTACAGGAATTTCTGTTTCTTCTTATTTAAACCTCTACCAGGCTTGCTGTGCACTGTACAAGCGATGGGATGAAACATTCTAGATCCTCTATGAGCCATAAAAAACTATATCAAGCGTTTTCTGAGGGAATAGTTTGAGTGTAATAAGTCGTTCTTCCTATTTCAAATTATAAATGCCTATATAAGGACCTTGAATTTAAAATTGAAAATCCTTCATAAGCTAATTTCCAATTACAAAATACAAAACCCGGGCGACGCCGGGTCTTTTAAGCTAGTCTTTAATAATATAATTAAGAGAAGCCTACTTTAAAAATGAATGAAGAAAATAAACAGCAATATGAAGTAAATGACAAGATAAAATCCATATAAAGTAAAATTTTCGATCTCCTATCTTGCCTCGGTTCTGTACATTTAATTGATTCCGGTCGAGTTTACAAGTGTACTGCACACGTTAAGTACAATATGCCCATGCTTTAAGATACGCAGAACATTCGCACAATGTGGCAACTTTCCGGGTTCTTTTTTTGTTTGTTTGTTCCCTTGACGTGTATCCATTGCACTGTCTGGAAGGATCTTCAGTAGAAACGCAGCCTGTCTGTTTTGTCTATTAAACCAGCCATTAGTCATCCTTTACAGGAATTTCTCACATGGCGATGGGTTCAAATGACGATCATTATAATTCCCACGGATTATTATTCCACATACATTTCTCATGAAAATTAATTTTTAAAAACATTCAGACTACTGAAGTACACCAGGCTGGTGTTAAAAAACGGTTCCACTCGTTCCAAGCCAAAAATTCTCCATCATCGAAGG
The DNA here is from genome assembly GCA_964059195.1 of Ectobius pallidus. Lineage (NCBI taxonomy): Eukaryota > Metazoa > Arthropoda > Insecta > Blattodea > Ectobiidae > Ectobius > Ectobius pallidus. The sequence continues at coordinate 116,363,070 of CAXKWD010000006.1, forward strand.
GCGAAACTCTTAGAACAATAATTGCATAGTTCGGGATGATTTATGTATTTAAGATGCCTATGAATCGCACTTTTTAACGCAGCCGTGGTCCAGTTGTTAGCATTACTGGCTACAGATCCGGTGGCCCAAGTTCAATCCCAGCACTTTATTATTATTATTATTATTATTATTATTATTATTATTATTATTATTATTATTATTATTATTATTTCATTTTTATTTTTTTTAAAGCAAGGAAGCTCGAAAGGGTGAATCTATTATTATAGTTAAGTATATTAAAAATTATAATGTAACATTATTATTGTGGGGGAGGGGTAGCTAAGCAATTTTACTTTAACAGAATTTTAGTCCTTCAATAATACGAATAATACGCACCATTTTATTGCAAAGCCCCTGGATTCCTGTAAACCGTTATTCAAAGAGCATAAGATCCCCCCCCCACTCTTGCGTTATCATTTCCCAAACTTAACTTTTCGCTTATTCACACAGAACATTTCAAAATTAATTCTGATTAATTACCATTCCTATAACACAAGGAACAAAAGCAGTATGATACGTTTTCAACTCTTATAATCTCCAGCATATTCATCTCTCTCTCGCCTTATATCAAATCACATACACCAGAAGTTTCCTTTAAATTAATTCTATAATTTTTCCCTTTAGTCAACTGTTTTAGCATCTTTTGGAAATCGATGGAAAGATAGCAGCAGAAAATCTCAACCAAATCTCTAATATGGTACGATAGGAATTCGAACTCTCAGTTTCAGGTATTCTTAATTACTTGTACTACATTAATAATGAAAAAGTATAACCTACTAACGTTGGAAAAGTATACCCACAAAAATATTTAAGGCATTGTTTCTTTACCGTTTTCTGCTTGCTACATTAAATTTAACTTCCTGCTTTATTGCAAGAGGAGAATAACTGATTAAAGCAATGGAAACTGGAATGAACGGTTGCAGACGAAGGTATTCGCAATTATGCACACAAAGAACACAAACAACTAGCTTCATGTTGTTAAAATAACCTTCTTATAAAGGTCAACACACGTTCTTTACAAATCAGTTTCATGTAGCTCGGTGGAATCATTTTCATGGCACACGTTTGAGAGAGACCATAGGGTCATGGGAAACTTGAATTGGCCTACATTTATAGTGGCCTCATAGAAGATTTGGGGAATTTTCACGCAAATTTACAATTTCTCGTAATGTATGTTTCTCGGTATGAGATGCAGAAAATAGGATCGATTATAAACGTGGTAAAATCCATAACAATATTTCAACAGATCCGATATTTTCCTTCTTAAAAGTTAATTTTCGCTGTAAATTTCCCTTAATATTTAAGTCTAATTTGGCTTAATACTTTAACCATTGAACAATAAAACATTTGTAGGTTTGTCGAAAGTCTTAATAACTTTCCCAGAGAGGTTTCACAGAACATGATCCCCAAACCGAAATGAATGATATTTCGCATATAACTTTTTAAAATTAAATTTGTTTAAGGAATATCTAATTTCATTTTCTTTTCGTTGCGTGAACTCGAATTTTCAATCTACAATACGTGTATACTTAAAGATATTAGACTAAATCCTACCTGCTTGCTGATCAAATAAGAAATATCAGGATAAATGAATGAATTAATTACGTATCCCGAAGGAAATATATTCGGAAGAAAAATATGAACGAAACAAACAAAAGATTTGTTATTAATGTCACAAATAAAAGGAAAAAAAGAAACAAGGGTAAAAATAATAGTGGATGCATGTTAATAAATTTAGAAAGAAAAGAACCAGGAATGTTTAGAAACTGAAAATGGTAAGATAATTTTTTCTAGATCCTACAGAAGAGTATAAAATCGAGTTGGAGAGTTATGTAGTAACGAATGTCTAGTGCTGGCTTGTATTCGTCCATTTCAACTATGCACCCATGACATCAGTCAACGTAGAAGTATTTCGATGGCTCTAATTTAGGTCTGGAATTCTTGGTCGATTCGTTTGTTTATAACGTCAAGGCACACATACATCTGAAATTTTCAACATAGACGGAATACCAAAAATAGAGTTTAGATTCTACTTGGGGTCATGTAAGATTTTCAATTAAGGAAGAAATGGTATAAGAGAATACAAGAGAAAGAAGGAAAGAAATAAAACCAGATAATATGCAAAAAGATAAGAATTGACATAGGTATGAAAACGAATTCCTCTGCTACAATAGTGAAGCCGGGATACTGAATACAAAAGGAAGTTATCAGCAGAAGAAATGGGTTACCGGTACTTAATAGGAAGTGGAGGAGTTTCAAGAATCCAAAAGATTAGGAATCTACAGAATCTAGAGAAGCGGAAGAGGCAGTCCTGGATAGAATTCCGGGGTGCGCGGGCAAAGAGAGTTAAGTCCACCATCCTAAAAAAATGAGATGTGTCCATAAAGTTATAGATAAAAATGTTCTCTACATTTGTATCAAGTCCAGTAAGTCATATTCAGAATTGTACGGTAGTTATGGATGTGTGCCTCGTGGGTTTATCCATCTCTAAAGCTATGTTGGGCTGGTATAGTGTGTTAAGTCACTCTAATTCTCAGTAACAAGAAAGTGGACTTAACTCTCTTTGCCCGCGCACCCCGGAATTGAAATAAGGTTTAAGATGGTTTGGACACATAAGGAGAATGGATCAACATAGATGGCCGAATAAAATGCTTCAGTGGCAACCACCTGGAAGAGGAAGACGGGGCAGACCGAGAAGATCCTGGTACCATGGAGCATTAAAGAGATCATCGATGGGAGAGGACTCTAAGAGGACGCCCTGGATCGAGAAAGATGGCGATTAGGAATGGGAAGGCTGCAATAGCTGCAAAATCCCTACTATTACTACTATGAAGACAAATTTATTACGTTTAACGGCTTGTCCTGTTTTATTAACTTAAGTGACCCTGGAAAGAACCAAACTTGGAACTAGCAGCTACAGTATCTGAAACCAACCGTTTTAAGACAGCAGTAAAGTGAGATAAAACAGAACACACAATGAAACTGTGAAACTGTTTATAACGAGCTCTTTTCCAATCGAAGGTTTCTATAACCTTGATTACTCCATGAAAGTAACAAGGATGTTGGGATTCCATCCATCAGAAAGAGCACGAATAATGGCAAAATCGAAACGTTTATACGCATGATTCAAGTGCGTGTAGCCTTCAGATCATTACAGTCACTTTGCACTAATAACACGCTTCAGTTTCACGCTCTGAATTCCAAAGTGGACTCCCACTTCCTCGTCTGATGATTATAATTATTACTGTTTGAAAACGAAAATTGCTAGATTGTCATGAAGTTTTGTTCTATTTACTAAAATAAAACAAATCCCACGCATTTACTTCCTTTCCGCCTGAGGCGAAGTTTTCACTCTTGTGTCAAGATCATGAAGCCTAATAGATGTGCTTCTGTTAGGATCCATGTGCAGTGAAAATAAAGATGGCAGAGGAATATAAAGAATACTTAGTAACTTAAGAACAGAAAGGAAGTAGTGTATGTTAATGATTTCGCCTATTTATTTGCTAAATAGTCACAAATATAATTCGACGACCGGATTTTCTCGAATTCAGTGTTACTGAAAGGAATAGGCGAATTGAAAAATGTCATTTACTTCATACCTACTAAGTAGGAATATATACAAATTAGTTCCGGGGAGGGAACTAAATCGATTAACCATAAATTGTTGACATCTTGCATTCCTGAGTAACACTAAACATTGACGAAACAATATCTCATATAAAAAGGTCATATTTGGAGGGGGTTCGAACCCCATGACCACCGTAAATACTTCCTTACCTCATAGGGAATCTAATCTACGACTGTCCGGTTTGTAGCCAGTGCAGTGCCTTCACGTGCACCTACTATGGCGTGTCTACAGGATTTTCATGTGGAATTACTATCAATTACAAATACTAACTCTTTAATTTCTCATTTACACCTAACTTTGCAATTGAAATTAACGTTCACTTATACTGCATTATTATATGGAATTATAAAATTCAGAGAGTACCGGTAAGAAATAATAGTGGTCAGTCTTCCAACTTCCATACTAGTTTGCAATAAAACAGCATCAAACTACAGTTAAGGTTACTTACAATTATATACAATGACCTCTTTATAAACTTGCCTTTCTCATGGAACTTGTCTAGAAATGGCAAAGTACAAACAAGAAAAAAGTCTTGAAATTATTGTATCTTCCGGCAAGATTGTCCATTACATAGATCATGCAATTTCAAATGCTCAAAGTTACACTGGACATCTGCAACGACCCTTGTTTCCAAACAAGTGAACAAAAACAAAAGGTTCTCTCTATATTACATCAGTGCATTAGCTGGCCCGTCTCCATGGGAACGGAAACGTATCTCCAACTGAAAACTTTTTACATCTTCCATAAGCTCATTACGTTTTCCCAACTTATTGTTTTAAACTGGATTGAGTGGTTTTCTGTTTTTTATTTATTTTCTATCTAAACTTCTCGAGAGTTTTTGATTCCAAATAATCGTAGAAACTCTCAGGAAGTGTACCGCCCGTCAGATGACATTAAATTATCCCTTCGGTACATTCTGAGACAAAAACATACGCAGTATGAGTCAATGTTAAATTTTAAACAAAAATACTGTTTCGTAAGCCTGAACAATACTTCATTCAACCAATTAAAGTACAATACAGATATTGTAATAATAGTAACAACAGTAAATTAATACCAACATTAATAGTAATAAATGGTGACTATTAGTATAATAAATATTAGCTCCATTATGTAATAATTTTTATTAAAAGAATTAGCACAAGTCAATTTCTATAATTTAAAATTACTTCTCCTCCCATCTTAAATTCCTTATTATTAATTTTTAGGGTAATTTAATTCCTATTTTATTTTTTATTTTGAGCTGAGGATATCAAACTGTACAGTTGCAAGCTGGTATTTATTTTGAGAACCATTTCGAAGGCGATTGTCTTATTTATTCCTTATTAATATAGATTTTAATAAGTTATAGGCCGTAAAGGCCTATTATTAAAGAAGCCAGAAGCACTCTAAGTTTTCAATTTTTATAAAATTATATAATATAACTTGCCTCTTCTGTTTTAATTCCTTTGCATGGCATACAGTTTTTCCCTCACTCTTCGACTATTTATTTATTACTTTAAGTTATTTCTTATTCATATTCACATCTGTAATTTTATGCTGTCTTTATAATATTGCCTATACTGTATATACACATATATATATATATATATATATATATATTATATATTTGTGTGGTATATGGAAGTAATCCCGATCATGAGCATTTGCTCAATCAGGAAATCATTTAGAAAGTTTGTGTATTATTTGTGCAGGCTTATTAAGTTATTAGAAATAAAATCGAAATTGAATATTGAAATAAATGTCACGTCAGTGAATGGCAATAATGTATTTACGAGTTTTCTTATCGTTGAGTTTTACCACCAATGTTTTTTTTAAACCTATGTAATTCGTTGTTAACATATAAGTCATATGTTGCAATGCCTCCGAAAAAAATAGAAAAGAGACGCCTGCATCAAACTTTTCCTAATACTATCTTGTCCTTCAAGGATACCGCCCTTATATGCAACCTTAGAAATGGTAACTAATTTGAATGATTGTTGTGTGTTATCTTCCGCCTCATGATACTAAAATATGATCATCTGCGTACATCTGCCACGCGTTATCCTTCATTTTTATTTCAGATAAAGATACAAACAACTTCCATTATTATTATGTCATTAATGTACGTTCAAGATAGGTAGCCTATACAAGGAACAATTAGCAAGTAGATTAATATATTGGGCTATGGTTGTTTTTCAGAGATTACAATACGTTTCTCATGAACTGGTATTTTATATGGCTTATATGATTCGAGCGTCCAGTTTCTGTTCCCCTGGGAAAAGATGACATGCGCTCGCATTACAGACCAGCTGGTGATCATAGCTCTCATTACGGTGAACATGGTTTTTAAAAGCTGACGGGCGCTCATCTCGGAATTATCGGTTTCAGGAAGACAATGGGGTGTGCATCGAGCGGGGTTGGCATCCAGCTGCCAGTTCAAGCAGATGTGCATGTAACTCTAAATGTCATGGCCCACATCGATCTGCAAAACAGTCGATGCCTAAAAGGTCGCAATTTAATAGGGGGAGCGAGAAATGTAGACGTCAGGAGTTTTATAGCTTAATTCTCAGTTATTGCTTCCACTGATATGGGTGCTATTGGATCACATAATTCTCTGTGATCTGCGACCTCAGTACCGATAGTTAGCCTAATTGGGATGATTGCCACCACACTCTAGGAACAATTGTAGGCTAAGTTCGTGGGAGTTTCCGAATAGAAAACCCCCACATGCTTCCTTTAGGAAGGGTCTATTGATTAATTTAAATGTCCATATTATACAAAAGAACATTAATACTTGACAGGCTTAGCTGCCCAATATAATGTCTCAATTGGGTGTTTGAGCATAATGGAATCATGTATTCTGCGATTTAACGCTGTTCTGAGAGTTTGGTAAAACACCTTTTATCACATTATCTGAACTAAACGAACAGGTTGGGCTTACAAGGACAAGGTCAATAACGATTACTGGTATTGCACGATTATTCCGCTGCCACGATAACTTGTCGTACGCGACGAAGATAACTTTAAAAGACTGTAGTGTTACTGATATGTTTTATCAATAATAATGCTTGAAATGTCAGCCACAATTCATTCACTTCTGCTGAAAATATGGGTTTTTATATTGTATAGATTTTTTCGTGAACCGATTTCTTTTTGCAGGTAAATTACATTTTAATACACGTGTTCTTGTCACGTGTAAAACATGAGCCTACAGGTCTATGTTCGATCCACTGCCATTCAGTTCTGCACGAGAGGTCATGGTATCTAGTTTTCTTTTCCCCCAACTTAATGACGGAAATCGTGTCACTTGCCACAATACACGACTCATTGACTACACTAATAACAGGCTCATAATCACGTATTTATTAATGACTTACTCCATTCACTTGTACGCTTTAAAGGGAAATACTTTTATCATTAATTTTGGATATTTCTTATGAACTGAAACTCTGACGGGAAATGGTATAAAATCGTTAACCAAAATAGTTTTGTTTGGCATTTTAGGGAAACATTCAATCTTTCTTTTATAATTTTATTTCCTTGCAAATGCTTCTTCTAAAACCAAGGAGAGCACAGTTTCATCAGACATTCACTTCTGCGAGTAAAGAAAAGCTCCAGAAGGCTCACCCAGATTCACCAGGTACAAGATTTGAATTAGCGACCTCCTGAATAAATTTCCGCGACGTTATCTTGGCTACCTCGCTCGGTAAAGTGGAAGAAATAGCGCCATTGCTGCAGTAGGGCTATGCAATAAATGTAATAACAGACTTTAGTGAATATGACGTTGGTCATTTATTGGGCTATAACATAGCTGCATTCAAGCATGTTAATAATTTATTAAAAGTCGTATAATGTCAATAATCTACACGATACAGTTTTTTATAAAGAAAGTAAAAAAACAATGGGGATAGGCCTACTTGCTATTTGGAATATTTTGATGGTTTGCAGAGGGAGAAGTAAAGGTTTGCATGAAGAAAGAACGAATTTCTAGTAAAATTGGTAACCTGCATTTTAGTCAGCAATAAACAGCAAGGCTAATCGTATTGGTAAGGATATCCGAGAAAGAACAAAAGCGAAGTAACGAGTATAAACGCTAGAATCCAGGACACACAAAGAATTCGAATATGTTATATTTCTTCCTCGTGAATGCCAAAAGTAACAAGTCAAAACGAAGAGCAATCTAAACCATTCTCGAGCCGAAGAAAACACAAGAACATGGGCTTAATTAAGGTGGACATAGCCGTACAAATATTGGCGACGCCTACTGACGTCACAATACTTAACTATTAAACTCGTGCAAAAAAGGTGTTTCACTTAGACTTAGACAAACTTTAATTGGAAGCTGAATCGGGCTTAATGATAAATGTTTGATGGGCTTAGTTCCGATCGCATTGCTAAGTGTTGGTCATTGCTTCAAATATTAAGGAATTACAAACATTTAAAAGATAAAAAGATCAAACTTAAAAGAACCATCCGCCTGAAAACCCTACATTAATTGGTCAAAAAAATTCTCGCAGAAACGCCTGCAGTGAAAATATTTATAGCAAAAAGGAACGTGTAATGGATTATGTATTGGCAGTTGTATGAATTTATACTTTTCTGGACAATTTCGAAGGAAACATGGTAAAAGAAAGAAAGAAAGAAAGAAAGAAAGAAGAAAAAAACGTTATAAGCGCGTTACTGTATGCATGAGACATAATTAGTTTATTTTTCCTGGATTAAACAATCCGCTGGGAGAAAATCAATTATATCTGAAGTTATATTTCTTGACACATTTCTCGATTAACCCATCGGCTTTTACATAACAATTATATTATAATTAAGAGGCTTTCATTTGCGCAGAGGAAGCTATGTGAATTTCACTAAGATTTTTTTAGGTGAATCATTTATATGACAGTAGTAGCAACGCAAAGAAAAGGTTAATGATATAATATCATTGTACAATAATATATTATACAAGCACATATTTAGAAATTAGTTTCTGGGGGGGGGGTTCCTAAACTGATTGATCATTAATTTCAGACATCTTCCCTTCCGAAGCAACACAAAACATTGGCTTTTTCTAACAATGCTTTAAAAGTATCATATTTTGGGGGGCCTGACCCCCAGTACCCCTCCTAAATACGTTCTTGGATATATTTTAAAACATTTTCTAAGCTTTAAATTCATGATGCTAGATTAACCTAGTCTGTGTAATACTTTACAATGCTATTTATTATTTCATCACAAAGATAATTACTTTTATGCCTTACAGTAGTACAAAGTTACTAACGCAGAGTGAATGAAGTCAAAGGACGGGCTAAAGTTTAAACATAAAACCGTAACAGTATACGACTGGGAATGAATAGTCGCATAGTAATAACTCCATATAATACCGTGCCCGGCTCTTACTGCAGTCTTTGTAAGAGGATATGGTGACATAAAAGTAAGGGTTTCGAGATGACCATATTTCAGCGAGTCCACACAAAGGCAGGCGCAAAGTCCTCGTGAAAGGGGTAATGGATTATAAACTCGAGATGGACGGTAACTTATTATCATCCGGACAGCGCAGCAGCAGCAGCTGTTCAAAGCCGAAAACCGAACTATAGCATCCTCGCCCTTACTTCATCTGATATCTATGAAATTTCTTACAGCGGTCGACCTTTGAAAATACCCTCATTGATTCTTAATCCCTCATACGTTTTTCTATATATGATGATTAAGTTATTATATTGATTTAATATGCCATATTTTTAAAAATGTATTTAGTTTTAGACCAGGGTTTCCTGAGAAAGTTCCATCTGGATACGTGAAGGAATAATTGGGATGACTAGAATATTAACAGAGCAAATCTATATTAAAATGAATTTACAAAAGGGTTGTTGCCGCATCACTTGAGAACGGCTCGACCGATTTGGCTGATTATTTTTTTGTTGTATTCGTAATTGTCAGGACAAGGTTTGTATGAAAGAAAATTTTTGGAAAATCCACGGGAAAAGTCGGAAATGTGATGAAATGAGGCAAGTTAGAGAGTTCTGCTGTCAATTGTTTGCATAACGAAAGTGTTGTTTACGGTGTTCATATAGGGCTTTGAAATTATAATACTGGGACTATAATACTGGAACTATATACAACTATATTATATTATATTATATATAACTATATTATATAGTTATAATACTGGAACTATATTATAATACTGGGCTAACAAATTCTGGTACTATCGATGTAATTAATACATTTGTGAAAATAATTCTTGAAGAATAAAACCCACGAGGGAATAGTTTGAGTGTGACAAGTCGTTCTTCCTCATTTCTAATTCTACATACATATTTTATAAGGACATCGAAAGTCCTCCATAAATTAATTTCATATTACAAAATACAAAACCCGGGCGACGCCGGGCCTTTTAAGCTAGTTTACAATAAATTCTCACGTCAACATTATTCCATTATTTTTCCCAAAACACATGAAGGCGTACAAATACGCCGTCATATGACTTCAGTCCCAACAGCATATTCGCTTCTATTGAATGAAGCAAATTTGCTATGTGACCTTAATTGGCCATTACTCCAGTAACGGTCAATCTATTTCGTCCATATCAATAGGGTTCTTACTATGGAGTTTTTCCCGTTCCCATTTCTCGTACTAATAATCTACTGATTAGATTGATGAGTCTGAACACGTGAATAATGCAGAAATAGCAAAGGATTGTGGGCTGTAAATGGAAGATGCTACGTCACATATCGGTCTCCATTTTTTAATAGGAAATAAACACCTAACATTCTTTCCTGGCACCATAAACTCTTAATTCTGACGCTCTGACTTATAAAGAGTGAGCTGTTTATCGACTGGAAGTTGAGTTATTAATGAAAGATTCAGCGCTATGGAAGAAACAATAGCCTATACCAGCGTTTCTCAACCTTTTTGAACCCGGGGTTCTAAAATGTCTAAAACATTTTACGGACCCCTAATTTTACATCCCGTTTTTAAAAGAAGACATATATTCTTAATATTTGGGGTATTAATTATTGGTCATTATAACGAAACATGTGAAAAAATTTTGCTTCTTTACTTTCCGCTTGCTTTATGATATTTTTTAATGATGTCTGCGGACCATCTCCACCATCTTCGCGGACCACCATGGCTTATACCATGATCGATTCACTAGCATGCTAAACTACCTATAGACTATTGCCAAGATGAGGAGTGCATGATGACTGATGTAAGAAATGAATGTTCTAGATACAGTAGACCTACTTTTATAATGAAGAATTATTAACAAAAATTATCGGGGAATACGCTTTAATAATCGCGAGGCCCTTCGGTGTTCAAAAGATCAGCTTCAATTCCAACTGTGATTTTCCGGTGTGACAACTGCAATATTATGAGTCCGCTTCTTTGGAAACCGATAGGAATTGTAACTGCTGTTTCCCAACAAAGTACTAGGTCCAGTATCAGACTGAACGAATACGATTTGACGTTGCCGATGGAAACTGCAGTGGAAATGAGCAAATCTCTATGGAAACGAGTCTAAATCTCATTTTTTGGCTCGTGTCACATAATCCTACTCTCTTTCTATTCTGCTAGCAGATGCCAACATCAATACATGGAAAACTGCGAAGTACGAAGAAAATCCTTAATAATAATAATAATAATAAACACAGAAATAAAATACGTGTGAGCGATTTATTTTCAAAAGGTAGATTTTAGTATAGTGCCATCAGTAGGCCTCTCTGCTTCTCTAATTATAATCGCCACCCAGGCGAAAGTAGATATTTCTCCCATCTTCCATTCAGGTTTATAGAAGGTCACGTAACTTTGCTGTTGGTGTGGGTCTTTTTTTTTTATAATGTGTTTATATCGTCTGATAATTTCAACTCATACTCAATTTTATTGAATATGATACAGGAAGAAGCAGCGGCGAGAGTCATGGCAAGTAAACGAGCTTTTTCTCTGGTAAACATTTTCTGTAAATTGATGTGTTTTATGTTACTTTTATTTCTTACGTCATAAATAATTGAAGCAGAATATTATAATCATACGCTAGTGCTGCCGACCGAATTCACTTTCTCAGCGGATTCCCTCCTGTACTACTGCTGCGGAGCGACTTCTAGATGGCTCTGTAGGAACAATACTCTCATAATACTGTATTTCAAAACCGAGCGAGATGGCCGAGATGGTCTTTGACTCGCATTCGGGAGGTTCCGAGCTCAAACCCCGTGGCCGGTCAATTTGACTTTGGTTTTTTCATTGTTTCCCCAGTCCTAAAGACAAATGCCGAATTAGATATTTAAATATCATGACTCATCCCCGCTATATTCATATTCATATTCATAAAAATGAATACCAGTTGAAATCAACAAATCCCATAAACACTTCGGCAATAGAAAACAGTTGCACATCAATAGTTACCCATAGAACCTGAATTTCTGATATGACCACGATGTTCAAAGGAGTATAAATAAAGCTCAATTTTAAAAATCATAAAATAATAGCAAGGATGAAAAAATGTACTTACACTGTTTTGTATAATTATCGTTTGGGATTTTTAGGTCACATCTTTTTCGTATGGCAATTTTCTAGCATCTTTATCTTATTTTTAGGGTCTATATCCCCTATTTCTCCACCATGCCCATAATCCCCCATTTTCCCCTTATTTATATTTTACTGCATCTTTATAATAATTTTCCAAAGTGAATTTACTCGTTTAATGCACTTTGCTTTTGAGTTTGCTTGTTTGTTTGTTTGTTTTATTTTATAATTATCTAGGTTTTGTTCCAATATCTAAGATTTTAAGGTAACTTTTAGTTAACTTTTCGTCAGTGTGCCAGGGTTTAAGCTAGGAAAAAAACCATTAGCAAAAAAGCGAAAATGGATAAAAAAGCTTTAGCAAAATGCTAAAATACAAATTTATTGCTAAAAGTTAACTTTAACTGCATTTTTTTATGTAGCTTCAAAATAATAAAAATAAAACGGTACAAATAACAAACTCAACTATAAAGCAAATTATTATTTTTCTTTTCAAAACACTTTGGTTTGGAATTTAACACTTTTCTCTGTTTCAAATTGGCCCACTTCTCAAAAGCCTTGCTAAAATTATAGCTTTTTCTTTCGGGGCCTTCAATTTTCGTAATTAAAATGTTATTAACATTATACAAATTTTCTTTCGCATTTTTGCGAAAGTGCCTACAATTTCTTTCGCATTTCGCGAAAAATGCGAACGTAGCTTAAACCCTGCAGTGTGCAGTAGACAGTGCTTTCAGCGAACCCACAAGCTACAATGTAAAATAATTACTAAATACTCCATTTCTATTTTTATTTTTAATTAGTCATTTCTTGGATGCAAGTTTGTTATATAACAGTTCAGTAGCACCTTTCCCGATACCTTGCCTTATTTTTAGCAACTTGTCCCTTTTTTCCTTACGATAATTGCACCTAAAAATCCTAATCTCATCTCATTATTTCTGTTGGAAAGCAATACGTAGCGAGAACACAATATAGCAATGTATCTTGCAGCATCCCCAAGTAAGGAGAGTAACCCTCAACCTCTAGCATGGTTATCAAACCGGTACTGGAGTAGTTAACGACCTTGCTTCCAACTCCAGTCATTATTGAGAATGGACTTCCCCTCCTTGTGTTTTTATCGAATTCCAATCGAGCCTACAGTGTGATGGACGCCTAGCGTGATACCAAACTTCTCCCGAGGTAATTAAACTTAGCTAATTATCGCTAAACTCCGACACAACCGCATGAGGCGAAAAAAGAACAAAATGTTAAGTTCCTAAACAACTATACGATATCGTTCAATTTTATTTAAAAATTCTTAAGAAGTCTACTGTAATACCTATAATAATTAGTATTTCCATTACAACATCCCCATAATATAACAATGAAAACTGATAAGTTGATAGGATTAACTTTATATTGGAAATTTTGAGGAAAAGCTGTGAAATTTGCCACATCAGTATCACATTTGGATAACATTTTAAAATTACTTACATATTAGATAAGGAAGAATTATATTCTTTAAAGTCAGGAAAAAAAAAAAACTTTGTGGGAAGATCGGCATTTTTCTAAACAAAATCATAGGTTTAACAGGAAATGTGCTATCCGAACTAGTTCTGCAATTTTTGCACATACGAATCTCCTTGATATGTGGAGTATGTTTCTAACAAAGTATTTCATGTTTCAGATTTACCCATTTTCTAATTATTTTTATTTACGAAAAAGGCACACGTATAGGCCAATATTGTATTTGCATACAATTCACATTTTATAAATTAGACAATCCGCAATTTTATTTCTAAATACCGGCATCCAGAATTGTGAAATAAGGTAAATCTTGAGACTTGAGAAAGGATTAAATACATTGTCCAATTGAAGGCGTGGATGCAAGAAACAGATAGCTCCACTTGACTCACACTTTACAAGAACAATTTACAAACCCAATTTACAAAATCTCATTGCTTTTGTTTGCATTTCAGGGCTGAGAACATTTCTTGGTTTGCCAGCTTTTAAATAGACAGATATAAATTAATCTTCTCTACTCACTTTTACTATATCCATCTGAACAATCTTTATGGACACTTTGCTCAATGTAATTTTGAAGGTAAATATATACCGGCACATTGGGCCTAATAGGATATTTTAGACCAGAACGAGAAATTTCCGGTCGCACACCCACTCTTCTCCCCGGTGTACCTCAGCCTAGTAGGCAATATCTCCGGCCATCTTTGAAGTTAATTCCCTTACCTACTATTGTAGCTACTCACTTCATATGTTCGGGAATGTGGGGACGTTGTGTATTACTGTTTTAGGCGAGTTCTTCCATCCCGATTTGTCTTTATGAGCTTTTAATATAAGTTTTATTTTATCTAGTTAGATACTTTCGAACAAAGTTTTGAGTTTCATACGGAATTGCAGAGAATGAGACCAATCCGGCATTTGACAGAGAGTGAGGGAAACCCTGCGAAAACGTAACTCGGATTGGTGTGTCTAGGAATAACTTAGATCTTCGTAACTATTAACTGGCAACAAAAATTCTGCGGCCAGTGTCAAAGATTCAAATATGAAAAACTGTTGTCTTATTTTTTTGTCCGCCGACGTGGTCTTGTGGTTAGCGTCGCTGACTACAGATCCGTCGGCCCGGGTTCGATTCCCGGGACCTCCTCGGATTTTTCTGAGGTAGGGAGGTCTGGTAGGGGTGCACTCAGCCTCGTGATTCATAATTGAGGAGCTACTTGATAGAGAAGTAGCGGCTCCGGTCAAGAAAACCACCATTAACGGCCGTGGGTGTCGGCATGCTGACCACATGCCCCCCAATCCTGCCATCTGCCTACGGGAGATGACGCAGCGGTCGGGTGGTAGGCCAAGTCCCTCCAGGGATGTAGCGCCACGGAGTTTAGTTGTCTTATTTACTCCTATAATTTTATTTTCTGCAAAAAAAAAAAATCCCTGTATTTTAGCTAATCATTGCTCTAGCTCCTCTAGTAAGAAACGACGTAGTTTGTGTTTGGATGTTGTTTGTTACTGTCATTAAATATTAAAATGAGTTGAAATACTTCCAAAATATATTTATGTATTTAATAATGCATATTTAAAATGGGTATGTGCTATAATACTTTATATGTGAAGAATAAGTACGGGAGGGGACAGTTTTTAATAATCCCCAAACGGCTACAATATTAAACTCTGTGTAACAATAATGCGACGCAAATTCTTATTGCCTTCAGACTTGAAATTTTTGTCCTATCGTATATTACATAATTATATGGTATAATCTACTCTTAACTTACTTGACCTCACGAAAAAGCTTGTTAGTAAGAATCCAGCTTACCTGCAACAAAAGAGAATCACCACATTAGCAAATTGCATACAAAGTGAAGATTACGATGGGCCATGCCAAAATAGGAACACTGCCCTACTTTGCAGCTTTTAGCATCACAAAGAAGTTACACTCGCTATGGCCTAATACAAGAGCAACTCCACCACCAAATTAGCACTTCAAATCAATATTTAATCCTTTAATGGAGAAGTAATGTTTCGAAACACTGCATTTGCTATAAAAGGAAGCGTGGGTGTGCCCACCACCAGAAAACTATTTTGATCGTGTTTTAAAAATCAGGTAATTCTAACGAAATTAAAATCGGCTGTAATTAGCTAATTAAGCAGGATTATCACAATTAAGATATGACTAGGGGGCGGATTTCTATGACCTAAAAAATAGGATATATGCATGCATTTATGACCTAAAAACATTAAAATATGACCAATAAAATTTAAAATATGACTTTACCACTTACACATTATGTATATTTTTTTAAGTTTCATTACAATTAATTTTATTAAAATATAATATTAATTATTTTAAATATCTGTAAATTCTCAAAAAGTGTCAGTATAATGCAAAATTTACAAAATATGATATGAAACTTCAAAATGTCTCTAATATGAACACAAATATGCCGAAAATATGACCTAAATATGCATATTCATACTAAATATGCTACAATAGTTGAAAATTTCCTAAATATGCAGTTATATACACAATAAAAGCCATTCCTTTTTCACCAGGATGCTTGGAATCGGGTTTAAATTAGTCGGAAACCTGAAATAATGCAAGGGGGAAAATATGACATGTCATAGAAATCCGCCCCTTAGATATGACCGTTGTGTTGAAAGTGATTTTCTAAATTATTTGTCCTAGAACCTTTGACCTTTTGCACACTTAATTAAAATGTAAACAAAAATTAATGTTTAATATTTCATTTCAAAAACTCAATTTGTTTTTGAGATTTTTATTTTTATCAAAATTGAAATATACCTCATCCAACAGATATTAAAATATGAATTGACTTTTTAGGCGACATTCTTTGATAAAAATATTTTACCCAGAAAAATCAAAAGTAAAAATACTGGCCTATGATTATCTAATATATAAAATCGAAAGTGTGTATGTATGTATGTTTGTTCCTTATACAAATCTACATTTCTTTACCAATTTACACGACATTTTGCACACATACCCACTTAAGCCCGGGAAGTATAGCTGTCAACATTAAAATTGAAACAAATCAGTCCTTCCCTTGAAAATTATATAATTTCTGTGAATATTCTACTGAAAAAAAGAATGTTGTTCAGTTCACATGGCAACAGTGAATTGTTTACTGTGATTACATATGGCCTTGGCAACTATATAGCCTAATGCTGGACTTTAACGAATTATGATTCCATCGATGTAATATATTGGGGAAAATAATGACTGAAAATGAAATCCACGAAAATAAAGCACAGTGTGATGTAGTCACATAACTTTCTCTACCCTCGACATAAGAAATATTTACTCACTTCACATTTTGATGTAGAATAAGAGGGACAACTTAAGTGTGTGAGTATGCTATATCAAGAGTCTGTAAATAATCCTTTCCGCTGATAAGTTATCCATACCTGTAGGCTTTGTATTAGTTGAGAAATAGGGATGTTTATCATAGGCCCTAAGCATGGGATGAATAGAATAGAATAGAATAGAATAGAATTTATAGGCTAATATGGAACATTTTCAGTCCTATGCTCGCAGTATATTATGTCCTGGGTTTTAGGGGAGGAAAGTATGAAAGTGATACTACATTTCTATTTTATTTCAGGCCCGAAACATGAGAACATGAGAATGAGAAATAACATTTTCCGCCAAGTCAATACAATCTTATGTAATTTATGTTTCTTCTTATTTCAATCCTTCCCAGGCATGATGTGTAGAAGCAACGGAATGCAGCATTCGACATCCTCTATGAACCATAAAAAGCTATAGGCCTATCTAGCGTTTTCTGAGGGAATCGTTTGAGTGTGATAAATCTTTTTCAAGTTTTACATACATAAAGTCCTCCATAAGTTAATTTCAAATTCAAAAAATACAAAGCCCGGGCGACGCCGGGCCTTTTCAGCTAGTACTAAATAAAAAACAACTAAGGCCTATACAGAAAATACGATTTAAACATTTTATTAAAAATTTACTAAATTATTTACACTGAATAGTAAGTATTACTAACAATATTTAGTCTCAAGTAAGATAAGGTGAGCGAAAATCACAGCTGAGGAAGCTGCATCCTCACCACAATGCTCTCTAGGCTAGAGGTATGTATTGAATAGTGAAGGCGGCCGTTGCTGACGTACTGCATGACGCAAACTAGCGCCTCACTTGACACCTTCAAAGCCAGAATCCGATCAGACAGCAGAGTAATAATTATAACACCTTCTGAACATTTCCTCTTCTGTACACTGGCAGTTTCCAGGTATTAGCTCGTCTGGGTCAAATTGATAAAATAATGACAAACTAAATAAAACATTTTTCTACAATTTTACAGGATGAATTACGTCTCTCATGTAAAAAAGCAGAAAGGTAATTAACTAAATGTTATCCATTGTTATTACCACTTGTTATCACTTATCAGTTAATAACTTACAATAACCAATTAGATACTCATCATATGCAGTATTACATTTGCGTGACAATTTCTACACGCTATTCAATGTTGTCATATTTCCTTTTAAAGGAACTGGAATTTATTCCAGCAGCATAGGTATAAATACGTGAAATTATTATTATTGTTATTATTATTGTTATTATTATTGCTATTATTATTGTTAACATTATTATTAAAACTTATTTCAGTAATTTGACGAGTTGATAAAACTTAGTTGGATTTTTTCAATTGGCCTAATCTTTCAGGTGGTACTATGGCCCTGGGGTCGACTCAGCCTCTAACTGAAATGAGTACCAGGAGCAATCCTGGGGGTATAGGCGGCCGGTGCGTATGGCTGACAACCTTACCACCTTCACGTGCCGAATGTCCAAAATCTTGGAGCCTCAACCTCCTGGAACCCTCTGGGTCTCCATGGCCTGTGTAGGGATCACTTTACTTTTACTTTACTTCTGCCGTTTAATGATCTATTATAAGGTATTCATAAGCATATACGAAACCATAATATTTAACAATAACATTCCGCAATAAACAACAGTCTTCAATAAGCTTGGTTTATATGAAATTCATTGGGATGTTATCTTTCGTTCAGTTTCGCGAGTAGCCTTGAATTATTATTTATACAGCACGTCTGTTTACAATACATTACACGTCGCAATGTACTGCATCCTATTTGAAAGAAAAAAAAGTATTCGCTTAAAAGACAAATCTTATACAAATGTGTTTTATAATTCACATAACAAAATCACAAGCGCCGTTTCATATTGTGGTAACTAGGCCTAATGGATTTCAAAATATGATCATTAGATGAATATATAAAAATGTATACAAGGCCTGTACAATAATAAAAGAATCATATACTTACTTAGTTACTTACTTACTCAATGACAATAAACAATTCCTAAGCAAGCTAAAGGAATATTATCTGTTTTATGGAACCCGAAGGTTCATTGCCGCGCTTACCTGAGCCCGCCATTCAACCCTATTCTGTGCTAACTCCATCAAACCATCCCTCGCAAATCCTACTTCTCTTAAATCTATCCTAACATTGTTCTCCCACCTACGTGTAGGTCTTCCAAATGGTCTATGCCCTTCGGGTCTCCTAGTCAATATTTTTGAGATGTCTTTCCTCCCCCATGCGCGCAACATGTCCAGCCCATTTCATCCTCGGGTGATTTAATTACCCTTACTGTATCCGGTGACGAGTACAGGTTATGAAGCTCGTCGTTATGTAGATTTTTCCAGTCCCCATTTATAAAAGAAATATACAGAATGTTTAAATCTAATTATTTTATCTAAGACGTGTTAAAGATTATGTTACTATTACAATATGACTCATATGAATTCAATGACATGCATCTAGACATTTTCTACGTGTAGGTCTTCCAAATGGTCTATGCCCTTCGGGTCTCCTAGTCAATATTTTTGAGATGTCTTTCCTCCCCCATGCGCGCAACATGTCCAGCCCATTTCATCCTCGGGTGATTTAATTACCCTTACTGTATCCGGTGACGAGTACAGGTTATGAAGCTCGTCGTTATGTAGATTTTTCCAGTCCCCATTTATAAAAGAAATATACAGAATGTTTAAATCTAATTATTTTATCTAAGACGTGTTAAAGATTATGTTACTATTACAATATGACTCATATGAATTCAATGACATGCATCTAGACATTTTTTCCAACTTCAGCACTGCAAAATGTGAAGCGAAAATCAATGGAACACTCTGTCCAGACATGATTACGAAACAGGTATCTAGTAAACTCCTGACAGAGTCTATAAAACAAAATCTCCTTTCATGCAGAATCTGTTATTAGAAAATAGGAAGTAGAGCCTGTTTTGGAGTTGTATGGATGGTTTAGCGATGGGTATTTATTCATGAGGATAACGACTTGTCGGTACTAATAATGCACAAAAACAAAAGAAAGTAATGGGGATACTGTTGCATGTAAAACATTGATAACAGCTGAATATGGATTTGACAGCTGAAGTACAGGAATAACGCTTTCATGAAGCAGGACTCCCAATGTAACTGATCTGACAGTTGAGCGCAAGCTTTACCGTCAATCAAAAGTCCCTCCTCTCGCATCCAATATCCCTCCCTTCCAGCTGGATTAAAGAGAGTTAATCGAGTAAAACTTCCATGAATTAGTCCTGCAGATTCCTACAATGTGGTCCGCATAAGCAAACAGAACAAGTGGGATTAATATTGATGACTAAAAAGTTTCTATCCATAAATATTCAAACGTAATACGTTGATCACCGGTTGGACTCGAAAGTTCCATTTGGATATTGGAGAGTCAAGAAACATAACATGAGTTGTGAGTTATTCTACAACCAAATGAATATCAATCAAAACCTTCAGTAAAATTCTAAAGGTTTCAGGTATAGGCTAATTGTAGAATGAAGGGGTGTTCAGAAAGATCATCTGTTAATTTAAGAAAATACGCGGATGAAGTTATTAAATGCATAACTTATTAGGTTCATTACAGTTGTTATAATAATTGCACATTGGTGAAAGAAAATACGAATGAGAATTATGGAAAGAAAAATGGAAGATAATACGGTTCATAATTAAGGAGACATAGAGCATAAAAAACATGGCTAAATAGTATTTTTTCTCTACTAGTATCGTAAGAAGTATTATAGATAGAAACAGTCCTACATCTTCAACCCTAAAATTCGATGTCGAGTTTTCAGCATTATCATACGTTTTCCAACTATTATAATTATTTGATAGGTTTCGACTCAGGGACTTGAAATCAAAGCTAGGATTATCTGGATAAAAGTTAACAAGAGCTAGGATTATTTGGATAAAAGTTAACAAGAGCTAGGATTAACTGGATAAAAGTTAACTAGAGCTAGGACCATCTGGATAAAAGTTAAAAAGAGCTAGGATTATCTGGATAAAATTTAACAAGAGCTAGGATTATCTGGATAAAAGTTAACTAGAGCTAGGGCCATCTAGATAAAAGTTAACTAGAGCTAGGATTATCTGGATAAAAGTTAAGTGGAGCTAGGATTATCTTCATAAAAGTTAACTGATTAACGGAGCAAATAATTGTTAGAATAATCATCTCTTGTCCAGTTAACCAGATAACAGTTAACCAGATAACTGGACAACGTCGTCATTTTATACAGTTATCAGGTTATTTTTGATTAACTGGATAATTGTTCAATAATTAACTACAATGGAATTAATTGTCTAAATAATCGACATAAAAATCCAGATAACTGCAAATAATATCCAGTTAACTACAGTATGAGTTCAAATAACAGTCAACTTTCATTTTCTATGCGATTAATTGCCTGTGCAGTTAACCGTTACACAGATATTTGTCCCAGCACGACTTGAAGAGTGAATTTCAGAGGACACATACCCTACTTACTCCAGCTAATCACTTATAGTACCTATGGTATACGTTGAGCAAAAATGAATTCGGGCTATTTAGACGGTAAAATTTGTGCTTTGGCATCTCCCTGCTTCTGTATTCGCCACTGAGTTACGACAGTATAAAGGGGTCATGGGCTAAAAAGGAAACACATATCATTTTTGTGGCAAAAAAAATAAGGAAATTTTGCCAAATAACAGTAAGGTATGAATAGGAAACTAATTTAAAACGTGATGCGAGTTAAAACAGCAGAACTGAAATGTCAGGAACTTAGAATATACCACATAATACTCGAAGTCACGGGTTTGAGGTCAGAGGATATGGGAATTTAAATTGAAATGATTGAAATAATCCAATAGAGTTATTACATAACGTCAAGAGGAAAAGGAGAAACTTTTGCTGGGACAGAAGAACGGGTCCACCTTGCGAGACTCCGCCTGTGCCAGTGGGCTCCTGAGTGACCTCCTCTTGACCTCTTGTCGTGAGTGTGCGGGTCCTCCACCCAGCTTCCTCCCCACAGTTCATATTGTTTCTGCTGCCCTCCAGCGAGCGCAAGAGATGATGTCAGGACACATCTCCATACTTCCCAAAAACAAGTTCAACCAACTGATACCAATCTCGACAGCGTTACAGTTCAAAAAGTTCGCTGTCATGGTGCATGGAAAAGCTGGTCTTGCTCAGTAGTAAGTGTAGGTTCAGGTCCGGATAATACAATAAGCTTACATTTATAGATTTCTATGTCATATCTCAAATGAACTTAGATTGCATGTTTATTATGTATAGAAGACACAGGCATTCGCAAGCCACCCCTGGGGCTGAGATATTCGTTTACATTCCGCTTACAGTAGTATTGCAGTGGCACCCTGACTTATTACCAGGGCCCGGATTCTGATGACCTAAAATTGTTTGAAAAAAGACCTGTAAAATTATCCTGAATTTGAAAGAAAATGACTTAATAATTACAAAGAATGACCTAGAAACTGATATTTTATTTATAAAAATTATTATTGTGCACACAAAGCTTTAGACAAATTTGTACATAATTCTAAAAAACTATAAATGTAGAAAGGATATTGTAGGTCTAAAAACTTTGTTCTTGATTGGATAGTAGAAAAAAAAAATAAGAATTTTTTTTAAAGTAGATTCTACAAAAATGTTGCATTATAGTAACCTGGTCATTTATTTAAAGTAAATGCATAAAAATTACAAAATAAGGAAGCAAATGACGCGAAAATGACAAAATAATGAAGTAAAATTGAAATAAATGCCCTAAAAATATAAAATTGTATAATATGTCAGAAAATGACCTAATAAAAATGCATTTCTACAAATTAGAGGCCATGATTAGGATTTATCAACAGGTTGGCAATGTCTAGGCAGCATAAATAAAACGATGACATGTCATTTGAATCCGGGCCCTGCTTATTACGTAAGCCTACTGAACTCCTTGTTTTCGAGATTAAATAGGAGGTACACTATGTACAGTATATAAATCAGTTATATAATTATGTACCGGAATTTCATAATAAATTGTACAAAATACTATTGATTATTCGTCACATTTTTTTCTGTGAAGTGTTTAATTTATTGTAGAACCAAAGTACAATATTCCCTCTCCCGTCTCTAAGGTAGGCAAATAGGATTACACATAGCCAAACATAAACGTTTCATTCTTAATATAAAAAATATATACTTACGAGCATCTATTGAAACCGCTAGATATTCTTAGCGAAAATGTCGAATCCCCGATTAACGATAGTAACGAGGATCCCTTCTTATTATTAAGGGAACTTCAAGAAGAATTTTATTATCATTATCGTTATTATTATCCTTATTCTATTCTAAAAATATGTTCGATACGATATTGTTAAGTACAGTGTAGGCTACATAACGGTTACGCAGTTAAGGCTTACAATGAAACCCAGCACCCTAGCACCAAAAAAATCTATAAGCAAATCGTAATGTGAACAGTTAATCTCCAAGCTAGTCAACACCATCAATATGCAATTTAAATCAAGAACATTGTACTTAAATCAATAAACATCTACGCTATCTGTCAACTAAATGACTAAATGGACAGCATGCCTAAGCAATTAGCTATCCATGTTAACAGGGCCGTCCTGTGGGTGAGACAAGTAGGGCGATCGCCCCGGGCCCCACACCGGGGAAGAGAGTCTGCCGTACAGGAAAGTAAAACTTCACTAATTTCTAGTTTATTATTGGGATCATAATATTTAGTAATATTGATAGTGAGAACAAATTACAACTGTATACCGATACTTTTTACACCTCGGAGTGCATTTTTCGTCAAATCATTGGTTGCAAAATTTCGTAAAATTCTCGTGAAGTAGATAATATTAGGAACTGTAGGTTATAAAATTTAAAACCTGGGTGTCCTATATTCAACTAATTAAAACGCTGCGCATGAAAGGTGTTTCTGCAAACGATTGCACCAGTATTATTTTTGTGTCTGATGCCCGGTTTCTACAAACTAGTGGATTACCTATGGGTAAATTATCCATGGACAAATTAGTTCCATTTAACCTACAATGATATAATGAGCAAGGCCTTGGAGTTGTACAGTTAATTTAATTCAGAAGGCTATGATTCTCATTGTTTAAATATTACTATTGATCCTATGAAAGGTTAAATTTTATCCAGCCATCCATGAAAGGATAAATTAACCCGAAGATTTACCCTTGGAAAGATCTAGCCTGAGTTTGTAGGAACATTTTTTCTGTCATTTTCATATTTACCCAGAGGACATTTATCTAGAAACTCGCCAAAAGTGTAAGTGATTGCTATCTTTAAATTATTTGTGTTTGTGTGGTGTTATTTTTGTGTAAATTCTGTCCATTGGATAATTTACCCATAGGCAATTCGCGAGTTTATAGAAACCGGCCATGAATCGGTCGGGCCGATCATCGTCGCAACAAATGCTATAATGCTGGCTGGCTCCGCAATTTAATTTCGCACCAGGCCCCGAAAATCGACGGGACTTCCCTGTATATCAACGATTTCCTACCAGTATCGACATTCTGCTGTCTAGTGTCTACATCAACAATCTGATATATTATATATCAACATAATTTGAAAATCCAAATCAGCATTATGGACTATATAAAATTATCTGGAAAAAAAACCCTCATCTTATTTCAGGTTAATGTCAGCAATCCAGTACAAAAATAATTCTAGAATAAATTTTCTAAAATAGGAGACTTCCGAAAGCACATGTTTTAATAAAAAATAAAAACTTCTTGTTCAATATAGCATATCTTCTTACATTCAGCGTATAAAAAACTCAATGCAGCAAAAAGCCCTAATTGACAAATTGCATCAGTGGCCATAGTACGTGTTTCTGAAGGACATGACCATGAATCGAACTAGACATTATTTTGCATTAATTCATTCTATCAGTAAAAGTGCTGGACGATGTCAGAGTAAAAATTAAGTAATGCTATAATAATCACGCTGAAGTGCTGCTAAGAGTGCCAAGTTGTAAACATCTCCATTCTTTCTCCCCCCTTCATAGCTGGCGTATTTCTGGCATTATGTAGATGTTCTTAAGAGATAAGTACTAACTTTTTTTTCACGACTTTGAGGGGTTGCTGCTTAAAATAACGACAACCCTGTTCAGGCAACTTCAACTGAGCGAACATAAAACTATTACCTTCCTGTATATTATTTGCCAGTTAAATTAAGATCTGCTAAGAAGGATTAAATTCTTTAAAATATACCTATTAAGTTACGCTAAAATTGTATACAGTATATGTAGACCTACCATTAAATATAACGTTATTAAAATTTGGGAAACTTGTTGGAATTATGATCTACATTTCTTGGTAAGGTATACTGTAAATGCATATGAAAATGTTATTTCATTTATTATTATTATTATTATTATTATTATTATTATTACTTATATGGATGTTAGACATGGTCCTTATTCTTCGGGAAGAACATAATCTGTTAACTGTTTCCATAAATCTGTGGCTTGGTTCTAAAAGGGCCAATGTCATAAAACTTGCTTTTGAGGTAACTGACTTAGAACTTTTGCAGAAGCAACATTTTTTGCTGACAACTCCCGACATTGGCCTCTAAGGTTTCTGTATTATGTCTATTAATAGCAACATACATTGACACTTTTATTATACGAAAGATAAAGACTAGCCGAGCTCAATAACGCTTGCAAGAAATTTACAGTGCCCCTTTTAGAACCAAGCCACAGAAACTACACTCATTAAACATGGATGAAAACCCTCATTTTAACATATCTATTAATTTTAAATTATGTTTTAATGCATTTTTATGCGGTTACGAATTCATACGTCAGTAGCAGAGAAAATATCATTATGAGTATACTGTACAATTTCCAACAAAAAACTATAGGTTTGTTCGCAAAGCAGTCAGAAACCAGGAACTTATCGTTCGCGCATGCGCTCTTTCTCCACACGCGTTCGCAAAGCGAGAATCCGTGATTCTGATTTCAATCTTCTGTTCGCAAAGCTCTCACGGACAGTTTCTGTACTATAAGAAAAGTCTGCAGGCTCTAGCATGAATTGTTATCCGAGACATGCGCAGTAACCTATTTTCACGCGCCTGACTCCTCCCTCCTATAACATTGCGCCAGATTTATAAACATAGGCTACTTATATGTATGAATAATGGAAGATAATTAAAAGTTTCCCAAAATATAGATTATATTGTCGATGTATATTGCATTTATAACATGTCAAAAGGAAATATATATTTTATTTATATATCATATCGATTAATCGCAGAAACTATCGATTCCAAATTCTTGTAACCATTCGCAAAGTGCAAATCACGGGTAAGTTACAGACTGGACATGCGCAGTACAACAAATTCTCAAGCGGTCACGGATTTGCTTTGCGAACAAACCTTATAAAACATAACTTTAGTTACAAAGGAAATGGGACAAGTGTGCCAGTGGAGTCCTGAAATGCGAGATTATCTTCAGGCAAGAGAAAGTAAAAAGTATGACTTTCAAGAATCGTGTCGTATCTTCGTAGATTTAGATGCATGCTCGAAAACATTTCAGGATTTCTGTGGAATGTGAACTTTAGAATTCAGGATTATTAAAAAAAACTTTCAGAGCTGAATTTGTATGTTTATATTTAAGTAATCATCAAGTAAAACCATCAGTGGGCTCTAAGTTTGAAATAAATCACAATTTTTGTTGTTGTTGGAATAGCCGGTTTTTATGAATGGTAACTATACCACGTGCATAAAAGTAATCACATTTTACATACAGAATTACTCTATTAATCTTGGCTTTCAAACGATGTTTTGATGTGACATATTGATACGTCAGTAGCAGTAAAAGGATTAATTGTGTTTCGTGGCTGGAGACCCCGAAAATTCTCGAAGAAACGTTCCTTGAACTCTCGGGAAAATATATTTAAAAATCGTGATTAGAAGAAAAAAAAAAAAATATATATATATATAGACTATTTATTAAATCTTAATTAAATAAACAAAATTCAAAGCCGTATCGGTACGTTAACTTTCATTATTGCACATCAAAAATGAGTAGATCAGGATCTGGTATTTTTCTTTAATATGCAAAAGATTCAAAAACATTTCGAGCATCCAAAAATCGAGCATTTGAAGACGATTAAAAAGATATAGGCTAAGAAGTTACAATAAGTTATGATGAAAATTCCCGAAAAAAAAATTAAAAATCACGCAATCTGCACATAGAAGTAAAAATATGCAAATTTAAAAACCGTCATTCAGGAGTTTACGTTTCAAGCAAGTTAGAAATGTTTTTATTCTACTTTTTTTAAATATAATTTTTAATTAACTTATTAGCTTTCTGGCAATTTCGCGAAATTTTCGGGTGTCTGTTCATAACTTAATAATCATAGGTCGATTGAAATTGCGTGGAAATAATCACGGAATAGTAATTAAAATCATATAGCAATAGAGAAGTGATAGTCCTACGTAATTGCAAGTTACATATATTAGTAAAATGTCAAGGAGACCAGCGATCTTTCTCGATACATGACTATACAATTATATCAGAGCTCAGATTAACTTGAGAACGTCATATACATCCACCATATTTCGCCATTCTTAAAGAAAATGCAGAAATCCCTCAATCTATAGACTCAATCTGTAGAGTTGTAGTCGTTCATCCAAGCCTAGTTAAGTAAGCCACGGCCCATCCGACCACTTGGACACCTACCTAGGCCTAAGTAAACAATGGACTATTGTTTGAAGTTAATTGATTTCACTGATGTATGGTTGGTTAACTATAAGGTCAAGGACTCAAGTTAAAAGAGTCGTTGGTCAATTTATTTGTCAGCAGCAACGGATGGCTGAATTAAAGGTGAGATTTCATCTTGACAGCATTTGTGGCGAGATATCTTTTTATTTAGCGCAAGACTGGAATAATAACTAGGGTCCGGATTTTTAGGCTTTTATACAAGGTATTTTAGCTTTTATTTCCGTGGAATAACCCTATTTAGGTTTTAAACAAACGATTTTAGCCGTCTTAATAAAACACTAATATTAACACCGAAATTTGTATTATAATTTTTTGACACATACCCTCCTATAGGCTACTTCTCTGTCGTCGGTCGGCAACTTGTTGTTTGAAAGTTGAAACGACAACGGATTACTTGCAGATTTCAAAGTATTGCAGGCGGCTCAAGTTTCATTTCCTGCGACGGCGAGGCGGCACATTTTCGAGTTTCAAAGACAAGTGACAATGACATATCATTGTTAATTTCAGTACGTTGTATAAATTTATGTTTAATATGTCTTTTCTTAAAATGCATAAATTCACATATTAAATATGTGAAAATAAATTTTATTTTCCTTTGCATTATTCCGAAAATCTATTTCAAAATCGTGTTTTCTGCAAAATTCTTCTTTAGCACCTAGTTTTTCAGCAAAAGTCCTATTTAGCCCCTAGTTTTTCAGCAAAAGTCCTCTTTATCCCCTTGTAGTCCCCTTAGTCCGATTTAGCCCTTTTTAGGTTCTATAAGATTCATATATTCGGAAGCTAGGAGTATGAAACTGAAAAATACGTTAACATGTTCTAAATAGGAAGCTGGGGGAAAAATACGTTAAAACCTTCAAATCCGGGCCCTAATAATAACTCAATGATGGATCGGCCCATTTAGTAGGTTGTTAGGCAATTGAATTAAATAATATATAAAGAAACGTCGGAAGCTCATAAAGTTCAACATATAATAAGAATATCCTTTCCCTTAAGTATTTACATGTAGGCTAGGCGGTTTGAGTCAAACTTCTCACCTGGCTGCAAACCCAAGATGAATTTCTCCAGTGTACTTGTTGTTAGCACATCCCTATTTAAGTATACTAATCAATAAGTGTACTTAATTCTCGGAGTGAAATTCCAATTGACACCCACGAAATGCTTACTTAGGTATGTTGTGCAGGCTTATGCATTTTTGCTTTTGCATAGCCTAGGGCTACCAGTTGGTTATGGACGAAAAGGACATATGAGACTAAAAAGACAGGACAAAAGCAGGACACATTAAAATTATTGAGCGGGTCTGTTTTGGAGGCCTACATATTGGCATTTTAAATTCATATCCATCTTAGCCTGTATGAACATTCTTATCAATACTGCTAGCTTGAGGCCCACATTTATCTCATGAGCCCCCATGGTTAGCAACAAAGATATGTCAAATAAAACAATCGGGTTCCTCATGAGAATGGGCCTTTTTTAAGCATTTGTATCCCACTTCCAACTCAGCAGTAAACTAGCGTTTTCTTTTCCCCATTTTAAGAACTGAACGCATAAAAATAAAACTAGCAGCATACACTTAATATTCCGTATAATTGTTGTCATTACTACCAACAGCAGGATCTAAATTAGAAGTTTCATACAAAAAGATTATAGCAAAGGGATCAATACCGGTAATAATAACAGTGAAATGTGCACAAGTGTGTAAAAAGAGTACGATTTCAGTGCAAATGGTCAGACATATCATTTGGTAAATTCTGGGAATAAAAGCATCCCTTTTTTCAATTGTAAAAAAAAAATGCTTATACAAAAATAAGAACATACCGTACTGCAGATTTTGAAAAATAAATAAGGACGTCAGGACACCCTTAAAATTATGAGGACATGTCCTGCTAAATAAGGACATCTGATAACCTTACTTTAGCACGACTATTGACAATTTATTATTAAATGTTTATGTATCGTAATAAAATGTAGACTATTCCTAATTGAAGAGTCATTATTTTTGTCTATAAATTACTGATTTTATGTTTGAACGTCTCACATGGTATGTCGTAATTCCGTTCCTTACTTATTATCAGACTGCACATTTGGTTGCTGAAAATCGGAAATGTTTGCACATAAATATTTTGAATTTGCATTGTTCAGTCCCCACTAACATACATTCACTAACATACCCTGATCACTCCATATTACGCATTTTTCGATTTAAAAAAAAAAGCATTTTGAACATATTTTACTTATTATGGTTAATTTAATTTTTTTTTCGGATTAATGTTTGCAACTTAAATTTAGTGAACCAATAATTATTCATTGTCATAGTATTCTTAGTATCTAGTTAGTTTTATTATTATATTGTTCTCCTTATCTGTAAATAATTCTGTTTAATGTTATATAATTAATGTTATCTTCTTTATATCAAAATATGGTGAACATATTTTAAGTTTCCTGCCACAACTCCAATCGCAAGAACTGTGTAAATTAATATTATATTAATATAAAAAGACACATGGCTCTATCAGAGATATTATTAATAGCAAAATATAACATTGTCGTAAACTAGGGCTTTTAGTTTTGGATATTCAGTAAATAAATACAATAGGTTACTTATTTATGTACATAAATCACATTTTTATACGGCCTCAAATTCGGGCTCTATTCATAATAATAATAATAAATAGGATATTGTGGTGACGACAAAAAAACTATAGGTCCTAGGGTCGAAATAAAGAGGACTTATTTTTAAAACGTTTCAACCCATATTATGTTCGTACGCATTCATGGTACATGGATAACTTATTCACAAGCGGTTAGGTAACATCGAGGACAAGGTGATATTTTTCTCACCTGTTCTTGAACTTTTTTGCAGTCGGATTGTCCCGGAGGCGCCGACGTGTGATCAGTGGAGTTCCTCTCTCTCCAACGGAGAACACCCATCACTAAAGCAGTGGTCCAGCTGACAGTAGCAGCCAGTTTCAGATCGAATCCTTCAACACGTCACCATTACAAACACCACACTAAACTCACTCTCACATTGACAAACCGGAATGTAAGTGTACAACCACGTTACAACCTTTCTCGAGTCGCGCTTCTGCTCGAGTGAAGCGCCAGCTCAAACGTTGCTTACCCCCACCCTTAACCCACCTTGCCAGCCAATCACAGCTCGCGCAGAGACAACAAAAAACTGTTAGCAGCTGGCTATGCAACAACCGACAGAGACACCAGTATTGTTGTGGTTGACTAATCAACCATTCCGAAATTCAAAAAAGGTAGTCGAGAGACCAATGTTATGTTTTTGTCAGGTATCGATATTTGGCGACTCGTTTATGACAAAATTCAATTTTCCGTGGTTTATTTACTCCGGACGTCATTTGATTAGCATACTAAAAACAGTTGAAACTCGTCAAAAATGCAAGGGATAGAATCAGTTTGTGAATACTGGACTAAAATCAATATTAATGTTACTTTTGAATAAAGTCTCTAAATATCAATGTTAGTTTTGAATGAAATCTCACAGAGAATAGTCCGATATACCAAGGGGTAAAAATGTTTAATAAACTTCCGGCAGAACCAGGGATGCCATACGTACTACTATAGTCGTACACATACGACTATTTCATGGATTTGTACGACGTACAACGCAACAATGAGTCGTACGCCTATTTGTACGACTATTTTTAACATGGCGTTTTATATTTTTTTAATCAATCTACTGACGAATTTTACATTTTGTAATGTATCCAGCTTGTAATATATCGGTTTTTGTTGCAAGTATGTTGCTAAAATCAATATGATTGGAAATAATTACAATAATTACAACACTGTGGCAACCACTGTTTATTTAATTTTATTGTATTTAATCAAATTTAGCACATGCCTAATCATTTACAAATAAGATGATTTATTAACAATTACATGACATATGTAAGGTGCATAACACCGATTAATTATTATTATTATTATTATTATTATTATTAACGCAATATGTTCATTACACTGAAAAATCACAAAGCATACGACAGTTTTAACTAGCATACGACTATTTTCGGATATTGGTACGACTGTTCTACGTTTCTGATCTGGCAACCCTGGGCAGAACTTGTCTCCTGTATATCAAATCCAAAAGTGTTTAAAACAAAGCTGAAGGAATGGCTACTAAAAGAAGCTTATTAAGGTACAATATAAAACAGTATTTAGATGGAAAAAATGTAAGAGGGTTTTGATTTAGGATGTTTGTATTGTGATTTATGTATCAAATAATTTTATATATGTATTTATAGTGTATGATGTATCTGACAACATGTATATGTTCAAAAAGATTAAAATTAACGAATGAATGAATGAAAGGTACTATTTTTCTACGAGGGCAAACACTGGTGAAACGCCAGTACAATTTTCACAGTAGCAGTAGTAATCTCTTCACTTTATGAATCCCCTTGTGTCTGTGTCTTTTAAGACAAAATTAACGATTTCACAGCATTAAAGAAGTTCTGCAATGTCATAAGTAGGGCCCGGATTTTTAGGCTTTTATGAAGGGTATTTTAGCCTTTTATTTTCGTGAAATAGCCATTTTCAGGCTTTTTAAACAAACTATTTCAGCCATCTTAATAAAACATAATAGTGAACACTAATATTAACACCGAAAATTATATTATAATTTTCACACAGTTATTCTAGTTTTTTTTTAAACAAAATAAATAACTATTCCTTATATCGGCACTCGAAAAATAGCATAAACAATTCAGATATTTACCCTTTGATGATACAATTATTCAATACACCACTCAATTCACTTCCTATCTACAAAAAATAAGTAGACTGAATTTGTTCCTTTAATATATTTCTTTGTATTATTGTGAGACTGGAATGCATTTGAAATCGTGGTAGACGCTGTGAAAGAAAGTGCAAATTTTCTGAAAATTTGAAATTGGACCATCGGAGAAATACAGCAACGAAAAATTATAAGGTACAGTGATGTAGACAGACATATTAATTAATATGTTTTCTAATAACCTAATATCAATAATTCTATTGTACACTACGTATACATTTTACAATAACTTCATATGCATTTCAAAAGCCAGTGTCATGTCCGGCTATTTTGTGGAATATTAGACTCCTTTTAGTGAAAATATCTTTTTATTTGTTACATCTGGTAACCTTATTACAAAGGCAATCTCTACAATGGCAGAAAAACTATTAAAATTTAGGTTTACTATGGGAATCGAAGATTCTATAGATATATGAAGATGTGTTCCATACGAACCGGTTCCCCCTTCGATATGATGCATTGAAGTGTGAAATTATAAATGAAAATGTCACAATGAATAGTGGAAATATTACAAGTACGAGGGGAGAAGATAGATTGTACAACAAAAATGAGGCACAAGAAAATGAAAAAGATAAATGAAAACAGGAGGGGACGGTAAAATGAAAACATGAATGAAAACAACACGCAAGAAAGTATAGCCCATTTATTGCTGCGACCTAGCCAGCCAGCTTCAGTAGCAAGGTATTTTATTTCTGACCCACAGCTACGGTTTGTCATCATGATGGGAGCGGTCTGGTAACTTTATGTTATGGAAAACGACTTCAGGACTAAATGAAGTACCACTCTGAGAAAACCTGTTATAAAAAATACAACTGATTCACTAGAAAAAGTGAGCTAAAACCGAGCAACTCAGTGAACACACCCAGGAGATCATGCTTACCCAATCTAGGTCTCGGACATGAATTTCAACTGAACTGTACTGCTGTTCATAGCCTGTTCTTACAAAGATAGATAGGCCTACAGTAGCAGCTTTAGTTGTATTGCTGTCACTTTGTGTTAGGCCTATATTAAGTACGATAAAATCTGCATCAGGAAGGAATTACCAGTATCGTACTCTTGTACTCATTCTCTCAGTTTTTAATTTCACATTATATAATTTACAAAACACGTTAAATCCTTTTATACTGAATTATTTCTTTCTTTCTTATTCCTAGATTAACTTCTACCTTTTTGAAATTACGCAACCGACGGACAAAGCCGCAACCTGTCGGGAAAGGGATTTTTATCGATCACACATAGGCCTACATACGTTTTTGAACAGACACGGACATGGAAGGCTCCCTTGGTGAGAGATCGTACTACGCCGGGCACTTCCGAGACAACACGAACAAATAGGACGAGACACAACATTATCACACACACACACACACATTCACTCTAAAAAAGGCGAGGATGGGATGCAGACGATAATGAAGCTCAGATGATATCCTAGGACCACAAGAGCCTGAAATTACCCGACATCTGTCTCATAAGTAAGGAAAACCCCCCAGAAAACCCCTCAAGTAGGTAACTTGTCCTTACCGGGATTCGAACCCGGGACCGCTGCTTGAGAGGAACGAGACTTAGCCGAATTACACAGGTACATTTTAAATAAGAAATGCAATTATCTTTCTCGTGGTTGTTTTCCGGATACTGTATTTAATGAGATATCAGTGTCTAGTCTCCGAAATTCCTGTATAGACGTACTGTACATCAACTGCTTCACTCACACGTTCACAAAAAAAAAATAAAAAAAAATAATAATAATAATAATAATAATCAACAGAAAACTGAAGTACCTTTAAATTTATTGAAATGATAAAAATAATTGCCCTTGCAACGCATATCACGAGTAGGCTTATACAACTATATTTTCTCAAACTTATCTAAATTGGTCTAACGACATAGGGTTGTCACTCGTCCGGATTGGTTTGGTTTGTTTCGATTATGCTCGGGGACCGGTTAAGAAAAATAATTAAAAATTAATGATGATGATGATGATGATAATGATAACAATAGTAATAATAATACAGTAACAATAATAATACTAATAATAATAATAGGCTGAGATTTTCTGTCCAGCGCAGCGGTCCCGTATGACGTGAACAATAAAATTACAGAACATAATTGGCACGGATAATTCTGTGGCTTGGTTCTAAAAGGGCCAATGTCATAAAACTTGCTTTTGAGATAACTGCTGAGAACTTTCGACATTGGCCTCTAGGGCTTCTGTTTTGTATCTATTAATAGTAACAGACATTGGCACTTTTAGTATACGAAAGATAAAGACTAGCCGAGCTCAATAATACATAGATCTCTTTTTTGCAAGAAATTGACATTGACCCTTTTAGAACCAAGTCACATAATTAATTTTGTAATTTATTTTTCCCCCAGTGTTTAGTGCAGAGTGCTGCAATAGCAAATCGCGCGCGGTGTACAGAGTGTCGCAGTATATGCAGTTTCTGCTTGATAAAGTGTGCCGCTGTGATGTTATAGCAGAGTGACTGGGAGGATAACGCGGAGTTTTGAAGTGAATTGCATAACAAAACGGACGTCGCTTTTTAACCACTTTGAATAGGGCTGAATAGTTAGTAATAAAACCGTGAATTACCCTAAAAACACATGTACGCGCGCGCGCACACACACACACACACACTCGTCTGTTGGAACCAGCAGGGGACTGAGGGTTTTAAGAAAAAATATATCTATGGACATAGGCGTAACGAGGGAGGGGGGGTTTTGGGGGTTTGAACCCCCCCCCCCCATTGACTAAAAAAAAGGAAAATTGTATAATTTTTTTAAGTCTGCCCATAAATTACTTAATGCGTGGGAAGCTTAAAACTCGTTATTTTGAGTCTTCATTTTTAAAATTTTCCGGGGAAGGACCCCCGGAAGCTTAAAACTCGTTATTTTGCATCTTAATTTTTAAAATTTTCCGGGGGAGGACCCCCGGACCCCCCTCTCCCAGGGGGGTATTATAACCCCCCAGATGTTATAACCCCCCCCATATGGTCGGCCTGGTTACGCCTATGTCTATGGATAAGAACAATTGGATAAGGGAAAAAAACACATTTAATGAGACAATAGTCTGGGTGAGTGGGGAGAATCTCCCAAAAATCAAGATAGTCTAGAATGATTAGCGCCTGTTTAGAACCCACAGATCACACAGAATAGGCCTATGACTATAATTGATTTTACTGTCCCGGTCAATATTACCGGTAGGTTAATTTAAAAATATATACAATATATAAACAATAAATGTTACGCACTTCTAACCACCTACGTAAAAGGCTACTTTCTGATGAAAGAGTTGTTTCCAAAAAGCTTTGTTTGTATCTTTCCTCTTGACTCGCCAACCGCGAAGAGCAAGGACTGCTTGCTTCAGGGTTACGTATCCGTGCATTAGAAGCTGTGACTTCACAAGAAGAGTAACACATTCATTTTGAAAAAAAAAAATACCGTAAAAAAAGAAACCTTACTTAATTGGGATTTCAAGCTGGACTTCTTTGTCAAAGAGAGATGAAGCACTGAATTATGAATATGTTAGTACATATTAATAAATGTACAAAGGCATGCTTATATTTTAGAAGTTCGTACACAACTGTGCAACCGTGCAATAATTTAAATTAGAGATAGGAGATATATTTTTTTCTTTTGGATCAGAGCCTGCCACTTAAACAGGCCCTAGATCTGTAAAGAAAGAAAAAAATAATAATAAGTTAATAATAATAAAAAATAATATTTAATATAATAATAATAATAATAATAATAATAATAAAAGCCGTCATTTTTGGTTAAAATTAGCATTATTTTTTGTATTAAAAATGCTATGTAACCCTAATATTAAGTTGGCTAATTTTCAGTGCCCTCAGGCACATTTAAGTCCCCCCTATTACGTGATATTAATGTTTAAATCTTAGTGACGTAAATTTTTAGCACAAACTCCCTTCAGAAGACTGTCTCTAAGAAAAAGAAAAGTAATATTCCAAGTTGGTTTAATTTTAAAAAAAAGTCTCAATTATAAGGCTGGGTACTTCTAATGAGGCTGCACAATGCATATACACATTTTCCATTTAAATATCATGCAAAGGTTTTAAAGTCATTTTCCCATACATTAATTTTTATAGTATTTGTATATATTTAGAAAATAATGCATGGGTTTTTAATGATGTCAATATTTTTTACAATAAAAAATAAAATGTGGGATGACCATGATTTATTCTTGAATTTGAGATATGCAATGAACATTAATTTTTTCTCCACTTTTAGTACAAATGCAAAAAATCTAATGCGTGAAATTTTTATAATTATGCCACTGGACATTTTCCTGAAAAAAAAAATGTTACAAGTTTTGTTTTGAAAAAATGCAAATTTTTCAATATTAATTTTTGAATAACTAAAATACTAATAAACTGGCATAAACGATAGTCTACTTCTTCATAACATTAACAATATTATACAATAAGTAGGTGTACGAGAAAACTAGTATGAAACTTTAAAAATATAAATAGGCCTAGCAGTTCAAGACGACAACGGAAAGCAAAGCGCCAAAGTAGGCCTATATATATCTACCTATTAGAGCCTATTTGAGTTAAAGAGTAAAATATCTTCTTGAAGTCCATTCTATTTGACATTCGTATTAATTTTTCTGAAAAAGTAAGAATTTTAAGGCGTTGCCCTGTAGACTTTCAAATTTGAAAATATCGCTTTGACTTAGAGAATACGTTGTATCACTATTAGTACTCATCCATCTTTTCTGTTATCTAGTGTGCCGATTATGTAACTGTAAGCTTCGGTCTTTAAATAAAAATACTTATATAATTAAATAAAATACTTATATAATTATTATATATTTGTATATTTAATTATTATGGCTCATCTCATATGAGCACAAGTCATTTTAAATCTTGCTTTGGGCATTAAAATTGAGCATAAACGTAAGTGGAAAGTAAATTCCACCCCGGGAATATACCTTTGGAAGTACAGAAGACTCCAAGACCACAACCAGATTAACTGGTTAACAGATCTGAGCCTGCGATCTCCTGTATTTGAGTCCAAAGCTAATCCTCTCGGTTTTGGGAAAGTTCAGGATTTTACTTATTCGAGGTAATTATTAGCTTTTTCGTATTTTCATTACTTATTCATTTTGTTCTATACTGTTCGCGAAATTGTCCCATATGATAATCTCTCAAGGTTAGTAGAAGTTGAATGAAAGCCAAATACAGAACAGCTGAGCATCTTCATAGGCTATATCGAAAGTGATTCAGTCATGGTCCTCTCAATAAGGCATGGTAGTTACAAAACATATGACAGACGAATATGGCGGTGGTATGTTTTCGCGATGTCCCCGTTAAGGCTAAACCGCTAATTTAACAGAGTGTACTTGTTTGTAATAACTGTCCTTGTGACGAGGAGAAACAAACACCGACACCTAATTGCAACACGACACCACTGCAGACGTGGGTAGCTGACCTGAAGCGGCCCTCACATCAATATTTATTGTCAACATCATCCAGTTATTGATACATTTTACTCTATCTTCAACACATGTTGTTGGAAATAAATTATTGTACTCATAACAATTCACTAAACAAAACAAAACAAAGAAAAAAATCTTTAGTTAATTCATGTTACTGCCCATAAATTAAAATGATTTAACAATGATTGATGTTTTAGAGTGAAATTAATCCAATCATTTTGGATAACTTGACTATTAATACATAGGTACAGTCCAGGCGGCTTCCTTTCGTTAGGAGGAAAAGTATGCCGACAGCTCAATCTACGTTCTTTATTTTTACCGCACCAGTCAAAATCTAAGAATGTCCTGCGACAGATATGACAGCTACTCGTCAACTCCACGTGGAGTGGAACGCGAGGTTGCAAGATCTAGTTACACTAAACGACAACACGTGTGAATTGATTAAAGCGAGGGAAGAACTGAGGTCAGTGATAAAAATGAGAGAATATTGCAACGGTGCTTTTGTTTTGGAAAGCGAAAACCAAGCCGGATATAGTCAGATCAATAATATTAACATAAAGAAACACCGACTTAATGGTATATCTCTTTGAAGTCGCCTGGCCATGCAATGAATAACTGGACTATACATAACTGAGATGCACCGCAATTTTTAAATTCAGTCAAGTCCCGCTGATCCGGACTAGATGGGACCGTACCCTACCCGGATCACAAAAAATCCGGATTCAATGGGATTTGCCTAAAAATGTACGGACCGACTGTAATATAAGTTTCAGACGGATAAAAATATAAGATCGAGTTAAAAAAATAAAAAATAAATATATATATAGGCCGAACTTTTCCTACAATTTAACTTTAGTTTCAATGTAACTGTAACTTATACGTAGACCTAAGTTTTTAACCTACGAACTGACGTAGGATTAACAAAACAAAACATCTTTTTGTGATTGAAATTCAAAGTTTATTTGTTAAATCCCGTCCGGCATAACCGGATGTCCGGACGAGCCCGGACGAGCGGAGTCCGGGACTCCACTGTATTGAACGTTTATTTTGTTATAACGAATGAAAAGACCGAAACTTACAGTTACATGATCGGTATACTAGATAACAAATAAACTAGGAGAGTATTGTATTCTAGGCCTACTTACAACAATTAGAAAATAATAAAATAATGCCACATATTCTAAAAACGTGAAAGCAATAATTTCAAGTGCAACTCCCTAAAATTCTCACTTTTGCAGGAAAGTTAACATGAATTTCAAATATGAGGTTGGAAGTTTAATAGTGACAACACATCTATAAAATCAATGTGAATTACACGAAGTTCATATCGCTTTTGTTGGATGTTGGTTGGAAATCCAGGATTCTTCAGAGCAAATTGGATGTCTTCATAGTAACCAGAGGAAATTGAGATGGCTCTATCAACTGGTCTAAAATGAATTTTGGATCTGACAGAAAGCCAACGATTAAAAATAATTCAATGCATTAGAATTATTATTGATCCAAAATAATATG
This sequence comes from Ectobius pallidus, assembly GCA_964059195.1. Taxonomy (NCBI): domain Eukaryota; kingdom Metazoa; phylum Arthropoda; class Insecta; order Blattodea; family Ectobiidae; genus Ectobius; species Ectobius pallidus. The sequence continues at coordinate 116,402,617 of CAXKWD010000006.1, forward strand.
CAATAACGTAATGAACAGTTTCAAGATTGGTTAAACAATTTTACTCATTATGTTGAATGATTGTTGAATGGTTGAACCTCCGTCGGAAGGAAGTGAAGAACAAGTGACAGGCTTTGACCCATCTTGTTCCTTTTTCGGCATGGAATTATTGTGAATGAAGAATAATTTTGAGGTATTGAATTATTTTTCACCATTGGCTTTCTGTTCATTTATTTTAGACCGGTTGATACGCCCAGATCAATTTCTTCTGGTTACTGTGAAGGCATTCGTAGTGATAGAAGGCTCCTGTTTACTCTGAAGTATGCTGGATATCCAACCAACATCCAACTTCCTGTAATTTACCTTGATTTTATAGATGTTTTGCTACTATTAAACTTCCAAGAAGTTATTTTCCTCTTTAACTAAGAGGCTCACGCAAATACAGAAAGACACAAACATTTTTATATATAGGCCTACATATTATATTATTTTCAAACGTACGTTGTCGATAACTGTAAAATGTTATGCCTGTTTAGCACTGTTGTAGTACAACACAGGAAGGTAACAATAACAAGAATTACGTAAGCGATGTAACACTATAACAGTTTGAAGGTTCATACTGGATTTGAGTAAGGTCAATGTGGTGCTGATCCGTTACAAATAATAGTAGCTGAAGATACCATTTGAATAACTAGCGTCAAAACGAAACCTTGACTAACAGCAATAATAAATAGTCAAGATTTTTCGTATCCTAATGGACCATATAAATAAATAAATAAATATATCAAGTTTTCATTTTGAAAATGACAATACATATAATTAATTTACGGTATATATTTTAGTGTAAAGACTTCGGAATTAAAATTACAGGAAAGTTCAAATCAGGGGTACACAGTAAAAAAATGACAGTGCGCGTAAAGAGGGGTTTTTAGCTCCTAGATTTTTAGACTTGTGGAACTATGAATATAGGAAGGATATCATCCATATGTTAGTTTCCAGAGGGGGGTTGAGAGGCGATGGGCTTACCACCTGTCCCTCTACCCTCTCTCGGAAAATATGCATAACAAAATTAGTATAGGTAATGAAATCTCCATTGGAGGCCCCTTCGCCCCACCTGGGGATCATAGGGTACCAGATACAGAATACAGATCATCCATATGCACCTGTCATTTACCCGCATGATCTGATACATATTTTTGATAATAGAGATTGAGTCGACCCCAGGGGTATAGTACTACCAGAACCATTAGGCCAATTGAAAAATCCCAATTACCCATCACCAGGAATCTAACTCCGACCAGTCGGTTTGCGCGGAGTTCCACAACCGATTGAATCACTATATACATCTATTTTCGTAGAAAGCCTATTTAGAATTATTTATAACATCAAGAGAATTAAAATTTAAGTTCGAACAAACACTAATGATGTTACAACAATGTTAAAAGTAAGTTACCTATTTATACTTAATTCAGTTCTTGCAGTAAGGATGGCAACCTTACTTTTAGGCAGAAATAAAACCAGTGGTCCCATGACGATTAAGCGTCGAAGAATCCCATACCCTGAAAGGTCCACTGGCAAAATTACAATTGGCCAGAATTTTCCTTTCTATTTCTTCCTATTCCTGGGGAATTAACAATGGGTCAACTCCTCATCATACAGACCTTGATGAAAAGAAGGAACTGTAAGGAAGAAGGAAAAGAAGAGCAAGAAGAAAAAGTAACATTTATTTACTATTTGATTTACATTATGTTATATCTAACGAATTGACTTATTGGCCCTTAAAGGATATGGACGCTAGAAAAGTTTAAGTTGGAGTATTTCGCACGCAGACTATGCACTTCCAAATGAGGAAAGAGGGCTTATGACAAGCTGAGAGAATGCAGATTACTCTTGTTACTGTTATGAGAATTTGCGATGCGATATGGAAGCAGTGGACCAATCAGTGTGACGGAACCTGCTGCAACAATATCCTTACAAAGCGATTCTCACATCGTAATCATGATAACGTGATGTCATGTCCGTGTCCGGTTCATGTTGGGATACCTCAACATAGCGTCAAGGGGTAGTTTCCAAATCCAGGGAGGAAAATAATTACACGGAGGTACAGTTACAGGCCTGATCGGACGGAATGTGTTGCCGAAAGCTTGGGTGAAATACCTCTGATCCTGGTACAAGCCTGAGAAGTTATTATAAATTAATATTTGTATGTTTAATATTCTTATCTGAAATTTATTGTAATAAATAAAATAAAGTTATTGCTATACTTAATGGCAATCTTTAATTTTATATATTTTGTAGGGGTGTAAATTAATATTAACTCTGATAAACCTTTATACTGACACTCACGACAATGAAATACTACTATGAAGTTGTAGCGAGTGTCAGTATCAAATTTTATTCCAACCTAGTGTAATAACTATCATACATATTTATTTTTATAGTCATTTATCAATACTTAGTTGCTAAGGTACATTCTTCTGTAGTCCTGCATATTTCTTTGCATAACTGTTACACGCAGGGTTAGGAGCAATTTTCTATAGAAAAGGAAGGGAAAAGGCGCTAAAAATTAGGCAAAAGAGGGGAAGAAAAGATGTTAATAAACTCATAATGCAACAAGCTTACATTCAAGAACAGCAGGCTACTGATTAATTCCAGTGAAATTAAAAAGAAAAATGGAATATTTAGTTTTTTTTTTTTTCATTGTTGCAGGTGTACCTTCAGTTCCGCTTTTGCTGAACGCAGACAGGTTCACTATTCCCACGTTCACTGCAAGCTGATGAAAAGGTAATTGCAAGTTACTTAAGATGTTAGATGGGCCTATTGGAACTAAACCAATATAACCGGTATAATAAAAAAGCAATCATAGGCTATAAACGATGGAACGCGCTGCAGAAGATTATTAAAAAACTACTGTAAAATATAAAAAGAGGGAAAAGGAAATTATAGGCACGGTGGAGAAAAAGGGATAAAATCCCTAAAAGGGGGGAAGAAAGTGCCAGAAAATTGCTTTTATTCTCAACTAGAGATGTCACACCGTAGTTTCTTTCACATGAGCTCTGATTTGCCCTACGAGAAAAGGTACGCACCTGAAAGTCCAAACCCTGAAATTTATGCCCCTTTTTCTACTGTAGATGATTCTTTTTTTTAACAGACAAAAACTTCGTCTATTGTTACGATTCCACTGAAGCTTATTATGACAAGAAACATGTTATATTCTGAGAAGTGTGAATAAAACAAAGACATTGTTGCTAAGAACTTCCAGGAAACAAGGAAGAATAAGTTATCAGAAGACAGATCTAAGATGTACCACATTACTTATGCACAAATAAATAACAACACAACAAGTTGTAAATTATACAAGTCTCTCTTTCGCCCTTGAGTTTGAAGACGGCAGCATCTGTAATGCGACATAGGCCTGCTGCTGTTTCTTTCAAGTTTTCAAGGTAGGCCTACCGCGCCATATTCAAGAAAATTCACTCTTAACTTCGTACCGTCAGCTGAATATTGGAGTCTATTAATTTTTTTTTCCAATATAGTAAATACATATTATATATATTGTATTGTATATGGGGGGAATGCCGTAGCGTAGTGGGCATCGTTGCCTTTAATTTTGAACTTTAATTGTATTAACTTTTTCTAATTAGTTTTTCTAATGTCTCACTTGTTGTTTGATATGTGGACCACAAACTCAAATAATCCGTTATTAGGAGGGCTCGGATTTTGATGACATGTCATCTTTTAACTATAAATCATAGACGTTGCCCATTAGTGCAGATTTCTGGTCATGATTCCTAGTTTATAAAAATTGTATTTTTTGGGGCCTTTTTTGCCATTTTCCCAAGATTTTTATCTTTAGGTTATTTTTAGAATGTAATGTCATTATTTAATCATTTTTGGTTAATTTAATTATCTTTTTTCCACATTTCATATTTTATGTAATTAAAAAAAGTCATTATTTTATTATTTAGTGTTATTTCTCGCAATATATAGAGTTTTTGTGCATTTAATTACAATGAATATTAGCGGCACTCTAAGTAAACATAAATGAATATATCTTGTTACAATTTTAATGTGCATACAGAAAGATGGTGTTTGCTGTTTGCATTTAGCCGTATGAACCAATTAACTAATTACAAGCTTAAATAATTGGGCCAACATCATAAATGTATAACAGACACAAATCTGATGCATAAACTAGTATTTTCATACAGATTTTTGGATAATTTTTTCCCAGTTTTTTTTTTTTTTTTTTGGTATTTTTGCCGCCATTTTATAATGCTATTTTTTGAAGTATTTTTAGGTCATAAAAAACTGGCCCTGGTTATTAGTATGTCCAGAATTCCATAAGGAAAGTTAACCATATGGACAAGAGGTCGGTCATAGACTATTTGTATTTCAAAGACCTTCCTATTTGTATTTTACCGGCTGAGGATGCTTATTGTGAAGGAGACATAGGCGCCGAAATTGGGGGGAGCAACATTTAAGTTTTTACCATATAAGGCTTATGTATAACTACTAAAAATCTAATTCTTGCCCTCCCATAACATTTTCAAGTCAGCGCTTCTGATTGGAGGTGTGAACTGAATCGTTTTCCTTAGAGCCGATGATTCGTTAGCAGAAATACCTTCAGACCGTACAGATGCAAACAATAACATTCTCGTCATTTTGTCAAAGAGTGTGATATTCGTTACGATTGCAGATTTGCTACTCACGCTAGTCACTAGGTCACGGTCGGTTGCCGAGCAATGAGTGATGCTGTCACGTAACCTTGTATCCGCGTGGTTAGATTGATTATACTTGTTACGCAACCCCGCGAACCAGCGGCAACTTCTTTATCACGTTTGCTGTGCGGGTAGTCTAGTCAGCAGAAGCAGGCGTTATCGATCAAAATGCATCATTTACAATAATATTACTGTTGAATGAAAACTCAAAGCGATTCTGTCAGAATCTAGTAAGGGATTTATCTATTCAAGATGTAATCAAACTCTCACTCTGGTAAAACCACAATGCTTCATTCACTTGTCTGTCATAGCTCCAGTTACGGCCCTTGTCAGTATAATTCTAAAATCAAATTGCATTCAGGTTAAACCCCACGTAGCTATGGCGTCTTCAAATCTATAATTTAAAAAAAAAAATCTTATAGATTTTAGATGTCCATCCCTTGAAATTAGTTTTTTAATACAAGTAAACTTTATTGTACAGAAAAGTACAATATTCAAAGACATGATTATCATATTTTTAAAAACGTACATTTAGTACGTACGTCTACAAATCTATAATTAAAAAAAATATTATAGACTTTAGATGTTCATCCCGTGAAATTAGTTTTTTTGTTAAACACAAGCAACTTAAATTTTATTGTACAGAAAAGTAAAATATCCGAAGACGTGATTATCATATTTTTTAAAACGTACATTCAGTTACCGTTTATTATTATTATTATTATTATTATTATTATTATTATTATTATTATTATTATTATTACCATTACCATTATTATTATTACTAGGCCTACTATTATGTTTGTTTATCATAATCACTATCATCCTTGTATCATCAATCATCAACATCATCATCATCATATTATTATTATTATTATTATTATTATTATTATTATATTATATCTTAAGTTTCCTGCTAGTTAAAATGTGTAAAAATTGTCCGCAGCATCTATAAATAAATAAATAAATAAATGAAATTATTATTAGGCCTACCAATTACAAAGCAATCTGAACAAGAACAAGACTACACCATCTGAAAGATACAATGACGTAATGGGCAAGCTTAAAAGGCAGTTTAAGATCTTGACTACTTCCTACTACTGCTTGTACAATGGAACATATAAATAGAGCCCTGCCCTATTGAAGGTGTGCAGTCCATATTGGCATGAAAATGAATTTAGATTGAACATAACTCATACCGTGCCCATCATATTTTATCATGAAATATTCTGTTTTTGCTTTGCTTATGTATAATTATGCTAGTCCAAATAATAGCCTGTAGAATAAAATAACAGGAACTTTGAAATCATATAGGCTATATTTCGGTAACTGTCATTTCGTTGTTCCATATAAACATCACGAACAAACAGAATTGCTAATTCTGAATTATGGGAATAAATAAGATCTTTATACAAGAGGAAGAATTATGAAACAGTTGAATGGTTTCGGTCGCAAAGAGAAACCGGCCGCGTGGCGATAATTTCCACGCCTGCCATCACGTCCCCCAATGCTGGCCACAAACAAGGAATAAAACAAATGAAATCGTTTTTTCTTCGCTACGTGCTCTGGCACAAAGAATTCATTTCTTACGTAACAATTGTGTTTCTATAAATAGAGTACAGAGGGCTTTGGTCGACGACCGGCTGAGCTGTTTTGGGGGCCGCGACCTCTCCACACGTGTGGAGTCACGACCTCACACGCGTGTCACGGCATAACGCGTAATTATGCATACTCATTAAATTCTCTCCTCTTCAGCAAACTTACTGAAACATTAACCTAACCAACTGAGGCAAGGTTCTGAACGAAGATGGTAATGATTTTAGTAGCAGTATGGCCAGACGGCACTATCGTTCTGAATTTTATGAATGTAGTTCTGTTATAATCATCAATATGGTTATGATTATTATTATTGTTATGATGATGATAATAATAATCATCATCATCATGGGCGTAAATAATTTTACGCGAAAATGTCATATTTCAAAAGTGAAGCGTTTTAGACTAAGATTCAAGGTATGGTATGTGTTAGAAGTGTTGAAGTTCAAAAACACGCTGGTAAATGGAATCTACAAAAGAAACATACGTATGTCTTAATAACTTCGATGTTATCAAGACCTGAAATATTTTTGTTGTTATTATTATTATTATTATTATTATTATTATTACTACTACTACTACTACTACTACTACTGCTACTGCTACTGCTACTGCTACTGCTACTGCTACTACTACTACTACTACTACTACTACTACTACTACTACTACTACTACTACTACTACTACTACTACTACTACTACTACTACTACTACTACTACTACTACTACTACTACTACTACTACCACTTACTTACTCTTACTTACTCAATGGCAATAGACAATTCCTCAGCAAGCTAAAGGATTATTATTATTATTATTATTATTGACCGTTTCGGATGAAGCAAACCATGAATAATGGTCTTTGAAGATAGATGCTAACCACATGCCCCGATTCTGCCATTTGCCAATGAAATCGAGAGAAGGTGGTAGGGAACGTACGGGATTAATAAAAGTTAACCGACTGATAACATTATCCGCGATTACATTAAGTGACGTTCACTGTATACCAAAGTTTTCTTATACGGTATTTGACCATAAAGAATTTAACGTCTTTTGTTGGAAACTAACAACTGTTTACAATTTCCAGTTCCGATATTCTTGGAATACTGGGCCTGTATACCCCAAAGATTCTACCGGAACTTTGCAGCAATAAAAAATAAACATGTTAAAGTATCAGTATGTGAACCACAAAGAAAGTTTCTGAGAATTAATTAAGATGTGTTTGCAACAAAGAGATTTGCATTCCGAAGCATTTCACATGTCAGGCAATCATTTCTCCCGCCCCCGCTTGGGACTGGAACGGTTCCGCGTCGTGAACAGCTTAATAACTGTCATTATAAGTCACCCTGCAAACTGCTCACATTGCTCTGTTCATCTGTTTGTCAGAATCTGATCAGTCGTCTATTTCTCGGTCAGTTATTCATACGTTTGGTTACTGGGGTGGAGAAAGGTTAGGTATCTTTCCTACAACACAATTAGGGTTGCCAGATCAGAAACGTATAACAGTCGTACCAATGTTCGAAAATAGTAGTATGCTACTTAAAACTGTCGTATACTTTGTGATTTTTCAGTGTAATGAACTTATTGCGTTAATAGTAATAATAATAATACAAATAATAATAATTATTATGATTAAAATCGGTATTATAGACCTTACATATATCATGTAATTGTTAATAAATCATCTTATTTGTAATTGATTAGGCGTGTTTCATTATCTTCCTATGTGCTAAATTTGATAAAATACAATAAAATTAAATAAACAGTAATTGCCACAGTGTTAGTTATTATTACGAACATGCTTACAATAAAAACCATGAGAAAACAAAGAGCTGGATATATAGGCTATCAAAATTTAAAATTCGTCATTAGATTTATTTAAGAAAATATAAAGCGCTATGTTAAAAATAATCGTAGAAATAGGCGTACGACTCATGATTGCGTCGTACGTCGTACAAATCTATGAAATAGTCGTATGTGTACAACTATAGTCACAACACAATGGGAGTGGGGAGGCAAAGGAGTGTTTGCACACGGAGGACTTTGGTTTATTTCCAATTACACGCAGACAAGTCAAATTATCAAATTCTATCCAAATTCGATCAGTCGTTATCGTCACTTTCCTAGCGTATTGAGCGAAAAAAATATTGTCAGTCACAGATGTCGCTATAAACTACATGATTATGGTGTTTTTTTTTAAATTAATTAATATGAGGGATTTTTTCTAAAAATATAGCCGCAGGGGGGGGGGAGTGAAGTACCGATTAATATCGCCTCGCTCATTGCGTTGGCAGTTAATATCAAAGAAGTCGCCGCCCGACCTTGTCTCTTGGGTTAGTTGCCACACTGCATAGTGTTAAAAAAGAGATCGGGAAGAAATAAATGCAGCAAAACACTTGTGGTAATGGCATTAAGCAATGAGAGAATTGGCAACACGAATTCAGTCAGCGGTTTCTTTTGAGAAACCCTTTTACAGTAACAACAAACGTTGTAATATGATAACAAAGCGAGCCGCCCGTCAACGCTATGAGCGAGGAGATAATCCCGTGATACACTGCATGCAATGTTATAACTGCTGACCAGTGAAAAGTTCGAAGCCGATCCACGTATTCATGCACATTAAAAATTAGAAAGAATCTTACATTTTCAAAATGGCCAGAAAGGGCTAAATGAAACATAGTGGTGACATTTTGAAACATTTGTTGGTAGATCAGTATTCGAAATGGCCAATTTTAGCCGCAATTTGACTAAATTGGCTAAACTGGCGAATGAGGAAAGACGTTCCCAATCACTGCCTCTTCAATAATACAGGATTACCAAACAGTTTTAGCCACTTTTAGTTTTTAACATCTTAAGTTTTATAAGATTGGACTATGTGACTGCCTTAACAATGAAACGGACAATTATGTTAAAATACCACCGTAAGCTAGAGGAATGAAGTATTTTAAAACCTAATAATCCGGGCCCTAATTATTACTTATGTTAATGGTATTTTAATAGTACAGAATATCATTACATATCTACAATACCTTACCGTTTTGTTATGAAAACTGTGCAGATGATTTTTAACGATAGCATTATACACTATAAACACTTCTTGATCGGTTAGCATTGTGCTCTCTGCACATGCACTCAACATGACACCACACTGCAAGTAAGGATGGGGAGGGTGCACTTACTGGGAATCCCCGAGCATCACTCGGCGCCGGAAGCTGACCTCGCAAATAATTTATATAGACGTCTGTATAGGTTCTAGAAAATCTTTAGTCAAGAATGAATATCGAGGTGGCCGAGATGGTACGTCTTGGTCTCGCATTCGGGAGGTCCCAGGTTCAAATCCTGTGGTCAGCAAGTTTGAAATGTTTTTTTTCCATGGTTTTCCCAGTCGTAAATGCAAATGCCGAATTGGATATTTACATACCATGAATCATCTTCACCATTTCATCTTGTATCATATCCATTTAAATTAATATCAGTTGAAATTTACTCCATAAAAATACACCAATAATAAAAACAATTGACAATAGTTCCATGGCCTACCCTACTGTATAGACACACATCCCGAACGTGTAAATACAGCTGACTTAAAAAAAAAATCCACTGCGTATTGCCATGTAACGTGCTGTGCATCTAGTTCTGCGCAGTTGGTTCAAATCAGGCAAATATCGCAATTACAAATTGCCCGAGGATTGCCTCAATCTCTAGAAATTGAATAGGTAGGTATTGTAAGCCTAACTTAACGACATCAACAATTTTACAGATGTTTACAGAGCAAGTTATTATATGGATTTAAAAGGCTTTATAATAAACTTAGATGCGTGGTCTCTTGGTTAGCATCGGATCCCCACGCCCGGATTGGATCCCCGGTACCTCCTCGGATATTTCTGAGGTAGAGAAGTCTGGAAGGGGGGTGCACTCAGAATCGTGATTCAAACTGAGGAACTACTGAATTTTAAAAAGTGATGGTCGGCATGCTGATCACATGCCAACTTCAATTCCGCCATCTTCCTACGGTAGATACTTTTAGAGTTACGTTTAGTTTATAATAAAGTTATTTTATTTTAAGTGTTCTTTGTTGCTCGTTATTTTAATATAATCTTGAAAACAAACAGTACATAAATCAGGTCTATAAATACTAATCCCTCCTTTCTAACTTGGAGTTCACTATTTTAGTCTAACCTATAAATGAATGAACTGAACAGTTATGCGGGATCACTAATTATGTGATTGTCTAATGTCTATGATAGTACCTAGGTACAGTTATGCAGTTCAATTTTTTTTTCGAACGGAAATCTGGTTTTTAGTGAAGTTAACATTTATCTTTGGTGAAATTAGATTGCATATTGTGCATATGACTGAAGTATACAATTCTGCAGACATTAGGAGTATATGTTAGTCTTCTTCATATTTTAGGCCTCCACAATAGGCTGTGATCCTTTTTAGGAATGCTTCTGGGAATACTAGCCAGCGAATATATAGAACAGAGTGTATTACTATTGTTGGCGGACGAATGAAGTTCCAACAGTATAATCTAGAACAACGTTCAAGGGCAGATATCTTTATCAGAGGGTTTTCAACTGGTGGCCAAAATATTGTGCGACCGGAATGAACTCCTGGACGTAAGCCTAATATTGGTGGTCGGACCTCATGAAGCTGGAAACCTCTGATCTATAAGTTACCATACACCAAGTCTGACGTAAGTTATTTGAGCCTTACACATACGGGATCATATACTGTACAGATATAATGGTGACTGGTAGAAAGGTCATAGGAAAATTATCTTATACTAGCCCATAATCTCACGTCCTACATCTTACAGTGGACACGAAGACTTGTGTAGAGATTGTATCTAATCAATACACTTTGACTCACGTTGAGATAATGAAATCCTGGTTTAGCGAGTATTCCTTACTTATAAAATGGACATAAAGCTAAAGGTCAGCAGCGCAATTCCAGACCTATGTAAAGCTGTGAAGGCGGATATAACTTCCTACATTAATGAGTGAGGAGGCGGCAGTTACCATCACATCACACGTCACAAATGGTGTTCAGACATGTTGGTAAAAAGTTTCCCCAGATTTAAAAACGAAGAGCAAGCGTATTACTAAGGCCGGAAGTTAATGCTCTGTTAAAGGACGAAATGCAAATGCAAATATGCTCCAAAATTTGTAAAACATGCTCCAGAACCAAAGAAATATGCCCTAACTTTTAAGTAACTTTAAAATTGTATAAATGGTATAAATGTATAAATTACATTACAAAACTTTTTTTTAAAAAAAGAAGGTCATTGTAACAAATTTTAATGAACTGAAAACTAATGAATCGCTGATTTAATGTTGATTTCATTTACTGTAAAGTCGGTTCTCAAAACATTCACTTACGGTAGCTAAATATGCTGTAAATGTACAAATTAACAGAAATATTCACAATAAAATATATCAGAAATATGCCGGTAAAATGTGGTAAGTTAATATAATATGCCAAAATATTCTAATATCATGCAAAGTAATGCATTAGCCTATGCAAACTAATAAAATATGCAACAATATGCAAAATGAAACTATAATTTTTCTGTTATTTTTAGATGTTTGAAAAACATGTTAACACTAGCATAGAATAGAGTGTATCATTAAAAATATTTTTTCATAAACTTCCGGATCCTATAATGACCATTAACACAAAAAACCTATTAGGAGCATAATTTCGCAAAAAGTTTCAAAGATCCAGGTTGAAATCACTATTCACATTATTCTGACAACTACAATAAAACGACTCACTACAGAGATAAGAATACGTATGATATACAGCCTTTACTTATGAATACTGTTTTTATTCACATACCATAAATCATGCATTCTGCCTTACTTTTCCAGGAAACATTCCATAACAATGAAGCGGTAATTCATCTCACCTGAAACAAAAGAGACGTACGTCATGTTACAAAACTAAAACCTTAATAACAATTCATTTATAGATTTGAGCAGTTCAAGGACAGTTATCAGAATTGCTAACAGTTTGCTAAAGTACTATATATCAATTAGTATTTTGTGAGGAACTGGTTCACAAACTAAGTTATAGGACATGGTTGATTACTATCCTATAACAGCCTGTGTTGCTGACTATGGATCCGCACCCAAAGTTCTAATAAAAAAATATATAAAATATTAAGTAAATAAATTCACCGAAATCTGGAGGAAAAAACAAATTATAGGAAGATTAAGGAAGAATATTGCAAATAAGGAAAAGCAATAACAGAAATAAGGGAAGGTGAGAATGAATGAAAACAAAGACTGGAGAAAAATAATTGTAGGAAAGTATGAAGTGAGGAAATAAAGAATAAAGGAAATAAAAAAACAAGAAAAGAACATAACCGGTGAAAAAAGGTAAATGAAGTAACACATAAAGATGGAAAAGAACGTAGAAAGGGGAAAAGAACACAGAAAGAAGGAAATAACATTAAAATATAGAAATATATAAAAAGGAAAGCAAGAAATAAGAAAAATCGGCAGTTAAATAAATATAGAATGAAAAACTTAGGACTTATTAAGGAATCAGACCAACTATTCCAGGCCATTGGTATCCTGAAAAGGCCTATTGAATCTCATTCCGCTTGTAGAAAGCTCAACTAATGGTAGCTGTCAGCGGATGATTGGGAATGAACAGATTCCAGAGCCCGATAACATTTCTCAACTGTCGATCCCTGCGACTGCCCTCAACAGTCAAGAAGCTTAGATATTTCCCCAAGGGCTCTTCAATGTAAGTATGGTAAAAAAAAAACTATATTGTTTTATAATACAGCCTACACATTAACAAAAACGTGAGGATTTGTCCGCAATAGAAGGAAGGAGGAAGCAACATAAATGAAATAGAACCTGTCGTATTAATAACTGCAAGATAATTACTCAATTTATTATTACAATAAAGTGCAAAGTAAAATTGAAAAGGCATTGAATTACAACGAACCAACGATCAAGTCTTGGCTATAATTCGACGCATAATTTCTTATCCACTTTTTGAACCTAAGTGTAATACTAAAACAAGTGTAGGGCACATCCCTAATTCTGCTCCGAGATTATAATTACTTCATTAATCAGCACCCAAAATTATCATCACTAAATCGTTAAAAAAATGACAAGTTCATAAGATACTCCATTAACTTGTCAAAAAAATGTTAAATAAGCATATTGTACATGAATTAGAAAATTATAAATTACATAATTTTTATAAGTATTTTTTACATACTTCCGATCACAAGTAGAAGCTTATTTGAAGAGTCTCGTTTATGCTGTAGGCCTATATATAAAAATGAAAAAGTAAGATGTCTGAATATGATTCAATTATTCAAAAAAATATATTTGATTACGAATTATTTGGCAATTTAGCTCATGTACCAACCTGCGAATGAAGTGTTAAGAGCCTATAAATTTCACCCAATCAGTGCCATTTATAAGTGGAATCTTGTCGCTGTATGTTGTCGAAACTTATAGAATTCGTCACACTTCATTAACGGATTTTTTCTTTCAATAATTGGTAGATAGCGTTATTATCCAGATGGTATTATTTATCTAGAAGGCCGTGACTTAAACAAGGCAGTGCATTCAAATTGTATAATACTGTAAGTAAGTATTAAATGTCTTAATTACTACAGTATAGACTGTCGCCTGCATTTAATAATTTCATAATGTATCAATATACTTGCTAAACAGTCCTATTAAATAACACGCGAGCTTTACTCTCTTTAAATAATATGCTGTCGCTTCGCGACTGCGAATTAGCAACAAGTTTAAACCACTTGTGGCAGACAATACCCGTGCAAGTGAAATATTAAATAGTATTATATAAGAGAAAGTAAAACCAATAACAAGCTGTATCAGTTTCATAATTATGTTGTATTAATGTAACTTCGTCACCACAAGTCTCTCGAAAGGAGCTCAAGACCAGAAAAATGCCTGTATATTATTTTAATACTGTAATGACAGTGTAAAAATGCCGGCTACAATACTCTACATGGATATAGTTCCGATTACACAGATAGGGTACACGATTCTTGAAATTCCCAGAGACCTGTAAAGTAGTTCACACTAATCTCACGCAATTAAAACGGTGATGCGCGCACACGGTATGAGAATTCACGCGAACAAAACAGCAATTATGAGAAATCACGAGGTCAGACCAGAGGAAGCAGCCCTTGATAATCTGATTTACTTCACGATGATCCATTGTTCGCATGGCGGCCCGAAAACGTCAGGACTGAAGAAATCTGTACATGCTACTGCGCAAATAGTGAAGAAATTGCTAAACTAGGTGATCGATTTCTCGCAGCTGCTTCACGATTCACTGGCAATTAGGTATGCAAAGTCCGTGTAATCTGAACTTATTATTATAACACCCGGGATTAGAAGAGTACTGGTCATGTCTACTAACATTGGCGCCAACTTCTGAAAGTATTTGAATGTATAGTTTGCAGAATTATGTTCATTATATCATTATATTGTACATCATAATTAGGGACCGGATTTTTAGGTTTTTACCTATTTTTTTCCTTACTTCCAAAACAAAAAGCGCTCACACACTTTTTCGAATCATGTCCATAGGATTCACCCACATTAATTCTCTGGCACCTAAAAATACCTAAATGGGGTATAAAAACCTAAATATCCCTAAACGAGATATAAAACCTAAAATATCTAATTTAGGCTGCTTTTATTGCCTTTTTTGTTTGTCAGTTGAGAAATCGATATTTTGCGGAGAGACAATAACTTTGTCGGGTTGAAATTAATACCACCAGCGTTTCGTTCAACCCGTTGTCATCCAGGATGGACAGTATCAAGATACGAAGTGTAAGAGTACCGGCGTATTCCTTTTAAAATATTCGTATGAACAACCATTGTTGCCGTGTATGAACAAGGATATAGATTTCTGTGTTTTAAAGCGCTTGTTTGCTTTTAGTACTGCCCTGTCATTCATAATGAGTGGTCACACTGTGAGTTTTAAGAAGACGTGTCAATTATGCCGAAACAAGTGAAATCGAGTTTATTACGGCAGTGGATTGGCGATGACCTGAATTTCATCTTTTTCCCCATTCTTCTTCTTCTTCTTCTTCTTCTTCTTCTTCTTCTTCTGAGGTTATTTTATGACGTTGCACCCCGCATGTTTCTAAATCTGCTCTGTCCTAAAGCAAGTTTACACAAATTTAAGTCAATTTTGTTAAGTTAAACTTTACAAGTAGCCTATTATGTATTGAATCCAATGTAGCACATTCATAATCATTAAACCAATTATTCTACCCGAAAATGATATTTTGGACAAAAAACCTAAAAAAAACTATTTCACCTAATGGAAAACCTAAAACAGTGTAATGGAAAACCTAAAACAGTGTTTTTAAAAACCTAAAAATCCGGTCCCTAATCATAATGTTCATTATATTTATTTATTTAATATAAAATTTATTTTAGCTCTATTTCACCATAAGGTACATTAGGGCTGTAGTTTTATGTCAATTACAATGTATAATGTACCTGTTTTCTTGTATACTAGAGTAGCCTGTTTTGCTAAAGTTTAAATAAAATTATTGTAAACTTTTAAATATAGAACATATGAAATAGTGGAATTCTCTACAACAACAATCCTTGCTAAAAAATTTTAAGAGTGGTTTATCATATTTTACACCACAATAGTTTAAGTGTCCTATTAACGAAAATCTTTTCCTTGCAAAGAGTGGGCAGTCAAAAAGTAGATGTACTACGGACTGTTTTTCTTTACAAATACATAAATAGCCTATCCATTCCCCCTTATAATTTTAAACCTTTCAAAATAAGAGCCAAAAATTCCATGACCTGACAAGAATTGAGTTAATATAAATTCCGGTTCAATTTTGCTTTGAAATCGGGTTTCAATATTTGGAAAAAATAAGTCTTTTGTAATTGTTCCTTTAGCACTAGATAGCCACTGATTATTCCATCTAGTCTTAATGTGATCCCACATCTTTCTTCGTGCATAGGAATAAGAACAAAGAGAGTAGCTATAATTTTTAGGAAACACTTTATTTTTTTTTTTATCGGCTCTCTCGTTCGTTATATGTAAGAACAAAAGATATCTGAAATACAATTTTAAGTAAGTTACTTTCATATTACAGGTTAGAATTATAGACTACCTTTCCATGAGTATACGAATTCAGAATAAAAGCCTTCGTTAACTTACTTTCAGTAGTTTTGCGCGATTGTTGCCAGCCAGACAGACAAGAAAGCTAATAAATATTGATGTTCTTCCCGTCTAAAAGATGAAAATGCTACGTGCGACCCGTTATGATTTTATTAAAGATTCAAAATTTATTATTTGTCATTAGTAAAGCCCGGATTTTCATGCACTATCAAACTTAAAAATATGCATGCATTCATGCACTATCGTATCTCCAAATATGCACAATGAAGGGCGAAACATGCACTATCAAAAATCCGCACTGTACTGCAATATATTTCAATTTCTCTTAAAACAATATACGAGTTTTTCCAAAATCTCCTCTCTTTAACTCGTGCATTTATCAGTTAGGACATTCTTGAAGGCAGAAAAGGATCTTTCTACTTCACAAGAAGTAACAGGGAAGAAGTTTAGGTAAGGAACAGTTAAGGGAAGAAACTTGACTGAGGGTGAGATCGAATTCCATGTATTTTACACTTTTTCCACACAATACGTCCTTCACTGTTTTCAGAAGTTTAAGATCAGGATTTGAACTAAGTACCTTCTTAAGTTTTTCCCTGTCACACCCATTTCTTCACAACACGATTATAAAGTTAATTATTCAACGTCTTCAGCAATGGCTAGTGACTGACAAATTCAAGCAGTGAACATTCTGTTTAGCAGTTTTTTTTTCAATGGAAGGTGGTGGGGGTCGGCGAGTCGGTATTTTCTTTTGTAGCCTGGTGAATTATATTACTGTTTATTTAGGGTAAACAGTAGTTTGCACTCTCAAATTCATGCAGGTGCAAACTCTGTTGCCAAGTCAATCAAAATATAACAATGGTAATAATATACAACATTTTTACGTTTCTTTGAAAAGCCGAGATTTTACGGAGGCACATTCATAATATGCACAGTTATGCATGGCAAGTTGATATTATGCACTAAAACCAGACAATGAGGGTTTATATGCATTAAAAACGTCTGAATATGCTATATTAAACAAAAAAAATCCAAAACACGCATTATGCATGAATTTTGTCATAAAAAGGCCGAAATATGCAAACATGCACGGAAAAAATATGGTTATTTGGAATCCATAAGTCATGCAATGAGTAACTACAAAGTTTGAGAAGTGTAACCAAAGTATATAAAAACATGCATTTGCATGGAAATCCGGGCTCTAGTCATTAGGTATTAAATGTATACAATAGATATCGTCAAAACCCTTAAAACTAAAAGCAACATTAAACAATATATTACGTCAGTGATTAATTACAATATCAATCTACTTATAAATATTAATCTGGCCAAGTTAAAATTATACGTTACAGCATTCCATGTTTAAAAAATCATCTACGTTATAAAATGCTTGTGATATGAGCCAGACTTTTAGGACTTTCTTAAATTTGTTAGTAGGTACTTCAATAGCAGAAGTGGGCAACGTATTAAAAAATTATACTGCTTATATAGATGACTGCCTATGCATTTATTTAATCTGAATGACGGCAAATCTAATTTCAAACATGGATAAGCCCAATACCTTATGAATCTCCTCTCAGCTAAATAAGCTAAATAAGAGAAAGAGATAAAGAGAGGTGAACCGTTTTACGCTTGGATTCATCTTATTATTTAAAAAAATTAACAATGATCTTACTAAGATTCCCCATAAGGCTCTTGTGTCACCGAATCTTATAACTAATGCGCTGAAAGCACACAAGAGAAGGTAATCTCGGTCATTAGGGAATGTTAATGCTGTTAAGTTGGCAGCATGACTATACGTTAATGGTGAGTATTAGCCTGTCAACACGGCTTTCATATTAAGATTTATTTGGGGGAAGGACTATAACGCGCATCTCAAAGTAAGAGCTCCGTGGTAAGGGGATTTGAGTTCACAAATGAAAATAAGTAGCAGAAGATCTTGTATGCAGGCTGTTAACAAATACTTAAACACAGATATTCACAAGGGGTTTCCACAATAAAACACATGGCTGGTATTAAACTTACATGTCATTTTGATTCACAGTAGGCAGTGGCGCAGGGAAGGGGGGTCCAGGGGGTCTGGACCCCCTGAAATCAAAACCTAAAATTTTATTTGTTATTTAAGCTCCATTTTGTTAAATATTTAATTATTTTATTTCATCATAAAATACTGAACTTCTAATGTAGGACTATTATTTCCACGGTTCCGTGTGTTCTTTAACAGTTCTTATAAATAATAATAAGTGTTATAAGTTATAATATGGGTAAGGATTTCTTGTTTAAGATGGCATGTCTCAGAGTATAGTAAACAAATTTGCTAACTTGTTTTTCATAGCTAAAATAGCGTAAAATGTGATTTTCATTGGTTCATTTTTTTTAAATTTTCTGGGGGTGGACCCCCGTACCCCCGTACCCCCTTCCTTGGGGGCATTCCATATACCACAAACCTCTCGCCATTTTGGACCCTCCCCGAAGTTATTTTGTCACGTAGCGAATGGCTGCGTGCATAATAGACGATAAGAAACCATTTCTAAACAAAGGAAGGGTTGGGGAGACTTCGATTAATCGATATTGAACCCTGTTATGACTATCGATACTGCCCTGAATTTATTTTGAATTACAGAAAAAAGAGAAGTGCGCATGCGCCGACGGTGAGTCGACGGGAGAAGAGCTGATCCGAAAAAGACAGTAGGAGTACGTGCCTGACTACGAGTGAGAGAAGTTGAAAAGGCAGAAGGGAGAAGACGAGATTGGGATGTGTGACAGCGGTAGCGACGTTCTGGCATGATGATGTGTCAGACTTCCATCTAAGGAAATTCTGGTTGTGAACTTCCTTGACCCGACTATATGGAGATAGTCATTAATCAGAAGAATACACCAAGTCGGCCAGTACGAGACACCGCTACAGCGAACATCAGCTGTGAGAGTGAGTCGTGACTGCTCGCTCTGAATAAGAGCAGATATGGACATCAGGAAGTAATGGGAGACAACTCAGGATCGGAGGATAAGTTGGACATCACTGGTTGAGTATAATAGTCTAGACTTTTTCTTATTGTTTGAGGAGTGAGAAAACTGAGATATTCCTTTTTTTAAGGATGGTTTCTAAGTCATGTATGGCAATCAGACGCCGTAGGGTATGATAGAAGAATAGAATAGAAATATAGAAGTGAGAATTCTAGAAGTAAAGTGATGAAATCCAGTAATCCAACTACTTTCTATTTCTGGTCTAAGTTAATTATAAAAGAGCAGTCAAGAGCCCAACCGCTGAAGGATACAGATAGATCTCTTCACTTTAGGGTTTCATGGGTGATTGTTCCACGAATGAATACATAGCTAGGGGCAATTGGTGATGCTCATAGAAACTTTGTTATTTTTGAGACAGGACGCGAGGGGAGTAAGGAAGAAAAGTAATTAAGGGGCATGCTTAGTACTTCTTACGAGGGCCCCTCCCACTTGGGTTTCTTTCAGGTGACGGGTGACTATCTATAAATAGATTTCATGCTGGCCTGTAATGTTAAGTTATGTTTTTTTTATAGAGATTTATCTACAAGCGAAGGTGTATGGAACATGGTAGAGGGGGATAAGAAGTGGAAAGATTGAAGGGCAAAAGAAGGCCTACGAGTGGTAGTGCATTAGGTGTGTACCATTGGAAAATTTACATGTTAGGGTAGAAGTAGAAGTCACTAAAGGGGTTATAGAGAAGCTTACTAATCTGGGCGTGAATTAGTTTCAGTTAGAATTCTAGGGAATTTAGAGACAAAAGAAGATTGGGTGCCCATGCTAAAGAGTAGTAACGTAAGAAGTAGGAAAACTAGAATAACCACCGAGTGAATTAAATCAATGGTATAAGCTGAAGGGAACTCCACTTAAAGAAAGAAAGGGGTTAAAAGATAATAGCTGATGACTGGTCAGGTTAGAAAGAGGAGAGTGAGTTGAAAGATAACAACAAATGATTGGTTAGGTTAGAAAGAGGAGAATAGGTAATTGCGAGTAGTGTACTGATAAGTATGAACAAGTACTAGAGATTGTAAGGGTGAGGTGAGGGAACGCCGGAAGTATCCCGAATCAAACAAATAAAATCTGGTAGTAGACAAGGCCTATACCAGTAACATATAAAGAAAAGAAATTTATGAGAGATTGTGAAAGCCATCGATGTTGGAGGCGAACAACGGCCCCACGTGCCTCTAGGAGAGAGTGTCAGGGACCTCTGACGTCGATTTACAAAATTTTATTTTTGTTTGCGGCCCATTAATATTTTCCCGGTTGCAGGAGAGGAGTCAGATTGTTTGTAACTCAAGATCTAGACGTCGCTCCTGTATCGGTGGTCTATCGCCACAGTCACTCTGTGGGTATAGGCCTAAACTTCTATTTCTTTCTTCATGAGACTGTCTTTTCTATCTATCTTTAATTACAATTCTTCATGGACTAAGCTGACAAATAGACTAATATAGGAGACATAGGTGGGATTATTGAGTGTAATCTGTAGAGTAAGGACTGGATTATGAATTGAAAACCTTTATTTATTCAAGAAAAAAAAAAACCCAGTATAATATATATATTGAACTATCCTGAAGTTGCAAATGTAAATGACTACACAAGTCAGTAGTAAATTAGAAGAATAATACAAGACGTTCTAGTAGATACCTGAAAAACAAAGAAAGAAAATTAAAGTAATTAATTAAGGATTTGTTATTGTTGAACAGAGAACGTACTTATATAGTTAAAATTGGGTATACTAACCTTGAATGATCAAATATTATCCTACCAATAAAAGTGTTGAATGGTTAATGTAGTGTAAATGTAATTTATTGTATATAAGATTGTTATTGTTGAAAAAAGAAAAAAAATAATATATTAAATAAATTACGGTCGTTGTTACTTAAAGCAAAGTTAACGTGAAGTCCACGTAAAAAGTTTGGCGCCCATATCGTGGGGCTGAGTAGTGTTAAAACAAAACAGTATTGCTAATTGTTGCAACTTAATTTAGTTAAAATTGTTAAAAAAAAAAAAAAAGAAACCTTTATTCAGTTGAAGTTCCATATTATGATAGCCCATAGCGTGAGGCAGTGATAGTTTGATATCCTAACGTGAGGCGAGATAGGGTTAAAAGAATTTTGGGAGTTAGGTTAGTATAACTGAAATTTATTCTCAAAAACAAATAATAATAATAATAATAATAACATATTTTTGGGAAAAGAATAATGACTATTGACAAGTAAGGACTTCTATAGATGACTAAGACAGACGACTGAACTATTGTGTGTTCTAATCTTTTTTTCCAGTGGTATTGTTAATATATAAATATGGCTACTTATGTTGATCCGTATGCACAAATAAGAGCAGCTGAGCTAACCCAAGCTATTAGGAAGTTGAGGAAGGCGGATTTAGAGGCAGAATGTGATAGAGTAAAGTTACCGACTACAGGTACAAGGGATGAGTTAAGACAACGCTTGTTAGATTATGCCCGCAAGAACCCTCAGTCATTTCAAGTGTTAATTACGGCTTTTGCTCTGAGTCAGGAAGTTTTGGAAGAAGATTTAGTTGAACATAATATAACGGTACCACAAGATTCATATGGAGATGTAGTGTATACATGGGTTAAGTTAATGCGTAGGAAGGCCATGGCGGTAGCTGATTCAGAAGAAGTTGTACCAGTAGTACCATCGTTTACAATTCAGTTAGAGCCACATAAACCAAATACTTTGGATCTGGTTCGTAAATGGAACATTAAATTCAAACCTGGGGATAGTATTTACTTATTTTTGGAGAGATTGGAAGATTTAAAACAAAGTTCTAAGTTACAGGGTGTAGAGTTATTGTCAGTATTACCCGAAATTTTACAAGATTCAGCTTTACTTTGGTACAGGAACAGATTAACAGATTGGCCTACATGGGAAGCTTTTTTGAAAGAATTTAGAGAATATTACTTGCCTATTGATGAGGAAGACTCGCTTTTGGATGAGATTAGACAGAGAACGCAAGGTCCTAAAGAATCGATTTTTGATTATGTTAATGCTATTCAAACGTTAATGAGGAGGCTGAGTACTCCAATGAGTCCTCAACAAATGATGAAGACTGTTATCAAAAATTTGCGTCCTGATGTAAAATTGTACCTTAGACCTGCAGAGATTCAAACTATAACAGATTTAATACGTGTAGGTAGACAGTATGAACAAATATTGTTAGATTCTGAGAGATATATTCCTCCTCCAACGCAGGTTAGAGCTACAATTAAAGAAACGGCTTATAAACCCCAGAGACAAGTTGTTATACCTTCAGTTCATACAGCGTTAGGAATTCAGGGAAAACAGGAACTTCCATCGACTGAATTACAAAAGAAACCTAGTGTTAGTTTTTCTGCAAAGACGTGGGACAAAGAACGAAATTCAAGTCATGTAAATGATTCCAGAATAGTTAAAGTAATAGAAAATAAAGAGAGACAGGATGAGTCGAGGGATAATGGTAAAAACACCACTTCGCGTTTTTCAAATAACCAGCGATGTTGGAACTGTGATAAAATAGGACATAGACAGTTCGAGTGTAAGGCACCTCGTAGAGTTACTCCACGCACTACGATTAAATGTTATAATTGTAATAAGTTTGGACATAGGTCTATTGATTGTAGGATGCCCCAAGAAAGAAAAGTTAGGCCTACAAATTCTTTACGACAATTAACTAAAAATCAGGCTTGTGTGATGTTAAATATAAATCCTACAGATTTAGTTAATGGAGATAGATGTTTTGTTGAAATTTTGCTGGAGGATATTACATTTATTGCTTTAATAGATTCCGGTTCAGATAAAACTTATGTGGGAGAGAAGGGTGATTTTTTGTGTAAAATGTTAGATTTAGCAGTAGAAGAATCTGAAGTTAGGGTGGTGCAATTAGCAGATAAAACTTATAGTTCTATAACAGGAGAGAGAACTTTTGAGATGAAATTGCAGGACAGGATCTTTCAGATAAAATGTAAAATTATGCCAAATTTAGCAGTAGATATGATTCTGGGCATGGACGTTTTGAAACAAATTGGGTTAGTAGTAGATTTGCAAGATGGGACTTGGTATTTCAAAGATGAACCAGCAAAAATTTTTCAATTTGTTAAGGCTATAGATTTAAAAGAAGAAGATCAACTACATAATATTCTTACTTTACCTACACCTCAGGAAAGGGACAGATTGAATATGTTTTTGGAAAATCAGTTACAGAAATTTGATCAGTGTACTGGACTTACCGATCTGATTTCTCATGTTATTGATACAGGCGATGCAAAACCTATAAAACAAAGATATTATCCAGTATCACCCATTTTGGAAAAAGTTATACACGCGGAAATAGATAAAATGTTATTGGAAAAAGTTATAGAGCCTTCAAATTCACCTTGGTCGTCTCCGGTAGTTATGGTAAAGAAACCAGATAGAACATGGAGGTTCTGCGTAGATTTCAGAAAAGTAAACAATTGTACTAAAAGAGATAGTTATCCTTTGCCATACATTGAACATGTTTTGAGTAAATTACGACATGCTAGGTATATCAGTACAATAGATTTGAAAAATGGGTATTGGCAAGTTCCATTAGATGAAGCAAGTAAAGAAAAAACAGCATTTACCGTACCTGGTAGAGGATTGTATCAGTTTCGAGTTATGCCTTTTGGAATCCATAACGCACCAGCCTCGTTTCAAAGATTAGTTGATACTATATTAAGAGAAGAGATAGGAGAGAAATGCTTTTGTTATTTGGATGATATAGTACTTATTAGCGAGACATTTGAAGAACATTTGTCCTTGTTAGAAAAAGTCTTAGAGAAATTAAGAAAAGCTAACCTGAAAATTAATAGGGAAAAATCAAAATTTTGTAGAAGTGAATTAAAATATTTGGGTCATATCATTACTCCATTAGGAATTGCTGTAGATTCAGATAAAATCTCGTGTATCCTTGAGTATCCAGCCCCTACAAAAGTCAAGGAAGTACGAGCATTTTTAGGATTGGCTTCTTGGTACCGACGATTCATTCCATTTTTTTCTGAAGTTGTAAAGCCCCTCACTGCACTTCTGAAAAAGAATCAGAAATGGCGTTGGACTAAGGAATGTCAGGAATCTTTTGATGAATTAAAATCGAAATTATCTAGTAGTCCTATATTAACTTGTCCAGATTATACTAAACCCCTAGTGCTACAGACCGACGCTAGTTTTTCAGGACTAGGAGCAGCATTAATTCAGACAGGAGAGGAAGGAGAGGAAAAAGTAATAGCTTATGCTAGTAGAACTTTAACGGTAGGTGAGCAAAAGTGGGCAATAGTTGAGAAGGAATTGTTAGCTATATTGTGGGCAGTTCAAAAGTTTCGTCCTTATTTGGAAGGTTATCATTTTAAAGTATATACTGATCATTTTGCTCTGAAATGGTTAAATACATTACAGAATCCGACCGGACGATTAGCTAGGTGGAGTTTATTGCTCCAGGAGTATGATTTTGAAGTAATACATAGGCCTGGTAGATTACAAAAAGTTCCGGATGCTTTATCTAGAATACACGAAGGGAAAGTTCAAGAGAAAACGGTAGAGGAAGAATTTTGCCTCTTGTTGACTGATAACTCTGAAGTAGTGGAATGGGAAAATATACAAGATGCTTGGTATATTAAGCGGAAGGAGCAAGTACAAAGTAAACCTAAATTTTGGCCAGATTGGAAGGTCGTAGATGAGAAGTTGTACCATTTAAGATTAGATCAGTTAGAACAAACTTTAGAGGGAACAGTAAATAGGTGGAAATTAGTTATTCCGCAAGATTTTAGGATTAAAGTATTGCAGGAATGTCATGATGCACCGACTGCAGGGCATATGGGGATAGCTAAAACTTTCTTTAGAATAGCAAACAAGTATTATTGGCCGGGAATGTTTAGAGATGTTGCTAAGTATGTTACTGCTTGTGAAATATGTCAGAGACAGAAGGTGTTACAAACGGCTCAAGCAGGACCAATGCATTTTTACCAGAAAGAGAAACCTTGGATGACTGTAGCTACAGATTTGTTGGGACCTTACCCACGTTCCAAAAAAGGGAACCGATATGTGATTGTATTTCAGGACACCTTTACCAAGTATGTAGAATGTAAAGCGTTAAGGAAAGCAACCAGTAGAGCAGTTACGGAAGCATTTTATGAATTGATTATCCTTAAATGGGGAATTCCGGGATATTTGCTGATGGATAATGGACCGCAATATACTAGTAAATTAATGCGAGAGATAGCTAAAGCTTTTAATATAACTCCTTGTTATTTACCTGTATATTCGCCACAAGGAAATCCAGTAGAAAGAGTCAATAGAGTATTGAAAACAATGATTTCTAGTTACATTCAAAAGGATCAAACAGTTTGGGACGTGTATTTGAGAGAATTTAATTTTGCTATAAATACGGCTAAGCATAGTTCCACTGGATGCACTCCTTATATGCTAAATTATGGGAAGGAGCCTGAAATTATCAGTAGGATTGAAAGGGTGGAAAACCAACCGATTCATAAAGAAATCCCAAAACTTTGGGTGGAAAAACTCAATAAATTGAAAACGGTACGTTTGATGGTTAGACATAACTTAGAAACCGCCTATAAGAATTCGAGTCATTATTATAATCTTCGGAGGAGAGAGGTGAAATTTCGTCCAGGAGATCTAGTGTTAAGAAGAAACTTTAAATTAAGTGATGCCTCACAAGCTTATACAGCAGGTTTAAGTGCAAAGTTTGTCGGGCCCTATATTATAAAGAAAAAGTTCAGTGAAAATAGCTACGAACTGACAAACCGTTTTGGTAAAAAGTTGGGGAAGTGGCACGTCAAAGACTTGAAACCCTTTGTTCCTGGATAAACATTCTTTAAGGCTGGTAAACTAAACAAAAAAAAAAAAAAAAAAAATGTGAACAGTGTTAACATTTTTTTTTTATGGTGAGTGGGGGAAGAATGTCACGTAGCGAATGGCTGCGTGCATAATAGACGATAAGAAACCATTTCTAAACAAAGGAAGGGTTGGGGAGACTTCGATTAATCGATATTGAACCCTGTTATGACTATCGATACTGCCCTGAATTTATTTTGAATTACAGAAAAAAGAGAAGTGCGCATGCGCCGACGGTGAGTCGACGGGAGAAGAGCTGATCCGAAAAAGACAGTAGGAGTACGTGCCTGACTACGAGTGAGAGAAGTTGAAAAGGCAGAAGGGAGAAGACGAGATTGGGATGTGTGACAGCGGTAGCGACGTTCTGGCATGATGATGTGTCAGACTTCCATCTAAGGAAATTCTGGTTGTGAACTTCCTTGACCCGACTATATGGAGATAGTCATTAATCAGAAGAATACACCAAGTCGGCCAGTACGAGACACCGCTACAGCGAACATCAGCTGTGAGAGTGAGTCGTGACTGCTCGCTCTGAATAAGAGCAGATATGGACATCAGGAAGTAATGGGAGACAACTCAGGATCGGAGGATAAGTTGGACATCACTGGTTGAGTATAATAGTCTAGACTTTTTCTTATTGTTTGAGGAGTGAGAAAACTGAGATATTCCTTTTTTTAAGGATGGTTTCTAAGTCATGTATGGCAATCAGACGCCGTAGGGTATGATAGAAGAATAGAATAGAAATATAGAAGTGAGAATTCTAGAAGTAAAGTGATGAAATCCAGTAATCCAACTACTTTCTATTTCTGGTCTAAGTTAATTATAAAAGAGCAGTCAAGAGCCCAACCGCTGAAGGATACAGATAGATCTCTTCACTTTAGGGTTTCATGGGTGATTGTTCCACGAATGAATACATAGCTAGGGGCAATTGGTGATGCTCATAGAAACTTTGTTATTTTTGAGACAGGACGCGAGGGGAGTAAGGAAGAAAAGTAATTAAGGGGCATGCTTAGTACTTCTTACGAGGGCCCCTCCCACTTGGGTTTCTTTCAGGTGACGGGTGACTATCTATAAATAGATTTCATGCTGGCCTGTAATGTTAAGTTATGTTTTTTTTATAGAGATTTATCTACAAGCGAAGGTGTATGGAACATGGTAGAGGGGGATAAGAAGTGGAAAGATTGAAGGGCAAAAGAAGGCCTACGAGTGGTAGTGCATTAGGTGTGTACCATTGGAAAATTTACATGTTAGGGTAGAAGTAGAAGTCACTAAAGGGGTTATAGAGAAGCTTACTAATCTGGGCGTGAATTAGTTTCAGTTAGAATTCTAGGGAATTTAGAGACAAAAGAAGATTGGGTGCCCATGCTAAAGAGTAGTAACGTAAGAAGTAGGAAAACTAGAATAACCACCGAGTGAATTAAATCAATGGTATAAGCTGAAGGGAACTCCACTTAAAGAAAGAAAGGGGTTAAAAGATAATAGCTGATGACTGGTCAGGTTAGAAAGAGGAGAGTGAGTTGAAAGATAACAACAAATGATTGGTTAGGTTAGAAAGAGGAGAATAGGTAATTGCGAGTAGTGTACTGATAAGTATGAACAAGTACTAGAGATTGTAAGGGTGAGGTGAGGGAACGCCGGAAGTATCCCGAATCAAACAAATAAAATCTGGTAGTAGACAAGGCCTATACCAGTAACATATAAAGAAAAGAAATTTATGAGAGATTGTGAAAGCCATCGATGTTGGAGGCGAACAACGGCCCCACGTGCCTCTAGGAGAGAGTGTCAGGGACCTCTGACGTCGATTTACAAAATTTTATTTTTGTTTGCGGCCCATTAATATTTTCCCGGTTGCAGGAGAGGAGTCAGATTGTTTGTAACTCAAGATCTAGACGTCGCTCCTGTATCGGTGGTCTATCGCCACAGTCACTCTGTGGGTATAGGCCTAAACTTCTATTTCTTTCTTCATGAGACTGTCTTTTCTATCTATCTTTAATTACAATTCTTCATGGACTAAGCTGACAAATAGACTAATATAGGAGACATAGGTGGGATTATTGAGTGTAATCTGTAGAGTAAGGACTGGATTATGAATTGAAAACCTTTATTTATTCAAGAAAAAAAAAAACCCAGTATAATATATATATTGAACTATCCTGAAGTTGCAAATGTAAATGACTACACAAGTCAGTAGTAAATTAGAAGAATAATACAAGACGTTCTAGTAGATACCTGAAAAACAAAGAAAGAAAATTAAAGTAATTAATTAAGGATTTGTTATTGTTGAACAGAGAACGTACTTATATAGTTAAAATTGGGTATACTAACCTTGAATGATCAAATATTATCCTACCAATAAAAGTGTTGAATGGTTAATGTAGTGTAAATGTAATTTATTGTATATAAGATTGTTATTGTTGAAAAAAGAAAAAAAATAATATATTAAATAAATTATGGTTATTGTTATGCAAAGTAAATTAACGTGAAGTTCAGATTTTTGACCCTTATCCTTGTAATGGTTTGAGAGTCGCTGGTTTTTGGGCTAAGTTACATACTTTGGTAGTGAGTATTGAAAAAGGAGAAAAAGAAGAAGCAGAATAAAAAAAAAAAAGAAAGGTAAATCCGAACCCAACTCCCGTCTCCACTGTTAATTTAAAAGCTAGTCGAGGGGCATGTAGGTACATAGCCTGTGTATCTATAATTTAATTTGTGTCTGGGCTGATACATAACAAAAAGAAAAGAGGAAGCGTATTGATGATGGCGCCCGTTAATATAAATTTTCATCAATATTATCAAGACTGGGTAAATTGTTAAAAGAGAGAGAAAGTAGACTGAGAGTAGGAAGTTTGCAATCACCCGGTGTCAAAGGTAGTTGTACTGAACGTTGGAATGTGGACTATGCAGGCAGTGTTGTGATGACACGACAGGTGTATGAGTGACCTTGTTTTGTAGGAGTTCAGTAAACTTATATACTACGATTGAGAATAATCACATATTAGTCGTCACAGATTTTGGCGAAGAATTTTGGCGAAGATTTAATCCAAGAAGTTAAGGAACTTTATAGCATAAAGTAAGAAAAGCCCGTCACAATTTTCTCGCATTCGAGGAACGCTTAGGCCCATACGTTTAAAATCTTAGAGTGGACAGGTGAATAATTTGGTTATTTTAGCTTAGCCATATATTTTATTAAAATTGAACTGTTTAACATTATCTTTATATCTGCTAACTTGCTAACTTTTGTGTCAATAAAAAAAAAAAACTCAAATGATGATAACATCACTTTTATGTATTGTGTATAACAATATTTAACTTGGCTTTTCTCTGTTGTAATATTTAATGCGTTTCCTAGGTTTCAAAAAATCTCTATAGCATTTTAAGTTTAGTGAACGAACTTCTCTATGGATAATCTGTATAGTGTTAGGCCTACCTACCAGCACAACTTTTATAATCAAATACGTATTTTTAAATAAATCCTGTATGGAAAAGTGAACAAATGTTTAGAACTATAACAATCTTTTTATCTGTCTGAACTTATCAAAATTATAAATGCAAATGAAGATATAGTATTTTTCCCCATAAACTATAAAATAAATTCTGGGGTGGCAAAGGCTAGATTTAAATTTAACAAAATAATAAAGACAAGAAAGTCCATGCTTTAGAGCTCACTCGTAAATTCTTACAGAAAATGACTAAAGGAAATGAATAAACAATCAAACAAACAATACTTTAATGAAAAAATTAAACTGTCAACCAATAAATGTATAAGAAAATAAATACATGAAAAATAAAGAAAAGGGTAAAGGGGGAAGGAAGAAAAATAAATAATCAGGGAGTGAGAGATAGAGGAAAGAAGAGAAGAGAAGAGAAGAAAAGAAAGAAATATTGCTTTATATTGCGATGAACTTAATACGCAAGAAAGAACTGAATAAATCGAGTATATACAGAGAAAACTCTTTTAAGAATTTTGCAATCGAGGAACTTTGTTTTCGGAGCACGCTATAGTAAAGCTAGATCCGCTTTTTATCTCGAAGAGACTGTGTGGTTGTAATCCTTGTCTTTGTTGCGTACACGCATCAGTGGCCACCCCACTTCCGGTCCCACAGCACTCAGGTGTGCCCCTCAATCTTTTCAAACGGCCCAGCAAATCCGCTCCGCCGGTAGTTCACACACAAAGCATCAAATGATATACTCCAGTGCCATCTATGAGCTATTCTACGCACCTACTCGTGGTACTTCCCGTTTCCTCCGCTAGGGGATATTGCAGAACTTGCAACTGCGTCGACATATTGCTTCATGTTCAGATCTGCCATCTAGAGGAGGTTTGTGGGACTTACTATTCATAAGGGACGAGTATTTTTCCACCCGCGGGCTTTACGAACAAACATTTGACACTGACATTATGTAGTATGTTTTTAACAATAAATAAATAAAAATCGTAAACATGAAGCAAACCAGAAGCTGAGAATCGTTTTAAAATTCCTTGTAGTATTTAATAGGAATGGTTAAAGTAAAATAAATAATATTGCAATATTTGAGTAAAGTAATGGATTAAAAATATGACAAAAAATAATTTGCTTAAATGCCCATGTCTGTAAATTTAAAAGCACGCAAAAGAATTCCTGCGGAACAAATTACAATTTTAATTTTAATAATCTTGAAATAGTTTTGAATCGTGATTATCGATAGTCATTTTACATTAAAACTTGAACATCTTATAAATTTCATATTTTTTCTACGAGGGTCGTAATTGTGTTGTATAAGAATTCCAACTATTCCCTCGAGTTTTGGTTTTCTAAAATTTGTTTGTTATATGCCTACTATCAGCTAAAATAGTCTTGTCATCTCTAAAACTATAGTCGTCAAATTGTTTCAGAAACACCAAGTTCGAGGTACTTATTTTGTAATAAAATATAATTATTGTAGATTTTTATTTACTGTTAATCTACGGATTATTAATTCCTCCTGTCTTGATTAATCCTTCCGTCCTCTCATTTTCATTACAGTACAGAACTATGCCCTGAAGTTCGTTGGGTTAAAATTCCTAGAGATTACTGTGGATTGAGCAGCCCAACGACTCGCTGAGCCACGGTTGTTCATTTGAAGTTCACCTTGCTATTGTTCAGAAGCGTGCACTTTCAGCATTTGACACTTTGCGGCACATGAAAGTAAGACATCAGACTGTAGCGACATTGCAAGAGGCTTGGTTGTCCATGCTAATTAATTGTCTTGACCCGCTACACAAGGTCATGTAATTTGAGCACAAAGAAGACTTATATGAGCGTTCATTATACTACATCCCCACAGTACCAACTGATAAAATAAAACGAAGATAATAAATGGAAGGTTACAGAATTCCATGCATGGAAATTAAATTATGAAACCAAGAGTTAATTTAATATGTCATTGAGCGAATACAGAGCAAAACCTAATCACTAGGGGGCGGATTTGTATGACATGTCATATTTTTCCCCTTTGCATTATTTCAGGTTTCCGACTAATTTAAACCCAATTTCAAGCATCCTGGTGAAAATGGAACGGCTTTTATTGTGCATATAACTCCATATTTAGGAAATTTTCAACTATTGTAGCATATTTAGTATGAATATGCATATTTAGGTCATATTTTGGCACATTCGTGTGCATATTAAAGAAATTTTGAAATTTCATATCATATTTTGTAAATTTTGCATTATAATGATACTTTTTGAGAATTTACAGATATTTTAAATAATTAACATTATATTTTAATAAAATGAACTGTAATGAAACTTAACAAAATATAGGCCTACACAATGTGTAAGTGGTAAAGTCATATTTTAAACTTTATTGGTCATATTTTAATGTTTTTAGGTCATAAATGCATGCATATATCCTATTTTTTAGGTCATAGAAATCCGCCCCTACTTATAACTTACCTATCTACGACAGGGTAGGAAAGCTTCTGACATCATGTGTCCATGAACTTGTAGGATGAGTATTCGTGACCAGAAAGGCTTACAATTTTGGCTTTCAGTTTAAATTTAGCATAAATTTCATGTGCAAAAGATCGTGAGGAAAACAGTGGCCTATAGTTTTGGTTTAACCCTTTCAGAGCTGAATTTACATTAATATAAGCATTCATCAAGTGATATCAGCGGGTTTAAATTTGAAATCAATGAAGAAAATTCTAGTGGAATAGCTGGTTTTCATGAATAGCAATCCTAACGTGATGATGAAATTCCTCATATCATAACATAGAGCATTACTCTATTAATTTTATATTTATGCTTTTATTAATTTGTTCGGTGACTCATATATACGTAGTAGGCCTATTACATATGTTTTGCTCGTCTTTTTAATTATTTTATTTCTACCTAAGCCGCAAGGGTCATTAAAGGGTATCGTGTTTATTTTCTTTGTTGATTTTAACAGTTCTATATATATTGACAGTTAACTTATATAGTAAAATAATATTATCTTCTCTGCACAGAAAAAAATGAACCGTAAAAAGCAACGCGTAGGAGAAATTTCCAATTACATAATTGTTTGTATTCGATGTGGTTTAAATTTTATAGTACACTTGTGAAAGAAGTGATACATACAAAATTCCATGCATGTACATTAACAAGGTTTTAAAGCCTTTTGAATTTTATTACAGTTTTGTACGTGGAGAGAAATATTGATCTACAAAAAAAAAGTTGTCAATCTTAAGTACTGGAGTTACTTATCCCAGAATTTCTCCTGGAATTCATGTCTTTCAATCATCAATCTATCCCAAAAGGCTGTAATGCCGCTAGAAAGACTAGGGCAGTTGAAAAAATCTCAGTGACCTCATCCGGGATTGAACTTGCGAGTTAAACAGGTTCAAAATATCTAAATTCTGTGCAGAAGTTGAATGCAGTAGGTTATTATGTATAAAATGAGGGATGGAAACTATTTTCTCTATAGAAGATGTGGTACCACTTTAAAATTTTTAATATCGTCGCTTTAATTAGACAACCTCTTAACTCCAAAATACCGAACTTTACAAGAGACACAAACGCAAACATAATGTTGGGGTTACGAGGTCTGTAAAATCAGTCTTTGCTGCTATAAGAATTTTTTTACGAGACATGAGGTATTTACAGTGTGTTAGAGACTTCTTTAGGCACAAGTTGGAGGTAATATCTACAAATTGACCAAAAGTGGAGCTAAGAGGTTTGCTAATTGAAGCGATGATATACGAAGTATGGGATGTATGTACAATGCAGATTGTGGATACTAGATGAAGAAGAGTGAAGAAAACAGACACCCATAAACAACCATACACGACTGCATTATGCCGCTCTAATGTACCGCGTTGGTTGGAAGCATGAAAGCACACATACCCACTTCAAGTTCGGTAAGGATGGGCATTATTCCCAATGCTTCCATCAGCTCCTTGGCTCCTTGAGATTGGCATTTCTCCCTCGGATACTAACTATCTTGACGTAAGAATGCTGTGCATAGGCCTATCTTTCATGTAGGCTACGTTCTGCACGGTGTCTACCTCACAACTAAATTATCATTTCGTATTCATATAACATACATGACAATGCTATTAAATGGTGTTCATATACTAGAGATGCCACAGTCTCCAGTGACATACAACATCTCATGGTATCATCGTCTTACTTTGAGAAAAATAAATAGTTGCCATAACTTATGCTCAATCCCTCATAGACCTATTCGACTTACCATACAATAATTCTAGAGTAATAGGAAAAGCGACAGAGTTTTAGGAGAGACAAAACAACATTTATTTCCATAGCTTTGCTACACTATTTAGTTCAGTCCACCATAATATTTTTACACGGTATTTTATACTATTATATGTAAAAATATCTAGGTAGGTCGATCTAAATAGTGTAACAATGTTGTGGAAATAAATTGTTTTTTGTATTTCCTGAAACTTTGGTATTTTGAGTTATTCGCTTTTTTCCTATCACTCTAGAATTCTAGAGTGATAGGGAAAAAGCGAATAAGTCACTCTAGAATTCTAGTAATTCAGCACTATTACAATATTTAGTTCAGTCCACTACACATTCTTACACAGTATCTTATGATATTTAAAAATATCTGGGTGGGCTGTTCTAAATATTGTAACAATGCTGTGGAAATCAATTGTTTTTGTCTTTCCTGAAACTCTGGTATTTTGAGTTATTCGCTTTTTCACTATCACTCTAGAATTGATGTAAGAGTTTGGCAGCATTCCAATTTTTAAAGCTCGGTTTTCAGGTATATTAATTTAAGTATAGGCCTTCAGATCAATAGAATATCAAGGCATGCTTGTAGCACTGCACTTCAACAAACTGCATGTGTTTCCGGATTTATTTTTTATCTCCTCTACACAATGCAATGAGAAGGAGCATTTTAATAACATCTCGTTTGTTATTCAAATGCGATTGGTTTATTGCCTGACACGTCATAAAGCCCACTACTCACTCCTTCACGACCTTGGTCGTCAAGGAAACCGTCCAGCACGCTCAATTAGTAATCGCAATTTGTCGCTCTCACCTGCTCTGCCACTGTCACATTAACAAGTGACTCGCGACAAATATTATAATGGATCTCAATCCTTGGTGCACGACTCAGAAGAAAACACGGATGTGTTTAAAGGAGCGTAATATACAACACGTTTCGACTCTCAATTCAAGCAACTTAACGACACTAGAACAAATTTCAATACATTCCCTGCTATCCTGTGAATGCCGCTAGGCATGCGCAGTGGCTCATATCGGCAACTTAGATATGTTAGTCGGTCCGCTTTTTCTTTCCCTACCTGTACACATAGGCGTACCGAGGGGGGGGGGTTTGGGGGTTTGAACCCCCCCCATTGATTAAAAAAAGGAAAATTGTAGAATTTTTTAAGTCTGCCCATAAATTACTTAATACAAGTAGCCTATAAAGCGTGGGAAGCTTAAAACTCGTTATTTTGCATCTTAATTTTTAAAAATTTCCGGGGGAGGATCCCCGGACCCCCCTCTCCCTGGGGGGTATTCCATACCCCCCAGACCCCGCGGATGTTATAACCCCCCCCCATAGGTCGGCCTGGTTACGCCTATGCCTGTACAGTATTGTATTGTATAAACAAGGCTCTCAAACAGTTAACTATGGGAGAAAAAATCTCAACTGCGAAAACGATCCGTTGAATTACGTTATAGAATAGGGTAAGTTATCCATATAATATTTATCTTTAAATGGACAAAATATTAACGTTAAAATATAACTAATTTAGATTCTGGTAGGAACTATTTATTTACAAAAATTATTCCGTTAGCAAAGTTCAGCATGGCATTTACAACACATAATATCGAAAAGATACATCTGTATATCAAATAGGGACGTTTTACGTTGATTACTTTTCCAATATTTCGTTACACAGCAGCAGATGTCAGAACATGCACAGAAACGATATGGATGAAGCTAATTCAAAATACCATCACGGAACTAGTCAACCTGGGATATCGTTCTGAAGAACCACAAGGAACAGGCACACACTAAAAGACCAACCTTATAACAAAATTAGCAATAGCTTCACTAAAATTAGTTTTTTACGGCAAGTTGTGTATACCTCCAGAGCCCACCCATACAGCTCAAATTTACTTTCATAAACTATTAAACATTGCTGCAAAAAAATTCCGGGTTATTATGAACACTATTCGATAAAATAATATTAGTTTTGTTTCGTGGGCTGTAGTTTCGAAACAAAATGTGATCATTTCTTCATTCGCAAGAAACACTAAATAGCCTACTTTCAAAATAGAAAACAATTCTATCAGCTTGAAAAATAATGAGTTTAATACCAACAAAAGTTTCAAATAAGTTTCAGAATCAGTTAAAATGTAAATTCCTTCTAATGTAAACAAAATTAATAACAAAGAACTGTATTAAAATTAAATATTCATAATAAAAAACAATTAATTTTGCAATACTAAATAATAATGCTGTCAGATTAACTGTCGCGAAGGATGAAATGGGATGGACATGTTGCACGCATGGGGGAGGAAAGACATATCTCAAAAGTATTGACTGGGAGACCCGAAGGGAAAAGACTACGTGGAAGACCTAGACGAAGGTGGAGGACAATCTTAGAACGGATTTTGGGAAGTAGGATTTGTGGGGGATGATTGGATGGAGTTAGCACAGAATAAGGTTGAATGGCGAACTCAGGTAAGCACGGCAATGAACCTACCTTTTTTTTGTCATAACTTGGAAATAAAACATCGCGATTTTTTTAGTATATCGCATGGAAATATCATTCGTTTCGATTCTGTGACATAGCCCTGGTCGATTCGTCTGTTTATAATGTAAAATACAATAGAGGCGCTTTCTAATCATGGAATGCATTCTAAAGCTGGATTTTTACCTGTTTCATTATAATTATTATTCGTTTAGTTTATGAATGATTCGCGTGTAAGTGTTAATAAATATGTTTTAATTATTTTGCTCTTAATTATTAATATTAAAATTAATTATCGTGAGCGAAGCCGCGGGCACCTGCTACTGTGACATAATTTCTTCCTCTATCAAATAATGTTCCTCCCAAGTTTTGGTCTACCTTTTTGTTACACTCTATATTACAGGGACCCATTACATTATGCTGTACAGTACCAGTATGACAGCTATCAATTTCTCAATAATCGTTTTAAAAAATCTTGAGTTATGTGACCAATGATATATAATATGTTTTAACGAATTGAAATTTCAACAGTCCATAAGCATCGAATATTGCACAGCGCCGTCACATATAATTTACTACCTGTAGTAAGTACCTCCATGCAAATTTATTGCGATCTTAAATTAGTATGCAGTAGAAAGGTAATGAAGATGGTATCCTTGTTGTTAATGAAGACAACGGCAACAATGATAATCATCATAATACATCGTAATTAAATTACAAATTAAAGCTTTTAGCTGATATCTGTAGCATCATTGCCGGAGGAAACGCAATGACCACAGGTTCCCCAACATCAAAGCAATTAAATCGTTTGAAACCGCTTTACATAGGAACCTGCCACTAGCCAGACAATATTCATCGTAACTACATTAGGATAGGGACCTAATCATGGCCTGAAGTCTGACCAATAAACAGTTCACAGTAATAATTATAATCAGCATTCAAGGCCACCTGTTTGTTGTTCGTTTGTCCGCCCACAGAGCAAATAAAAACTAAAACTGCAATTATAATCTGTGAAATAGATGGATGCGATATGCGCCCACTTAAGCCAAACATAACCTCACTTCAATATTCAAATGTTAGCTACAAGACCGGTCAAAATCACAACTCCCACATTTGACAGAGAGTAAATAACTTGCAAAAAAGTGTGCGTGGAACGCCACGCGACAGAAGTGAAACTAGTTTTTTAATTCCCTTACTTTTTCAATTTTTGATTATTGGATTTCAATGTTTGATTATTGGATTTCAATGTTGGATTATTGGACTTTTTAATATTGGGTTTTTGGATTTTTTAATTTTGGATTTTTGGATTTTTTAATTTTGGATCTTTGAATGTTTTAATTTTGGATTTTTTAAATTTTGGATCTTTGATTTTTTATTTTTTGGATCTTTTAAATCTTGGATTTTTGGATTATAAAATTTTGGATTTTATTATTTTCAAATTTTGGATTTTTGGATTTTAAATTTTGTGTTTTTTAATTCTTTTTATATTTGGATTTTTTAATTATGGATTTTTTATTTTTAAAATGTAGTATTTTTGTATTTTTTAAATTTTGGATCTTTGAATTTTTTTATTTTGGAATTTTGGATATTTTCATCTTGGATTTTGTAAATTTTGTATCTATGACTTTTTTATTTTTTGGATTTTTTAATTTTGGATTATCGATTTTTTAATTATGGATGTTTAGATTTTTTAAATTTTGGTTTTTCGATTTTTTCGTTTTTAATTTTTGATTCCTCTTTGAGTATTTTATTTTACCTTTAAATCGTATAGCAGCTGATTACTCCCAATCATTGAGTTGATTGTTTTCTGTGCAGTCCGTTCCGTCACATCTCATTAATTTCGTGACAATTTTTTAGCGTGACACATTTCTCGATCTACCCCCTACCGCGGCTAAAGAAGTTTTACTTCAAAAATGAATTGAAACTTGTTGGGACAGTATTTTTTCTTGTTTGTATCAAATCTAAGTGGACATTAACTCAGCATAAATGCGTCTGATAACACCAACCGCTCTTGCGAACAGAAAACATTTACTGGTAATGTACCATTTTTTTGAAATGTAAGGGTATTTTAAAATAAAAGATGAAAGTAATGACCAGGGCCCGGATTCTGACGACCTAAAGTTGTTTGAAAAATTACCTATAAAATGATCCTAAATTTTAAAGAAAATGACTTAATTATTATAAAGAATGACCTAAAAACTGATATTTTATTTATAAAAAATTATTATTGTTCACACAAAGTTATATCTATTAATTTTACATAATTACACTGGTCAACATGATTTTTGTCTCATGAGTATCAATAGTTGTACTTAATGCAGTTTTTTATCATGTTTTCAAATATCTATTCGGAATTTCTCCATCACCCACAGTTTTTTTTAAATTTCAATTTCAATTAATGGATTTTAATATATTTTTTTAATAAACGGTCATTTGTACATTGTAAAATAAAAACTCCTAGAGCATTGTAAATGTGATGGAACCAAATGAGCTAACTCAAATGGTACCGTTGCTACTGTTGTGCAAGTTCAGACTGTACAGACAGGCACAAACATGATCATGCATGCATTCATTACAACGATGTCAGTTGTGAGAGAGCAGTGAACCAGTAAACACGTAATTGTGAGTGCATTGTGTCTGGATTATTGTATATTGTATATTACATATTTACAAATTTATTTATTTTAATTTGTTGTTAGTTACAAAATGCCTAGAGCTTGTTTAAATCATCCTAACAACTTTTGTTATATATGTGGTGAAGTGACGCTCAAGTCCCAAAGGCGAAACCTTACTCCATTAGTAAAAAAGTGTTATGAACTTTATTTTGGGTGTAAAGTGGGGACCAAACAATGACCTGGGCCCCATATATCTGTTGTTTATCGTGTAGTAGGCTTATCACTGCATGGAAGAATGGCACACGCCACATGCCATTTGCTATCCCTATGATTTGGAGGGAACCAAAAGATCACTCCTCTGACTGTTATTTCTGCTTAACAAACATTAAAGGGATTAGGCCTACGTCAAAATCAAAACATACAGTGGTGTACCCCGACCTGCAATCTGCAATGAGACCAGTTCCACACAGCGAAGAATTGCCCATACCAAAGCCACCAAAGCCTCCAGAACATGTGACATTAGATGAA
Source organism: Ectobius pallidus (assembly GCA_964059195.1). Lineage (NCBI taxonomy): Eukaryota > Metazoa > Arthropoda > Insecta > Blattodea > Ectobiidae > Ectobius > Ectobius pallidus. The sequence goes on from CAXKWD010000006.1 coordinate 116,442,263, forward strand.
GAGAGCTCAGATTCCGATGGAAGTAAGGAAGAAGAAGAAACAGATTTTGGTGATACAACTTTTGAACAAAGCTGTTCATCTGAGCCTCATTTATTGACTAAAGAAGATCTTAACGATCTCATACGAGATTTAAAATTATCCAAAAACCAATCTGAAATGCTTGGTTCCCGGCTAAAAGGATGGAATCTTCTTCAAAAGAATACAAAGATATGTACTTATCGTAGTCGTCATTCTCAATTTAAAGGCTATTTTCTTAAGAAAATGGCTTAGTGTTTTGTAATGACATTTCTCCTCTTATGAGACATTTGGTATTGAAAATAACCCAACAGAATGGCGCTTGTTGATTGATTCCTCCAAAGCAAGTTTAAAAGCAGTGCTTCTGCCTAATGGAAATAAATTCCCATCAATACCTGTGGCTCACTCTGCTAGTATGAAATAAACACATGAAAACTTTCAATTTATATTGGCAAAGCTTCAATATGCAGTGTATGAATGGAATATTTGTGGTGATTTGAAGGTAATTTCACTTATTCTTGGCCTGCAGCTTGGTTACACAAAGTACTGTTGCTTTTTGTGTCTTTGGGATAGTAGGGACAGAAAAAACCATTACATCAGAAAAGAATGGCCTAAACGCAAATCATTCATTCCTGGACAGAAAAATGTGAAACATGATGCATTGTGTAATCCTAAAAATGTGTATCTACCTCCCTTACATATCAAACAAGGATTGATGAAGAATTTCGTGAAAGCCATGGGCAATACTCCTGGTTTCATGAACTTAAAACAGAAGTTTCCTAAAATGAGTGAAGCAAAAATTGAAGAAGGGATATTTGTGGGTCCACAAATACGATCACTAATGCATGATGAGAAGTTTGAGGAACTATTGAATCCACTGGAGAAAGCAGCTTGGCAAGCATTCAAAAAAGTAACTCACAGTTTTTTGGGAAATCGAAAGGCGGAAAATTACCGTGATATTGTCAATGATCTTATAACATCTTATAAAAATTTGGGCTGTATTATGTCCTTAAAAATTCACTTCCTGCACTCGCACCTAGATTTCTTCCCGGAAAATCTTGGCGCAGTGAGCGATGAGCATGGGGAACGCTTTCATAAGGAGATTTCAGCTATAGAAAAGAGATATCAAGGCAAATGGAATCCTAATATGTTGGCCGATTATTGTTGGACCATCAAGAGGGATGCTCCACAGGCGAAATATAGCAGAAAATCGTCATTTCTTACTTTCTAGGTGAGTCCGAATGTTCGGATATTGTGTATTTAAGAATGTAGAAAATATTAAAGTGTTTGAAATTATAAATCCCTGTCTCTCGGAAACCTTGCGTGATGGAGAAAAACCGATATCATATTTGAATTCAGGAGAAGAATTGCTATCAGAATCACATATTTTTCTTTCTGAGACAAAAAAAAGTTTCTTTTTTGTTGCCCAGTGTTATAAATACTGTAATTGCAGAAAGGATTTTGTAGGTCTAAAGTTTTTGTTCTTTGTTCTTGATTGGAGCATTTGAAAATAAAAGTAAGAAAACTGATTTAAAGTAGATCCTAACAACAGTAATATAATGCAAAATTTTTGCGTTTCTTTGATTCTCGTTTCCGACTGAGACATGACAACACTTCCAACACCGAGTGTGTCCTTGCATTAAACAAACAACACTTCAGAAACAGTACCACTGAGGACGATGCTACCTAGACGACAACAAAGTTAATATACTCAATGTAAATGCATGAGAATGACTAAATAAGGAAGCAAATGACACGAAAATGACAAAATAATGACGTAAAATTGACATAAATGCCCCATAGATATAAAATTGCATAAAATGACAAAAAATGACCTAATACAAATGCATTTATACATTCTAGAGGCCATATTTAGGATTTATCTACAAGTTGGCAATGTCTATGCAGCATCAATAAAAAGATGACATGTCTTCGGAATCCGGGCCCTGGTAATGACATTGCTAGACAGACAGATGTAAATCTCTTCAGTAAGACATGAGTGAAAATCTATCTTTCATTAATACCTTCAAAAGCCTTGGTTAACTTAAATTCCTCTAATTTAATAAACATCTGAGTTTATGCATCATCGTTGCATTATTACGTACATTATATACGTATGTGGCTGTAGAGTGTAGACTGTAGAGGCATATATAAAAGTAAAGTGATCCCTATTACAGGCCATGGAGGCTTAGAGGGTTCCAGGAGGTTGAGGCTCCCAGATTTTTAGACATCGGCACATGAAGGTGGTAAGGTTGTCAGCCTTACGCAGTAGAGGCATATATACTGCAGGGGATTGAGAACAATTTTGGTAAGTCGGGTGGTCTCGCCACCAGCGTTCAAATCTGAAAACTGCGTTGATTTCCGTCCCGGACAAACTTTTCCTCTAAAGCATATAGGGTCTAATGATAATTGCTCTCATCTCTGGCAAGGGTTAGACTTTCCATTGAATAAGATGTCGAAACAAACTATTTAGAAAGTCAACGCGGACGTAAAATTGCTAAAATTAATTTCTCTGTACGAAATGTTATACAATTTTCAAATCTTCCATATATTAAGTATAACAAGAATATATAATAATATAAATGAATAAATTATAATAATTAGAATAAATTAATAGAATAGAATAAAAAGAATAATTAACAGAATAAATAGAATAATAAAATCAGTTAAACTGATATAACAAAGTGCCAGAATACTTTTTAAAACAGTGATAATTGCAATTATGATAGGCCTATGCCGAAAAGAAGTTATTTTTGTAATAATCTCCGAGCGAAACTCCAGATCGATTCATTAAGCAGGGCTTACAGAAGAACAAAGGTCTAAAATTTGATTCTTAACCTTAATTCATATTCGTATACACTGACATAATAATTCTTAAAATATGCCACCATTTTACAAAATCCATTGACAATAATATTAATGGTATAATAGGCCTAAGATTCGCTGACATGTTTGTTTCAAATTTAAAGCAACCGTATAGATTATGAATGAATAAAAAGTCAATCTGAAATCTATCTGTCAGGAAATACATTACGGTAAGTATATTGCTGCACAGGAAGAAATAAGAAAATTACTCAAATTAATATATTATGTAGATATCGCTAACATACTTATCGATAGAATGAACAATATTATATCGGTATTCAACGGTATTAAATCTTTAATTTGCATTTACTTACATTAACATCGTTATAAAGAAATGAATCAATAAGGCGGGCTAACAATATCAATAAACGATTGGCAATTTGTTACGTATGTTTAATATATTGTGGGCCATGCTAAATACTGTAGCGTGTTATATCCATTATAAAATTAATATTTATATTAAATTGGAAATGAAAGCATGCTCTTTAATAAGTAATTTCCCCTATTATTTCTAGGCCTATTTGTAGAATTGTTTACATTAGGCCATTGATTAGGGGAGCTCGGCCGCTGATTGGTTGGCTGCGAGCCAATCAAAATGCATCGAATTTGTCGGAGAACGAAGATTTTATTATAAAAGATGTGACTGATAATTATTCGTTATTTCGATACCGGTCAACCGATTTGGTCCAATATCAATAGGGTTCTTCCCATGGACATTATAAATGCGTATACCAAGTTTAATGAAAATACGATATAGCGTATTTCAGTTATCGCGCGTACAGACACTCGGACAGACAGACAGACGGGCAGACATTCTCCCATCCCCCACACAATCTCATAAAGTACCATTCTGGCACTTAATAAATAACAATAAAATATTGCTAAACTGGGCATCTGCGAAAATAGGATTGTTTGCTGTGACTTTTATGCATCGTATGGCCGTTATATGATTTTCTATTAAGTTAGTATTATACGACATAAAAAGAAAAAATATGTATAACAATTTGAAAACAAAATAATAACTTATTACTCACCTTGTTAACATGATGCACCCATAACTTGAACTTTATGATTTTAATAGGTGGATCATTTCGGATGCGTTATGAGGAATATGTTTCAAAACTGTAGCCTACTATCCATTCGCCGAGAGCCTCCTCGTCTGTGCAATTCAAATTCCTTTTTTTTTCCATAATATTATGCAGTATCTACATTTGATATCGGGCGTAGTGGTTGAGGCGCTACGCTACAAACCGGAAGGTCGCGGGTTTGATCCCCGATGAGATCGTTGGAGTTTTTCAATTGGCCTAATCGGGTGGCACTATGGCCCTGGGGTCGACTCAGCCCCTAACAGAAACGAGTACCAGGAGCAATCCTGGGGGGTAAAGGCAGCCAGTGCGTAAAGCTGACAACCTTATCACCTTAAGTCCGATTGTCTAAATGTCTGGTAACCTCAACCTCCTGGAACCCTCTGGGTCTCCATGGCCTGTATAGGGAAAACTTTACTTTATCTACCTTTCGTGGTTATTTTAAGTGCCTTGCAGTCTGCAGAAATACTACTGTATATTCTTTACTCAAAAGGAACAATTAGCTACGCCTATGAATTTGAAACGTCATCTGAGGGAAGAAAATGAGAAATATTTGTCATCTAGTAGTCTACTGCATTGTCGTTTCATGACGTGTATCCGATAACAATCTCTTAAAAATATTTCGGGGGCAAGAACTGGATTTTTAGTTATACATAGGCCTTATATGATAAAAAAATGTAATGTCGGGGTAGAAATTACCTTGCCTCCCCAAAGTCAGCGCCGATGATCTCGTTTTTAAGAAACTGCATGTAGCATGTTCAATACTTAGCATTGAAGTTGACAAGCCAATAGCCAAAGTCCTTGGTAAATCACACTAGACTTCTTTTCCAAGTCTTCCCTTTATAATTTCTCCCATTGTTGATGACAATATTGCAAGGAGAAATTCCAATGGAAAGTATGTGATTCACTCATAGGCCTATAACTTTCTGAACCCTATGCATGGGCAATACAACTTGCTCATTTCACATTCTAATATAGAATAAATGGCCGCATTGCAGGAACTGTGAGTTTACTTAGCCTCACGAAAGGTATACATAAGCCTATTTGTTCTGAATAAAGGACTGAGTTTTTTAAAGGATGACTGACTTATAAATGTCCTTCAGATTTTTTAAACATAAACTGTTTCAAATAAAATAGCCTATTTAGCTCTTAGTATATATAGGCTACCTTGCGCAAAAGCTTTAAACGAATTTTCGAAAGTATAGAATCCAAAATAAATTTCGTTCATTAAATTATTGCCATTCTTTATGATCTATCCCCAGAAAAGTTGTAACGCAAATGTAAAATTTCATTTTATATGATTGTTCGTTGTCGAGCTAAGCTGTTCACAGACATAACACGAAGGCATTTTCCTGATAATTGTATTTTTTATCAAAGACATTTCAAACTGAAAATTCGAGAAGGATTTTTGGATGTTGGATGTTGGATGTTGTTGCGAATAATTAAGTCTTAATAAAATGATCATAAGTAGCCTAATGGATATTTCTATCAACCAGTTAAGTCACGAAGATACATAGAGAAAACATTGGAAACTTATTTTTCGTTCATACATCGAATTTATTTTTCGTTCTCATCCCAGGAATCTGAATATTGATATTCTGCCAGAGAACTGTTTAAAACAAAGCAAACCAACTGTTATTTCCAGATTCAAGCCAGTCAATAGCACTTAGTAAATTTTCCCTACATAGAGAAATGCATTTTTTAAAATAAGTTAGGGCCTACGTACATGTTGCCAAGATATTACTAAATTCTTGTACGCCATCAAAGAATTTTGTTGCTAAGAGATCGCTCTTCATTTTCGGCGTGGATCAAAATTAGTAGTTCAACTTCCAAAATCACACTCTACAGGCTTAGTATTCAGGTATTTATAGCATGTGGTTTTTGTCCTGGTCTCTTGTATAACTTCGGCATGAGTACTGTATTCTTGTGTGGGTTTGCAGATGTGCTGATATAAGTTTTTAAATAGGCTTTTTATTAGAAACCTGGGAAGCGTATTTCCTGCGTGAAACCTCTAAATTAGAAGATAGAGCATATAATTTTAGTAAAACATGTTGCTTCATTTAATACCCATTAGGAGATATGGTTAAGAACTTCTGAATTTTATAGCCTATAACGTTGTTTCAAACCGTATTTTGGAATGTAGCCAAATGGAATTAGTGCTATGTAATCTTATCACATTTTTAATGAAGCTATAGCAGCGCGTCCTATGCTGTACTGTAGTGATGAGCAAATGCAAGACCAAGACCAAGACCAAGGCGGTCTTGGTCTTGGTCTTGGTATTGCACTCTCAGTCTTGGTCTTGGTCTTGCATAGGTAACACTGGTCTTGGTCTTGGTCTCGGTCTTGCATCAGTAGTCTTGGTCTTGGTCTCGGTCTTGCATACTCGGTCTTGGTCTTGTTGCAAGAGTCTTGCAGTTTTCTTTTACGCATCTTACTGTGATCAATGGCGTTTACATAATTTAAAGTTACACCGATTACATGTGTGTTATTGCTTGCGAAAGTAACGAAAGCTAATTGCTTTTAGTTCCTTTGACCATGTAAACAGTAATGTGACATCATGATGTTTGCCGAAACGTCCATGGTGATATAGGCTAGAACAGTAAACTTTGAGTGTTCATTTAAATATTCTCTGTTATCCTATTGCAGAACTTTAAACTCAAAATCCAAGAGATGCTATACACTAATTTGAGAGTGTAAAATTATGAATATTATATTGTACAATTTCAAATTGAACGGCTGCGGAGACAAGAAGTAATATTAACAGGATGTGTATGAAATGTTTTAAAGATTTCCGCATAGGAGAGAGGTTCTATCTGACATGTTTAAAACTGTATAATATAGTAACAAAACATAACGGCATTGAAGCAGATGCTTTAGAAATTGTGCAATCTATAGGAAATCACACAATGTCCATTCGAAACCCAAACCACAGGCTGCAATAAATAATATTTCTCTTTGCATATACCCTAGTTCTAATTTATAACACATTGTGAACAGATCATTTCTGCACTTTAAAGATTTACGCTACCCCCCATAAATTACTTTCTACTTGCTTTCAAGTTTCGGGCCTTCAACTAATTGGGTCATAAATAATCATAACTATTCTTCATGCAAGCAAATATTTCTAGACCAGCCATTTTCTACTTTTAGTATCTTTTCCCATTCGGTATGCATCCTTAATATAAATCAGCAGCAATAACTAAAACATCGCCACTGTTGTGTCAATAACAAAATTGTAGTAGTAAAAAAAAATTCAGTGGATGTCCTACCTATCATCAGCAAAATGTAGGCCTGTATAGCTATAGTACAATCAGATACGTAACTGTAAAGTAATAACTAGCAAATACCCGTCAAATAAGTTCCTGTTTTAATTAATCAACGGTTTAATTGTGTTTAATTGAATAATTATGAAGAATGCCGGGCGTATAACCTGATTTTTTTAGACTTCACTTTATTTTGAAATTTTCTGCAAGGAGAATGGAATGAGCTGAATAGCTGTGTTATATTTTGTTCAAGTAGACAGGAAAGATTCTAAAAGTGAGAGTAGGCTATGAATATTAATGTTAGGTGTAAAAAAGGATGCCATCGTTAATGAAATAGGTTACTGAACATGTTAATAGGCGTTTTAAGTTACGGGGATACTGTTTAAAGTTTCAAATCCTCAGTCATAGGCCGCCCCATGGCTGAGTGGTTAGACCGCTCGCCCTCCACCGCATACACAACGAAGCTTTATTAAAAAAAATTCAAGTAGCAAGACTGCAAGAGTCTTGCATCTTGGTCTTGTTCTTGCCAGAGTCTTGCAGGGTTGGTCTTGGTCTTGGTCTTGGTCTTGCTTGGTCGGTCTTGGTCTTGGTCTTGCTAACGCTGATGCGGTCTTGGTCTTGGTCTCGGTCTTGCATTTTCTGCAAGACCAAGACCAAGACTGCAAGACCAAGACTGGTCTCGCTCATCACTACTGTACTGTAGATACGTTTAAATTAACAAGTTATTTACTGTTAGTCTACAGCAGAGGTCCACAAAATATAACCCGCCGGTATGTGAAAGAGTTTGATCAGGTCCTTAGCGTAGAGAAAATGTTGGTACAAGCGAACAAAGATAACATTAACCTCATTAGGCAAAAGTGAACAAGATTGTTTGTAAGGCCTATGATCGTCGCTGGTAAGCAGACTCACTTATTTGTAAACTGATACCATCCAGAAGGACAAGTTGAACAAAGGGAGCCTTGCTCGGTTTATAACATCCTTCAAAACAAACCTATTCAAAATCAGAGTCTGAGCACAAAGTTTATCTGTGTTTGAAAATATGAGAATGTTTGGAGAATCCTTGTTTGTACATCTATTTCTTGGAGTATTGTAATTATAAATGAAATTGCTAAGAAGTTCACATCAAATTAACCTAAAATGGCCCAGTGAAATAATGCGTGTTCACAAAATCGACTGCTCAGGGAAAGGAAATCGTAGGGTCACGTTGTGCAGGCAAGGGCTGAAACTTGATGGCGGGCTATGTGGTGGTCAGAAAATAATAATTAGCTTTAACGAAGTTAAATTAGATCATGTACCGAATCAGTTTCTTTGGTAGTTACTCTTAAAAGAAACCTGTAATGCTTGGTTATTTCATTTTACCGGATATCTTATTCTACGGATATATAAAATACTACCGTAATCTATAAAATACTACCGTAATCTATAAAATACTACTGTAATCCCTAAAACTCCTGCAAATAACCTCCAAGGATATCGTTACGCAATCACATTTTGAGAAGCACTGCATCTATGCACAGGCCTACTGGGCCAATTATATTATTCTTTAACTTAATTTATTCTTTTAAAATACTACCTTACTCCCTAAAAGTCCTGCAAATACCTTCAGAGGTTTTGTTATCACATTTTGAGAAGCACTGCCTCTATGCATAGGCGTACTGAACCAATTAACTTATATTCACTTCATGATTGTCATCGTAAGTTGCTCTTATTTCAGGGTCGGGTCTTTGATAGCTTTTCAATAAACTAAAACAAACCTCGGAGGTAAAGTCCAACTTTGCGTCTTCATTAATTCATGGTAGGATGGTGAGGCGTATGGCCAATGTGCAATCTGTCGTGTCCGATTTGTTTCCTGACCAAATTGCTAGTCCTATCAAGTAGTTCTTCCATGGAACTGATGCTTCCCAAATTGAACCTGTGAAGATCCGTGGTCAACAACGTTAACCACTGGAGACGGCCTATAAGGGCAGTACTAAGATATAAACCATAATATAACGTAGACAATCCTTAGATAATAATTTAAAATACTTTTTAGACAGTCGAAGGTAAAAAAAAAGCTCTTTCAATGGTAGATGATATTAATTAAAAGGAGAAAATTATGCCACTGAGTGGTATAAAATTATAACATTCCAGGGTAACCAAATATGGTTTCAGTATCACCGATAATTCTTACTGAATTAAAAAATATCTGCATATGAATATTAAAAATACTCAGTTTGATAAAAATTGATAATGTTGAAATTCATTACGCCTTTTTAAATATTGAATTTCTCACGATAGTCGCAAAACTAGTTACTTGGTGGCTGAAAAGCGTTGTCCACTTTATCTCATGATATGTTGGCAGCCATGCAGCAGAAAATCAATACCCTCTGTCTGCACAAGTGCATAGTAGGTGGCAGGATGGCTGGAAGTTCCCAATATTGCTGCACGGCACGCAATAAAGTTAGTATTTATTTCACAAATACTAACGGATGACTAAAAAATATAGTATGATACACATGGTAAAATTTTTTTAGCTTGCTCATAGGATTGCTACACACGCCCTTACGGGCTCGTTTCGCGAGCAGCGGAGGAGATAGCAGCTCATTCTACAGCAGCGGAGGGGATAGCAGCTCATGATAGAGCAGCGGAGGAGATAGCAACTCATGATAGAGCAGTGAAGGAGATAGCAGCTCATGATACAGCAGCGGAGGAGATAGCAGCTCATGGTAGAGCAGCAGAGGAGATAGCAGCTCATGGTAGAGCAGCAGAGGAGATAGCAGCTCATGACAGAGCAGCGGAGGAGATAGCAGCTCATAGTAGAGCAGCGGAGGAGATAGCAGCTCATGATAGAGCAGGGGAGGGGATAGCAACTCATGATAGAGCAGCGAAGGAGACAGCAGCTCATGATAGAGCAGCGGAGAAGATTGCAGCTCATGATAGAGCAGCGGAGGAAATACCAGCTCATGATGGAGCAGCGGAGGAAGTAACAGTTTATGATAGAGCAGCGGAGGAGATAGCAGATCATGATGGAGCTGCGGAGGAGGTAGCAGCTTATGATAGAGCAGCGGAGGTGGTAGCAGCTCATGATAGAGCAACGAAGTAGATAGGAGCTCATGATAGAGCAGCGGAGGAGATAGCAGCTCATGGTAGAGCAGCGGAGGAGATAGCAGCTCATTTTTCAGCAGCGGAGGAAGTAGAAGCTCATGGTAGAGCAGTGGAGGAGGTAGCAGCTCATAGTAGAGCAGCGGAGGAGATAGCAGCTCATGATAGAGCAGCGGAGGGGATAGCAGCTCATGATAGAGCAGCGAAGGAGACAGCAGCTCATGATAGAGCAGCGGAGGAGATAGCAGCTCATGATGGAGCAGCGGAGGAGGTAGCAGCTTATGATAGAGCAGCGGAGGAGATAGCAGCTCATGATGGAACAGCGGAGGAGGTAGCAGCTTATGATAGAGCAGCGGAGGAGATAGCAGCTCATGATGGAGCAGTGGAGGAGATAGCAGCTCATGATGGAGCAGCGGAGGAGGTAGTAGCTCATGATGGAGCAGCGGAGGAGGTAGCAGCTCATGATAGAGCAGCGGAGGAGGTACCAGCTCATAATAGAGCAGCGGAGGAGATAGCAGCTCATGATGGAGCAGCGGAGGAGGTAGCAGCTTATGATAGAGCAGCGGAGGAGGTAGCAGCTCATGATAGAGCAGCGAAGTAGATAGCAGCTCATGATAGAGCAGCGGAGGAGATAGCAGGTCATGGTAGAGCAGCGGAGGAGATAGCAGCTCATTTTTCAGCAGCGGAGGAAGTAGAAGCTCATGGTAGAGCAGTGGAGGAGGTAGCAGCTCATAGTAGAGCAGCGGAGGAGATTGCAGCTCATAGTAGAGCAGCGGAGGAGATAGCAGCTCATGATAGAGCAGCGGAGGGGATAGCAGCTCATGATACAGCAGCGGAGGAGATAGCAGATCATTTTTCAGCAGCGGAGGAAGTAGAAGTTCATGGTAGAGCAGTGGAGGAGGTAGCAGCTCATAGTAGAGCAGCGGAGGAGATTGCAGCTCATAGTAGAGCAGCGGAGGAGATAGCAGCTCATGATAGAGCAGCGGAGGAGATAGCAGCTCATGATAGAACAGCTGAGGAGATAGCAGCTCATGATAGAGCAGCGGAGGAAGTAGAAGCTCATGGTAGAGCAGTGGAGGAGGTAGCAGCCCATAGTAGAGCAGCGGATGAGATAGCAGCCAATGATAGAGCAGCGGAGGGGATAGCAGCTCATGATAGAGCAGCGAAGGAGACAGCAGCTCATGATATATCAGCGGAAGAGATAGCAGCTCATGATGGAGCAGCGGAGGAGGTAGCAGCTTATGGTAGAGCAGCGGAGGAGATAGCAGCTCATGATAGAGCAGCGGAGGAGATAGCAGCTAATGATGGAGCAGCGGAGGAGGTAGCAGCTTATGATAGAGCAGCGGAGGAGGTAGCAGCTCATGATAGAGCAGCGAAGTAGATAGTAGCTCATGATAGAGCAGCGGAGGAGATAGCAGCTCATGGTAGAGTAGCGGAGGAGATAGCAGCTCACGGTAGAGCAGCGGAGGAGATAGCAGCTCATTTTTCAGCAGCGGAGGAAGTAGAAGCTCATGGTAGAGCAGTGGAGGAGGTAGCAGCTCATAGTAGAGCAGCGGAGGAGATTGCAGCTCATAGTAGAGCAGCGGAGGAGATAGCAGCTCATGATAGAGCAGTGGAGGGGATAGCAGCTTATGATACAGCAGCGGAGGAGATAGCAGCTCAAGATAGAGCTGCGGAGGAGATAGCAGCTCATGAAAGAGCAGCGGAGGAGTTAGCAGCTCATGGTAGAGCAGTGGAGGAGGTAGCAGCTCATAGTAGAGCAGCGGAGAAGATAGCAGCTCATGATGGAGCAGCGGAGGAGGTAGCAGCTCATGATAGAACAGCGAAGGAGACAGCAGCTCATGATATAGCAGGGGAGGGGATAGCAGCTCATGATAGAGCAGCGAAGGAGACAGCAGCTCATGATAGAGCAGCGGAGAAGATTGCAGCTCATGATAGAGCAGCGGAGGAAATACCAGCTCATGATGGAGCAGCGGAGGAAGTAACAGTTTATGATGGAGCAGCGGAGGAAGTAACAGTTTATGATAGAGCAGCGGAGGAGATAGCAGATCATGATGGAGCTGCGGAGGAGGTAGCAGCTTATGATAGAGCAGCGGAGGAGTAGCAGCTCATGATAGAGCAGCGGAGGAGATAGCAGCTCATGATGGAGCAGCGGAGGAGGTAGCAGCTCATGATAGAGCAGCGGAGGAGATAGCAGCTCAAGATAGAGCAGCGGAGGAGATAGCAGCTCATGAAAGAGCAAGCGGAGGAGTTAGCAGCTCATGGTAGAGCAGTGGAGGAGGTAGCAGCTCATAGTAGAGCAGCGGAGAAGATAGCAGCTCATGATGGAGCAGCGGAGGAGGTAGCAGCTCATGATAGAGCAGCGAAGGAGACAGCAGCTCATGATAGAGCAGGGGAGGGGATAGCAGCTCATGATAGAGCAGCGAAGGAGACAGCAGCTCATGATAGAGCAGCGGAGAAGATTGCAGCTCATGATAGAGCAGCGAAGGAAATACCAGCTCATGATGGAGCAGCGGAGGAAGTAACAGTTTATGATGGAGCAGCGGAGGAAGTAACAGTTTATGATAGAGCAGCGGAGGAGATAGCAGATCATGATGGAGCTGCGGAGGAGGTAGCAGCTTATGATAGAGCAGCGGAGGAGTAGCAGCTCATGATAGAGCAGCGGAGGAGATAGCAGCTCATGATGGAGCAGCGGAGGAGGTAGCAGCTTATGATAGAGCAGCGGAGGAGGTAGCAGCTCATGATAGAGCAGCGAAGTAGATAGCAGCTCATGATAGAGCAGCGGAGGAGATAGCAGCTCATGGTATAGCAGCAGAGGAGATAGCAGCTCACGGTAGAGCAGCGGAGGAGATAGCAGCTCATTTTTCAGCAGCGGAGGAAGTAGAAGCTCATGGTAGAGCAGTGGAGGAGATAGCAGCTCATAGTAGAGCAGCGGAGGAGATAGCAGCTCATAGTAGAGCAGCGGAGGAGATAGCAGCTCATGGTAGAGCAGCGGAGGAGTTAGCAGCTCATGACAGAGCAGCGGAGGAGTTAGCAGCTCATGACAGAGCAGCGGAGGAGGTAACAGCTCATGATAGGAATAAGCAGCGGAGGAGATAGCAGTTCAGGATAGAGGAGCGAAGGAGAAACCAGTTCAGGATAGAGCAGAATGCAGTTCCTATAAGAATTTAAGAAAATAATATTGAGACAAATCTTTAGTTTCCAAATACGGTTCCAGCAGCAAAGGCTCTTAACCAAACAGTTTGCAAATTTTTGTAGAGTTTCTATCAAAATTGAACACCTTAAAATAAAGAAATAGTTTGATGAATGTGGAAGTCCTTTTATTTTAGTCTTATGAATTAGCTTCGTTGTTAAACTGACTTCTAGTTGACACCTTAATTACGGCAAAATTTTCAACCATTATATCACTCTATATAAGATTATTATTTTATCGTTTGGAAGATGATCTGCCTTTGAAATCCACTTCCAGAACAGAATCGTTGATCAAAATCTCGGATAGAATAACTGTGTAAAAGTATACAATGCTGATCAGCAATCCTAGTAATGTATGTAGGCTAATAAAAAAAACAAATATGTAGGCCTGTTTACTTAGAAATCCTGGACCTGCTGATCAGCGTTTACAGCAATGTCTATCAATATTGAATGATTCTGTCAGGTTTGATTTCTGTGTAAATCCTACTTAGAATAGCCTATTAATATTCATAGAATAATAAAATCAGGTAAACTGATGTAACAAAGTGCCAGTATGTTTTTGTTTAATCAGTTATGATTGCAATTATGATATGCAGAATACAAAAAAAGTCAAATTGGCCGGTTTCGTGATTTGAGCCATGGAACTCCAGAATGTGAGGCCAAGACGTTACCATCTCAGCCACCTGGGTCAGGTCAACGGTCTAGTTGGATAAGCGCATGTAAAGCAAATAGTGTTATTTGTCATAGCTAACTGTATTTTAATTGCCAAATCCTTATAAGATAACAGTAAAACAATTGACTATGTTGTCATGATAACTGATTTGCATTTCATGAATTCTTTTGAATACGTATATTACCATAAAATAGGCACTAAATTCAGCATTACTCCGAAACAGGTCAACCGATTTTATCCAATATCAATAGATGTCTTCCCATGGACATTATAAATGTGTATACCAAGTTTCATAAAAATCCGGTAAAGCGTCTTTGAGTTACCACGTCTTTAAAATAGACACTAAATTGGGTTTTACTCTGGTACCGGTCTACCGATTTGGTCCAATAACAATAAACGTCTTTCCATGTACATTATAAATGTCTGTCCGTTTCAGGAAAATCCAATAAAGCATGTTTGAGTTATCGCGACTTCTTATAGATTATCATATAAGGCACTAAATTGGGCATTATTCCGGTACTGGCCAACCGATTTAGTCGAATATCAATAGACGTCTTCCCATGAACATTATAAATAAATGCGTATCCGAAGTTTCATTAAAATCCAATAAAGCGTATTTGAGTTATTGCGCCTTTAAAATATACACTAAATTGAGTTTTACTCCGGTACCGGTCAACAGATTAGGTTCAAATTCAATAGGGTACTTCTCATGGACGTCATAAATGCGTATACTAAGTTTCATGGAAATCCGATACAGCGTAGGCACTAAATTGGGCATTACTCCGGTACCGGTGAACCGATTTGGTTAAATATCAATAGGGTTCTTTCCATGGACATTATAAATGTGTTTTCCAAGTTTCATGAAAATCCGAAAAAGCGTATTTTAGTTATGGCGCGTACAGACACACGGACGGACATACGGACAGACATTTTCGTCCCCACACACAATCTCATAAAGTACCATACTGGCACTTAATAAATAGAATAAATATAATAAAATAAATAGAATACAATAAATAAAACCCGAACAATCTCAATTTTCCAATCTTTAATCAAATTAATCTTAGGTTTTACAACTCGTCCAGTAGACAAATGCTCGGGTCGGTAAATGTTAGGGGAGTCTGTAAAGAAAATATAGTTATCGCTGATTTTTTTTTTTAGAAGCCGCGCTTTGCTCAGACAAAGCAAAGGAAGAACATAGTTCATTCTATGTATGTTTTTCTTTAACGTTCATTTTATTTCGAAAATGATATTTTTTAATAACTTATTTCCAAGTTATCTTTTAAATAATCAATTATTACTGCAAACCTAACGAAACAATAATAATAAATAATAATAATAATAATAATAATAATAATAATAATAATAGTAATATGCGTCAGTAGCGTATGAACAAACAACATTTTCAGCACCCTACGACTACTTTCTTCAAGATAATTTATTACTTAAATATAGCCTATTTAAGTTTTACTAAATCGTTAAATATAATTTAAAAGGAAACACCCTGAAGAAAATAGGCCTATAAAGAGATCTAACGGATCAAACTTGGTCACAAACTAAGAAACTCAGTGATGAACTTCATTATGAAGCTTAAGGTTTTTTCCAACTAGTACACGTTATTAGAAGTCTATATGTGAATGTATTTCCGCCAAGTACTAGCCATTTTGTGGGACTAGTGAGGACCAAGTGTTGCTGAATGCGAAAAGTTACACATAGTATACAAGAACGCACTCTTCGAGATATACGAGACTTTTAAAACACGAAGAAAAGACACATCAGTTATCAGTAACAGCACAACAACCAAAGCGAGCAGATTCGCTCAACAGACCTTTACAACATAAAACGTAGGTACAACATATTCTTTCATTTCCAATTATTAAGTAAATACAAGCAAATTTACTAATTTGTCTTATTCTACAACCTTAGGTAGACTGATGATGATACATGAAGAAGTATCGAAATGCATCTCATTCTGAAGGGACTAGTTGACCTTTGAAAAGCTGAATGCGAAGAAGCATGTAACTTTTCGTATTCAGCAACACTTGGTCCTCACTAGTCCCATAAAATTACTAGTAGGCCTACTTGGCGAAAATACATTCATATATAGACTTCTAAGAAACTCAGCCCTTAAGATTGCAGCTAATTCATCATAAATTTTCACCAACTTAATGGCGTGATAAAGTGCCAAAAAATCCTTTATTTTTAATTAATTTCTGGCAGTGAATCATGATAATAGGCTATGAGATGCTAGGAATTATGTTACTTCAATATCCGAGGGTATAATCATTATTAATACAAAGCCTCCTAAATCGCTAGAGAGTGTAAGTGTAAGATGGATGTTGGTTCTCAGAAGGCTTTGGCATAGTATTCAGGGAACGTAATGAAGTAATTCAACATTTCGAGAGATCGAACACGGCTGGCGACATCCGGACACAAAAGGGATCCTAAAGGGAGCCTAAGTGGAATGAACTGAATGGCTGCAAGGCTCTCCCTAACACAGAAGTCGAGTTTATTGACATTGCACAAACCCCGGGGCACTGTCGAACTCAAAATTCAATGTTGCACGGCGCTACCATTCCACTTCACATAAAGGCCTCCACTGCAATGTCTGACGTCCGTATTTGTTGAAGGATATTTTCCTAGCGACTTCTGAGTCAACAACAGGCTAAATAATTATGAACTTCTGGAAATCCAATACTCTCTCGAAAGAAGTAGAAGGACTTCCATTTTCCGGACATTGCCATGCTAGCCTTAATCCATGATTCTTACAATCTACCTTATAGATTAATCTCACTTGAGAACTCTAGACGACAAGTTAACTTTTAACTAGTCCACGTATTACAGTTAAAATTAGCATGTAACTTGAAGCTTCGTTTCAGATAAATTCCCTGTTAACAAAAAGGGCAGCAAAACCTCTATGCAATAAGTGCTAACGATTTTCTGTGTGTATGTTTAGAAAGCAGATCTTTTAAGTTTTGCTATCAACAAATATTGACATTGTATATAGGCATAAATAAATGCTTTTCATAAGTTCATATGATTTTTATATAGCCTAAGACATGACATTTCTGTCGCACTAATTCGTATCACTTCCACTCAGTTCAGTAATGAACGTTACACAAATTATTTATCCCTTATTCCAGCAATGTAACAATCAACTACAGGTATAAAAAAAACCTCACTACTATTACTGTTTGCATTATTAACAATATTAAAAAATATCAACCTAAATTCCCGACTATTACTAAAATTACTATTCCTATTTCCCGTAACATTTACGTCCCGAAAGTCCATCGACCGCGGCAGGGTTTGATCCCGCGACCTTCGGATCTAGAGGCGGACACGCTACTTCTACACCATTACGGCCGATTTATCGTGAAATAATTAATTTAATTATATTTGTTAACTTGATTATCTTATAACTTACAAAATGACAAAAATGTTTTCATGAAAAATACATGACTTTGAATTAACGGAATTCTATATTTTATAAATTAATTTTCCTCCTATTAGGTTAGCATTAGAAATCAATACTATAATAGTAATCTTACCAGGAAAGAATTAGCCTGTGACAAAAGCCAACATTCAGAGGGTTTAATGAATCAAAGATATTTTAAATAGTTTATTAAGTAGAAGCCTACGACAGGCAAGAAAAATCTCTTTGCTTTTCTGAAATAAAAACGAGCAGCCGAGAGATTAAACCAATGTTTAGCATATAACTAAACGTTTTGCATCCACTGAATAAATACAGTACTTTCATCTCATTGGGGATCCAGATTTATGCCAGTGCCTCCCCCTTTATCTCCTCTGCCATATTGATTTTCTTCTTCTGGAAACTGGACGAAGCCCAAGACATCAGCCCCTGAAGACGAAGGGCAGTTGAGCCCCTAGATGCGAAGGCGCGTGGGGCTGTAACGCATTTTATGGCCAATTTCACCTCACCCTCATTCGCCACCCCGAATTGCCTTGAAACCAGAGACACTCCAATTTTTTCATCTCCCCTCTAGGGAATTCCTTTAGCTGCGTAGGGATTTTTCACAATGCGGCTTTTATCTAGATATATTTTACAATCTTCACAGTATCCATAGCTTTCGATGATCTCACACTGAAGTCAATTTACAAATGGAGTTCTATAGTAAATCTGTGCTTGCTTTGGTATATACGTTCCCGTATTTAATATTTGGCTGACGCTTGTTTGATAAGCCTATACCAACTACAATATATAAACTTAATGTACACAATATTACACAATATTACATAATATAATATTTGAGCTGGTGTTTCCATGTAGACCGCATTCAATTGCGAAATTAATTGAAGGTGGTCATGCTCGGTTGCCATATCAAACTAGGTAAGAAAAGCATCGCTAACGCGGGTCAAGTTAGTAAAAGTAGAAATGTGGAGAATCCAAATACGAGGGAGAATTAAATGAAAACAGAAATATTTTTTTACACTATTTTACTGCAGGAAGAATTATTACTTGTACATTATTTTTCCACATAGTCCCCTCCCAGTTCAATGCACTTGCGCCACCGGATAGGAAGTGCTTTGATACCGCGTGAGAAAAATTCTTTTGGTTCAAGCTGTAGCCACTCGTGCACCGCCTATTGGAGTCTTCATCAGACTTGACTTCTGCCCTCCAAGATGCTCCTTTAATGGACCAAAGATGTGGAAATCTCATGGTGACAAATCTGGCGAGTATGGCGGATGTGGGAGGCACTTGAAGCGAATGTCATTGATGGTTTTCTTGGTTGCACGAACAGAATGAGGACGGGAGTTATCACGTTGAAGAATAACACCTGCACTCAGCAATCCTCTTCGCTTTGGCACCATCAGACTTCCACATTTTTGGTCCATTAAAGGAGCACCTTGGGGGCATAACCTCAAGTCTGATGAAGACCGTCCAATCGGCAGTGCACGAGTGGCTACAATGCCAACCAAAATAATTTTTCTCACGCGGTATCGAAGCACTTCCTATCAGATGGCGTAAGTGCATTGAACTGGGAGGGGACTATGTGTAAAAACAATGTACAAGCAAGCATTCTTCTGCAATAAAATAGTGGAAAAAATTATATGCGGTTTTCATTTAATTCTCCCTCGTAAAAGAGCAACGAACACTTCTGATGAAAATTCATCAAAACGGACGAGAAAAAAAGCAGGTTGTAGTAAAGACATTGTAATCCGAAATGAAGATGAGAAGCGGCGTGTGGCAAAGTTTAAAAGTATAAATTTAAGTTTTTTGTTCTTTAAGTATATACATAGAATGCAGTTCAACTCGTCAGATAAATACAAATACACTATACAAACAAAGACAGTATATCCACAGTGAAATACAAAGTGATAGGCCTAAAACAATCGAATAATCCTAGAATAAGAAAATAAAAAAACTCATTTCACAAAATTTGGAATTACTCAATTGGTGGCTGGATATATAAATCATTTTAAAAAACAAACAATAAAATAAAAACACATGGATAATATAATAGAACAAAATAGGCTAAATGTCAACACTGTCAGTTTCAAATAATTCACTGAGACTATAGAAGGGATTGACTATTAGCCACGCATATATTCGTGATTTAAAGAGTGGAAGAGTCATATTTATCACTGAACTGTGGAACGTGTTAAATGATTTCAATCCTGGTACTGAATATCTATTTCGCGATTTACTTAGGCCTAGTCTACCTACAAAACGGAATCTGCAAAATATTTTCTTCGTAAGTGTTACATCCAAAGCAATCAAGGAGAAAAGAAAATAGATTGAATGAGCCTTTGGTTGCTTTTAAAATATGCCCTTCGGATGAAACAATTAGGCCTACCTATTGCAAGCGAACGAGAATTAGCAGATGGCTTTTTAAAATTATTTTTTCATAAATTGGCATTGTAATCTGGAAGTCTGGAATTCTGTGAGGGGTCCTCCATTCTAGTAGGTCTCTAAATATAAACAGTGATACGTTTAAGCAATCTTAAAGAAAACTTTTCATCTCATCTGCTCTTATAACATCACATAACACAAATTACGGCCAGAGGAGTATCACCACCATTTCCTCTTAAGAAATTTACTGAAGATGGTATAACTGGTACCGAAATGCATCTTTTCGAAAATGGTGACACGTCTGGGGTAAAGTTCTAACTGAATACTGAACTTAAAATCCTACAGGTTCATAAACGAGGAATTTTAAGATTGTGACAATGGTTAGTTTTAATGTATAAATAAATATTTATTGTTCATTGCATAGGAGTAATGTTGAGTGTGGTTGTGAAAAGTGTAGACCCTGACTAGAATAGGGTAACGATACACGGTTGATTTGTCGGTATTTTAGCAAAGATAAAGGAAGTATAAGGAAAAGACTGCAGCCGCAAGTCTTCCTCCAATGTGTACGAAAAATATTTTGTAAGACTTTACTTACATAAAGACCTTGGTTTCTTGTATTTTAAATGTAGCATATTCGAGTGTTTGTAATGCATAAATGTATGAGTTTCGCAGTAACTCTTGTTACTTTAATAACTGAGTTAAGTAAGTACAGTAGCCAGAGAAATAAATAAGCATCAGTTTATAGCAAATGAGACTGCGACAACTTAATATACCTTGTACATTAGCATACCTCGCTAGTGTGTTCATTTTTCTGCCTTGCCGATCGTCGCCGATACAGGATGACTAAAAAATAGTGAAATATCCCTTTCCCGGGTTCACAACTAGGAGGTTTTGTCGTCAAAGGTTTAGTATTAAGTAGAGGGCTGGAGCACCCAGAAAATAGATACGCTGTGAATATCCCCTTGCAGGATTACCAGGGGTAGTTTGCGACCAGATGGACTAAACAAAATTAATATTAACATTCCCGCAATTATAGTCCTAAAACTCTGAGAGCAATATCCTCCCAGAGTGCAGCAGTAGCATCGTTGATGCTGTAACAAAACAATATCATAGTTCGGGGGAGGAAGCATATAAATTTATTACAAATTCATTATGAATAACTGTGCTTACAATAGCATATATATATATATATGTATATATATTAACATATTTTAATAAAATCAGGTAAACTGATGTAACCAAGTGCCAGATTAGTTTTGTCTAATCAGTAATAATTGTAATAATAATATGCAAAAAATAAGTAATTTTCTTAATCGATTTCCGAGTTAAGCTCCAGATTGATTCATTAAGCAGGGCTTATGGAATAACAAAGGTATAGTTTGATAAGCATATGTGAAGAAATATGCGAGTAGTGTTATTTGTCAAAGCTAAGAGTGCTGCTACTTCCAAAGTCGTATAGCCTATGAACACTGTAAAACAATATGTTGCCATAAGAACTGATTTGCATTTGTTAAATTCTTTCTAATATATTACCATAAAATAGGCAATAAATTAGGCATTACTCCGGTACCGGTCAACCGATTATGTCCAATATCAATAGACTTCTTCCCACGGACATTATAAATGTGTATACCAAGTTTCATGAAAATCCAATAAAGGGCATTTAAGTTTTCGCGCATACAGACACACAGACTGACAAATATTTTCCATCCCCGTACAATCTCATAAAGTACCATTCTGGCACTTAATAATTAATATTTACACACAAGTTAAGCTGTTTTTGTTAACTTCGCTCCTGGACACAAGCAACAGCTTATGCAGAAGTGTGCTGTTTATGCTACAATGAAATTACTGTAGTAGTTATTTCATGTTATTGCCATTAATAATAGTAAGAAATAACAATATCTCTCTTAACTAAAGCTATCTTTTTTAGGGCAAAATGTTTGTGCGGAGTTTTCTCGCGGTCTCCATTTTACTCAGGTTTCAACCACTATTTCTCTACGTAAACTCTAAAGGCTGATTTACACGACGAAATTAGGTTTCGTACCTAAATTTCGCAACTGATTTTTACTTGAATGCGCATGCACGACATGAACTGGCTACACCGAGTTATGACACCACGCAGTTTAAGCTGATTCCAACTTTTTACGAAATTGTAGTGAGTTTCGAGGTTAGGCCCATGCACGTCTTCATCTTGTTCGTATTTAGTAAAATGAAGTGAGGAAATTGTGAAAATTTTGGATTTATACGCGGTCCAAACGTGTTTGTGGGGTTTCAAGGACTTGAACTTAAAAAAATAATGAGAGCTGTACAACTACATTGAAATTTCTTCAGAAAGAAATGGGTGCAATTAATTTTATGAAATAAATTATCGAAGAAGTAGTTAGGAAACCTAGTGTCATTTATACCATTTATTTCGGTACACTAACTATTTGACATCTGAATTATTTTACTTTATTTTATTTTTATTAGAACAGCAGGCATTCGAACATAATTTTAAAGATGTCATGAAACTACACAGTAAACTTTTAAATATTTGAAAGTACCATATTAAGATAGAAAATAATGTCGTTTAATTTAGAAATGCATAATAAAAGTATCAATTAAAGTAGGACAAATGTATTTGGGCGTAATATTTAATTTGGATTTAAGATTTAATGAGCACATGATAAGATACCTCAATGATTGCCAAAGAACGCTGGGGTTTTGTTGTAAGAAATTCTTCACGCTAAATATGCTATTTGTAGGCCTACTTTTCAATTCGTTAATAAGATCTCACATCGAATATTTTTATTGATATTTTTTATGATACATTTATTAAAAAGCATATTAATTTTACTGAGGGAATTCAAACATTTTAATTGCATAAGTAAAATTACAGAAATTATAGAAATGTAATATAATCTAAAGATTTATATTTTTCCAAATATATGTGTATGCGCCAATTGTTTTTATGTAACTTTACTAAAGAGTTTAATATGACAATTCTATATGTTACAGTACAAATCAATGCATTGATGTTCCATTAGAAATCAATGAAATACGATATTGATGATAGTTATTAACTTAGTTTCGTTTATTTTAAATCCCTAAAAGAAGAAAATAAATAAATATTTACTCTTTTCAAATCAATGCAATACGTATGTACAAATGTCCACCTTTTAATAAGTTGAAAGCAGTATTTAATACAGTAGCCTAAAATATTGGTATTAAACAATATTTAAATACCTTAGAAAACATTTATGACTAAACCTTAGTTTAGCCATTATTCTTGTATAGTTAGCGTTTTATGATTTAATGCATCATTATTAATTATTTACTATGTATATTGATGTACATTTATTATAGTCAGAATTCTTCCACTTCCTCTTAGATAAAAATCTATAGCCTATCTTTTTATTAAAATGGCATTCAACTGGTTTTTATTTTACCTTATCAGTTTGTATTTTTGTTTATTACATGTAAACATTTAACTGGGCACATGCATATTATGTTTGGGGAACGCCATGGCACTTTTGGTTGAAGCTAGAAACCGGAAGAAGTGAGTACCAGGAGCAATACTAGGGAGCAATACCACCTTCACGAGTCGGATTTCTCAAAATGTGGGAGCATCAACCTCCCGGAACCCTAAGGGTCTCCATGGCTGTCTAGGATCACTTTATCTCTACTTGATATGCATATTACGTTTGCAGTAAATAAATAAATAAATAAATAAATGGATACATATAGGCTATGAATAAATTAAACGACCCAGCTAGAGGTGCCAATATTAATATAAGTAACAGTTACAAGAGGCGAGTCCACAAAGTAAGTTTCCCTGGGGCTGTTTACAGGAACAAAACACAATTTCATGAACATATATTCCAACAGATACAGCAAGTGTTCAGCTATTTTTTAAGATATTCGCCACCGGAATTGAAACATTTGTCATACCGTTGAACCAACTTTTGAATACCTGTGTCGTACAAGTCTGTTGCCATTATGTGACAAACATCTCCTCTTCTCTGTCATTCTCTGTCATTTCTTGAGGTGTAGGAAAAGATGGAAATCACTGGAAGCGAGGTCCGGGCTTTAGGGTGAAAGTTTAAACACTTCCCAGCCGAACTTCTGCAGGAGACTTGCTAGGAGGTGTTTAAACATCCACCCTACAGCCCGAACCTCGCTCCCAGTGATTTCTATCTTTTCCTACCCCTTACGAAATGACAAATAATGACAGAGAGGCGAAGGTGTTTGTCACACGGTGGTTCAAATCCCGGGCGGCAGACTTCTACGACATAGGTATTTAAAGTTGGTCCCACGGTATGACAAATGTCTCAATTTCGGTGGTGAGTATGTTAAAAAATAGCTGAACACTGGCTGTGTATGTTGTAATAACTATTTACTTAAAATTGTGTTTTGTTTTGGTGAAATGGCCCAGGGAAAGCTACTTTATGTACGCGCCTCGTAATATAGTCCTACCTGAGAAAATAAATCTTGTTTTGTAATATTTCTTCTACTGATGTCGCTGCTTAAGAACCACCGTGTGGTGGTTTTGAAGTGATTTATATCAAATTTAAACTTTACTATGCTTGTACAAGGACAATTTGTGTTCCACAGAGAAGGAATTCCAAGAACGACCAACTCAAGTTCCCGTATTGTGAAGTCTGTGACAACAGTTGGAACGCTTTGCTGGCTAATAACATACGACAGAATATCTCATATGGACTCACTGAACCGGTTTCCAATTTCAAAAGTTACAATCTGATTGTTAGAATAGCATAATACTTCCACCTTATTTCAGTGAATTAAATAGGGAACAGACAAGTGTCCGTCCTACTTTAAAAAGGAACCGTATTATATTGTACGTATTTGTAATGTATTCAATCCTGAAATCCGATGTTTTCACAAGAAATGGATACTGAAGTCCCCGAAGTCCAGAAATACAATTATCTGAACAAGGTGCGTATGTACTTTATGTGTATTCGTGTGCGTATATCTTCTCTATATACAAGAGGCTTTGTCCTGACTTAATGATTGACTGACAGAGAAGCAACGTAGAGCCTAAACTATAATGAGTAGAGACTTGAAATTTTGCTAGTACCTTTGTTTCTAATGTAAGTGCACACTAAGAAAGGATTTTGAAAAAAATGATTTTAAATGCCAAAAATAAAATGTTTTTGAGAATACTTCATACCTTTTTACACAGAATTATCAAATCCACATAAAATTCCATGTACAGTTCTCATGACAACAGTATATTGTTGGCAGTGTTCACAGGTAGCTTTGGAAATAAATGATACGGGACATTGACAAATTAGAGAAGCTATCGATAGAATTCATTGGTGTAAATAAATATTGAAGAATGAAATCCACGAAAATAATGCACAGTGTGATGCAATCACATAACTTTCTCTGCCCTGAACATAGAGAATACCATTTTCTCACTTCACATTTTAATGTAAAATAAGAGATCGTATTGCGGGGACAGCTTAATCCAGCTGTCTCAGTCTGTGTGTGTGTGTGTGTGTGTGTGTGTGTCAACGAATAAGTTATGCCATATCAGAAGTTAAAAATCCTGGGCACGGAGTCCTCCGGGAGGGACTTTAAGCTGGGGGTCCCGTGTCGTAGATTTACGGCACGTAAAAGAACTCCAAGCCTAAATTAGAGCCTCTGGACAAAATTTCGCGGCCCTTTCACGTCCAAGAAATACTTAGTTTCCAGAGGGAGATTGCGAGGCGATGGGCTTACCACCTGTCCCTCTACCCTCTCTCGGAAAATAAGCATATCAAAATTAGTATAGGTAATGAAACCTCCATTGGAGGCCCCTTCGCCCCACCTGGGGATCATAGGGTACCAGATACAGATACAGATATCAGAAGTTGGTAAAAAATTCTATCCACCGATACGTTATTCATAGCTGTAGGCTTTGTATAGTTAGTTGAGAAATATGAATGTTTAACATAGGCACGTAATAGGAGACAAAATAGGATGGAACATTTTTAGTCCAAATGGCGCAGTATATTATTATGTCCCAGGTTTTGGGGAGGAAAGTAGGAAAGTGGTATTGAATTTCTTTTTGATTTCAGCTCCGAAACTGTTGTATGGTAACATGAGAGTGAGAAATAAAATATTCCGTAAAGACAATTTTATGTTACCGGAAATTTAGTATCCTCTTATTTGAACCCCTACCAGGCATGGTGTGTAGAAGTAAATGAGGTGCAAAATTCTACATCCTCTATGAGCCATAAGAAGCTATATAAAGCGTTTTCTGAGGAAATAGTTTGAGTGTGATAAGCAGGGCCCGGATTCTAATGACATGTCATCTGTTTATTGATACTACATAGACATTGCCAACTTGTAGATAAATCCTAATCATGGCCTCTAGATTATAGAAATATATTTTTTATTAGGTCATTTTTTGTCATTTTATATTTTTAGGGCATTTATTTCAATTGTAGGTAATTATTTTGTCATTTTCCTGTCATTTGCTTCCTTATTTAGTCATTTTCATGACTAAATTATTTAGTCATTTTCATGACTAAATTATTTAGTCATTTTTCATTCAGTGTATTAACTTTTTTCGTCGTTTGCCGGTGCTGTCTTTGAAGTATTGTTCGTTTAAAGCAAGAAGGACAAATTCGGCGTTAAGTGTTGTCATGTCTCAGTCGGAAATGAGAATCAAAGAAACGCCAAAATGTTGTATTATATTACTATTGTTATTAGATTGACTTGGCGCCAGAGTCTGCCATCTGCTTGGATTTGAGAGTGCAAACTACTGTTTACCCTTAATAAACAACAATATATTCCTGCAGACCACTTAAGAATATGCCGAATTTTGACTCGCCAGTGCCTCAGTGCCAGTATAAATTTCCGTGAGAAAAGAACATTCACATCATTACAGTTATTTACAGTTTTTACAATTATGTACAAACTAGTCTATAACTTTGTGTGTACAATAATAATTTTTTATAAATAAAATGTCAGTTTTTAGGTCATTTTTTATAATTATTAAGTAATTTTCTTTAAAATTTAGGGTCATTTTATAGGTCATTTTTCAAGCAATTTTAGGTCATCAGAATCCGAGCCCTGGTGATAAGCCTTTTTCTTCATTTCAAATTTTAATAACTATTTAAGGACCTAGAGTTTGAAAATCGGAAGTCCTTCATAAGTTAATTTCTAATGTCAAAATACAAAACCCGAGCGACGCCATGCCTTTTAAAGTAGTTCCGTATAAACTGCAGTATAGCGGACTTTATAGCATAGCATTCTGTGTCTAGTAGCCATGACAATAGCAACTAAAGCGCTATCTACCCTAGGGATGATTGATCATAACTGTTTACATATTTTTCTTAATTGTAATTTTGTTTTAATTGTGTAGTTACCTCACAGTTTAAACATTTGAGTAACACCTAGTTTTATGTGGTGAGCAATATTACACTGTCCTTCGATAATTGTACAATTTAAAAAAAATTCAAACGATAAATTAGCTGCATAACATAAACCCCAAAAACTCGCTGAAGGAATTCCCTAACATAACATACAAATAACACTGACGTAATACTATTGCCAAACCGAAAGTATTCTTCTCCTGTCGTATAGGGAACACAGAGAAATTATATCAATATTGAAAATTACAAAAATTGAGATTCACTATAATGTTCTTGGGAGCCGAAAAAGTGTTATGTCCATCCGTCCACGATATATTAGCTAAGACGTGAGTTTGAAAGTATTAACACTATACTGTGATATTAATCCTACGACAAAAATTAATAAGAGGATGTGCCCGAAGAAATAAGAATGTTATGTAATTAATTGTACACAGTTCAAAGTTGTTTTTACTTTAAATGTACCGATGAATATGCAATAAAATGGCGAGTTTTTGAAATACCGATAACTTTGCTTAATTTGACTGGGCTATGAAGCGAGTGTGAATTCCTCAAAACCATCCTTTCAGGAATATTGGAGGACTCACTAAAGTATATAAGAATTATTCTGTTCATGTAGGCCATTCTCACAGACAAGCCGCGGATATATTTGTTATTGAGTTCTTTGTTGTAACTATCGTATATTAAGCATCCTTCTCGTACAGTAGGCCTACTTCAGAAGATGAGGAGAAATCTCCTTAAAACATGTTCAAGGTAATGTATTGAAACTGTTTTTCCCCCTCGGGGGTAAGGGGTTTTATAAGTTCGAAAAGAATTGTTTATTTTTACTTCCCCTACCCCTAGCATAGGTACTATAGGTGGAGGAACTATTGCTTTCGACCACCAGATTGAAAGTTGAGTTTTTAACATAAAAACACGTCCTGAGATCCCTTGAACCCAAAAATACTATTTTCAGAAATATGTATGTGTGTGTGTGTGTGTGTGTGTGTGTGTGTGTGTCTGTGAATAGCCTGGCTCCATAAAGTAATACCGTATGAAAATATAATTCTGCATTTGGGTTAGGTACCTTCTGAGGATGTGACAGGAAGATTGGCGACGACTTTATCTTACTTTTAAGGGACTTGCCATGAAGAAAATTTCGTTTTTAAAGAGTTTCTCGAAAACAGCTTTAAGGATTTTCTTTAAATGTTGTACATGAGATGCTTATACTAAGAGCTAAAACTCTTATTTGAAACATTTTTTTCGAAAAAAAAAATTATTTGAAGGCTAGTATATAGATTACATAAGTATAGGCTAGACGTTTTCAGGAAAATTGTGGATGAAAATGTGTAGTAATAACAAAGTCGTCGCTAATCTTCCTGCCACGTCCCTATACATTATCTAACTTAATAAAATATTTAGTTTGTATACGATTATACTAGAACATATTTACAACTTTAAGTTCGTCTAATAGCTGTGGCACATGACCGTTTCTTGGGTGAATTGGCAATGGTACATAGGTTGGTTTTGATATTATAAAACAAGTTTTTAAAAATGGCACTTATTAGGTTTTCTTAGTTACTTTCTTCAACTTAAGAAACAAAATAAAACTCAAAACTAAAAACTAAAAAAAAAAAAAGAACAGAGGAATCACTGTTGAATAAATATGATGCATTGAACTGTCTCATTTCCATAGTAAACGATTAGGATATAACTATCAGGCAATATAAAAAGACAAGGCTAAGCTAAGACTGTTTAAATAGCTCCAGTCACAGAATAAAAATGGTACAATACCTATTATACTATTTACGATATCTGCACCCGCAATACATGTACACAGTGCCAAGAGTCTAAAAATGAGAGGGAAATTTTTATCTAGTGGATGTTCCGCAGTTCAAATAAAAGGGGTCAGGTAACTACTAAATAATCGCCTAATATTATAAGGGTGTCTCGTCCAAACGTTATATGGGCTTTCGCCCGAATGATGCATGTATTTTAAAACTTCGCCCAAATGAAAATCCACGAGATTTTGTACAACGAAAAATTCACATAGGCCTAATAATTGACAGGAATCGAGCCCCCGACCATCACACCTTGTTTAATAAAGCTATCTCGTGAATAAATATAGTCGGGGTTTATGTAATCATTTGCTCTTTAAATGAAGACTAGTGGTGTTGAGTTAAAGGAAGCGAAGGAATTGAAAGGCTGAGAGGGAGGGCACCACAAGAAGTAGATCTGTGTTTATCGGAATTTGCTCACACACACCTGCAATTCATTTAAGTTTTAGATTGGAGTGGAGGTTGCAGACAGCGCTAGGATATTGATGAGGAGTAGCGACTTTAAAGGGAAAATTATTTCTACCTACCTCTCCACTCCACTTTGAACTGATATAGAAATTCAAAGAAATACGGTTTTAGATTTTTATTCAATTCTAAATTTGCTTTTACTAAGAAAGTAATTGAATACATTTATTTTGAAGGGATGACCGAAGTGTTGAGAGTGATTTTCTAAAATTATGCTATAAATTTGAAATCTGTTACACTTAGCTTGAATTTATACAGAAATTACAATTCAAATTTTCAGTTTAACATCTGAATTAGTTTCCGAGATATTAATTAATTTGATTGATTTTTTAAAAGTAAAAATTGGAATCTATTTCCTCCGACAATTATTAAAATATGAACCTGAACTTTTTATTCAACAATATCATATTATGATATTTGCTTTTAAAAATTACTGATGGATTTTTATCTAGTTTATACATTAAGAAAAAAAAATACACAGGAAAATGAAAAGATACAAAAAACTGACGTAGCGTATGATAATAAATGTTTTCTAAAAAAAAAAAAACTAAGACCTACACAAAACATGTGATTAGTTATTTTGTTGCACACATTGTGAAATACTTTGTACAAAATCATAGCGGTATCTCTTTTTTGTGGGGGAAGATATAGTTGGAAATTTACTAAATAACAAGAAAATTTAAACTGAGAAAGGGAATGACTAAAGTTTGCACGCGCTGACAGCTTATAGCTAACGGTACTTTAAATATGGCGTCTTCAACATCTTTCCACGCGCTTAAACGGCTAAGAACTTAGCAAAGTTACTCTTTAGAACAGTGGTTCCCAACCTTTTTCAGCTGACGCCCCCGTTCGAATATCATGTAAACCTCACGCCTCCTTTGATAGTGATGGGGAGAAGAAGGCCTAAAAACGTGATTGTCAGTACTTTTGTACTTTAAAAGATAATACGTGTAAAAATAAAATTAATATTGCCCACCTCTTTTTTTATTCTTAATTATCCTGTGATGCTTTTGCTGTCACACACACACACACGTACACATACATATAAACACGAAAATGCATGTCTAATTATTGTGAATCTTATTTGAGTCTCAGTACAGTTAATAAAAAAGTTAATATAGAAACACAAATGTTCAATGTAGAGTTAAAAACTTAATATTAGTGAGATGATTGGCACTGCTTTGCTTTCACCAGCTCTGATATATTAGGTTTTATGTTTGACAGAGCACAACGCAGATCACTCGTATCTCGTATTTGGATTTCCAAATTATTATATGATAAACGTGTTGAGGACAAGATATGACTATTTAATATGATAGGGAAAATATAGTTAGTTTATAAGATTATAAAATGTAAATTTACACTGTTCTGTTATTCTTGTTAATTACGGTATGTGTCTGTGTATTTGTTTGGTTAAAGAAAACGGATTACAAATTCTTGTCGACGAACAAGGCAACAACAGTAAATCAAAATATGAATTTCAAATTGTTGCACGCCACCCTGAGAAGAGTTTCACCCCTGCTTTGGATTGTGCTGCATTTTTTTTGTATTAAAATAGAAAAATAGCATGGCTAAACCTACCCTTCTGACATCCCAAATATTTGTTGCATACCTCATGATAACATGCTTTCTCTCTACAATGAAATGCACTGCCGAAGACTGATGTTGCAGTACAGAATTTAATTATTTATTTATTGAATATCCAAATTGAAATACACCCTATTTCACCCGAAGGTATATTAGAGTTAGAGATATGATACACTTACAGGTTTACAATATACGTATACAATCATATACAGAATTTAATGATCTATTTTCAAACAAATAACCATCCTGTTTGAAAGGAATAAATGAGAAATTGTTTAAAGGCCTATATTTGTAAGGAATATTACAAATTGACAGGTAGAAATGTATTTCATTCTTACAAACATGCGTAATTATTATATAACTCATTATATATAATTATTATGTCACTAATTCTTTATTTTAATACATACAGTACCTTTGGAATTACCATATAATTACAGTCCATTTTCTTTTATTTGCTTATACGAGTGAGAAAACCCCGATATCTATTACTTTTAGCACAAGTAATTACTTTCAAACCGTACAAATATGCTATTTAAACAGTAATGTTGTAACTTAATAGAGAGATTGTGAAATTACAGCATTTGTTTTTGTCAATCAGAAAAGTTGGGTATTTAAGTGACTTGAATAGTTTGATTCATTTAAAAACTAAGCTTCTTCTGCTATTGTTGGTTGATGTCTTCTAATGGAGATAATCCTATTGAGACTGCCACAGGCCTATATTGTTGCATAATGTTCCGTCCATGAAATGTATTATTATCATTATTATTATTATTGTTATTATTATTATTATTATTATTATTATTATTAGAAAAGAATATTATTAGAACATAATCTGGTTCTTAACTCAAGCCATTAAAATGTCCACCATTTTGAAACTACGAAACATTTCGAAACGGGTATAGGCCTAGTCGGATTTTCTTTCCAGGCATAAAAAACTATGTTCATGCAAAATTTCAGCTCTATCAGTTGAGTAGTTTATCAGACACAGACAAACGCGCAGGAACCTCTAGACTTTTGTATTTGTGTAGCCTACTGTAAGTAGACCTAAATTAAATTTCGTAGAGTAAAGGCTATTTGTAAAAATGTATATACACAGTACATCGAACATGTTATAAGCAGGCTTTAAAACTTAGTGCCCGATCGAATATGTTAACAGCAACTGTACTGTACAGACTTTGCTCGGCGTATGCGCTAGTTACCATATGCTAGTTCACGTGATAGTAAACAAAGCGGATTACAGGTATAGAAAGACCACAAAATAACTTCTCATTCTCTAAACTCACATTACAAGCATGCAAAACGTTACGTTTTCCTGTTTGTGTGTAATAGTCCCTCCCAAATGTTTCAATATATGTTTGCGTTTTAGAACACTTTACTTTCGGTATTCCGAACACGTATTATACATTTATAAACACGCATAATGACAAAGTACACTGTTGACCAATTTGAGAGGCACCGAGCGCATTGACTTCTCAGTACTACTAGCAATGACTGTCTTATCAGCCTACGCAATCGCCCCCACCCCCTATACTCAGGTTGTTGGTAACCGGAATCATCTCCCTCTGTGGGTTCGGGCACTAAGTTTTAAAGCCTGGTTATAAGTACCGTAAATTTCCGCAGATAAGGCGATCTTCAGATAAGGCGAGGAATAAATTTTCGTCCAAGTTTCATAGTTTTAGCATATATCTCTCCTATAAGATGACCCCCAAACTATCAACGGCCTATGGATATATGTTTACGAAACAACTTCAAAAAGTTTCTTTTTTGTTTCAGTTTTCTAGTTGATAGCAAAAATGTTGCCAACCATCGCACTATTGTAATCCTTAGAGTTGGCAAAATAACAACAGCTAGTTAAAAAAAATTGTTGGCTACTCTTACCGGAACAAAGATTCCTCGATCTTATTTTTTTTCCCGCAATGGAACAGAACGGTACGTGCATTGTGCGTGAGCCATGTGATACACGTAGGCCTACCGGTATAGGCTATAGGAAAAATAAAAAAGACCAAAAATGGATTTCGTGGATTATGGCTTTTGTGGCTTTATTTACGAAAATAGCGTTATTTCGCGGCTTACATTTGTCTACAAATACCTAGTACATTAATATATCAAGATAATATAATCTTGACATCGGAATACATCATTATGTAATGGCTTTAATTTATATTAATTTCAGTATATTTTTTTTTGTATCTGTCCTATAAGACGATCCCGGATTTTCGGGGCCTTTTTTTATGATTCAACTATAGTCTTATCTGCGGAGATATACGGTAGGTATAATTATATCCAAATAACGGGCATCACATGAGAACTGCTTGCGAGCTTTATGGGTAGGGGATCCTTCAATTCCTAGTTAAGGCAATTTCCGTTACAGCCATAACCAACACAGGGTTAACTGCCCTATTATCTCCAAGGATACTACCGTTTGGAAAATTAAACATCACATCACATCACATCTTCACTCTAACGGAGCGACAATAAAAGAAGTTAACTTCCTCTTCGACACCTTACTATCGTTTTGGGGATTGAGCACAATTTGTGTTTTATTCTTCTTCTTTCTCTTCCAACTCCCAAGCAATAATGCAAAGTTCCAACTCCTGACTTTTCTTAAGCAATAACTTTTTTTTAAATTCCCAGTTGCATCACTTAGTTTCAAGTAAAGAGAACTTTGAAAGCCTTAAAAGAGTGCCCAGCTAAACATTAGGGCTACCTTAGCCAAAGTATGAAAGATACAGAATCCTTATATTCATTTGTCACTTGAATTTACAGATTACTTTCTGATTCAGCAAACAAGTTAACATCCTATTTTAATTTTTCAAATTTGTACAGTCAGGTTGTATAAACGACAACTAGGCTACTGATTATTAATCCTTATTGCATATCAAAATAGTTATAGGCCTAACATCTTTCCAACTTAAACACTCCTGTATAGCATAATTTTACTTAATTTAATGTAAAGCTTTCTGAAACAGTTTAATTTACCAATGACCTGTTCTTTCCTCGTGTTTTAATTATAGCAATTATACCTGTATGTACCTTTCTCTGTAAAATCTCATTCTTTGATATTTTATTTTTTGTAATTATGTTTCATATTACGTATGTATGTAAATATGTTTGTTTGAATATACATAAATACGAAAGTTAAGGCACATTCCCGGTTTCCCCATCCTTCGACTTTGCATTTACTTTATAGCGTAAGCATTATTTTTAAACCGTATAAATATGCTATTTAAACTATATTGTTGGATAAGAAACATTGTGAATTTGCAGCAAGTGTTCCCATTAACTCAAAAAGCTGTGGATTTAAGAGATTATGCAACAAAATAATCAAAAAAGTAAACTGAAAGTTATGAAAATAGAACAGCTTTATAAGCTCGATTATTATCTTATTTAAATAATAAAAAGATCAACATTTATTTCCTTCGAGGATTGAAATAATACAAAAAGGAATATGTTACCTTGTTCGGTATGTAGAAACAAAACGCAGGACTACTAACCTACTATGCAATTATAATATGGTCTAAATTAAAGTTTGAAAATGTATAATATTATTTAAGAAAATCCTAATTTTATGAAATACAGTGTCTACCAATTTAAGGTAAAAATTTAAAAAGTTGTATTTCAATATTGATAGCCTATCTAATTTTATAAATTTGCATTTCATCTATGTAATGTTAATTTTTTCCACCTCATTGCATTTCTAAATGGCTAGCATAAGTATAAACCTACTGTATTTGAAAAATAGAGTTGTATTTTTGTAATTTTGACCTATTTAAAATTCTTTTGTGAAAATTTGTTTCCCGGGAAGCTAAGGGTAAACCATCGTAGTAGCCGATCCGAGTGAGTTTTTCACGGGGTCTCCCTCACTACCAGGTGAATACCGATCTTCCACGAGACACATGACTGGACATGGAGAAAGTATATACAGTAGTTCTATTAGGGCTGAAGAAAACAGCCAACTCAACACACGTTTCCACATTGATTTGGGACATATAAGAAAGGAAAATGGAACAACAGAACAAATGAGCCGAAAGTTGTTGGGATCGGAGTATGGCCTATAGTCGAAGTCTCCGGGGGAGGTGGAGGGGTAAAAAATTAGAAATTTATATGTTAATTTTTTGTGCTGGTATAATGTACAGTAGCTGTATTTTCCCTTTCACTCTCTTATTAACAGTTAAGTTAATTGCAGCCCCTAAACACGAACTTTGCTCACCCGGGGACTTTCAGACATTGTCATTTTATGATTTTAAAATTCGTTGGTGATAAATAGGGGGCGGATTTCTATGACATGTCATATTTTTCCTCTTTGCATTATTTCAGGTTTCCGACTAAATTAAACCTGATTCCAAGCATCCTGGTGAAAATGGAACGACTTTTATTGTGCATATAACTACATATTTAGGAAATTTTCAACTATTGTAGCATATTTAGTATGAATATGCATATTTAGGTAATATTTTTGGCATATTTGTGTGCATATTAAAGACATTTTGAAGTTTCATGTCATTTTTGTAAATTTTGCATTATACTGATACTTTTTGAGAATTTACAGATATTTTAAATAATTAACATTATATTTTAATAAAATGAATTGTAATGAAACTTAAAAAATATATGCATAATGTGTAAGTGGTAAAGTCATATTTTAAATTTTACTGGTCATATTTTAATGTTTTTTAGGTCATAAATGCATGCAAATAACCTATTTTTTAGGTCATAAAAATCCGCCCCCTAGTGATAAATGATGATGCTGCAGTACGAAAATGTTTATCTGGAGAAGCTAGTCTTCGGGTAAACAGATTCCCTCGAATTTCAATACAGATAGGAAATTCCCCCAATCTTGGAATGGTTCAGGAGTGTAAAACATCTGCAGCTGTAACAAATTATTTCCTCCATGTTCTTGAATCTGGAAAATAAATTTCATTTAAAAAAAAATGACTTCACGGTGACAAAAGACAATCTTGAACAATGGCGTATAATTTTAGCGGATCAGTTGCGCGCACACGTCCTTGCATTGTCGTTGTTTTTAACAGAAAAGTTCAGCTTGTAAAGCAACGCCTTGTTTCCTTGCTTGACGTGACGGTTTTGGTAAATGTGATTTATTTGGTTCGACCTTCGTTTTGCCCACTCTCGAGATGGTGTGGTACGTTGCTGCAACTACACATAATTGCCACTCGATGCTGGCCTTTTAATTGACAGTAGTGTGCTCGATAGTTGTCACTTACAAATGAAAATAAGCAGAACGTGACGTCTTTTTAAAAACATGATCAGGAACACATTAAAATTAGCTCAGTATTTCTTTGATACGTAATTAGAAATATGTGGGGTTTTAATTAACCAAAGCAGTCTCTACAAATGCGAAACGTGTGGCACTTGATTAGTAGTTCTTTTCAAGAAGCCTGTTTATTAATTCTTTAAGATAAATTGTCTAAAAGAAGCTAGTTTTTTCATAGGTAATCGATTCGAGCTACCATGTTGTAACCAGTGCTACCAATTGTGCATATAAGACATAGTTAACTTCATTCAGGTAAGCTAACAGCAGAGCTGAATAAAAGCAGATGAACTGGCTTGTACCGAATCGAAATTGTGTTCTTATCAATATACATTTATATTATTTCAATTTACAAATAAGTTATGTTTTATAAAATAATCTGTTTTCGTGCTGCTTAATGGCAACAATCACAGAACATTGACGCTTGCATGTCCAGTAACGAGCTGACCATTTTATCATAGGTAATCCCACGAGAGTTGACGAGTTTATGTGAGGCAACTCGTCAACTCGAGTTGGATTTTTTTAAGACTATTCCATGAACAAAATGTAACGGATTATATAAATAATAATTACTTTCGTGCTTTGTTGTATAAAAACCAAACTAACAGTTGTGAGATCAAGGCATACTGTGAATCAACCATCCATGAATCGATTCGAGCTACCGTGGTATAATACAGTGCTACCAATCGTGCATATAAGGCATAGTTAACTCCATTCAGGTAAGCTAACAGCAGAACTGAATAAAAACACATGAATTGGCTTGCAACGAATCGAAATTGTGTTCTTAATCAATGTATATTTCTATTATTTCAATTTCCAAACAAGTTATGTTGTAAAAAATAACCCGATTTCGTGCCCCCTAGTGGCAGCAGTGACTAATAATCGCTGCGTGACCAGTAACGAGAAGCACATTTTATCGCGATAAAATGCCATCGTCCAGATTCCTACAAGAATATTGTAAGATAAACGGCCATGATCGGTCTATATCCGAGGAATTGCTAAACGTTAATGGTCGATATCAAACACGCGGCGTATAAGTGGGATAGTCAGGTAAAATCCCTTCCTCACATTAATAGCAAGCATTTTATAAGATAAACGATCGTGATTGGTCTATATCCGAGGAATTGCTAAACGTCATTGGTCAATATCAAACACGCGGCATGTAAGTGGAATAGTTACCATAATATAGTCTTTAAAATTTACTCTTACATATTAACATGAAAATTGGGTACCGGTAGCCATAAAATTTCTGTATTAGAAGTGAAAGGGCTGATAATTTTGTATAAAATCCCTCTCATTGGGAATATAAGGTTCTTTAATATTCCCTAGATTTATAGCAAATAATGAAAGCACTGATATCTCTTCTTCAGATACCATATTCACTCGAATGTAATGTGCATTTTAATTAGGATATTTTAATTGGTATTTAATCTTATTATTTTATTTTACACTGCAATGGATTTGTGAATGTCAATTAATGAACATCGGTGTAACGGTTTAGAGCGGTAGGGAAGGGGTTGCGGGGCAATAGATACCTTTACATTGAATCCCGCCGCCGTTGAAAATGCTTCGTAATAAATTAACTTTAACCCGCGTTTGTGCCAACAGGGCAACGATAAATATATAACGTATAGTGTTCTCGTTTTCTTCGTCCCCACTCGGCGAGTCAAACGTGTTATTTGTTTGTGGGAGGGGGTGTGAAGTAATTTGTTATATTTTAGTTCTAATTTACAATTTATATGAATAATGAAAATGCTTAATCTACACTACGTAATATTTTATCCAACAGTATATATAACCAAGTTGAAAAATACGGAGACGGAGCTAATTCCAGTTAGCTCAGATACATTTAAGCCATAATATATTTACTGAACATTTCAGGCACTGTTAAATACAGTAATAAATTCTGCGAGATTCTTAACACGGAGTTTGCATGAACAATATAAACTCTGGCATACTGCAAGCACTGGAAGTTAGTATAGAAAGAGTATTAACGATGTATAAACTGATATTACTGAAATTATAGCCATTCTAATTAAGATAACATAGGCCTACCAATACTGATTCGTAGAGTTAATTCGATTTATTTCTTTTCAGGTAAGTGTGCCAGAATTAGAAGGAAGGAAGGGCAATGACTGGGTTCGCAGAGGTCAAAGACGTATTCCGGGAGCAGTAGAAGAAACTGTGAGTTTACAATATTTATATAATTATATTAAATAGACCTCCTCTCACGCAACGGGCCCGGGTTCGAATCCTGGTCGGGACAGGTTACCTAGGTAGGTTTTTTTCCGGGGTTTCCCCTCACCTGTGAGACAAAATAATGTCGGGTAACTCTAGGCCCTTGTGGTCCCTGGATATCATCTGGCCGTCATTATCATCTTCATCCCATCCTCGCCTTGATTGAAGTGAGTGTGTGTGTGTGAAATGTGTGTCTCGTCCTATGTGTTAGTGTTGTCTCGGAGGTGGCCCCAGCATTGGGCTGATAACTCATCCGGGGAGGCCCTCCATGTCCTTGTCTGGCCAAAAAAGTACGTATGTGATCCATAGATAATCTCTCTCCCGACAGGTCGCGAACCTGTAAGGCCCGGGCGGCTTGGGTCGCTTAAATGTCCCTAAAAGGGAGAGGTAAAACTAAGGTAAAGAAGAAGAATATTAAAGAGACAGTATTCTAACAACCATGTCTATTTAATTAAGAAACTAGCTTAATATAAGTTCATAAATATAGAAAGCTATATGGGGTAGATATCGTACGACGCAGAATAAACATTATGGGAGATAGATTGATACAGGTAAGTGACCACATGGTGCTTCGTTGCCTAAGTCAAGGGGCTAGGTTCTTGCGTAATACGCAGGAACAATTTTTCATTAATTTACAAGTTAAATGCATACTCAGAGTTACGAAATTCAAATATATTAACCTACGATCATGTCATTAGAATAATTTACAGAGAGAATGATCTATCATGGTAGCAGACTTGTAAAATTTACAATACGAGCGCAGACAGGAGCACCTAAACGAAAGAAACAGGAAACATCGTAACAAACATCGGCATTTCCTTTTGCGGTCTGCCGGATTATACTATTGTTTATTGAGGGTAAACAATAGTTTGCACTCTCAAATCCAACCAGGTGGCAGACTCTGTTGCCAAGTCAATCTAATAACAATAGTAATATAATAAAAAAATTTGGAGTTTCTTTTATTCTAGTTTTTGGCTGAAATATGAAAATACTTCAACACGAGGCTATTAGCGAGTGTATCCTTCTTGCGTTAAACAAACACTTCAAAGAGAGCACCGCTGGGGACGATGATAGTGAGACGACGAAGTGCTTAGAGTTACCGCTGAACTATGGAACGGATTTGCACTCGAATCTAATGTGCCATTGAATCATATGCGCACCCCAATTTTGAATGCTACAAATAGACAAAAAAAGGTGCACATTAGAATCGAGTATAGGCCTACTGTGGATTTAAGACCGATAAAACTAGTAACTTATACGCTAAGTTTTAATAGGAAGAGGAAATTCTTCTGTGGGCCTTTGGAAAAGGAACTAAGGAAAGGGCTAGTGAAGTGCTTTGTGCAGAGTGTAGCGTTGTATGGTGCAGAGACTTGGACATTGCGACGGAATGAGGAAAAAAGACTAGAGCATTTGAAATGTGGATATGGAGAAGAATGGAGCGAATACCATGGGCAGATAAAGTTAAAAGTAAAGTTGTACTAGGCATAGTGGGAGAAAGAAGAGTTTTATTAGAAATCATTAGGAAGGGGAAAAGAAATTGGATGGGACATTGGCTAAGAAGAAATTGTCTGCTGAAGGATGTCATAGATGGGATGATAAATGGGAAGAAGGTTCGAGGCAGAAGAAAATACCAGATGATAGACAACTTTAAAATAAATGGAGTTATGCAGACACAAAAAGGAAGACTGAGAGAAGGGAAGAGTGGAGAATGCTGAGTTTGCAATAAAAGACCTGCCCCTGGGCAGAACACTATGAATTAATGAATGAGTATTTCGTAGGAGACCAGACATCCTCTTTTTCGCGGATATGCCCTCATTTTTAGGTAGATTTCGAAGAAAAATCTACCTATTGCAATGGATACCATGTCATGATTTTCGAAAAATTCTTTCATATATTTACGTTTCATGCTCCCCTAAGTACGAAACCACCGCCCGTTCAAAAAAAAAAATTTGTGATATATATATATATATATATATATATATATATATATATATATCTTTACACGATAGCGGCCGTAATTTTGAAGGTATTTGAACCAAATTTTAATATGTTATTTCTAGGCCCAATAGTTCGGACAAGTTCGTTAATGAGCAAAATTGGCCCAAGGGGGTGGTCGGGGGAGGGGGAGGGGGAGGGGGTATATCTCGGCCCCTATGAAGAATAGAGGGAAACTTTGTTTGAATAAATTAGAGTACTCC
The DNA here is from genome assembly GCA_964059195.1 of Ectobius pallidus. NCBI lineage: Eukaryota > Metazoa > Arthropoda > Insecta > Blattodea > Ectobiidae > Ectobius > Ectobius pallidus. Next base: position 116,483,193 of record CAXKWD010000006.1, read on the forward strand.
CTATGGAGTTCACAGTGACACCAACGATTCGGGGGTTCGAGTGAGGGTGGGGGTGGGGGATGAAAATTCGAAACTTTTGAAACCACGTCTTGTGGGGTATCGTCGAAAAGCTCTTGATGAGTACTCTACAAATCAATAACTAGTTTCTTGATAGCTCTCATATGACGCGAGATTTTAATGTTTGAAAATAATAACACTTAAAAGAATTATTATAATATCATAATTTTGTCTTGTTTAGCGGCTTTGCTAATTTTATTCATTGCTGATCTTGCGCACGGCCTCCCAGAATATTATATCCTATTCTTGGTGTCAAAACAAATGATTGTAGGCTCTTCCTCTTTACCGAATTCAGTTCTTATTACTGCGGGTTTGCCATGCCAAGGCTAAAAAAGAAGAGTGCTGCGCAGCGATAATAAATTAAACTAAAAGCACTTTGAAATCTACCTCAGCCTGTAGGCCTGCGTAAAGGGATTTTTACATCCCAGTTCTCTATCCATAAACAAATGTTTAGTCTCCCAAAAAAATGTCCTCCATTTTTGTATAGTTGATGACTTCATCCTTAACTGCTAGCGGTCCTGAGTTCAAATCTCGGGGCCGGCGGGTGTGTCATTCGTGGTGGACGAAGCCGTGCCTTGGGGGTTTTTCTCGGGGTTCTCCCGTTTCCCCCTCTCATTCCACCAACACTCTCCACTTCATCTCACCTTTCCCCCTTTTCATTATCATCCCGTTTCCACTTCTGGTATCCGGTCTGCTTTGGCAGTCAGCGCCCTCTGGGGGGGCCTCTCCCGTTCTCCCCGCTGCTTGTGGTCAAGAGGTTGTTGGTGGTGTGTGTTTCGCGGACCTGTCGGGGCTCCGGTTGGAGGGACCGAAGGGGGTGGCGCATACGTGGCATGGTAATAAGGCTTGTTGGATGTAGGGGAGCTCCGTGGGGGCCTGCGGGGGGGATCTGCAGTCCTGGGCGGCCTATGGGCACGCAACTCATTCCATCCCGGAGGTAGGTACAATAAGCCTGCGGCTTCGGTGCTTAGGGGCGTTCCCACCCCGCCTCCCGCCTTAAGGGCACCTATTCAATTCAATTCATCTTTAACGGGCTCATCGCGTAAATTGGAACTTAACATTGATGAAGACGGTTATGCTAAACAATGTTTACGATCCAAAATAAGAAAACATGTAATAAAGACATTTAATCATTAGTAGCTCGCTTACTGATAGCGTTTTTGGACTTTAATGAAGATAACGGTATAGATGAACACACAATAAGTATAGAGGATGGAAGTGAGGTTAGTGAAGAGGAGGAAGGATTCTAGGTGGTAGGAAGCCGTACTTCCGATGCAAGGTTTCGCACTAGCGACGTAACAAGCAGACTCTAGTCTAAAGCAAACATCCGGGCTGGAGCTGGTTGGTTGGGCGGCCTGACTGCCAGGCGCTTGCTACAGCTTTAATTACTCTCTCAGAACTATTGGAATTGTATCTTGTGTGTATCTGTCTAACGTACACTGATAAATACTGTCTTCACAGAAAAGATATCCGCATAGAGAGAGCATGTAACTCGAAATACAGGTTAAATCAAGTCGTTACTTGAGGAGAAATTTACGGTAGGTGACATTTAAAGCGAATTGTTCAGAGGCAAGAAAGTATAAGCAGAATTCTTAGAAATGCTCTGGTACGTCACAAATTACTTTTAATTATAAGAACAATTAAATAACATGGAACGAATGAAACATTAACCTTTCGCATTGTAAGTTGCTCGGATTAACACAGGACAAAGTAATTACTCAAGGGCGAGGAAGTTATGTTAAGCGTCTGAACTCAATATTAAAAAAAAGTAGATATACGTATTCTATAGCGTCATAAGCGTTTGCAATGTTATTTGGGTTAAATTCAACGGTTATATCCAGTTCACAAAAACTGCAAGTTAACAATTATTGCAACTGTACAAATACTAGTACCGTATTTTATATATAAAAAATCCCTTTAGGCAAGCCTACAGGCTGAGGTAGATTTCGAAGTGCTTTTGGTTTAATTTATTGTCGCTGCATAGCAATCTTCTTCTTTAGCCTTGGCATGACTGCAAAAAAGAGGAAAAAGCACTTTTTCAAACATTCAAATCTCGCCTTATATGAGAACTATCAAGAAACTAGTTATTGATTTGTAGAGTACTCATCAAGAGCTTTTCAACGATACCCCCACAAGACGTAGTTTCAAAGATTTCGAATTTCCATCCCCCACTCGTACCCCCAAAACCCCCGAATCGTTGGTGTCACTGTGAACTCCATAGGGAGTACTGTAATTTATTCAAACGAAGTTTCCCTCAATACTTCATAGGGGCCGAAATATAAATGTTTTAAAATTTCAACCCCCTCCCCCGACCACCCCTTTGGGCCAATTTTGCTCATTAACGAACTTGTCCGAACTATTGGGCCTAGAAATAACATAATAAAATTTGGTTCAAATATCTTCAAAATTACGGCCGCTAGCGTGTAAAGATATATATATAAATAGGCTATATACTAAATATCACAATTTTTTTAACAGGCGGTGGTTTCGTACTTAGGGAGGCATGAAACGTAAAGATATGAAAGAATTTTTCGAAAATCATGACATGGTATCCATTGCAATAGGTAGATTTTTCTTCGAAATCTACCTAAAACGGAAATATGTGACAAACAGCTGGAGGTGCGTATATTTGGTACGAACATTTCTTCATCCTTCATAAAAAGATTATGTCGTATAGTATGTAGTTAAGTTTACTTTTTACAATGTTAAGTTGAGTGTGTAAGGCAGAAACTCGCAACGATACATGTTACATGTGTTTCAAAGACTTCTTTAATTATTATTGGCAATATTTTCCTTTTTACACTGCTGTAACAAATGTTGGTTTAGGGATAAAACGTCTCACTTCTATTGATTCGATCCATTTCCTTGCAGTGCAGTGACATTTCTTCTTGTATGAAAGAATTGTCTGCCAGGGACATTATTTTTCTGAAGATTTCCGTATTAATAATATATTATTGTTGTTATTATTATTGATTTTAAATCTTTAGTGACTGGAAATTGAGTAATAATATATTAATTAATTTGAATCCCGGAGGAGAAAACTGGTTTCTGAGCTATCAAAATTATTATTATTATTATTATTATTATTATTATATTATCATCATCGTTGTAGAAACGTTTAGGAACACGTGGAATTATTCACCCGCTGCGCTATTTTTTACGTAACACGAAGAGATAAGGTAATAAATAAACGCAGGGAAACAAATGAGAGAGCAGTGTGTTTACATCAGCGCGTGCTCTAGCGGGAATTTGTTACAACACATTTACATGACAAATATCCGGAATACCAGACACGAGGAGAATTCCCTTTCCCTACAAACTATTTCACTGTATGAGGACCTGCATTGCATCGGAAAGAAGACAGCTTTATTAAATAACGTGAATGATGCACATGGTGATGTTTGTTAAAAATACGCCTTAATATAGGCTACTTAAACAGAAGCCCTTTTACGTGAATACGTTTATATGAGCTTCATAAAGAACGATGTAAGATAACGATACAATAGCATAGCATGAAACAATAGCCTACATGTTTTAAAGGTTGATATACTGATCATAATGAGTAAATAATTTTGTCTTCTATTTTTATGTTTCAGAATTGATGTTCAGTGAACACACTGACCAAGTATTAAAATTTTATGACAATTGAAAGTAGATATAGTGAATGCGCTATTATTTCTCCAGTTTGCAAACTTTTATTCATAAAATTTCATTTTATTCAGACCTTTAAAATTTTAAAATGGGTAGGCTCCTACAATGATGGTTTTTACTGAATGCATTGTATAGAGCTTTAGGCAATAATGTGGTTAAAAAGATGGTTATATGAAGGGCTTGGAGAGAAATACTTAGTTTTGATAAATAAAATTATTAAATATTCAAACAAAACTATTGTGATTATTTTTCTATAATACTGTACTTCAGTATGTTAAACATATTTGTGAACATAGATTTTATTTTAAAATTTGTTATGCAGGTTTATAGCGATTGCAACATTAATTTCTGAAAACTAAGTAAGGGAGGCTTATGACTAAACTTTCAAAGCCCTTGACATATTTTTAAAATTCAGCAAATAGTATGAAAATTAAAAGTACAAAAGTATATTCTGAATGCAGCAAAAAAGTAAATTACAGGCTTTAGCCGAATAACAGTGTGTACCAATATACGCCTTTTTAAAAATTACAAATACTCGTACATTCGCAAGTAAAATTAGTTGATAGTTCGTATCTGTGTTGGTATTGTTTCCCCGAAACCATTACTGAGAACAACGGAAGAAAGAAATGATTTGAACGAGTAAAACAGAATAACGAAAACATAATTTAGCAAAAATGGAAAACATGCATACCGATACTTCTAAAGGTAACGAAAAAGATGGAAAATAATTTAGCCTAATGCACTAAGCAAATGCTATATTAAAACTTAATATAATACTTCTAAGGATGATCAAAACTGCATTTTAAAACACCTAGTACCAGGAGCAACCCTGATGGTAAAGATGGGTGGTGCATAAGGGTGACAATCTAAAAACATTTATGGCCGAACGTCTAAAAATCTGGGATCCTCAACCACTTGGAAACCTAAGGGTCTCCAAGGCTTGTCGCAACTGACAAACTTGTTTTTCTATAACAATGAAGAAATTAATTATTATTTCTAAAATCCGTTATTCATGGAATAGTCTTAATAAATCGAATTCGGGATTACTAGTTCCGTAAGATAAATATATCGGTAAATTCGTAATTAACTAGAAAGTTAATGTTTCTAATTAAATGTGGGTCTGTCAGTAGTTGTTTCCAATTAATTAAACTATATTTTACATTATAAATATTATTAAATAATTATGATAAATGTGTTAGTTTTATTGTAACTTATTTCTTTCTTAAATTTATCTTTTCAAATTAATTTTATATTGACAAGAGTAAATAATATTTATTCAGTTAATAATTTTCCATGTAGGCCTACAGTAAAATGTAAATTTAAAGCAGTCATATGCATAGAGTTAATAAGTATAAGTTTGTAAAATGTAGAGTATTTAAAATATTGTGATATACACTGTACGACTTATGCCCGGTTTCTACAAACTTGTGAATTGCCTATGGGTAAATTACCCATGGACAAATTAGTTCCATTTAACCTACAATGGTATAATGAGCAAGGCCTTGGAGTTGTACAGTTAATTTAATTCAGAAGGCTTTGATTCTCATTGTTATTGATCCTATGAAAGGTTAAATTTTATCCAGCCATCCATGAAAGGACAAATTAACCCAAAGATTTACCCTTGGACAGATCTAGCCCGAGTTTGTAGGAACATTTTTTCTGTCATTTTCATATTTACCTAGAGGACATTTATCTAGAAACTCGCCACAAGTGTAAGTGATTGCTATCTTTAAATTATTTGTGTTTGTGTGGTGTTATTCTTGTGTAAATTGTGTAAATTCTGTGCATTAGATAATTTACCCATAGGTAATTCGCGAGTTTATAGAAACCGGCGAGTTTATAGACTTAAGCAAACTAACTAATTAACTAACCAACTTACTATCTAACTAGTAACTAAGTAACTAAGTAATTAAGTAACTAACTAACTAGTAACTAACTAAGTAACTAGTAACTAACTATCTAACTAACTAATTGCAACCAGCTTTAAATTTAAAAAAATATTTAATAACATAATACGTAAGCCTATTCCTGAGTTCACTATAAAATTCTTGACCGCTATCGTGTATCAGCTTATACTCTGAGAGCGAAGAAAGGTAGACAGGTTGTGTAAAGAATTTTAATTTTGTCAGACACACCTGTAATAGATGCTGACACTGCAGGGACTTCCCCACATCATCACGCGATATATGTCTATCAAGTCTATCACGTCAGAACAATGCCGTTGCGATCTGCAGGTTTTGATTGATGTATGTCCGCCAGCGCTCGATCAGCAAGGTCATCTCTTTAAAGAGGTTTTCTCTTTTCATTTTAAGTACTACAAGCCAGTTATCTCGTGACGTCATGGATACAGGAGTACTGCCATTTTGCTTCTTATCTTCCAGTTCATACAACGAACGATACTAGTTAAATGCTTCAATAGCGAATTGGTTGCTTGCAGACATAAAACAAAATAAATAATTATTGGCATCATCAGCTCAAAAACTTTTTAACACTGTATGTAAGCATTTTAAACTATACAAAGTAAAAATTACTCACAAGTATTAAGCCTACGTACTATTTAATACAAATAATAATAGATTTCATTAATTGCAAAAATATAACCTTGACAGTCTATAAAAACCAATTAAATATTATTGCGAGGTTTTCTTAACTGCCTTTTAATGAAAGAGGAACCAGTTCCAATTCGGGCTAACTTATAACTGTGTATCAGTTTTTCCTAGAGACCCTCGTTCTAACCAGAGGCGTAGTCCCAAAGTTTTGACATTTAAAAAAAAGTTATTTTGGCCTACATAGAAGTGGTTAACACCAGACATTTATTAATAATATTATTTAATTTTGTGATAAATTTAGTAAAGTATTTCATTGATTTCAAAGTGAGGCAAGCAGCAATAAATTTATAGGCTACTCATAATTTGGTATAAAAGAGGCATATCACTACAAGAAAGCTACTTTATGATTTTAAAAGATGAAATACATTTTAACGATCACATTTGTGCACAAGGACTATAGTAAAACTCACTGAAACCCACATAGAGGTTATAAAGAAATACAATTATATTAGAAATCTTCTAAAAGTAACAATTAAAAAAATGTACCTACAAACAAGTACAACCACACACACAAAGTCTATATAATTATCGTCTGGGAACAGAACAAAAGCTTTAAACAAAGCCTTTGAATACTGTAAATAATTTCCTTCAATTACCTCTTACATAACACAAGATCTCATCAATCTTCTGCCGCTAATGTTCACACTTCGCAGTTAGAGTTTTAAAAAATTGTAATTTATGTTGGCACTACAACACTAGAGCTTTGTAGCTCTCGGAGTGGTAATGTGTGTCCCGGAAGCCATTACGTTACTAATCGCCAGCAAAACAAAACACTCGCGTGGGCCGTGCCAAGATTTATAGAAACAAGGCCCTCTACAACACTACATTCCTATAAGGAAAAAAGTAATTGGGCCTGGTCGATAATAAATGCTCGTAAACGCTACCGTTATACTATGAGAAATATACCAGTCAGAAATAAAGAGTTTATCACGCGTAGTATCAGCAGCAGCTTAACCTCAATTAAAATTATGCAATGGATATAAAGTAATCTCAAAGGCGTTGTAGAAAGTTTGTCCTACACACATATGGATGTGATATATGTTTATCACGTAGTAATGTACACATTATAGTCAATTTCAATAAATAGCGTCATCATTTTTGCTTGTAACATATCTCCAAACTTGTAATTTGATCTATACAGGACTATGTTGGCTGCCATTTTGTTTACAAGAGCTATTATTTACGATATCAAGCCTTCGCCTCATGATACAGATACCATCATAGTAATTATAATAATAATAATCATAATTGTCATGTTTATTGAGCCGTTAAGTGCAGTACAATTGGCCAGGAAATAATATAAAATAAATAATTAGTTACAATACATAAAACTCAAATAGTACTAAAGTCTAAAGTAAAAAACTCTTCAAGATTATACAGAGGATTGCAAATGAGCATATTTTTAAATTTTGTCCTAAAATAATTAAAATATGTATTTATAATTCTTTCAGGAAGTGCATTCATGAGTCTAGGGTACGTATACATCTGCGCTCCTCTTGCGTGCCGTGCGGCACGCGTGCCGCACGGCACGCAGATGTGTACGGCATTTTGAGGTGCACGCGAACCGCTCGCGTGCTGCTCGCCACGATCCGTCTCCTGTCGGTTTTTTCGACGAACACAAAGGATTTCTGATTTCATATTGGGACGTGTTTTTGGTAGTTGCGTGCTGCACGCGTGCATCTCGCTGAAATTATTTTCACAGCGCTCCGCTCCTCAACCTTTTCTTTACAATTGGCAAATTAAAAAATTATATGAGAGGTTGATGCGAGTCACTTACTCACCTTTTGCGGAATGATAGGTATACAGAAGCAGGAGCTGAGTCAGATGTTGTGTACGTTACTTTGCACTTTCTGAATTTCTTTAAAATACACTCGAGAAAATCGATCTTTATGTTTGGCTTCTTCCTTCATGCAGGCCTACTCATAAACATTAGCAATAATCTCGCTACTTTGACTGTAGAGTTTCCCCTTTTAGTTTTGACAGTATAGGAGGCATTATCACGTTATTAAATAAATAGCATTCGTTAAAACAATTGCATGCACCCGTGTTGCATGAATTATATAGCAGTGAATTGTCGTCTCCAAACAGAGTACAGGAAATTCGACTGTTTGTTTATTGTAACATGTTCTATTTTGCTGACGTGCCTAGCTAGCCCACTGGTCCCTCTCTGAAGGACATTTGTCCTGATTGAATGAGCTAGCTTGCATGTGATATAATCATGGAGTGGTCCGAGGAGAAGATACTGCAGATGAAACATATTTACAAATCAAAACCTCTACTGTGGAACCCAAAACATAAGGATCACTACAAAAAAGTTTAAAGGAGGATGCATGGAGGGAAATAGGAATGGAAATAAATACGTCCTCAGAAGAGTGCAAGAAGAAGATGTTATCTACAGTGGCGGACGCAGAATTTTTTTTTTGGGGGGGGGGATTTGAATATGTAGAAAGAATACTTAAAAAATTAATTAACTTACATATATAATTAGTTTATAAAACTGGCCACTTAGAGTGCATATTATAGCCTTCTTTTTCAAATTTCGGGGGGGGGATCTATCCCCCCAATCCCCCCTCTGCGTCCGCCACTGGTTATCTATGCTTTCTTGTAACCGGCGAGAGAAAATTAAAGTTAACGCCAGCAAAGGTACAGGAAAAGTTAAGTTATAAAATATAAATAATAACACTGTTTACACACTTTTCAACTCTTGTTTAAAAATGGTTTTGTTTCGATATTTAAGCCGTAGACAAGTTTTGCAATTGAGGACTTTTTTTCAAAACTCGTTTTCTAAGCAAGACAACACACAAAATAAGGCCTAATGATGAAAGCTAATGGTTCGCAGTAGGTTCGTCGCTTTCCTATGGAACGCAAGAGGAGCGCTGTGAAAATAATTTCAACGAGCGGCACGCGTGCTGCACGCGTGCTGCACGGCGCGCAAGAGGAGCGCAGATGTATACGTATACCCACATGATTGAAACTTCTAGCAGTCTTGGACAGTCTGTTGCGATACTCGTGCCGTAAGCGTGTTTTAACAGAATCTTCTCCAAATTTTAAATTTTCCTACAAACATTACATTTTTGGATATCTGTGTCATCAGCATTTCCAAGTTTTCAGTTTTAAAAATGTATTTATTTAATTTAGCATGCCGTTCAGGGCTCTTAATCAATTGAGTTTTTATACACCGGAAGCATACGTGTGACATGAAATATTTAAACTCAATTTTCCCTGTTAATTTTTTCACATTTTACAACACTAATGTTTGCAGAAACAGCATTCAGAATTGCGATATTTACACAATTTATATTTCAAAATGTTACTAAATAGTATGGCTAAACGTCGAAATAAAACTACTATATGAAATTATTTCTTTCTAATTTCAAATTTTAATAAGAAAGAATAAATAGATATTACGAAGTACGACTGTACTGTTTTCACAACCTGTTTTCTGTTCTTTTGTGATCAAAACGGATAATTTGTCCCAGCTGAATAAATAAGGACCAAGGAAAAAACCAAAAAAGTATTAATTTTAATAACTCTTTCTCCATATAACTGAGTAGGCCTATTCTTAGCTTAAATCTTTCTATTTTGAGTCAGGCTATCGAAGAAAACGAATTTTAAAATAATGGTAAAAATGGCTAATTTTACCTTTAATGGTATATTTGGACCTTAATAATTGACTGATGAAACCGTAAATGTTATTTTTCTTTCTCTATTTAATACCTCCTTTAGCGATTTTAAGATTTTTTGTTCACAGGTGAGGGGACCAATGTTTTTAAATAAATATATAAAAAAATCCTTTTCTCTTATTTTTTATCATCGAATTTCTACTTTCGCAGTTAATGCCACTGTCTCGTGGAGGGGCTACACAGATAGTACAAAATAAGCTCTAGATTCCAAGAAACATTAAGTATGAATAAAGGCTTCTCGGATTGATAGCCAGGTTTGAAGGACCATGCTGCCTTCTTCCTCAGGGATAATGCAGTATCGAGTCTTTGTGCACAGGGAGAGAACATACACTGATTCCTATTTGGGCGGAATTGGTCAATCAGTACATTAAGTACATGTTCACTTCCCTCTTAGGGAAACGTGAAGATCTCTTACATCTGGAAAAGCTTGTTTAGATGTGACAGCCTTCAATCATCCTTGCCTGCAGGGAAGAAGTATCCACGGCTACAAATAACCACATTTGGGTCAAAGAGTCAATCACTGGAATGCTAATACTACTTATTTAATTTTAATTTGCAGAATTCAAGTTTAAACACATAGGTGGATATCAAATGCTGGTACTTAGTGAATGGATGCAGATGGGTAGATATAATTAAAACAGTCTGCCAGTCAGTGAATGAATCGATTAATTAACATTCTCGTCAGGCAGACAGAGACAGAGTTAGGCAATCTGTAAGGCAATGCACTTTACAATCGATAACAGATCGCTTTAACAGTCTGGCCTCATTGTACAACTGTTTGCAAGAGCGTGGCTGCGGGATGTTTGAGTCCTGCTCGCTACAGCTTTAGCAATGCCACTCTTAAAGTAATCTAGATATTTGTGTTCTACTTTTAGTTTCAGAAAATGTTAGTCTTGGCTTGCCTAATAACATTCATATGTTGTCTTAAAATTTACGAGAGCAAGCCAATAAGTATCACCGAATAAGGAAATATATACATAAACAGTTTTTGGGGAAGAGGAGGAAATTAAAAAGAGTTGTATGACATGTGTCCTATTTATTGAAAACACACGAAATTTTCGCAAACATTCAGAATGTAATTGTGAATGTATCCCAGTGTTCAAACAGTTTTTAAGATTTTTTTTAAAATTCAGCTTTGAGCATTGATACTATATCAGAAGTTCAGGTTCAGTGAGTACAATCAGGTTATGCGACTACTGATACTAAACTATTATCTATTGTGGAGTGTTTTATTATGGAGTTAGTAAATTTCAACTTATTAATTTAAAAGAATATGATGTAGGATGAAATAGTGAGGATGAGTCATGGTAAGTAAATATCCAATTCGGCATTTGCCTTTACAACTGGAGAAATCATGAAAAAACCCATGTCAAATTGGCCGGCCACGCGATTTGAACCTGGGACCTCCCGAATGCGAGTCTAAGTCGCTACCATATTCACCTCGCTTTCAAGTATTTTATTTTGGCTCATAAAATTGAAAAATCTATGGATTTGTTTCCTTCTTCCAACTAACCCAAATTTCCCACATCTTTTCCAAGCCTTTATGGACTATTTTTTATTTCCTTTAAACACTCTACAGTCAGGTCTATGTATTCTCTTCAAGATGTTGAATTGAGGAAAAAAAAATCAATTTCTTTTTGCTTTTTTCACCGCCTTCTTCCAATTGCAGAATTTATTTAAACAGCAGCAGAAGCGTTAAAATTGTCCCCGTTATAGTTCCAGCGTTTCACTACTTTCTGGATGCTCGAATAAAAATAACTTTTTAACTGAGGAGCAAAGTATTCATGTACCACCTGCTTAACACAGTTCGAAAGCTTGTGAAACCGGGATTCGCGGTACTAGACCATCCGGCAAACAGTCCCAATCTCTAGCTCTCGGAATACCATGTTTTTGATTTCACTTAAAAATGCATTGAGGGGTTGTCTTTCCATCTCAGACAAAGAAGTAAAGGAGGCGGTGGATGAATGGCTTGCTGCTCATGCTCTGTAATTTTCTCTGCGAACATCAAGAAGTTAGTGGGACATTTGAAAAATAACACAATTTTGTTCTGTTATGTTTTGTTCTGTTCTGTTTTGGACGATGAAATTATAACAAAACAGCGAGATTTCTTAGTAGAACAAACAATAATGCATAATATTCAAACACACTATTGTTTAGTAAGCGGAGAGATAATAAAAATAGGAATAATTAGTCGATAGAATATAACTGATCGCAACCTAGCCTACGAAAACCCGTTTACCGTAAACTAATTTCAACATATTTTAGGAGAAGAATCCAAGCCTGTGACCTTCGGCTTTCCGTGTCGATGCTCTACCAACTAAGCTAGCCACAGTTAGATCCATGGCGCCAGATAAAAGGTCACGGGTTCGAATCCCAGTGTCAGAGGAATTTTTTCTCTAAAATATTTTCATGTGACGTTCAACGGAAAAGTACTCTGTGTTTCATGAATATACACTAATATAATATTTCTAAAACCTTAAGCCAATCGAACCTAACTTAAATTATGACAAACTAATCTATCATTTCCTGACATCTCAAAACGATTTGATGCAAAATAACTTAACCTAAACTAAGGTATTATAACCTATCCTAATGTCATGCGGGCCTATCTTCTGTCATTATATGTAATTGTTCAAAAGACAAAGATAAGATAATTCCAGTCCAGCATTCGCTTCAGTGAGCGAGGAAAACACGAACAGTGGTCGGCCATAGGCTTTGAAGCCTCGACTTCCTGAATGCGAGCCGGCTGCAGCTAACAGAAATTGCTTACCAGTATGGAAGAATAAACAAAGTCAACTATTCACTATGCACACTACGAAATCAGTGATTTCATCGAAGGAATCTCCTATCTTTTTATTCATATATTTTATTAGGCCTATACGATATGCAGTTTTATAGAGCGGACAGGTAATGATCCGGCTGAAGATATAAAACTTGTTGACATTGAATGAGTAACTTAAATATGCAAAATTAAACAGGTAGCAGACGGAACAGACGCAACTAAGTGCTGATTTATATAGAATTGTAAAAAAAATTCACAGGTTTTGTTTGTGCACAAAGTGAGTGTTTCCATATAATAGGAGAGCATTCAGAGAAAGACAAATGGAAGCCACACATGGCCAGTCTTGAAGACGATAAATTATTCCAGAAAGCCGTGATAATCGGCACAATACATCAAATCTGGGAAACCAGTCCAGAGAGTATAGAACGGCATTTATATGTGCAACTGTGTGGGAAGAAGTTGACAAATATGGTGAAATCCAGTGCTGATAAAATCAATGATACGTTTAAAGAGGCAGTGAGAACGATGCAAGAACTAAATTTAATTGCGAAGGTGTGAATATTTATAGGCCATCAGAGATCATGAAAAATAGAACTTAGAGATGAAGTTGAGACCATCGGCTCTCAATATGGTAAGATGAGGTCAGTTCTATATTAGGATAAATTTTATAATAAGATATGCTCATTATAATTGATCGTTTTCTTAGTATTTCCATCTGTAATATCAGTACTAAAGTGTACAGGAAGTATTGTGTTTCTGAAAGTCTTTATTTTCAGTACTATTGCAACTGCCGTATTTCCTGAATGCAAAAATAAAATTTTCGGAACGTTTGTGTTTTCGTCTGATCGTCTGTGAACATTAGAATTAATTAATGAAAAATAATTACAAAAATTTACACTCTTCTTTTTTTACCACTTTACCTGACGGTTTTATTGCGCGATTTCCTCGAAAACGGTTGTAACGAGTTTGTTTAAATTTTGTTTTGTAAAGTAAAAACTTTAACTAACTTTTTTTCGTACATTTCGAGATTTTATACATACTCCAAAGGTTTATACAAAATCTATACACTGGACAATTTTAAAACTTAAAAGTGATTGTAAATACACTGTGTTTTTTTGTGTTTTATTTTAAAGTGTCAAAAAGCCTACAGTAGTGTCTAAATATAAATATGAGCTTGTATATTTAGGACAAAACAGCTCATTTCTTATAGAACATGGCTTTTACAACAATTAAAGACAATAATGTCATTTAGTCTATAGAAATAATACCAGATATTATGCTGTTTAAAAGTTTGATTTCGTACAGTAACAAAAACATATTTCTAATTAGGTCTACGGCAGTAGCATTAAAATTTAGTTCACAAGGTCAAATAAAGAAAAATATACAAGGAGAAAAAGTAGGTAAGAGAAGTACCGACAAATAAAATGATACAATATTTTAATGCACACAACATGTTCATAATGGCGTAATTACTATTAGCCTACGTTTAATTTATCTGGAGAATTTTTCTGCTCGCTTAAGGTAAGGTAAGTTTCTTTTTCTTTGTTTTCGTATATAAAGTTATTTACTCACTTTATCTAAGACTTGAAACATTCTTACAAACTTCATGTTAGTAGGATGGGAACTAAGACATATTTAATATACAACAACAGCAGGAAGGAATTTATACAACATTTATGCATTATGTCTTTCCATCGGAACGTAACATACGGATATCGCTTCTTCTAGTCGTAAATAAAAGGACAACTATCATAAGCTAGCATGTTTTATTCTATTCAAGGATGACTGAAGACATAACTGCTGGGTTCCACTGGCCATCATCCAAGCCTGTGACGTCAGTAGAATACACGCTACATTCACATGGTGACGTCCGAGTATACCCCAAGGTAACTTTTCAACATACCAGACTGAATGAAGTTCAAAATTATTAAGTTTCCGTCTAACGAGAAAGAAGAGTAAGAAAGAAAGAAGGAAATAATGAATGAATGAAAGAAAGAAAGACAGGAAAAACGAAAAGAACGAAAGTAGGCAAGAAGGAAATAAGAAAAGGAAGAAAGAAAAGAGCGAAAGGAAGAAATAAAGTAATAATTAAATAAGTAACGAAGGAATGAATAAAGAAGGGATGAATTTCTTAAAGAGGGGAGAGAGGACGAAAGAACGAAAGTAATACTGACGGAGAACGAGGGCAATAGAGAATAAGATACAAGATACGAGAAAGAGACAAGTAAAGGGAGAAAGAGAAAGATATATATATATATATATATATATATATATATATATATATATACAGTCATACAAGTAAACAGGCAGTCAGAAAAGTGAACATAGAGGAAGAAACAGATAAGCAAAGATTTAAAAAATCTATGCAATGAGAAACAGAATTGGACAGATAGCCTAAAGACAGTTTGAGAGCTATTGGAGGATAAAAAAAAGGAGAATAAGAGCTTCTGGCCCATGAAAGTAGAAGAGATAGAAAGAGCTTGTTGGACACATTATTTTCTTTCTTTCCAATTTTTAATTTATTAAAATTTTTCGTAGCATTGGAAATTAAATAGCATATTCGTAAACAATGATTTTTGGGTACTATTTGAAACGGCAACTCAGGTTAGCATTTTGGAGAAGTGCATGGAAAATGAACAATAAAGAAATAAATAAACATAAATAATATAAATTTTGTTTCTGAAACAATTTTCATGAAATACTTGGTTTAAAATTATGACATGTGAAATAGCCTACTTTCATGTGTGTTCTTATGAAATGTGATATTGTGACTGGACCCAGGTAAGTTTTATATTAGGGTTAAGGCTTATTTTTATCATTATTTTAATATTACAACCCTTATCGGAAAAATGAAGTTTCTTAACAATGTTAATGTTATAATAAGAAAAGGTAAAATTTGGAAGCCAGAAAAAGTTTAAGAAAGTGTAATAGCCCTAGCTCTTATCTAGTCAGTGATTCCAACAATGCGTTATATAGAAGTAATTCTGTACATATTAGTCACAGGCACTGCCATCGCTAAATACTGTATATTGATTGTAAATAGTTTAATGTTGTATCTCATTTTTTTTATATTTCGAGGGGAAGGTGCCGGAGACCTATGATTAATGTAGGCCATGGATGCCATGACAATCCATGACAATGTAAATCACAGAACACCAACATTGTATGTGAATAACGTAAATACGTTTGATGCCTAGAGAAAACAAGTTTTTCGGCTGAGTAGCAAGCCACGTATGCACAGCTTCCGTCAGTTCTTGGTCAGTAGTGAATCGACGGCCCCTTAGGGCAACTTTAAGTGGGCCAAAAATATGGAAATCTGACAATGCGAGACCGGGACTGTATGCAGGATGCTGTAACACTTCAAAACCCAGTTTCGCAATAGTTTGAGCAGTGTGGGCGGAAGTATTTGGACGCGCATTGTCGTGCAACAAAACAACTCCTTTCGACAATAGGCCTCGACGTTTGATACAAATATCTAGCTTCAACTCGCTCAACATCTCATTGTAATGTGCACTGTTCATTGTTGAGCCCTTTTTCCAAGTATTGACCCATGTGAGTGCCAGAAAAGTCTGAGCATCACTTTTCCTGCGGAGGGCTGTCTCTCGAATTTCTTTTTGACTGGAGACGCAGGGTGTTTCCACTCCATGTTTTGGCGTTTGCTTTCAGGCCTAAAGTGATGGATCCACGTTTCGTCTCCAGTGACTATTCGTTTCAAAAAAAGCTTCACCTTCGTAAGCATGGCGCCCAGTAAGCGTTGGCAGATGGACACACGATTGTGCTTGTGCTGTTTACTGAGCTATTTTGGGACCCACGTTGCATAGACTTTATGAAAGCCAAGCCTGTTTTAAATAATGTCACATGCAGAACCATGGCTAATTTGCACAGGATTTGCCAGTTCATCAACAGTCATTCTTCGGTTTGTCTAAATCATGATATTATCGCCTCACTCAAAAAGTTTACGGGCGGCTCGCTTTGTTCTCATATTACAATGCTTGTTGTTACTGTAAAAGGTTTTCTCAAAAGAAACCGCTGACTGAATTCGTGTTGCCAATTCTCTCATTGCTCAATGTCATTGCCACGTAAGTGTTTTGCTGCATCTACATCTTCCCGCTCTGTTTACTAACACTGTGCAGTGTGGCAACTACTCCAAGCGGCGGCGACTTCTTTGATGTTAAGGCCGGGCGCAAGTTGAGACGCAGTTTGGTGACGTGAGGTGACGCAGAGTGACTTCTAACCTAACTTATTACTTTTCAATACGTCAAATAACAATACTGCAAGAAAAGAAGTCAAATTTTAATTAAGGTGTCATTATTATTATTATACAAAGAATTATCAAATATTACCAACTGACAAACAAAAAGAGATACAATGTTCAATAAATGTTCATGTGTATAATAAATAAAATCAACTTAGTATTTGACAATTGTATATAGACATACTTTAATAAAATGAATGTATATAATCCAAAATTTTTATTCACAATCGGATTCGAAACAATATATGGTGTTTATTAAGACTACTAGTACCCATATACAGGTTGAATTTCTTACCAAAACTTGAATTATCTTATACTAGTTGAATTCATACACTAAGCTGCATAATGAAGTTTATCAATAATAATGAGAAAATTATTGATCTTTTCGCGGAAATTAAAACAAGAATAATCGATTTAATTTTTAAACGAATAGATCAAGCTTGAGCTGTAACAATTTAAATTACAGTAAGTAAAAAAGTTTGATTTTGTTCTTTTAGGGTCTTTTCAAGTTTCTGAATCAATTTTCTTTTTAAATATGTATATTTCCTTTTGCACAATATTCAAAACGAAGGCTAAACATCTTATGAAGCAGCAATCGCACTAATTTTAGCTACGAGTCGACACTGGGAAGAATGTATTAATTTCCTACAAATTTAATTTTTTTAATGTAATGTTGCGAATACTTACATTCAGCGATCATATATACATATAATTAATAATTATGATACGAAAATTCATCATTAAGACATAATAAATTTATAATTTTTAATAAATATAATACCCTTTAATTTCTTATTTTTAATGTCACTATAACACTCAATCATTCAATTCAATTTAAATTAAGGTTACTTTTCAAATTCCGGTGAGATACTAAGTTTAACTCTGAACGGGAAAACATTATAAAGCGAAACGGAACTAATTGGTAAAATCATTTTGAGAAAATGTTTCATTTCAGAAACGTTTGTTAAGGAACATGGAGCAATTTTACTGTACATAATTATAAAACATTTATGAAAGAAAGTTGAAAATAAATTTCAAGATGACTCCTTTATTTTATTTTTAATTACAAATCTGAAACTTCCCAACTAATTAATTCTTATGGTTTATACTAGTTATGATATACATCTGTATAGAAAATATACACTTTTATGCCTGCTTATGCAACTTTTTCTTTTCGTCGAAAATCTACTGCATATAAAATGTTATCTAAAACAAATGAAGGGTACAGCGGAAAACGAAAAAGGATAACAAATTGAACACATTGTATAGAAATTAATTCAAGAAACGCTTTTGATTGAAAAGAGCATAGCAACAAACTGATAAACAATAAATATGAAGATTTGAAGAGGGTTTGTTTACTTTCAGAGCGGACATCAATCTTTCAAACTGCATGGAGTACGATCCTTTTTCCCCTATAATATTACCGCTTTCTGCCTAAACTAATTCCAAAATTCCAAATTCACTATTAGAAAGCATTATTATCTCAAAGTCCATAAAAACGGACACTACTATAGCTTTTCCCTTGTTCCCTTCAAATAAATCCATCTTTTTTAAGTATAAAAACATTATAAACAACTTTATCACATTTCTTTCCAATGCCCTTCGCAATTTCTTCCCAAATCTGAAATTTTAATTTGACGTGTCGTACAATTTTTTCTCCCTCGACCTGCCATAATTAATTTATCCTCAATTAATTTCTTCTCAATGTCCATGGTGGACAAACAACTTCTCACGCGCAGTGAAAAGTCACTAGTGAGAAACTGTGGCACGATCACAAACGTCCGCAGCTCGTGACTCGTTGAATCTGCTTCACTTCACCCTGCGTGCGAACCTTCGTTGTTGTATTTAATTCTATGTTAAACTTACGGTGAGTCACCTCTACCTCACGTCACCAAACTGCGTCTCAACTTGCGCCCGGCCTTAGGGTACGTCCAGACAGAGCGCGATAAAAGCGTGCGTTGCGTTTTATACGTTACAAGCGGCTTACGCGTTTCCCGCTTATACAGTCAAATGAATGATCAGTCTATTCGATGGCCACACAGGGAATCGCGCGTCATAAGAGTGCGACACGAGAATCGCCACGCTCGCCAGAAAGTCAAAGTAGTTTGATATTTTATCGCTTTACACGCTACATCAGTCGAGAGTTGCTGCAATACTTCGGCAACCCACGCGGAACATGCACCTGCATAAACAAAGCTAAGAAAACAAATAAGGGTGTTCATAGAGCAGGGCATTTAAATCACAGCCAAATCAGCAGAAAAGAGGATACACAATTCTATCTCGCTGAAGTTTTAAAACATAATACTTTCTTTGTTTTTTTATTTCAAAATCCGAATAATTGCTAGTAGTTCACTTGAAAAGGGAAGCAGCAATGAAAGTATTCTTACATATATAAATTCGAAATTAGGCTTCAATTTCAGGAAGTCTAAGTACAAAAATTACAAATCGTGAAAACCAGGATAAAAAAATAAAACACACATGGAGAAAACTGGGAAAAAACCCAAGTTTTGAATGAGTGGAGGAAATAATAGAACATGAAACAAACCCATCAATCATCAAATTTCAACAGTACAATATAAACGAATTAAAAAAATTTCGTAATATGCAAGAAGTTTAGAAGTTTATAATAATAATAACTACCAAATAATGCAAGTATTTAAGTGAAATAATATAATAAATGAAATTATTTATTTCCATAATATTTTAGGATTAAATTAGTTTAACGAAAATTCACTATAGCATAACTACAACATTAAATATAATTAGTATTTTTAAAATGTGATATGAAACATTCATATAACTCCCTCTACCCTTAACGTAGCCTATTCCAGTGTAGAGTACACGGCTGAATTGCAGTAGTGCGCATTCACTTGTATCAGCCTCGTTTCCAAGTCAAATTATTCGCCAGGCAAGACCAAAAAATCCAAGTCTATGTATAAAATGAATGGGTTATAACTAGCCTTCAGATAATTTATTTTGGAGAAGTTTTTCAAAAAAAGTTTTAGCACTTAGTATAATAGGCCTATAGGCCTATTATAGTAGGCCTACAAATGAGCCTATAAAATCGTTAAACCTATTTCGAGAAAATTAAGAAAAATGAAATTTTCTTCAAATAAAGTGCTAGTTATAATGAAAAGAAAGTCGATGCTGTAGGCCTACGTCGTCGTATAGTAAGGAACACGTGCACCATGTTTTGATCCTCTTTTTATTTCCTGATAATGCATATTGCTCCTATTTACAGTCGTCTATTATTCCGCCTCGATAGGTGTGATTAAAATGTGCAATTTAACGTTTTAAAATAAAAACTTGCCTGAGAGTTAGTACATCTAATCTCTCCTCTGGTGAAATATATCTTCTGTAATTCAATTCCTTCTTTTCCAGTTTCTTCTCAATCGCCTTCACAATCAGCTTGAATGTGCTTTTCGACATCCGACAGTACTCATAAAACTTTTCCGGATACTCACATACATTTTGAAATAAGGTATGGTATTTCCCATATTCCAGTCTTTGTCTGTTAATTTTATGAACCCTCTCTCTCTGGTACATCATCTAGTTTCCACGACAAATTCTCACTAAGCAAGAATAATTTACGTGCTCTCTTTGATAGCGCCATTCTACTGTAGCAGCGTGCGAGATTCCAACACGCTTCTTCTGTCTGGCCAGTATCGCTTATCGTTCAACTCGCTTCAAACGTATCGCAAAAACAGCTTCACGCTAAAACGTATCGCACTACTTTATCGCTTTCTGTCTGGCCGTAGACTAACTGTCAACGAATTGAGCGCGGCGATAATACACACTTGCTCAATGTCGGCGTCACTAGTGGATGTGAACGGGCGTCCTGTTCTTTCCTCGTCCCTCACACTTGTCCGAATATTTATGAACTTTTCAATCCATTCGTACACGCTTCGCCATAGTAAAACATTGCCCCCATATTGTGCGGAAAGTCTTCAATGGATTTCGGCTCATGGTACACCTTCAGACGCGACGGGGGAAAAAAAAAAAACGAATCAATGCACGCTGTTCTTCTTTGGTGCAAATGCTGAGTGATGCATCCATGTTTAATGTACAACAGCGCAACACTCAGTGGAGTCATAACGGTCAAGCATTCCACAAGCAGAGATAAATGAACAACATGTCGACGTGCGCGAGCACAAAGCGGTAGACAACCTACAAAAAATTAAACAAAAAGTGCGGACTCTTATTGACTAATTCAACAGTTTCCGTCATGCGAGAGCTAAAAATTACATGTAACAATATTCTAAGTAACCCTGGAAGGCGACAAAACCTGCAGCAGACATCATTTTAATGTGTTCCTGATAACTGTAGTGTTTTATTATTCTAGGAAGTAGTTAAATATGCCTCCACCAGCTGTCGCGTGTGTCACAAAACATACCGAGACTAATGCCAGTTCTGTGAGAAGATGCTGTCTGTCAGGATCAAAATTATTATCCTCGTCCAACTTCTTGCAATCCCAGCAAGAAGCGTTTTTTATTTTACCAAATACGACAGTATAGGGAAAGTGAGTTACTCAAGCTAAAGCTTACAGGGTTGTTCGTATTATTTCTGAGCATTGCTGACTTCTATGTTTGGATAGCGATTTTTGCGCATCAAGTTAAACGTTTTTCAATGAAGACAGAAAGAGCTACAATTCTGAACTTGCATAATGTGATCATCATGTTAGACTTTTATGGAAATGTAAATTTTTCAAACTGTATATTATGTTTGTTAAGTAATATCCGCCTGTTTGCTGGGAGTTCCAAGTCCCTTGAGGTCTTCTGTATGGAAAGAAATGCACAAACTGCTTAACTCCATTAGGTAACTCATGTTCTACACAAATACAGCCGAAATTTATTCACTAAAAGTCATCTGAGATTTTTGGAGTCCCTAAGAAAATAAAATATTTATGAGCCTACTCTTGATGACGTTACTACGTTAATAAAATAGAGCCACATTGACGTCTTCTATGAGTTTAAAATCCGTGACAATTAAGTATTGTCAACATAAAATGTTAAAAATTATTATTATTTTTTAAAATATTTTGTACTGACAAGGCGGAGTTACCACATTTTAAACTCTTGATGGAACTGTTCAGGCATTTAAATTTCGAGCCTGACTTCTTTTATGGGTCGCTAAATTATGAGGAAAATTTAAGAGGGATATTTGAACGAGACAAGGGACGCTCTTGGTGAGGTGAGGAGTCTCAGTGTTCAATTAATGTACTTTGAGTAAGAACACAATACTGAGACCACTAACTGACGGTTCTCACTGGGGCTTACTGAGGGTGGTGTGACCTATTTTTCATAATTTGTCTCAATAAAAGACATTCCATGCTTTACGTTTAGGTATCCAGATGTTTTGTAACCATAATGAAAATTTCGAACAACTCATTTACAGTCTAACATTAACTCAGAATACACACATTCAGGGAGTGTCGCGCGTGTATGTGTGTGTGAGAGAGAGAGATACAAAAATAAACATTCGGACACACAGACAGGTAGAGGAAAAAGAACCTGTGAGGGGGAGAGAGAGTGAGAGAGAGAAAGGTGGAAGGAAAGTTTTACTGACGATGTTTCTGTAAACCATCTAAAATAGTTCACATTGGCAAACGTCCCAACAAATTTTGCATTTAAACTTAGCCGGAAATACGTAATTATTAATGCCTAGGTAGGAGTGAGCAGAAGTTTGCACATTTATAAAAAAAAAAAGGAAGAAGAAAAAGCTAGAGGGCGGTCCCCGAAGCCATATCGCTATCCAGCTGAAGCATAGCGGGTGTGAAGAGGGGAGAGATGCGAAATTGGAAATGTGACCTTTGCAGGCAGAACCGAATGAAAAATGCAAGCCCAGTGCAGGTACGACAACAGCACAAAACTTCCCTTTCCATGCTTTCTAACTAGTTTTTAAATAAACTGCGCTGAAATCTACTTTTATCTAGGCGTCTAGGGAAAGCGGAAAAAATAGCAGAAGCTAGCACTTGCAAGTAATACTGGGAGATAAGCTGGAAAACATTTGTCAAAAGCTACGTTCAGTTGTTTATGAGACGGAAAACGGCTTACGAGGGAAAAATAAAACAAGTGAAAAGAGGAAATAACCGTTGCTGTGGCAGAAAGCAGTGAAATGACTCTTTAAAAGATGTTGTCTTTCTCTACTGTTTTAAAAGGCTATTAAAACTTATGTTATGAACGCTTAATGGATGTCAGTTGGAAATTATGACTCACGAAAGTTTGTTACAGAAAAAGTATGTTCGAATGACAAAAAACGATCAATATTATTTACAATGACATTATCTAGATTTGAGTCTCATGAAAAATAGTTTTCGTTATCAGAGAATAATTTAGTTATTTATACCGGGTGGTCCATAAGTCAGTTGGTCATTCAAATAGCATCTACATACTGCTAATGCCAACTGATTTATGGGCAGCTGTATTATGTGTGACTTCAATTGACTATCATTCAAGTGAGATATTTGGACAGGAACGCATATGCGCAAGTGGTCTAATTTCTCATGATAAAATAATAGTCTTTTAAGCATTGTATGACACACAACATTTTATCTGATGCTGATGACTATTGAAATGATTTTGGAATTCAATGAACTTTATAGTATTAGTTTTATTAGATCTAGCCGTCCTTATGAGAAACTTGAAGGTTTGTTATGATTTGTGACTTAATGATTGTTTTGTTGATACGTTGCAAAAAACAATTATTCATGTAGGCTGTACGAGAATGTTGATATAGACCTAATCAAAGATGAGAACTGAAGTAGGCCTCTATTCTGAAGAAAAAGCATGTGGTATATGAAGGTCAAATGTAGTTTGGGATAATTATTCATTTTTGAGCTCTGCTGTTCATGAAAAAAAAAAACACACACACATTTACTTACTTACTCACTTACTTACCTACTAAATATAAATAGGCAATTCCTAAGCAAGATAAAGAAATATCACCTATTTTATGGAACCCGGAGGTTCATTACCGCGCGTACATGAGCCCGCCATTCAATCCTATTCCATGCTAACTCCATACAACCATCCCTTGCAAAGCCTACTTCCCTTAAATCTATCCTAATATTGTCCTCCCACCTTCGCCTGGGTCTTCCGTGTGGTCTTTCCCCTTCGGGTATCCCAATGAATATTTTTGAGATGTGTCTTTCCTCCCCCATGCGCGCAGCATATCTAGCCCATATCATCCTCCGTGATTTAATTACCCTTACTATATTCGGTGAAAACTACAGGTTATGAAGTTTGTCATCATGCAGTTTTCTCCAGTCGTCGTTGATAAACATACAGACAAAATCACATAAACAGCTGTACATGTATCAGCATCTCCGGATTCAAGAGACTTCAGAACAAGAATTCAGGTGAAAATCAGACATAGAAATCCAGGGTCATATACGTAGGTCTTCATCATCATGAATAACTTTCGAGGATTAGGCCTTTTAGCCTGTTCTGCTTCAGATTGGAATTCGGTCTTTCCAGCGTTTCTTTGGTCTTCCAAGATCTCTTTTCCCTCATGGTCTGTAGTTGTAGAGTCTTTGGGATAGTCTGTCTTCTGGTATTCGCAATATGTGTTGATGCCAATTGTTTCTGTAGGTGTTGATGGTTTCCGTTATGGGTGTGACATGTAGGCCTAGATCTTCTCTAATTTCTTCGTTTCTTTTGTGATCATACAGTATCGTAGGTCTTTAATAACCTAAATAAAGTAAAAAATATAGATTTCAATGCAAGTGTTTATTGACTATGTTTTCAGACGAGTACAGTACTGAAAGGCCTAAATCGAGAGAGGACTTCCTCTCAGAACTATGTTGAAAATCGCGGAATAAATTCGTCAACCCGAGGACCGCGAGGCTGGTTGGCGGGCGTGGCGCTTTGTCTGTCCTTGTATATAACAAGAAGAAAGAGGAGGAGTACGGGCGTGGGCTCATCAGGGCCACCAACATTACCATAATTAAGCGAAGGCAAGGCTTGGAACGAATATTACGGAAATACGCTCCGGACACTGTTGAAGTGAACAGGAAGAGAAGAGGAAAACAACACACACACTAATAAGTTCACACTTCCTTCAGCTAGTCCGGTCATTAGCAGCCTCATAATCCACTTACAGCAATTACGTCAATTCTATATAATATCACGTGAGTTTATTAAATTGCGATAGGCTGAAACGAAAGTTCAATACAAGCAATACGGAAATGCAATTAAAATAGCCAGTGACGTTTTACTGTGATCAAAGTCTGCAATTAAACAGCAAGTGGCCAGAAGTTATAAAATAAAAAATAATGTTTTTGCTATGTTGTATTTACAGCTTTTGGGTTGGGCTTCGATTCTCCCCTACCACCGATAAGATCTCATCATTCGCTTCATCTCATCTTGAGTTTTACCTTTCCCCCCTCCCAATCCCAAATTACTCTTGGCGATCCTTCGATCATAACTGCATTATCTTTCACTTTCTGCCGTTTGACAGTTAGATAATGATTAAATACCTTTGAGGTCCTTTATGGTCATGGTTATCACCAAGGCCCGGAAGTTTAATGCCCTACCAAAAGACGAAATATGCATGCAAATATGCTCTAAAATGGTAAAATATGCTCCTGAAGCAATGAAAAAATATGCTGTATCAGTTAAGTAGTTTTAATATCATAACTATAAATTACAGAAAAGTAGAAGTTTGTATATATAACATTAAAACACCTGTTAAAATGTGAACAAGCCATGAATGAAAGAAACAAATTAATGGTTTTGTTTTGCATATTGTTTGTTGTATACTTTAAATTTATAGCCTGAACACAAAGTTAAAAGATCACGCAACCAATTGATCAATTCTTTTAGTGTTTTAATGAGATCTGCTATTTAAAATTTATCGGGAGACTTGATCATAATCCTACAAGCTGGATTTCTGTACCCATTTTGTATATTCCAATTCTCTTAAGTACAATTTGTTCTTAATAAGTTGTAGTATGTACTAGCTATATTGGCTCATGTTATACTGAGATAAATTTGACTTCTGTAGTCTCAATTCAATACTGGAAATTATTACAAATATGTACTTTGAAAGTTTGATTGATGGAATTTTAAACGAATAAATTGGCTCAAGTAACTTATTTAGTATTTACCAAACCTTAAACAATTGATTTATAGTTCTGTTCTATTGCCTATTACACTATTTGTTATTAATTAAAATATTGAATTAAACTCAACAAAAGTTGACTTTAATAACCCTTTTATATAGATTTTTCTAACACCTTTCACATATATTTTAGTATTTTCAGGCGTTCTGTCTCTCCGAATTAATATATATATATAGGCTATAAACATATTTCACATTCAAACTTTAGAATACATACCAACAACAACTTCGAAATCATCGTGCTATTCATCCAACAATGGCTCTTACCTGAAATGAAAGACAGGTTTATAAGGTATTAATTATACGTTTTGAACTACAACTGGAAATACATTTGAATTATATACTCTAAATTGAGCTAATATTTTATGTATTCCGAGAACTAGAACTAGGAAGCTGGTTTTCACTAAAACGGCCAGTCGCTTAAAACGCATTTGAAGTAATATGATTAATAGTAAAAAGTAAGACGAGAAAAGTAAAGATAAGAAATAAAACATTAGAAATGGTTTGCGGAGAAAATGACGGAGAAGAATCCATGTTCACTTAATTACTTACTCAATGGCAATAGACAATTCCTAAGCAAGTTAAGGGAATATTATCTATTTTATGGAACCCGGAGGTTCATTGCGGCGCTTTTATGAGCCCGCCATTCAACCCTCTTCTTTACTTACGCCAGCCAACCATCCCTCGCAAATCCTACTTCCCTTGAATCTATTCTAATATTGTTCTCCCACCTGTGTCTAAGTCTTCTAAGTGGTCTTTCCCCTTCGGGTCTCCCAGTCAATATTTTTTAGATATGTCTTTCCTCCCCCATGCACGCAACATGTCCAGCCCATTTCATCCTCCGTGATATAATTACCCTTACTATATTACAGATTACAGGTTATGTAGATCGTCGTTATGCAGTTTTCTCCAGTCCGTATTTTCATATAGAAAGAATTTAATTTCCACCTTATACCCTCATTGGCAAAAATGAAGTTTATCAATTCCGTATTTTCATCTCTCTTAGGCCCAGATATTTTCCTAAGCACCCTAAGAAATAGAGAAGTAACTTCCCTATAATAGACAATAATAGGAGTAAGTATTTTGGGAAAAAAATAGGAAAGGTCTATATTTAAATAGTCCTACAAAATTTATATTTAAAAATAAATTATTTGGAACACTTTTAAACATTAGTAGGATATGTAGCAATAAGGAAGGAGATGATCCAATTTTTTGCACACCCTGCAATATTTCTTTCTCCTACAGTTCCGCATTTTTCATTAAGCAGCGAAGAGAGTTTTGCTTTAGGCGTACTGGGATTACAATAACGACAAGGATACTGCAGGAACAGCAGTGTTTATGACAACAGTACAATATTAAAAATAACGGTAACATAAACTATGAAAATATAAATAAAATAATAATAATAATGAAATACAAGCAACTACCTTTCCAAATTAACAATGAATAAAGTTTTCAGTTACTCACAACTTGAAACATGGCCCACTTCAGATCAATCCTCTGTCAGCTCATATACCGAAGAGAAGGATATCGAAGAAATATTGATTAAAATGAGAGGTATATATGGCAACATAATTCCTTTATTGGAACCTATGGTCATAGTTAATTTCTATTGTGATATTGTCTTTAAGTTCTTATAATGTATGGGAAATTGACCTGTACACTTAATTTTTCAAGTTTCCCCATAAATAATATTCACATACTGTTAGAAGAACTTAAAGACAATATCTCATAGGCCTATGACAAGATAAATTAACCCTGTCTTGGAAGCTGAACTTCTGCAGGTGAAAGAAAATTTCCTAAAAAGGTGCCAATATTGTGTGGATGCAAGAGGAGAACACTTCCAACATCTCTTGTGACGAGCTACGTGGTTATTTTCATTGTAATTCAAACTGTAAATGTGAGAACCTGAACCATTACACCGTTCGCGGCTTTATTTGCGTAGATATTTCACCCGTTCGCTCGGGAGTTGGACCTGTGGTTGCAGAGACGCAGAAACCCGCGTGATTGGCCAACTCTTGCGTGGGACTCAGTGTATTTATGATTCAAGTGGTAAAAAAAGGAATTTTAATTTGCGAGTAGGTTACGTTTGCAAAATCATTTTACCACGTGAATCATACGCTATTTTTTAGAGAGCCGTTAAAATTTGCTGAATATTAATAAAACTTAGATTTATTGTAGGTCTAATGAATTATGCACCGTAGAGCCAAACATATTGGAGCGCGCAGATTGTTATTGGCTTTCTGGTATAGGCCTACCAATTTAAGGACAATGCTGTTCACCCAGGAAGTATGACGATATTTGCAATCACCATGAGAAATTTCACACTTAAAAAGGCGACGTGGATTTTAAAATTCGATTTTATTAAAATGAGTATGTTTAATAATCACATGCAAATATATTTTTTAACTAAAAGAGTATTATTTTTCACAAGAAGCTATCAAAGTTGATAACCCTGGAGTGTTGTAATTTTATAGCACTCTGTGACATTATTTTATCTATTTAATGGATATAATCTACCGTTAAAAGAGTCTGTTCTACCATTTTCTGTCTAAAAAAGTAAATTACAGTCTCCCATCCTTTTATAAAAACTTTGCTGTTAACAGGAAAATTGGCTACAAATACGGCACTACAACCACGGATTACTTTGGATAAAAATAGCACTTAACAATATTCTTCTCCCATAACGGATTGGCCTAATCAAATAAAAAGGTTACTGACCTGATGTATCAATATTCTATTTTTATTTTACTTCATTGGACTCAACAGTACAATAACATGCATTCTAACTAAATTATGTATTTTCAAGGATTTACAATGCCTTCTTAAAAGTCCTGGCATTTTAAAATGTAACTACAAGTGCACATATTGGTACAATAACAGGTCAGAGATCACGTGTTCACAAATGTCATTCTCTTGATACTGTTCAATAAAATCTAATCTGATCTTTCTATCACGTTCTAAACAATCGTTAATTTGTTCCCAGCAAACGGTTGTAAACATGAAGATGAAAAGATCCGATAACACAAAACGTTTACTTGTGTTGTATCCAGAGGGTCACGAACACCAGATTTAGAACTCTCAAGAGAGTGTACATTCAATTACATTAGATAACGTCTTGTGCAAAAGCAAATGCAAGTTCCTTGGAGTTAGCCAATTATTTCGGGGAGCTCGTTGCGTCAGACGTAGGCCAGTACCGTTCTCATAATTGTCACGATGTCATGGGAACTGATCGGCACGAAGAAGTTCGCACGATGATGCTCGTCTGTTGTTGTTTTTATAAGCAATACCTTGGCTGGAAGATAGTTTTCGCACATCTCTTAGCAGGAAGTATCATACGCAATACGGAAATACTTAGCAATAACTTCTTTATTGCTTTAATTGTTTAACCACGCATCGTGTCAAAGCAGTTTGCCAGGGATCCTAAAACTTTTTGACCTGGGTTTCACTTTGGAGGCTGAGAAGGATTCAAGACTTCCTAAAGGCCTACGTAGTACATTTTCTTTATAACAACATACTCATAAAATTATGCAAATGATGCAAGTTATTTACCATATATTACAGAGTTTATTTATTCACAAACTTTCCTCCTTACGTAATGAAATAATCATTGATTAGTCAGGACATATTATTATGAAAAATACATACAATTACAGATCACAAGAACACAGAAACCCAGGACGACCCCCAAAAAGATGGGCTCAACTCAACAAGATTTTGGAGCCGGAACAGGCTAAAAGGCCTAAAGCGTGAAGGAGAAGAAGAATACATTAAAAACTTTAATTCACACGCTTAAACTACAATATTTATATCAATGATAACGTATCTCGAGCAAGTACAGCGATAGAATGAGTGAAAAAATTCTTTGCGAGTTTTCCCAAAATTAAATACAAGCCGAGAAACTTAAAGTCTTGCCTTCCAAGAAAGAACCCTGAAGTAAACAAAAAATAGTATGCCTGTCTCACTCTAGCACATCACTCGTATGACCTAAGATATCTTTTCTGCATCCATGTTCTAGGTAGGCTACAAAGAGTAGAGGAAGTATTGTGTACGATCCCGAAATGTGATGTCAAGTTTTCAGCTTTAAAAATCCCTTTAGGCAGGCCTACATGCTGAGGTAGATTTCGAAGTGCTTTTGGTTTAATTTATTGTCGCTGCGCAACACTCTTCTTCTTTAGCCTTGGCATGACAAACCCGCAATAATAACTGCAAAAAAGAGGAAAGAGTATTATTTCAAACATTCAAATCTCGCCTTAAATGAGAGCTATCGAGAAACTAGTTATTGATTTGTAGAGTACTCATCAAGAGCTTTTCAATGATACCCCACAAGACGTGGTTTCAAAATTTTCGAATTTCCATCCCCCCACCCCCACTCGTACCCCCAAAACCCCCGAATCGTTGGTGTCACTGTGAACTCCATAGGGAGTACTCTAATTTATTCAAACAAAGTTTCCCTCTATACTTCATAGGGGCCGAGATATAAAGTTTTCAAAATTTCAACCCCCTCCCCCGACTACCCCCTTGGACCAATTTTGCTCATTAACGAACTTGTCCGAACTATTGGACCTAGAAATAACATAATAAAATTTGGTTCAAATATCTTTAGAAATACGGCCGCTAGCGTGTAAAGATATATATATAAATAAATATCACATTTTTTTTTTTGAACGGGCGGTGGTTTCGTACTTCGGGAAGCATGAAACGTAAAGATATGAAAGAATTTTTCGAAAATCATGACATGGTATCGATTGCAATAGGTAGATTTTTCTTCGAAATCTACCTAAAAACGTATCTTGAGATCACCTGAACCCAAAAGTATTGATTTCAGAAAAAAACATCTGTGTGCGTCTGTCGATCAGGGTGTGTGTTCAGGAAAAGGTTCTCAAAAAGAAATAAAAAAGCTGTATCAAAACGAAATTTTACATCTCGGTTATGTATTTTCCATTTATCGATTTTTTTTACGAAAGCAGCTTTAATGGTTTTCTTTAATTTGCATACAAAAATCGCTAAAAATGTTATGTGAATTATTTTTATTTTATTTTACTTTAAAGAATTAATTGTTTGAACAGTAGTTATAAATTATCCATCACTTCCACAAACTTAAATTTAAGTTTGCTTCAGGGGGGTATTTAGGCACTTAAGCGCCCCTAGGCGCTTAAATGGAGAGTTCCAATTTCATTGACAACAATCAATGGAACTAGATCGTTGATTAAATTTGAGCGTATTGTTAATGTTATTCATTTCTATTTCATTGTGCGTTACATTAGTTTACTATTTTGAAGAGTTATGAATAAAATGTTTAATATATTAAAAAAAAAACAGTAACAGCTTAAAAGCCGCCCCTTAAAATCTGCCGCCCTAGTCAGCTGCCCAGTCTGCCTAGGCTTAAATACGGCCCTGGTTTGCTTTAGAGAAAAATTGAATTTTGTGTGAGGGATGATATAACTGAATGCCACTTTGCAATGCTCTGCATTCAGCATTTAGTGTTGACGGTACTTAGGATAGCAGCAAGTCATGTGAATGTCTCATATTATATTTGTTACTTTCTTTAGTTTCTTCATAGAATCCACTGAATACTCTTGAAAGCACAAGATACTGGCTGGAAGTAAAGAGCTCTCCCACGCACGAAGTGGTGACGAATATTTGGACACAGCCTATAGGACACACACACAAGTTTTCATTTGTTTCAGCCTTCAGTTGTTGGCGGCATTCATCCATCACGACCTTCTAAGATCTCTTGCTCACTCCTAATCTATCTTCCAGTTGAATACAGGGCTCAAATTAACTTCCGAGTTATCATCGTCTGTCACCAGTGTTCAGCTGCTGGGTTTTATCACAGAGTATAGGGATGTCTAGGGATGTCGCTATCTTAGTGAAATAACTATAGCGATTAATATACTAAGTTGATGAGAAAATCTAAAATGATTACTACACAATCAGAAAAAGTGCGCGTGGAACGCCACGCGACAGAAGTGAAACTTGTGTTAATTTTTGGATTTTTAATATTAGGTTTTTGGTCTTTTTAAATTTTGGATCTTATTATTTTTTGACTATTGGAATTTTGAATTTTTTAAATTTTAGATCTTAGAATTTTTAATTTTTTGGATTTTCAAATTTTCGACTTTTAAATTTTCGATTTTTTTATTTTAAAATTTTGGATTTTGGAATTTTTAATTTTTGATTTTTTAAATGTTGAATTTTTAAATTGGTTTCATTTAAAATTTTTTTATTTTTTAAATTTTGAATATTTATATTTTCTAATTTTGGATTTTTCATTTTTTAAATTTTGATTTTTGGACTTTTTAAATTTTTATCTTTGAATTTTTTAATTTTGGAATTTTTGATTTTTTAATTTTTGATTTTTAAATTTTGGATTTTAAAAAATTGGGATCTTTGAATTTTTTTGATTTTTTAATTTTGGATTTTTAGATTTTTTTAAATTTTGGATTTTTGGAATTTTTAATTGTGAATTTTTTGATTTTTTAAATTTTGGATAAGCCTAATCATTGAGTTGATTGTTTTCTGTGCAGTCCGTTCCGTCACACCTCACTAATTTCGTGACGATTTTGTGCGTAACACTAATTTCGTGATGATTTTGAGCTCTCGATTTACCCCTACCGCGGCTAAATAAGTTTCACTTCAAAATTAAAAATGTCACACTCAAGTAACTTTTCCTTCCTAAGTATGGGAAAATTAATTTTTTCACTTGGCGTTATGATATGCAGTGCGTTCCACGCAAGATTTGGCCAATCATGCGGGCTTCTGCGTCGCGGTGGCCATAGAGCTAACTCCAGAGCGAGCGAATTAAATATCTACGCAAATAAAGCCGCTAACGGCGTAATGATTCAGGTAGAATAAAAGGCCTCATTACAGGAAGTGTCTATTAGCTGTCTCAGCCTCATTCAAAGGTATATCGTTCACTACGCAAGTATTCAAATCTGAGTTTGTGCAATTGTTGACTGGCTTATAACTACTCTTCGGAAAATGTTGGAAAAAATGTTTAAACATAGGTTTTATATCTTAGTAAAATCACCTGGTGTAAAAAATTGAAGAAAATCGTTAGAATAGTTTTCTAGAACATCACGAAAAATGAAATGTTCTTAATGTAAAGTGGTAGTAAATGTAAGAGTAAGTCGTCCCAATATTTGTGCCACATCCCCAGACGATATCTATCCTAAATGTAAAATTTCGTTTGGTTAGGATTTTTCGTCCTCAGACAAACACAAAAACTATAGACTAAACTCACACCAAAGAATGTTTATGAAAATGTTATTTTTAGATTCTGGGTGCCTCAAAACAAGTATGTATGCTGAAAACTTGACACCGAATTACTTCATCCACCCGTTGTACATTTGGCATGGGTAGAAAAAGCAATGAAAATTATAGAACACTTTTATTTATATTCCGCTGAGTAGAGTAACAGTACAACATTTTCTTCAGGTAAGAATCCAAATCAGGACCCTCTGCTTTGTACACAGATGCTTCATCACTTAGCTGTACCTAGGAACCATAAATACTCATAAAAGTCTCCACCTAGACCTTATACACAAGTCTTATCTAGAAAGCCGAAGAAGCTTCTACCTCCGAAGTTAATTAAACAGTAGGTTTTTGAATTATCAAGCCGATTATCACTTGTAGATAATTTCCTGTGGGAGTTTCATTTCTCTTTTAGCTCAAGTTTCTTGTCTTGAGAAAATTACTTCCCGATTGCGGTCTCGAAATTATTCACATGGAAGTTTTCTAAAATT
This sequence comes from Ectobius pallidus, assembly GCA_964059195.1. Taxonomy (NCBI): domain Eukaryota; kingdom Metazoa; phylum Arthropoda; class Insecta; order Blattodea; family Ectobiidae; genus Ectobius; species Ectobius pallidus. The sequence goes on from CAXKWD010000006.1 coordinate 116,517,098, forward strand.
GAACACGTTCATTTTAATGAAGATCTTTTATAAACGTTTACTGTGGATACTGGATACTATCAGTAATTGGAACAACACTCTTCTCCGGTAAGGCTGTTTCTCTAAACCCTTACACATGATTCTTATTCAACGTCGCTAACTTACAGATTGAGTCCAACAGTACTCAATAACATTACTTTTATAATTAAACATAACATCACGGCAACAATAAACTATTTTAGGAACTATCTTTCTTACCACGTGACCAATATTTATCAATTTTTCAGTGCTTGCATGGGTAAAGACATGAACAATTTTGACACAATATTTCAATGTATGATTTTTTATATATAAAATTTCATTGGTTAGTTGGTTGAGTGAATGACCACGGTCGTAGGCCTATTTGAGATACGGATCCTGGGTGAGAGGTAGAGAAGGCCATAACTCCGCCAGATTAAATGATTAAAGTAAAAATAAATAAAAATTTTGGTAGACTATCCTCAAATAAAATACATTATATTATTGCAGAAATAAGTGCTGGGTTTATAGAATTGCGAAGGATATTTTTTACAGAAAGTGTGACAACTTAAACGTTCATCGTTAAAATAAAAGACAATAAGAGAATATAAAGAAGAAGAAGATGATGATTGTCCTGAAATGTTAGACGAAAAGAAAGGTAAGTTACACAAGAAGTAAAATGGCCGATAGGTGAGCGGAAAGAAGAATGCACGTATAGAAATAAATGGGGAAGGGAATTTGATAATGACAAAGACGAAGAACAAATGAACAGCCATTAAAGAAGAGGAAGTCCCCAGGCCATTAAATTGAGTAATTAGGGCAATTAAGATCCGAATTTGATCTGTTTAATGTGAAAAGTTTATTCAGCTCGATAATGACTTTCAGTATTTTTAAGGATTTGCTCCATTCTTTAATTTACTCTCAAAGCATTACTGAAAGTTGCAGAAATCATTTTCAAGATTATTTTCTCTAATTAAAGTAAATATCGGTGATAATAATTACACAGAATTCACAGAATGCTCACAAATGTGTCACGATCTATTGTACTATCACAATATTGTGTATTTAATAATGCAATAATGCAATTTGACCTGATCCTCCTTCACTCTGAAACACATACAGTAGAGTGCATGGAAACTTTCCGATGCGTCTGGTTTCTTCTAGTGTTTTTCTTCCTTTGTGAAAACATTTAAACAATAGCATATTATAGGAGAAAAATTCCTGTGACACTGGGATTTGAACCCAGAACCTTTGGCTATCCGTGCCAATGCTCTAGCAACTGAGCTAAGCCAGAGTTCAATTCACAGCGCCAGATGGAATCTCTCTCCTATGACTGATTGCCCTTCATGGTCTATCTCGCTGACAGACAAGTTATGTCTTATGCAGTGCTGTGAGGCACACTAATTATAGTGATTTTTGTGACCGGGCTTCCACTGTTATTGTACAGTTAACATTCAAGATGGATGCACATGTATTCTTGTACATATATAGCTGGGTTATATTGTGGCTGGAACCGGTATCACATTTTATGATTGATTACGTCGTGGATTTACCTCTGCCGCTGTTTCCGTCCTGACGAGAAGAAAAAGTCCTTGCTTCTAACCCCGCTGTCTGCCATCTTTCATCGTGTTCCTGCGACCGTTATAAATGTCAAGAGGATTTAGGTTAAGTCGAATGTCATCTCATCCCACATTCTAACAGATGGTCTAGATGCTGAGATGGTTGACAGTATTTCCGTTTGCATCCCAATAGTTCGCGAATCCCGTTCTCAGTCATAATCCTAAGTATTTTATCTTACACGTACATATTTGTTTTGACATCTTCGCAAAGAGACACAATATAAGTCGTATCGTTTTCATATTTAATCCTCAATTATTTATAGCATGCATATATGTGTAAATAATTATATACAATTAACTAGGTATAATAATAGGTAAAAGCAAACAATGCATGCCGGAAGAATAGAACATAAAATTGTATTTATACATTTACAGTACATGTATTCCACGAAAAAACCCTTGCTGATCAGGTGACTTCTATTCAGGTGTGAAAAGCGGACTGAATAGTCATACGGTTGCAGGAGGTAGATCTATTCAAAGAAAAAAAAACAACATTAAAAAAAGGTTTCTTGGTTTTACGGTTATTTTACAAGGATGTACTTCAACTTAGACCTGTGACTTAGTAGCACTTACGGAAAAACAAAGGTCTAAAGTCTGATAAGCATATGTGAAGGAATATGTGGCTAGTGTTATTTGTCAAAGCCCAGTGTATTGCAACTTCCAAAGCCGTATATCTACACTACAAACAATATTGTTGTCATGAGAACTGAATTGCATTTGATGAATTCAGTGTAGTATTTTCACAAATTAGGTCCCTAATTGGGCATTACTCAGGTATCGGTCCACTGATTTGGTTCAAAATCAATAGTCTTCATCCCATGGACGCTATAAGTGCGAATACAAAGCTTCATGGAAATCCGATAAAGCGGATTCGAGTTATCGCGCGTACAGACACACGGATGGACGGACAAGCAGACAGACGAACAGACATTTATCCCGACCAACATACAATCTTAGAAAGTCCCAATCTGGCGCTTAATAAAGAAAGAGGAACATATGAAACACATGATGATGATGATGATGAGTGTTCACAAAATTCAAAGTAAATAACTTATAACAACCAAATTATATAATCAATCAACCAACCTAATTACCATTATATTAGCATCATATTATTTTTAACACTAATTGTTGAAGTAAAAATCACAAATATTTTTAAAGGCCCAATACAAAAAACCTACTAATGATTAAATCATTAAGAACAAATCACCCCTTATTAAAAATTGCCTTAATTGATTTACCACCTACTAATATTAGTAGACCTACTTGATGAAATTTTGGATCACTATTAGGCCCTTGTCTAATAATTCAAATTTTATCAGGAGAACGAAGATAAAAAACAAACAAATAAATAATAATAATAATAATAATAATAATAATAATAATAATAATAATAATAATAATAATAACAATAGTAATAAAAAGAATAACAAGACGAACAAGAAGGGGAATACAAAGTAGAAACGAACGGAATGATTTCATGTGCAAAGAACAAATCGTTAGACTTTGCTCGATTGTCACCTGTTCTTTACCCTTGTCAAAGCGGAAACAGATTTTATTGTGCAAGGTCAGGAATAGTGGGAAGCATTTGATCTCCTCAACTCGGGTTGAGGGTGTTTACAGTCACGAGGCGTGAACCCCTGACCCTCAGGTTCACACAGCAACGCCTTAAGTCCTACAGCAAACTACTGCAGATCGCAAACTTTGATTTGAGAGGCGGGGTCCTCGGAAACTCAGTTATCCGCTTCATTAGGTATACAACGGGACTCACAATATCCCCAAGTGTCGCCCGCCGCTTGCTCTGGCTGACGTAATTGCGCACTCTGCTAGGGTTAGTATCCCAGAGAATGACAATCCAAACAAGAGGAGTAAACAGTTCTCATCCCAGCATGGAGACTTCACTACTGATATTATATAAGTTTACCAACCTAGTAACTGTTATTAGAGAAATACCAGGGAACAATATTCGAATGTTTATACTTGGAATGGTTAGGTTCACTATCCATGTTCTATAGGAAGAGGTGGGTGAGTCTATCACGCGATGACAACAAGACTGCGCTCAGGTATTATCAGGTACAGATAAAAAGCGAATGCGTACCATATTGTTTTTATAACGAGGGCATGATTAAATAAATTATCATGACTTATATTCTACATAAATAGTGACCAGTGATGATTTTGAATGTAAATAAATTGTCCTGTTAACATCTTCGTGTAGACTGCAGTAGATGCATTCGATGGATTTTATATCTCTCTCTCTTTATGGCAGTGCAGATTCTTAGAAGTCTTGTAGATAAACTACTGCCTTTAGTAGTTTAATTTGTATCCTTCATCCCTGTTTGAAATATCTGATCAGTAAATAGACACTGATCTTTCAATTCTTGTTACTGTTGAGGCATGTGTCGTGATAGCGAAAATCTATTTTGCTCTAAGATACGCTGTATATCCAATCAATATCAGGGGAAATGGCATAAACTTGCTCTGATTGCCTGTGATTCTACAGATTTCTTGCTACTTTTAAAAAATTAACCCTTATATTTAAATTAAATTACAGTAAGTTAACAGAATTGTTACAAAACCGTAGGGTTTTCAGGAGGTTGAGGATCCCTGATAGTGACATCGGCAAAGGAGGGAAGTGTTACAAGGAAATAATATTGATGTGTTAGAAACGAGGTAAGGTAAAAGGAAATCACGTTCAATTTTAAGAAGGGACTACGGCCAACTAATAGTAGTGTTTCTGATAAAAATTATGTAAAAATCTGAGAAACATAATAAATATGATTAAACCAAGATCCTTTGAGAGCCTCTTTTACTGTTCCCAGATCCTCAAGGGTTTCGCGCACCAGAGGCTGGGAACCGCTGATCTAGTGTAATAAATAGGGACCGGATTTTTAGGTTTTTAAAAACACTGTTTTAGGTTTTCCATTAGGTGAAATAGTTTTTTTTAGGTTTTTTGTCCAAAATATCGTTTTTGGGTAGAATAATTGGTTTAATGAATTTGAATGTGCTACATAGGATTCAATACATAATACTTGTAAAGTTTAACTTAACAAAATTGAATTAAATTTGTGTAAACTTGCTTTAGGGCAATATTAAGGAATTGAAGAAAGAAAGTACAGTATAAACAATCAAAAGAAGCAGTGAAAATAAGAGTGTTTCACATATCCTGGTTACAGTATATCACTAAATATCTTTCAAGATTTTCAACTGTGAAGTTCTTCCTGTTATCTCTTAGAATACATTTGAAGGCAGAAAATGTCCTTTCAACCTCACATGACATCAACAATGGTTGTTCGTACGAATATTTTAAAAGGAATACGCAGGTACTCCGAGGTACTCTTACACTTCCTCTCTTGATACTGTCATCCTAGACGACATTGAGTTGAACGAAACGCTGTTGGTATTAATTTCAACCCGACAAAAATTGTCTCTCCGCAAAATTTCTCAACTGACAAACAAAAAAGGCAAAAAAGTAGCCTAAATTAGATATTTTAGGTTTTTTATCCCGTTTAGGTACATTTAGGTTTTTGTACCCCATTTAGGTATTTTTAGGTGCCACAGAATTAATGTGGGTGAATCCTATGGGCATGATTCGAAAAAGTGTGTGATCGCTTTTTGTTTTGGAAGAAAGGGAAAAAATAGGTAAAAACCTAAGAATCCGGTCCCTAGTAATAAGGGACTGCGGGAGCTTACAAAAGATCAGAAATTGAACTTTAGTAGTCAGTGAACAGAACTGTTCCCAAGCGAACTGATGAACTGGATCACAGAGGGCGTCGAACTCCTTGCAAGATGCAGCAGGTAGTGGATGGAATTTGCATAAAACTTGTAATTACGCTGGCCACATTTGAAGCTAATTATGTGAGTAAGCTAGGGAATACTAACGAGCTGGGCACGATGGGTTGCCTACCTAAGTGATTGTAACTTCTTGTTTGCCGCAAAGCGTATGCTACATAAATGAAAGGGGAAAAGCCTTTTCTCGTCTAATATAAGAAAATTGACGGACTACTATAATACTTCACTAAGCAGATGTGCTCCCTCAGCTTACCGGAAAATAGTGATTTTACATTAGCAATGTGTCCACTGCTGTGGCGTAGGGGATGCGTTCGCTCCTCTCACCCAGTTCAAATCCTGGTCGGGAGAAGTTACCTAGGTGGGGGTTTTCCGGGGTTTTTCCTCACCTGTGAGACAAATGTCGGGTAACTTGAGGCCCCTGTGGTCCCCGGATATCATCTATCCGTCATTATCATCTTCATCCCATCCTCACCTTGTTTGGAGTGTGTGTGTGTATGAAAGGTGTGTCTCGTCATATGTGTTCATGTTGTCTCGGGGGTGGCCCCGGCATTGGGCTGATCACTCATCCGGGGAGGTCCTTGTCTGGTGAAAAAAGTATGTATGTGATCCATAGATAATCCCTCTCCCGACAGGTCGCGGCCCAGTAAGGCCCGGGCGGCTTGGGTCGCCTAAATGTCCCTAACTGGGAGAGGTAAAAAACTAAGGTAAGAGAGAGAGAGAGAGAGAGAGAGAGAGAGAGAGAGAGAGAGAGAGAGAGAGAGAGAGAGAGACAGAGAGAGAGAGACAGAGAGAGAGAGAGATAGAGAGAGATTCACAATGTTGTAATAACCGAATACTGCGGAATAAATAAGATGATCGGCTAAACACTCGATTTTCTCCTGTTGCTTTCAATGTCGGGTCCACTCAGCCCTATGCAAAGTGGTACCTGAGTAAGTCAACTTTTACGTAAAGTTCCTGTGAGTAAAAGATGACGAAGGGCACAGTACTGCCAAACGATTGCAAAGCCAGAGGCGAATTTTAGATATTAACATTTGAATGTAGGGCAAGACAGGGTGACGCGCCGCACTTTTCTTGAAATTCGTCTACCTCAAAACAGGATTGAATATTTTGAAAACTCTTTTTGAGATTCCAAGCTATGATCTTCCCTGCCTATATTTCAGCAAAGGAAATATTTATAACATAATAATTAAACGTGTAAATACAATTACTAAATTGAAAGGCAAAGCGGGAGAGATGCCGCTTTACAGGGTGCTATGCCGCACGCATGGGAGACATGCCGCATTCATAATAACAGTCTAAATATACATCAAAGGCACGTATAAAACAAAAGAGAACCTATCTGCTCAATCTCTGGACATGGGTGACTAGCCTTTTTTCATTTTCTGTACCAAATATTCCTTCAGGCCCAAGTGAGGGTTTCCCAATTTCCTGTGTCCATGCGCCTACAAATACTCCTCTCTGGCATATTATAGCAACGTTCGGCTTCCCGAAAGGAAATTTCCCCTGCCTTAATTCGCCGAACAGCTTCTTGTAGGCCACTGTCACTCCATAGGCCACGATGTTTAGCTCCCTCCCTTTCCCCATACCTTGTTGGCATGCTTATTGCTGAAAAGAACAGAAAAAATAATTTTGGGGGGTAATTATACTGCAAGACATTGTGCGGCGTGTCACCCTTGAAAGCTGTGCGGCATGTGACCCAAAAATCAGGGACACGCGCCGCACTCATCTGTAGAGCTTATTGTTATTGTTGTTATGGCGAACTTCACTCAAAATATCTTTACAACCTCTAAATAGTCTATTAAAAGTAGTACACGCAGAAAAAATGGAACAAATACAGATCAGGAAAGAATAAAGTAATGAGTCCAAAAAAGTTTCGCAGTGAAACTAGTGCACTTACCTGATAAATGCCGCTATAACAATGACATAAACACCGCAAACAATGAAGACACGTGATCCAGTTACTCTAGGGAGGGAACTGGAGATGGTATCACGACAATTAGCGGTACTTAGCGTCAAATGTTCGAGTTAGAGAGGGTGCGGCATCTATCCCGGTGCGGCGCGTCACCCGGTCTTGCCCTATTATTGTTATTATTATGTGCCAGTATGGTACTTTATAAGATTGTGTAGGGGACGGGAAATGTCTGTCCGTCTGTCCGTGTGTCTGTACGCGCGATAACTCAAATACGTTACATCGGATTTTCATGAAACTTGGTATACCCATTTATAACGTCCATGGGAAGAAGCCTATTGATATTGAACCAAAGCGGTTGACCGGTACCGGTGTAATGCGCAATTTAGGGCCTATTTTAATGGTAATATATTTGAAAGAATTTATCAAATGCAAATTAGTTATCATTACAACATTAGGTTTTACGGTATTCATATACGGCTTTGTAAATTGCAATAGAGTTAGCTATGACAAATAACACTATTATTTCACATATGCTTATCAAACGCGACTGTTAAACTGAACAAGGTGGCCGAGATAGAAATGTCTTAGACTCGCATTCTGGAGGTACCTAGTTCAAAGCCGGCCAATCTGACATATATAAGTTATATATATATATATATATATTGTATTTTTATGTGAATGTGCGAGTGTCAAGATATCTCAATTCTGTGTAGTTCTGCTGATGCTGGATGATGTTAATCTGATTTTAAAAAAAATCTAGACCTTTGTACTTCTGTAAGTCCTGCTTAATTAATCAATTTGGAGCTTAACTCGGAAATCGATTTAAAAAAATACTTAATTTTCTGCATATCATAATTGCAATTATAACTGATTAAACAAAATCATTCTTGCACTTAAAAACATCAATTTACCTGATTTTATTATTATTATTATTATTATTATTATTATTATTATTACTATTATTACGATCCTTATGGATCAAACTTTCATTACCCCGGTTTGATTTGTGCTATTGTGGCCTTTTAAATGACAACACATGCCGGCAATTCTAGGAAGCGTGTCATTTAAAAGTCCAATAGCCTATATGTGACATTGCATTCTGTCTTCGTAATTATTTTTTAAATTGCAACTACATTAAATGCTGTAGACCTATAGCATTTGAAGTTAAAGTGAGGGGGGAGAGAGGTATCGGGATCGCTGGGATATGAACATGAAATATGAATCATATGCTTTAACAAGAAAACTTTAAAATGCAATTAACCCGTTTTCATTTTTTCAGAATTTCAATCTAAATACGATTTTCATCGTAGATGACTTTCTATTAAACTTTAATAAAAATGTCAGCATAGATAAAACAACCAATGAAAGAACGACATTATAATTTTAAATGTAATGCTAATTTCTTTAATTATAACGCATTATAATTGAATATAGGACAGTGAAACAAAATCATGGTGAAGCCTAAACATTCATATTTACCATGCCTATAATACTAATAAGTAATTTTGTAGAAATGTTCTTTCTGCGTTATGTCATATGTGAAACACTTAAGATTAAGCAAAATATACTAATAGTATCTTTCAATATAATATAATATACGAATTATCATCCAGTTATTTAATTAGACATCTAAGAGACTGCTAGATCCATTCATAGGAATAAGTTCTGCAATTTTTTTTTGCAATGTAGATTGAGAATTTTCAGGCGTTGTTGAATAAAATGGACCATTTTTTAAAAAGAAAATACATCTAATACGCTAATCCGAACCCCGATATTCCGAAAATCCGCCTATTCCGAACAGAATTTAGAAAAAATACCGAATTTTTAAACTTAAAAACAGGAGATATTAAAAAGACGTCCATGAAAAAACGTACATTATTGATATACAAAGAAGTTAAATAGAGACATACATAGAGCCTAAGCTTGATGAAAACGCCTGAAACCAAACTGGGCTGAAAGCTGGCACTTAATTAAGTCAATACATTGATATTATTCATGAAATCCGCCTATTCCGAATTCCTGCTAAACCGAACGGTGTTCGGTCCCAATTAGTTCGGAATAGCGGGACTTTACTGTATTGGAAAATAGTATGAATTTTACTAGAGGGATCTTAAAGGCACGATGTTCATAGTAGGGATAAAATGTATAAACATATTTATCTTCGACTTGGCACAAGAATCGAGAAATGTGAACAATGTGGCGATAGTTTATAAAATACGAAAAATCATAATATAACTTAGGTAGTGCTACCTATCCAATCCAAATATAGGAAGACCGTTAAAAAAGAGGAAGACTACCACCAGCAGTGAATGCTTTTCGAGTAGTACATCCAAATTTTATTAACTGAAAGTCCCAAATTGTAAGAAGAATGCAAATGTCTGCTTGATGTAGTATGGACCATAACCTTGGGTCTTCCAACATGCCATTGCGAGTGATGGGACAATAAAGACTGCTGTTACTTCTGACACTCCACATGGACACAATGTATTACAGACGTAAGAGAGTTAATGCACCCATCAGCCAAGTGACGGACTGAGTGGGCCTAGAGATCATCCCACATGCTTGTCGGTAATTAATAAGTTTCCAGCACCTCGGGTCGTTCAACCACCTCCTAGTCAGACCAAACTTAAAAGACATATCGAGTCAGTGATTTCTCTATTTTTTTTTTTAATTTCTCACACAATGCACAATTTCATTATGTAAACAATAAGAAAGGTACAGAACTTACTAATACAATTCTTACAATTTCAATTTCTGTACACCTATACAAAACACACCTAGTATATTTAATAAATACAATAAAATACAACAATAATTAGAGAAAATACATACAAAATCAATGTTAGTTAATGAAGCTATTCCTAAGTTACAATTACAATTCCGGGGTGCGCGGGCAAAGAGAGTTAAGTCCACCATCCTAACAAAAATTGAGATATGTCCATAGAGTTATAGATAAAAATGTTCCCTACTCATATTATTTAAAATTAGTTGATATTCCATTTCTAAATCTTTTTTCCACACCATTGTAAGTCACTGCTATGTCTATTTCCACAACACTCATGAAACTATGTAAACGTTGACAGATTAGTTGGTAACATTAAGTCCAGTAAGTCATATTCAAAATTATACGGTAGTTATGGATGTGTGCCTCATGGGTTTATCCATCTCTAAAGCTATGTTGGGCTGGTATAGTGTGTTAAGTCACTCTAATTCTCAGTAACAAGAAATTGGACTTAACTCTCTTTGCCCGCGCACCCCGGAATTTATTAAATCGGAAGTTGTATTGATTACTATTACTCGTATTATAAATATTGTCTCCGAATGAGCATTGCTCGTGATCGGAAACTTTTGATGCGAATGTAACTAGTTTCCAGAACAAATTCTAAAATTACATACGCAAAATTTAGGCATAAAACATAGGAAACATAAATAATTAATGTTTAAGGCAAGTAATAAACTGAAGCAGTTGGATCAAGGGAGAGAAATAAGAAACCGAAAAACCAAGCGTAATGAGGCATTTAGGCACGTACAGGTCCAGAAAAATTACTCACATGTCTTAATTTTCTCCCAACTATAAGGGTAGTAGGTTATCAAAAGACAGAAGAACATCGAATTTTAGTTTTAACACATACGTACACTTCTAGAGGTTGCAATTTCTTACTCGCGTAATGATAAAATTCTGAATCAGGTCTGATTTTCTTTCTCTCATCAGTCATAGTTATTTATAGAAAGTGGCGATAGCATGGTTTTTCATGTCGCAGCGGAAAAAGCGGCAAGAAATATATTGAATCACTATTAAACCACCATACAATAAAATCGCATTTTCCCCAGCATTTTTGGTAGTCGGTCTAGGTGCGTGCCTAAATGTCACAGTCCAATGTCTATTCATATACAAACAAGAACACAACTAACATAGGAAAAAAATTCGGGCCACCGGTGAGGTTACAGTTTTAAGTATTAGTATAAATATAAAAAGGTGTTGAATTTGTTAATATCTGTAATAAATATAAACAAATAGTATCACTGGATTAGGCCTATAGAGTCTAAATTGAATTTTGATTTATTCAATGACTAATTTAGACGTTCATTTCCTTAGACTAGGTCTATTGTTTACAGGCTCCGTATTAAGTTAGCCTATAGTCGTTTATGAATAGAAATCTTATTCGCATCACTGAAAGAAGAGGTAATATGTCCAAAGGTCATCGAAAGTCTTAAAGATTGTTTGCCTGGACAACACGACATTTAAATCTAACCTACCACTTCTCCCCATAAATAGATATATCAAATTATTAAGGTTTTATTAATTTATGTGACTGGTAATAATAACATTAGACTTAAAAGATATTTAGTCCTATTATTTTCTAACTGATTATGACGATAATATCTGGTTGTGATAATAAACAGATACAATTTTTGTTTGTGATTCTAGCTTCAATACAAAATAATCAAAAGCAAATCTTTTAATTCCAATGCTGGAGATTACCATTTAGAAGTCTACGATTGTGAACACAGTACAGATCAATAAAAAAAATATTTTTTCTGCGTTTCATCTCACCCTTTTCCTAAACAATTATCTGAAAACTGAGCTTCCACACTCTAAAATCATACATCCACCGCTGAGATTATACTTCTGTAACACATTACAACAACTGTGTCCAAATTAACCAAAACCCCTGTATGGGCGGTGCTGCACGGGGTCCATGGGTAAGGGGGCCGCAAGGGAGCAACTTACTTGATCAAATTAATTACACCTTTCGGTACAATTATTATATTGAAAGAACATTTATAATACTGTACTGGTGAATTTTGAATAAATTTTCATAAGTCAAATTAAAATGTATAAACCCCACCACTGAACAATCCCGAATACCTTAAGTGAATTAATGCAGTCCCCGAATTAATAGGTGCTAAAATAAAATTTAACACGATTTTTTATTTGCTTTAAGTATAGTTAGTGTATGTTTGTAAATATCTAACAGTTATCTACAGAAGTTATGTTACTGTTGAAAAGGGATTCCGAAAATATTTTCTTTTATTATGAGGGGGTCCATCATAACAGTCTGCAAGGAATTTTGTGACAGAAATTAGTTTTATATTTAAATATTCTCTTAGTTTTATATTTTTTTGGATTATTCCCATATTTTACACAGCAATATTATTGGAAATTGGGGAAAAAATGTATTTCAGACATTGCACCGGTGCATTGCAGATTTCGTTTTAAAAATTTGGGAAAGAAACACCATGTCCAAGGGGGATGAAGAAATATTTATTGGTATAGAAATAAAAATATTCGTAACTTTATCAAATAATAAACACGTGTAACTGATTACTTGTTAAACGAATCTCTACGGAGATTGGCATGACAGTATCGCTTTTCAAGTCTGTTGGGCATATGTTTACCTGTGTGAAGTATGGGGGTAGAACACACCGCTGGTCGTCCAATCGACTGCTCTGAACTCGTTCCAGCAGTTCAAACAGGTCCTGAGTAGCATTCTGAAACAAAACAATATATTGTTAACATCTATTGCTTCCCATTAACATATATATATATATATATATATATATATATAGATTGACTGACTGACTTAATGACAGAGAATCAACGCAGAGCCTAAACTATAATAGGTAGGGACTTGGAATTTTTATAGTACCTTCGTTTCATAATGTAAGTGCTCACTAAGAAAGGATTTTGCAAAATTTTGATTTTAAATGCCAAAAAATAAATGTTTTTGCTGTGTACAAGCGATGGGATGCAAAATTCTACATTCTCTATGAGCCATAAAAAACTATACGAAGCGTTTTCTGAGGGAATAGTTTGAGTGCGATAAGTCGTTCTTCCTATTTCAAATTCTAAATACCTATATAATGACCTATAATTTAAAATCGAAAGTCCTTCATAAGAAAATTTCCAATTACAAAATAAAAAATCCGGGCGACGCTGGGCCTTTTATGCTAGTCTTCAATAAAACTATTCATTTACGACTCCTAAAGTAGGAGGGAATCCTTTCAGGATAGATGCCTTAATGAAGGATGCTAATTGGACGCAAGCAAATATAAATCCGAGAAGTATTTTTTAAGTTAAAATACTTTTTTCCCTTAACTCTCCTTATTATATATAGGAAATACAAATGACTGTGAAAAATACGGAGTCCTGAAATATTATGCTTCTCCTAAAGCTAATTCTTGCAGTGTGCTCGAGTACAAAGCAGATCCGGTAAGTATAGGCCTATCCTGTATATTGCACACAGTAAAATCAATTTCACGGCTCAAATATTGATTAAAAAATGATACATCTTAAATTTCGAGAGTTTATAATTGAATTTCATATGTTATCATCAGGGCCCGGATTCTGATGACCTAAAGTTGTTTAAAAAATGACCTATAAAATGACTCTGCATTTTAAAGAAAATGACTTAATAATTACAAAGAATGACCTAAAAACTGATATTTTATTTATAAAAATTATTATTACGCACGCAAAGATATAGACTAATTTGTACATAATTCTAAAAACTGTAAATGTAGAAAGGATATTGTAGGTCTAAAAACTTTGTTCTTGATTGGAACATTTGAGAAGAAAAATAAGAAAATTGTTTTTAAAGTAGATTCTACAAAAATGTTGGATTATAGTAACCTAGTGATTTATTTAAAGTAAATGCATAAAAATGACAAAATAAGGAAGCAAATGACACGAAAATGACAAAATAATGACGTAAAATTGAAATAAATGCCCTAAAAATATAAAATTGGATAAAATGACAAAAAATGACATAATAAAAATGCATTTCTATAATCTAGAGGCCACGATTAGCATTTATCTACAAGTTGGCAATGTCTAGGCAGCATCAATAAAAAGATGACATCTCATCAGAATCCGGGCCCTGGTTATCATCGCTAAAAATGCTGTTTTATGTACCTAAAATAGGCTCTAAAAATTGGAAAATAGGTTCTAAAAATCGTAAAATAGTCTCTTATAAAATCGTTAAGTTGCCAATGTTCTGAAATATCTCAATTGCAATGCAGAATATTATATTTATTGAAGTCACCATTAATCAATAATCATGATAAAACTCAGATATAGACCTATGGTACTCAGAATTATATAGACCTATTACTAGGCCCTGCATTACTACCATAACAGCGAAAACATAATCCCTGCGCCCAGAAGCTACGCACGTTAGCATATTCAACCCCTTGTATCCCTCAGTGATTCAGAGAACTACGTTTTTTGTTTTTTTCTACTGGGTGTGTTGGCCGGGAGTAAAACACTACATTTTTTGGGGAATTTTTCTACTGAAGACGAAACATTTCCTTACTATTTAACCACGTCACAAATGTGTAATGTACTGCACATTCCGAGCTAAAAATTTAGTACGAACTGAAAATAAATGCTAGAATTTATAGCAAAAATATACTTATTTTGAACTTTAGAGGAAAAACAAGCAAAAAGGCAATATTAGGCTCTAACGTAAAAATATGCTGTTTTAGGTCCTATAAAAGTATCAGTTTTAGGCATAGTCACTTATGAAACATGGATATACAAGTTTTCGTCCATAGGCTATATCACTTAAGGCAGCGATTCTCAACCTGTGGGGCGCGACCCCTGGGGGGGGGGGCGAGCAGACTAGAGGTGGGGCGCGAGAATATCCAAGAGAAAATATTATTTTAAGAAATTATTAACTGACAGAAAAACATACACATAGAAAACAAAATACATTTCGACATATTAAAAAAAGTAAAACAACTTACTAAATAAAAACTCACTTTATCAAAACATACTAAATTTAAAACAAATTAAATAATTATTAGTGACTTCCTTGGGCATGTCTTGCAGAGCAAAGATTTTCGAAGGAAGGCTCAATATTAGAAATAGCTACTCTCAGTTCTGTTTCTATATTTAGCCGAGATCTATATTTTGTCTTTAACGAAGCCAAAGCAGAAAATCCAGTTTCACAAAGGAAGGATGTTTAAAATGGAAATAGAATGCGAAATGCTCTGGTTTTTAGTGCAGAAAAATCATCATCTACTGCTGCCCAAAATTCAAATAGTGATTTATCACTAAATTGTTTTTGGTTTCGCCACTTGTCGTGAAGTCTATGAACTTTTCTTCTTCATCAATTGAAAGTCCTTCGGGAGTCTTATGAAATGGATCCCTCACCCACTCGCAACTTTCTATCAAGTTATCGTCTGCAAGAAAATACTTCTTAAAATTATTTTCTAACGTGGCTAAATGATTTTCAATGGTTACAAAAACAACTTTTACATGTTCTTCTTCAACCTTGTAAGTTTTAATACAATCATCCACATTTGCAAATATTGTTAGGATTTTTGCTTTAAATTTCTGCTCCACAAATCCAATTTTCTGCAAAAAACATTAACTTTATCACTCGTATCCAACATATGTGTATTTGCTCCTTGGAGTTGAAGGTTCAAGATATTTAATTTCTCGAATATGTCGACCAAGTAGCTTAATTTCATCACAAATAAACCATCGCGAAAATTCTGGGCTTCCGGTCTGTTTTCTTCTTCTAGAAAAATTGCGATTTCTTCTCTTAATTCATAAACACGTTGTAAAAATTTCCCACGTGATAACCATCTTGACTCGCAGTAAAATAATAACTGTGAATGCGCCGAACCCATGTCTTTACAAAGTGCGGAAAAGATTCTCGATTTCAGGGGCCTCCAAAATACTCAGAATGCATTATTGTTGTATACATTTTATTGTAAGTGGGGGGGGGGGCGATGAAAATTATGATTGAAAACTGGGCCGCGAATACTGAAAGGTTGAAAAACACTGACTTAAGGATTAAAATAGGTTTTTACCTAAAATCCGTAATGTAGACATAATACAATTTTTGCAGATCAAGTGCCTACACAGAGCTTAAATTATATATTAATATAGCCAATGTAGTAAATTCGTCATTGAGCTCTGAGCTATAAATCAACAAGAAAAATTTCAATAGCAAACCTGGTTTTCATTAATGTCTGTCCTAGCATAACAATAAAAATCTTCATATTGCACATAAAACATTCTATTAATTTCATTTCTTTACTTTCATACAATTTTTGAAATGACGCATTTATAAATCTGTAGCTGAGAAAAGGTGTCAAATTTTGACCAAATAGTCAACTACGGAATTGTATAATTCTAACATCAGTCGAGTGTTCGTATTTTATTCTCTACAGTCTGCACTACAACTTGTGAAGAATCCCCAAGGACTGGTTTCGTATAACAAGGCCACACGAAACATAAGTTAATAGCAAAAATTCAAATTAATGTGCCCATTAAACCAATATCATATTATTAACCAACATGCCTATGCAAAACAGCACCAATTTCCAATGTAAGTAAAGAAATAGTCCTGGGCGAACAGATTATAGTACCTAGTTAATTTGTCCATGTCTCCTATTACTTATTCCCGGTTTCTACAAACTAGTGAATTACCTATGGGTAAATTATCCATGGACAAATTAGTTCCATTTAACCTACAATGATATAATGAGCAAGGCCTTGGAGTTGTACAGTTAATTTAATTCAGAAGGCTTTGATTCTCATTGTTTAAATATTACTATTGATCCTATGAAAGGTTAAATTTTATCCAGCCATCCATGAAAGGATAAATTAACCCGAAGATTACCCTTGGAAAGATCTAGTCCGAGTTTGTAGGAACATTTTTTCTGTTATTTTCATATTTACCCAGAGGACATTTATCTAGAAACTCGACACAAGTGTATGTGATTGCTATCTTTAAATTATTTGTGTTGGTGTGGTGTTATTTTTGTGTAAATTCTGTCCATTGGATAATTTACCCATAGGTAATTCGCGAGTTTATAGAAACCGGCCAGGTGATCTAATTAATCCATTCAGTTTTGAACATCCTATGTCTAATTTACTTGTGTTTCAACATATTACTCAATGTTTATATTTAATTCAGAATTATTATTAAGTGTTATATTATACTTGGATTACAACATTTTGCTTTCCATCTGCCTCTATCCTCCCCACCCTTTTCCAGTACCGGACTTTGTTTTATCCTTTAAATCGTCTAGCAGCTGGATAATTCTTCTTCCAAGACCTGGAGTTCCTTCCATTTTCCTTTGATGAGGTCATGCAGTAGACAATTACTTCTCAAAATGTGACCTATTCAGTTTGCTTTCTTTAAAAAAAAAAAAAAAAAATTGAGTTCAGGATTGCTCCAATCTTTTCCACTCTTCTAAGGGCTTCTTCTTATTTTGTTCATCCATTTCATTTTCCCATTATTCTCAATCACCATTTTTCAAAACTTCTCAGGTATTTCTTTTCCATTTTTCTAGTGACCATGTTCCCGGCTCGTATGCTCCGGATGTAGTACGTTATCATGCTCTTCTTCAAATCAAAGTTGAAATCACCAGTCAAGAGTGGTCTCTTTAGAAGGAATACTGTCTTGGCCATGGCAATCCGTGTTATGGTTTCATTGGTGCATCCTTGTCATTAGACTTAATACATTATAGGCATTTATAAAAATGCAATATAGTTTAAGCACAATAACGAAATAAACAAATAAATAATATGATACAAACTGAAGATAAAAAAATGTATAGGCCTAATATTCTACGAGCAATAGAAAAAGAGAAATTGCTATTTATTATTCTTTTATATAAGTCAACGACCAGTGAGTACAGTCCTACATGTTAGAAAGAAACCTGCGTGGAACGAAGCTGTGATTGCAGCAGCATGCGCAGGTTCGTTCCGCGCAGGTTTCTTTCTAGCTTGTAGACTACGAGTAGGACAATCACTATTACAATTGCCGGGATCTATAACTGTATATGGAATCCTAACGACGATGGTCTCCTGTATGCATCAACTAATTATTTACAGTACGTGTCAGAAATGTACAGCGGTCACCCATCCATGCTAAACACATTGATAGTAGGGTAATAGACTACTTGTAAACAGGTGATTTGAATGTTGACACGTTTTAACTATGAATTATACTGTATGGAGATAAATCTGTTATTAAAAAATAGAACTCCACAATCTCTCGCTTCATTCTTCCCTCTCCCAATCCTTCTTTCATTCCTCGATTTATCTGCTTCTCTTCCACAATCTCTATCTGACGTTCAATTTCTCGCCCATTCAGTCGTACCCTCTAGCCTCCCAATCTCTTCGCAATCTCTGGCTTTCGTGCCTCTTTTCCTCTGTTCCTTTCGAAGAAGATTGACAAACAAAGGTGACTGGAAGGGAGGAATTGAAAGGAGATAAAGTACGAAAGAAAGGAGAAAGGGATTTATAAGGGTTGGGCAGAGAGTAATAGAAAGATATCTACAAAGAAAATATGGTATGTTTTTTGTCAGGTGGCATACAAGGTAAATACATCATCAACCAGTGTAACGTTTTAACCGAATTAGTTTAACATTTCAATTTTTCAGAATCAAATAAAAAATATATGATCAGTAAGGAATTCTTCCATTGCAGTTTGTTACAAAATATAGTGCTTAAATCTTTATACGTAAAATAGTAGTAATCAAACGTATTCTAATAATATTGTATTACGTTTCTTTGAAGATGTGTATTCCTATAGGACAAGGAAGAAATAAAATATTCTTGTAATTCATTCACTATTGGTTACTTACTGACTAAGGGGTTAAATATTATCTGGAAAAGTTTTTAATGAAATTCCACAAGAAATAAGGACTGTGAAAATTTAAAATACTGTCAAAAAAAGTTTAAGATTTTTCTGTTAAATGAATGGTGTAAACGAATTTTTGGCGACTTTAGATTAATATTGCTATAAATAAAAAACATATAGGTAAGTTTGAGTGTAGGCAACATCAAAGTAGTAATAGTATTTTTTCGTTCCCCTTCAAATCTTCTCTCACCAATTCCTGATTGCATGGGATATGAACAAACATATATTACGAACTGGTACCTGAATATATTACGAAGTTACTTCAAGAAAGTGCTCATAAAGTTGATGAGACCGGTGTTAACAGCATGTTTTTGCATTGAAATATTACTTGCCATTTTGTACGTCATCACAGTTGTTATGCTATGGTAGATACTTTTTTCGACGTGTATTCCTTAATGAGTTCGCACAAAAACAACGGACTGACAAATCTGTGAGCAAGTGAGAGACACGTTGCGAGGACAAACACATACTTATAATAATTGCACAAGTGACAATGATGTACTTCGTAATCAGTCTAAATCTCTGTTGAGATGTGTGCTACATGGAAACCTACTTTTGGCTTATGAGCCTACTAAAGCAAAATTTCGCGACGTTGTAACAAAAATACTCCTCACTTTTAGCACTGGCTATTCTCTTGGCTGAGGCGTAGCGAGATTCAATTACAATCGCTAAGGGTTTTTTTTATTTTTTTTATTTTTTATTTTAAAAAAATCATCCATAGGCCAAATTATTGAATAATTCCTCTGGCGCTTAAATCTCGGATTAATCCGCCGTCATTTTAACACAATGTTTATGCCTCCAGGAGACCATCCTGAGTGTCTTCTTGGGCAAAAACAGGTCCTCGAGGAAAATTACAGATTTTTTCATGCTTCATTTTTCTCATCTCTTTTAGGATTTTCTCGTAGGTACCGGTACATGCTTTAAAGCAAGATATGATCCAAGGTAACATGTACTTTAGTAATATTTTTCTTCTTCTTCTTCCTCTACAAGGTTTGGGAGTTATCCCGTTCCGCGCCAAAAGTAATCCTTTTTTAAAATTGGTCTTTCCATCTGGTCCTCGGCCGTCCTATATCCCGTCTTCCCTTTGGGTTGTATAAAATAGATTGCTTCGGTAGTCTGTCAGACGGCATTCTATTGACATGTTCATGCCAATTCTTTTGATATTTATCTACCTCTTCCACCATACTTCTTTCTAGGCCCAGTTATTTTCTTATGTCTTCACTTCTTACTCTTTCTCTAAGGGTTACTCCCTGTAGCCTTCTCATAAATCTAATTTCTGAGCTTTCAATTTTATTTTTTTATTTATTTATTATTATTATTATTTTTTCTTTCTTTCTTCTTCTCGCTACTAGCCTATACAATAATATCGGTTTCGAAACTATATTATGTAACCTGAGTTTAACCTCCTTCCTCATTGACTTTCCTAAGTACCTTTAGTAATATTGTAATTGTTAATTAATAATTCATTGTGACCTAGTTTGGGTCTCTAAAAGAATTATTTTAATATATGTAATAGTAAAAATCATTATTTTTCTATTTATTTGAATATTAAGTTACTTTCTTCTTCTTCTAAAAATTGAAGAATCATTAGAATAGTGATATATAATGGTGTACACGAATTTACATAAGAAACATTCAAGTTTGCAACGAGAAAGTATTATACAGTAATATAAGTTCGTTGACTTACGCACATTGTTGTTTGTTAATTAGTGATTGGTTTGATAAAGTACAGTTCTCGCATCTGACAGCCGTGAGAAGAAATACCCATTCATTCTTAGTGATTAATCGCTCGCCATTCATCTAAATGACGCCCCCCGTCAATATGGAGCTGCTGGTTGTGTTGCCTAACCATCTGGCGCTACCTCTCTGCATAATCATTTTAAAGCAAGTTCAAAAACTTATACTTTACGAATCCCATGGGCTATGACGGCACGGTACTAATACTCCTCGTAGGAAAGAAGAACGTGCGGGTAAAACAGTAAACATTCCCATTTTACTCCCACGAAATTTACCAAAAAGTAGAGCAAGTTTTTACAATGTCGGGGGGAAAGGAAGCAGTTGTAATCCGATGCCGACCAACTTGGTTGAGTTTTCATGATTATTTGCAGAATCCTATAAAGTAAACGTCGGGATATTAAGTTTACTTGTCATCATCATCAAATATATAATTTAAATATCCTCGATCACATAATTATCACTAGGGGGGCGGATTTCTATGACCTAAAAACTAGGATATATGCATGCATTTATGACCTAAAAACATTAAAATATGACCAATAAAATTTAAAATATGACTTTACCACTTACACATTGCGTATATTTTTTTAAAGTTTCATTAAAATTCATTTTATTAAAATATAATTTTAATTATTTAAAATATCTGTAAATTCTCAAAAGTATCATTATAATGCAAAATTTAAAAAATATGATATGAAACTTCAAAATTTCTTTAATATGCATACGGATATGCAAAAAATATGACCTAAACAAGCATGTTCATACTAAATATGCAACAATAGTTGAAAATTTCCTAAATATGCAGTTATATGCACAATAAAAGCCGTTCCATTTTCACCAGGATGCTTGGAATCGGGATTAAATTAGTCGGAAACCTGAAATAATGCAAAGGGGAAAAATATGCCATGTCATAGAAATCCGCCCCCTAATTATCACTATTATCGATGTGTGACCAAGTTTTCCCATTATTGAAAGCTTTCGTCAACACTTGCTTCGCTCCCAACTGCTGGTAGCCGAACCAGCTGACTTCTCCCAAAAGATGGCAGCAAAGCATGCTGACGAAAGCTCGGTAACATTCATCCCATTCAACCAGTTGGAAGCCAGAAAACCCACTATTCATCATCATTATTAACATCATCATCATACACTGATCCTTAAAAAAGATCAATTTCATATTTAATATATTTTGTTATGAATAGTCACCTGGCATTGTGAGGAACTCGTTAGGAGATCTAAGATGTGATTAGTAATACGAGTAATTGGTGTACTTAATGCGCTGATTAGCGAACTATTAAACAAGATCTGAATGTCACTTATCCTATACAGGTGTGTATCGTGAACACAGTGAGACCTAGGTGTTACAGATCCTCCCACACAGTTGCCTATTTTTCGAATAAATATATTTTATATGATGGACACAGTGTGAGCATCGACAAGGTTATGGCATTATCTTAACAGCAACACAATAATTATTATTTCGTTGGAAATAGCACACTTTTTATCCGAAAGGCCTAAGCGATGAATTTTAATAGTAAAGAGTGTTAGACCTATAAGAAGACTAAGGTACAGACAGTACTTCCAACATAATTTAAGGATTTTATTAAAAACAGTGCAGTATAGATAGAAGGCAAGATTAAATTAAAGTTAACTATGCCTAACGATATATTCCAATCCGGCTGACCGTTAATATTTTGATGTTTTGCTGTTGTAAAAAATCACCAATAGGTCAGTAGTCTTCAACCATATTATGTCCCGGTTGATATACTGTTTTTTACTATCTATATTTACGTCCTGGCTTGATAGACATTTAATGTTTTGTTATGTCTACGTCTGGTCAACCAAATAGCCTATTTTAGTTATATTTTTAAAAATGGCAGGCCTACCGGTAGACTTAATAGTAATTTATTCTTGCATCGTGCTTTAAATCAGCCTAGATGAAACAGTAGGGGATTGCAGTGGATTTCTGTTCTAAAGTTTTTGAGTTCGATCCTGGCCTAGGTTGATGGCATTTACGTGTCCGTCCCGCGTCTGTAACTTTACATGCATGTAAAAGAGATAAAATTCCGGCACATGGGCGGTAGTAAAAGACAGGCTAATTACATTCAATCCTCAGTCGCTTATCTTTTCCGGGTGATTGCCCGAGAATTTGTAATTATTACTCTAAACAACTATTTAACAGGCAGGAAATTTAACTTTTGTCACAGTGTTTAACATTGAAAAAAAAAAGTCATGTGTTTCGAATGTGCGTAAGTCTTGATCCAGGAGTGTTCACAATACATAAAATGTATAACTTCTGAGTATTTAATGCAATTTTGGAGATGGTTATGTTATAATGTACTCCTCCATGAGCATTTGTATTATTAGGTCTGATCCCAATAACAGACTCACAGAATGACAAACTGAAGATAAACACTAGTGACGTTTCTGTGCATTAGCTAAATGGATTGGCTCATAGATTATTTACCACCTGAATGTACAGGGTAACTCACATTATAACAATGCTATGCACAACCACGAATACTTAATACACTACTAAGAGATAAGATTTTCTCAGAATTTCCAACATATTCATTCTTACGGGGGAAAAGTGTTCATAACAATTTTCCTTGACGGAAAGAGAAAAATTGCGTTAAATATTATATGAACAAGTTTTCTTCGTTCCCATTTTTCACATTTCTGAGGGATTGCGAAAGGGTTTAGGCTATTATAAGTTTAATATAGATTAAGTATCATGGAAAATGCTTTGCTGGTATATATATATATATATATATATATATATATATATATATATATATATATATATACCGAGTCCATAATGTCCAGTAACACCTTACTTAATTTATTATAGAAGTACAAATGATACAGCTTTCATATATGTCATGTTAAAGAGGAACTCAAATGGTTCTAATTGGATTTTACTGCCAATGCTCGCAGTTCCGCATTCGTCACAGTTGGCGTTTTGTAAAGATGGCGGCTTCCCGGATATTACTGTGACTTCTTTCAATGGAGGATAAATCAAGGATTGTGTAATGTACCACCTTTACCATATAATTTAAAAGAACTGAAGCGCAGGATTGAAGAAGTTGCCACCACTGTAACTGAGGATATGCTCCAAAGAGTATGGCAAGAGTTTGATATGCCGAGTTACTTGCAGTTCCCAGAAAGAGTCATTGTGAAACAAAATATTGAAAACAAAACCATTCTTGAGTTGCACATGGTTCCCATATCGAGTTACTGTGAAATCAAATACTGAAGACAAAACCATTTTAGTTCCTCTTAACATGACATTATAAGGAAAGCTTACAATTTGTATTTTTGTGTAATAAATGTTATAAAGTGTTACCGAACTTTAGGAATATGATGTACATTATTTACCAGCTGGGTCGTTACATAATCTGCTCATAATCATTGATTCAGTTTAGCATTTTCACGGAGAGCATCGTTAGCCATGTCGATTTTTAAAAAATCGAGGAGAACATTAAAGCATGCCATATTCCGCTATTCATGAATCTGATTTCCCTATGTCGTTATTCCCTCATAATTCTATGTTGAAAATATCGTAAATTGAAATACATTGCAGTTTATAAAAGTATATTTTGATAGCTATGAGTAGGTCTATTTAATGTTTGTTCGTACTGCCAATTAGGCCTGTCACTGTCATGGGTGTGACAGTCTTTTTGAGCAGTTATTTTATAAGTCCGAAAATCCACAGGGATGGGACCGTCGTATTTGTGCGCTTCTGCAAGATAGGCCATCGACATAGGCCGGGACCGAACACGCGAACTTGATAATAAAAGCCAGTGCTTCACAGAATATCCGCCCAGATAAACTGATTACAAGCCTGTATATTATATACTTTTATTACTTCTATTTCCCCTATTTATTAAATTATGGAAAATCTGAGAAAAGCTAGGTTTGTTGTAGCAACATTCAGAAACCGTATTCAGAAGCCCGACGTACGTACATATTGTCAGTTCGTAACATCTTTGTCAAAGAACTGACAATGTGCGCATGCCTCTGGCATCCAAAGACAGCTTCTGAATTGCTGCTGCAACAAACCTATTATTTCTGATAGTATAATACAAATCTCTCAAAAGTTGCATATTTTTTCGTATAGAAAACAAGTTACGCGATAAAAAACTTAACTCAGTAGTATTTTTTTGCATTATTTATAAACGGTTTATTAAAATCTACGTATTCTTTCCTGGTAAAACATAGAACAAACATAACGGGGAATTATACGGAAACTACTGAACGTCGACGGTCGAAATAATTTCTCCCCAAATCTTCTAACATAATATTGTTTAGATACCTTATAAGTAGGGGGCGGATTTCTATGACATGTCATATTTTTCCCCTTTGCATTATTTCAGGTTTCCGACTAATTTAAACCCGATTCCAAGCATCCTGGTGAAAATGGAACGGCTCTTATTGTGCATATAACTGCATATTTAGGACATTTTCGACTATTATAGCATATTTAGTATGAATATGCATATTTAAGTAATATTTTTGGCATATTTGTGTGCATATTAAAGAAATTTTGAAGTTTCAAATCATATTTTGTAAATTTTGTATTATAATGATACTTTTTGAGAACTTACAGGTATTTTAAATAATTAACACTATATTTTAATAAAATGTATTGTTATGAAACTTAAACAAAAATATACACAATGTGTAAGTGGTAAAGTCATATTTTAAATTTTATTGGTCATATTATAATGTCTTTTAGGTCATAAATACATGCATATATTCTATTTTTTAGGTCATAGAAATCCGCCCCTACTTATAAGTATTGAGCTTAAGATTGTATAGCTTAGGGGTGAACAAAGCTAGCATATTCTTTTCACAAACTTTGTCAAATCTCATCCAATTAATTTCAGCTGAGCAACTTAAACACTGAACTTTAATGTTTCTGTTTCTTTTAGGAGGAAGAACAGAACAAAAGAAAAACATAAAACAAAACAAAAGAAAATGTAATGATTTCTTTTTTAAATTAAGCTTAACAACGACATGACTGGAACTCGTCATGTTTATTGTTTTCGTTATTCATAGCTGTGGATATCTGAATAGTGTACTTCGGATATCCTAAAATGAATCATAGATGTAAACAGAAATTAAGTGAAGACTGGCGAGGAGGGTTGTAACGAAATCGCATACAGACAGTGAGAGTGGAGCAGGTTTCACCATAGTGTCCTCAGATCGTATCTAACACGGGTGGGCAGAGCAGAGGTGACAGCTCTGTCGTCACGCCATTCATTATGTTAACAACCAGTTCCCTGTTACCTAGTGCCATTTTTGTGCGTAAGGTAAGACCTAGCCCGACAGTTTTTACTTATACGTGTTTGGGTGAGCTATTTTTAACTTATCTTTCCGACTTAATGCGTACTCTAGGCAAGTTTAAACGAATTAAAGCCGACGCTAAACTGTTTACGCTATACTGTTCTGGATTTGTTATAAATGCCTTTTTCTCTCCAAAATTGCACCATAAGGACTTTCATTCCCTCACATCCATTTTCTTACATGTAAAAAAAGATATATGGTGTGTGTGTATATATACATACCGGAAACTAGAGGAAAGAGAAGATTCCATTGATGTTATAGTCCTACAAGTTAGAAAAAAAAGACTTGTGCGGAACAAAGCTGTAATTGCTGCAGGCTCACCGTGGCTCACCGTGGATCGGATTCCATTTAAGCTGTAGCTCCCAGCTACTGGAATTTTAGCTACATTCCGCACAGGCCGCGGAGGTTTGTTTCTAACTTTTAGGACCAAATTAGAGTACCTGGGACTTTTTTTTGGGGGGGGGCGCCTTCCACCCCCGGAGTACCTCAGCCATAGGCTATATCTCCGGTCCAACAACCGATTTCGCATTTGTTCTAAGATCGTCGCGTCGCTATCTCTTGATCATAGAACACAGGGAAAATGAATTGATGAATTGACTTTGGCATTTTATTCATTCAATTTTACTCTTATTCATTTGTCCCTTAACGCGGGGGACATTCACCTTATAGAGTGAGGGAAACCCCCCGAAAACCTCACTCAGATCGGTAGTACCTGGGACCTATAGACTGATGTGAAATCTAACCCGTATGCTTCCTTTGCCTTGAAACAGTCAGAAACGAAAGCAGCGGTTACCCACCCAAGTTCCGCGCCGAGCCAGAGTAGCTTATATGATTGTGTTCTAACGGCTAATCCACATAAGATACAGCTGTTTATAGTGATATATATATATAAGACCCTATTATGTTTTAGTAAATTATATATATATAATTTACTAAAACATAATAGGGTCTTATTACTTCCAAGCTGATCGCGAGGTTAAGCAATGCTAGCTCCGGTGAAATCCTTGATGGATACTGCTTCCTTTACATCTGAAGAGAATAATTTTAACTAAAGAATATGGAAGTCCCACCGTGGATCGGATTCCAGTTAAGCTGTAGCTCCCGGCTACTGGAATAGGCCTAATAGCTTCAGTAGTCATCAGCCCGCAATAGTGGTATCTTCTCTATCCTCTGGGCCTTAGACCGTTCATGACTTCACATGATAGAGCTTCTAAATCATTTCTATTTCTTACCCATTTTACATACTGCTAATTGTTACGGAGAACCAATGTTAAGTATAAAAATGAGCATAAAATTTAATTGAGCATAAAAATGAATTCAATTGATAGTAAATACGATAATCCCTTGCAAACAAAAATTAATAAGTCTATACTACATTTTAATCCGTAGATCTAGATATTCGGCTGTTGAATATATGTAACGAATTAAATGCAATACATTTGCTTTCAGCAATACATTTGCTTTCAGCAATACATTTGCTTTCAGCAATACAATTTTGCCACTTGATACGCTAATGATAATAGTATCTCGTTTACACGAGTGAAATAGGAATGCTGGCACGGCCCTCTTCAAGCCATCATGAGTGCTATTCATAAAGTAACTTTTTTAAATAGCCTACCTCCGCTTTAAATTATAACAACAGAGGTGCCCATAAATATTGGGAAATTTGTATTATTTTCAAAGAGAACAGAAACAGTCGCATGCAACTTGCCAAAAACAGTATACTCGTGCCTTAATAAATGCCAAAAAGGCTCTTTGCGTACTGCACTATTATCAGATTATGCTCAACATTACATTCATTGTTGAGTTTCCGTTCAGGAGGTCCGGGTTCAACCCTCGTGCCCGGTCAATTTGCCTTTTTTTTTTTTTTTTTTTTTTTTTTTTTTTTTTTTTTTTTTTAACTTTACTTTTACTTTTTCCTCAGGAGCATAGCCAAATGCCAGATTTAATATTTACTTGCCATCACCCACCACCGTAACCATTAAAAATAATTATGTCAAAACGAACAATACATTACACTGCAGCACTAGCAACCTCATATGCCTATATGCATCAATAGTTATATGGTTTTCTAAACACCCAAAAATCCTAACACACTATATGACCTCTGCAGTTAACGTGTGCATAAATATAAATGATTTAAAAAATGGGTTCCCATAAGAAATAAACTAAAAAAATGAAACTATTTTAATTTGCCATAGGCGCGGGCTTACCTCAATATTGGAGTCCCACAAAATAGTGTTAGAAAAGCAAAACCAGTCTGACTTGAAATTAACATATAGTTTGTAGAACAAAAATTGGTTGCCCCTGTCTGCTGACAGAGACAACAAAAAGAAACCCATGAAAAGAAACAGAAGAATGATTCATTTACTGTTAGAAGAAAGTAGCTGGTGATTGGTGTCAAAACGTAGGTATGGGATAATGGATCAGTCCACATCTTCATATTTTACATTGCCAGGAGTTTAAATTAGACAATTGTTAGTCGTGTAGATACCATCAGACTAAGTAATAAATTACAACTTCTTCATTACTCCGGGCCATTAGTCTCGTTCCTTTTTCAAACGTCAATAACCCGGTATCTTCATAGCAAACACCTAGCACTGCAAACATTACTTTAGGTTATGGTAGCATCCTAATGTGCTTAGAGGATGAGCGGGCGCATCTGCGGCATTATTTCGTAACAAAGGAGTTATGATTATTCATTGTAAGGACTCTTCAGATTCAACATTTTTATTTCTTTACCCATGCCATAAATGTAGCGTATAGGTAGTGGAAGTATTGTGTTCGAATCTGAAATTTAATTTATATTTTTCTGGAAAATATAATGCCTTTAACTCTGAAATTTTATTTCTAATATTCTATAAAAATATAATATGCTTATTCTGAAATTGGATTTCTAGTTTTCTGCAATGTTTAACTCCGAAATATTTGATTTATGGTTTTCTGATTTTTTTCAATTTTCAATTTATGGCTACAAATTACAATATAAGTGTATACTAATGTGGTTTCGAACGCCACCCGAAGAAGCAAAGCTTGTGCTCGGGGGCGGTTCAGTTCAATACAATAAAATAACTTAGACTAAAATTGCTTAATATGTTTAACTCTGCAAACCTTTATTTATTATATTCTGGAATAATATAATATAATAACTTTTTATTTCAAGGTTTCTGAAATAATGTAATATGTTAATCTCTGAAATTTGATTTATACTTTTTTGTAATAATATGTTTAAATCTTAAATTTTAGATATGTTTTTATGCAATAATATAATAACTTGTGTTTTACCCTGAAATTTTATTTCTATATTTCTTCAATAATACAATATTCTTTTTAGGTCCACTGAATTAGAAATACTATTTTTGATAAACATGTCTGTCTGTTTGCTGTCTGTAAACAGTGGACCTATACCACAATCTGAAAACGAAAATCGACGACGCTAACTACGAGACCACGTAGGCGGTCAAAAATACGTTAAAAGAAAATATAAACTAATGAGACGAGAAAGGGAGAGCATGAGCGATAGAGAGAGATTGGGAAGAGAGAGGGTAGGGTAGGAATGGAGGAAGCTAAAGATTTATATATATATATATATTCATTCATTCATTAGAATAAAAGATCAGAAAAAATTAAGAAAGAAAGAACGTAGAAAAGAATAGCAGAAAGAAAGATGGAAAGAGGCAAAATATAAACGAATTAAATATATTGAAAAGGGAATGAACAAAAGAGAAATGAAAGAAGGAAAAATTGAATGATGTAGAAGGAGAGAGGATAGAGAAAACAGACCAAGAGATACAGATCTCACTGACAAGGGGGGAGAGAGAGAGAGAGAGCGAGAGAGAGAGAGCGAGAGAGAGAGAGAGAGAGCGAGAGAGTGTCTGTGTGTGTGATTGTGTTTGGGAGAGAGAGAGAAAGAGAAAGATAGAGAGAGAAAGAGAGAGAGAGACAGAAAGTGAGAGAAAGATAGAGAGAGAAAGAGAGAGAGAGACAGAAAGTGAGAGAAAGAGAGAGAAAGAGAGAGAGAAAGAGAGAGAGAGAAGACGAGAGAATGTTGACTGACAAATCTCATGTTCTTGTAACTAAATTCACATCAGTCTGGTCGAGTGTATATTAGTACTGTTCCAGGAAGAAAATTAAACATTTGAAAAATGAATTGATCGCAAGTATAACAATGTAAGCAGAAGATTGCCATTAAAGTAACTGATGTCGTTTGCCAATATAGGTGGGTGTTTCATAGGGATACAGATGTGGGAGGGGCACGGGTATATTCTTTTACCCCCTTCAGGTCATCTCGAATAATCCGCACATTAATAACCTTTATGCTAATACTCATCCCTATTCTTAGTCTTATTTTATTCTTCATGCACCTTACTTAATGTTATTATTAATTTTGTTAGTATTAATTCTAATATTAGTACTACTAGTACTATTATAATTATTATTGTTGTTATTGATTTGTTTTAGTGCTGTAATTATTACTTAAGAATTCACACATTTATAAATTTACTTTTTTACTTCCTCTGCCCATACCATAGGCACTACAGGTAGAGGAAGTATTGTGTTCGACCCCCCAAATTCAAAGTTGAGTTTTTAACATAAATACACGTTTTGAGGTCCCTGAATTAAAAAAAGAAACTATTTTCAGAAACACGTCTGTGTGTGTGTGTGTGTGTGTGTATGTCTGCCAGTGAACAGCATAGCTCCAGAACGGAAAATAGTATGAAAACCAAATTTTGTATTTTGGTTGGGTACTTTCTGAGGATGTGACATTGGGACAAATTTCTGTTATTTGTAACGGGAATTTACATAAAGAAATTGTTTTTCGCGGTTTTCTTGAAAACGGCTCTAACGATTTTGTTTAAATTTTTCAGTATTTTTCAAATGGGAAGCCATTTCCTTCACCGCCAATCACGTGTACGAGCTAAAGAAGCGCCGCTAGCAGGAAGAGTCTTCCCTCCGTCTCGCCATCTCTGATTGGACCGCGTATCTAAGCAGGAGAATGAACAAACGGCTTTATCATCTGCAAAACACTGTAAGAGCAAAACTGTTATTTAAAACATTTTTTCGAAAAAAAAAAATCCCATGAAAGGTAGCTATAAACTCTTTTAGGATCTCAGTCTTTCCTGGCGAACAATAAAGCTTTGCATTAGGTTCAAACAACTGAATGCGCGCTCTTTGCAATATGTCCTCTTATTCTATATCGGAATGTGAAGTATATAAAGATTTATTGACCACGCATAGAGTAAAGAAAGTTCCGTGAGTGTATTAATCATATTTTATTTGGGTCATGTATCCTTCGGGGATGCGATGTGATGTGGTAACGAGATTCTCTTTACTTTAAAAACCAATTTACATGAAGAGAATGCCATACATAATATATTATACTAAGAGACAAACTTTTATTTGGGCAGAGGAAGTTAGGTGAGTTTCACATCAGATGTTTTTAATATTTTGTCTAACACATTTCATTGAGATGAACCCTGGCGTCTCTGCAATCTTTAACTAAATTGTACACAATATAAAAGAATGTAAGCATTAAACTAAGTATTCCCCTTAATCCTTCTGATTATAAAAATATTTTCTATATTTTAAAGTTCTGGGTCATCGTATAAAAAAAATATATATTATAATATGTTAAAGTTACTAACTTTCTATAATGCAGATGCGTGTTAGCTAATATTTATTATAATAATTTTCGAAATATTAAAAGCAATAATCAAATATGATATGAGTAAATAATATAGCCCGAACATACACTTAGTGCTCTTCCAACTAGAACCAATCTTGTTAACGACTTCTTGATTCCAGAAAGTTCTGTATTCATCAGTAGAGCAAGATATGAAAGATATAAGAATATAAATTTATCTCATATATTAATAATATTCATTTTACATTCAGGTCTCGTTAATGCAAATTTTCATTCAACCTATATAAACTCTTGCCGTTAGGCATCTTATATTTCAATCGTGCCGTACGGAATCCAGCATTTTCATATAAACTTAGGCTATGCTTATCCAAGACCATTCGATCGACTCCCCTGGAAATTGCAGCCTCATTCCGAATAACGTTTTCTTCTAGAGTAGGCCTTTACAGATCACCGGGCTAACTATGGTGCTTATAGAATAAATCTTTCACGAGTTACACTTATTATTCTTCAATTTACTGTATTATTTTTTTCTGAAGTATTTTCTTATTACCAAACATTACAAAATCGTGCCTAATGTACTTTGAAAGCCCGAGATGAGGAAAGCTAACGTTTAGGAACTGCATTCATCATTTCTTATAACTTAATAAGAAAGAACAGAGAAATTTACAAATATGTACAAAAAACTAATGTAGGCTATAAACTTAAAACAGTTAAACATGTTTCACAAAAACAATTAAGTTGAAAATTACAACAAAAATAATTCCAGTTTGAAAATATGTTCATATTTACATCAATAGTTGAGTGAACAGTAGAACTCGCGTCCCAAAAGATATAAGATATTATGTTGTCATCAGTTAAAATGACTAACATCTTGAAGCAGAATCACAAAATAAAACTCCTTACACATAAATAGTTTTTAATTACTTCAAGGAACATTCATGACAAATTGGAAGAAAATCCAACAAAGCATTTGGTCATGAATACGTAACGAACACATTTACAGATAACATACGAACTGTTGAACGGTCGAGCTAAAACAGGATCTCGCTTTGCTAGGATTAGTAATTTAGTTATAGAAATAGGTGAAAGAAATTAAGGTAAAATAAACGAAAGGCAAGAAAACTATAATATTTGATTATTATTATTATTCTTTTAATTTCTAACTTAAATTGTTTGATACTATTTTATGAAATTAGGTTTTCAGCAATAAAAATATAAAATCTCGAACTATAATTTTGATCATGCAATTTTCCCAGTAGTAGTACTGCATCTTGTTTCTCCAAAACGAAACATTGTCTCTCGTCATGTACGTATTTTGACAATGCATGAAGGAAATGAATTTTGATAGAATTTTATGGTAATAAGATAGTAATACAATCTTATAAAGCTGTTCAATCTTCATGACCATGAATTCAGAGTATAACAATTTGTAGGGTGTTGATTGGATTTTTTAAACAAACTTGTATTATTCTTTTTTGAGGCAAAATTAGTTTTAAACAAATGATCCTAGATTCCCTACCTCACCCAAGAATTTTATTTTGGTTAAATCATAGCCAATGATGCAGTCCTTTCAACATAAAAAGATACCTAATATTATGAAAGTTTGTCCCAGTTCCGAACCCTCTTTCCTTGAACATCCCAAGTGTTCACGAAGAGGAACTTTCATAAGATGATATGATATAGTTTATTCTTCTGTCGTAATATTAACACCCTTGGCGTTACAGAGGTTTTTCGCCATAGGATGTACCTCCTACCATTACACACTAATATTAACATGAAAGCCTTGAGTTCCTATAAATTATGGTATTCCTGTATTTGCCTTACTTGTGAACAAAGCAAAAAAAAAAAGAAGGAATTAATACACTTGCTCACTTAATTCTAGGATTCGTTTTTCCCATTTTATTTTAACAATGTATAAAAAGTTCCCCATTTCCTTCAAAGTTTTCATATTCTTTGTAGTTGTTAATTTCTTATATGCTATTTCTACGTTAATTCCTAGAAATTTTCTATTAAAAAATACTTGTCTGATCGTTTCAGTTTCTGGACATTTTAAAATTATGTGCTCAGCGTCTTCTCTATTTAGACATAAAGGACATCGTCCTTTCTCAAAATTCCTTCTTATGCCCCTAAGTTTCCATACCCCAACCCGCCACCATGCTAAACCCATTCTTTGTTTCTTGGAGCAACCTAAGACGTACTTTTCCAATCCCCACATTTCTTTCATTTTAATATAGAACACTAGGGATCTTTTTTCCCTCATTATAGCTACATGGTTTTGTCTCTGAATATCGTTGCATCTTCTACTAACGATCTTGGTGAGCGTTTTTCCATAAGATGTATATAAGAGGATGTAGACCCAATGCCTTTTTCTCCCATTCCTGAAGTTACTCATTCACACTGTATCCACTGCTATCACAAAATTGTCGTTGAAATAAGGTCAGCATTTTCCCCTACTATTCATCAAACATCATTGCCATTCCTCCAAGTCTAGCCTTCGAATCCCAACAAGGATGTTTTCTTAGACATTTCCAGGACATGTCTTGCAAGTTTAAATAGAGCAGTATTTATTGTTTGATGTTGCCGACAGTAGTTAATAAACAACTTATGATCTGTTTATCTATATAAGTCAAGGGAATGCAACTAGAAGACTACCTGATTCCTTGTGGGGGACGAATTGTAGTTACTGATTTTGTCCTAAGTTACGGTCGTAATAAAATGCAACATTTGTCGTATTTAGTTAGGCTAAATGACGTCCTGACCGTTGTAATACTCCGTATACAGAGTGTTAAAAAATAACACCGAAGTATTCTACCTCTATATAGAGGGGATTTAGAGAAGCAACTTTTATTAGGAGATTTTTGCTCTATGGCGTAAAATATGTATGCTACAGGGCATTGAAGTCATTATAATTTGGTGCTCATAAATGAATAATTACGCGAAATAGGGTTAAAATGTTCATTAAGTTGACTTCACGCCTTCCTAGTGATCGATGACCTTAATACTAACGATAGTAATTATATCAATAATATAGAAAAATTGCTTGAATATAGATTACTATATTTTCGTGAACAAATCTGAATTCAAGAAATTAAAAGTTTTCAGGTACTATGTAGGCTACAGTAGGTTCATGAAATTTCCCCACTTAAAATGGCAATAATAAAAGTGGGCCTAAGTCATACATTATATTAACTATCTTTAATTTTCACCTCTTTCAAGATTTAATTTGGTGGCCTAGTAATCTATTGAAAAGTCGGAGCAATTATTTACTTAGTTAAAAACCTGGAGGTTGCACATTAATGTTTGGATGACTTTGTTCATCAACCAAAAGTTCTCAATAACAAATTTTGTGCAATATAGTTTGCACGTTTATTTTAAAAGGTTATTTAATTTAAATAACATCCAGGACCTATCAGGATCAATTTAAGTGTTTTATTGCCTTTGGCAATTGTGTTTGCACTGCCACATTTAAATCTCATTTGGGAGAATCCCTTCAACGAGTTTTCTGATGTAATACACCTGCAGATAATTTCTCGTGAAAATATTTGAAAAGTGGTAATATTTTTCGAATATAATGTAATAATTAAGACCAAATAACATAAGAAAATATGTTAAACTGACTGATATTTTAAACATAAACATCCGTTTCTTTGTCATGGCAGTCTAATCTTCTGAAACCTAAAAAAGGGGAAAAATGGCTAAAACTATAATTAATTAAAATACGATAAAATACTTAAACTAATAATATGTAATTAATCGAATTATTATTCGTATACTAAAAATTACTTTTGAAATACCTGCCTACATTTTGCAAATTGCTCATTGTTATCACTGCATTAGTACGAGAAAAGATAGCATTGCAGTTTGCAATTTTGTTATTTAATACCTCATTTTCCCGGTAAAGGAAATCGTTAGTGAACCAAAACCCCCGGTTTATTTAGGAGCAAAACAACGGAATTCTTGAGATCATACAGTTGCAGTTTGTTCACAGTGTCTGCTCCAGCAAGACGCCGAAAGTAAAGTATTCTAAAAGATGATTAATTGAAATACGTTCTTGCTGAATTCATATGGTGGAGTTGAAAATGAGGGGGGTAATTCTAAAATTAAGCAAAACAATCCCTTTAGGCAGGCCTACAGGCTGAGGTCGATTTCGAAGTGCTTTTGGTTTAATTTATTGTCGCTGCGCAGCACTCTTCTTCTTTAGCTTTGGCATGACAAACCCGCAATAATAACTGCAAAAAAGAGGAAAGAGCACTTTTTCAAACATTCAAATATCGCCTTATATGAGAGCTATCGAGAAACTAGTTTTTGATTTGTAGAGTACTCATCAAGAGCTTTTCAACGATACCCCACAAGACATGGTTTCAAAAATTTCGAATTTCCATCCCCCCACCCCCAATCGTACCCCCAAAACCACCGAATCGTTGGTGTCACTGTGAACTCCATAGGGAGTACTCTAATTTATTCAAACAAAGTTTCCCTTTATACTTCATAGGGGCCGAGATATAAATTTTTCAAAATTTCAACCCCCTCCCCCGACCCCCTCTTGGGCCAATTTTGCTCATTAACGAACTTGTCCGAACTATATGGCCCAGAAATAACATAATAACATTGGGTTCAAATATCTTCAAGATTACGGCCGCTAGCGAGTAAAGATATAAATATATAAATATCACAAACAATTTTTTTGAACGGGCGGTGGCTTCGTACTTAGGGAGGCATGAAACGTAAAGATATGAAAGAATTTTTCGAAAGTCATGACATGGTATCGATTGCAATAGATAGATTTTTGTTCGAAATCTACCTAAAAGTATTCCTATAGTTTCGTGGTTCAGATTCATAGCAATTAAAATAAAAATTTAATGAATAAAACATTTTTTCAATCTGTTTTTTGTACTTCTACTTGTGACTAAAAAAACTGAAAAAACTGAATCTGCCTATTTAAATAATAAAAAAACTAAACCGAGGTTTATAAAAACCTAATAATCCGGGCCCTACTTATGACTGAGGTGACCTCACTCGGCAAGAATAACAACCGGATAAGAGAAGAATAAGAAGAAAGCAACAAGTACTTATGACATTGCATGGCGTACCGAATCGATCTGTGAGGGAGGTGTAGTACGGAAGTTAAGGAAGGTCATGGCCCCTGTTCACGCCTCGCATGCCTTACAAGGCGGTGGTTTCCAAAACCTCTTGCTCCCCTGAGGATCACATGTTTCTACGTAATTTTACTTTCACTAGGGGCCACTCTGATTTACCTATCAAACTATAATCACATATTGAGAATGGTTTTTAATTGTATAGTAATTTATTATAACCAACAATCATGCACGACTGATTCTACGTAAGAAAAGTGTATACAGACACTTCTTCTTATTAGTTGCCATAGATTATTTTTGACGTGAAAGCTGGGGACAAATAGATCGTATCCCTAGGCCCCATTTTCTCTAAGAATAACTATGGCGAAATCCCCTTAAGCTCCGCCCACTCGATATTCACATTTGCACGGACTGTGTGATGTATTTTGTTTCTTAGCGATGAAGGATGACCAACTGTCCCTGTATATTGTCGCAAGTGCCTTGTACCCACTGACCACGTATACTGTCGCAAGTGCCTTGTACCCACCTCATTTTATTTCCCGCGAGGTTTGTCAGCCTGTCACCAGTCGTCTAGCGATATGACGTCACACCTCCAACATCCAATCACGAGTTCCTACATAATACGAGGACAGAAGAATTCGCTAGATCGTGGAATACAAAGAAAGTGCACCATTTTGGGTGGGTTGGGAGAGATACCACTATCCCAAGGTGCGCCCTGTTTTTGGATTTTCCCTAAATTTGTAACCTCTTTTATTACAACGGTTTCATTAACATACCTTTTCGAGACACATTAAAGAGTGCTGAACATTCTATTTTTTTATTTAAACGAATAAATTGGACACATTTAACATTTATATTTTTTACATTACAGGGTCTAAATTATTTAAATGGTTCAATTGTAGCTAGAATTCAACTTAAAGAACGGAATATTTAGTTAATGAAAGCAGTGACTAAAGTTACAAATTTAACGGAGGAAGATAGATGAGTTAAATGTCACTGGACTCATTTTTGTACGCGATTTTACTTCTCATATTATCAACAAGAATATATTGCAACTATGTGAGGAATATAATTTATAAAGGCCCTAATCTTCGTAAATTGGTCACTTTGTTGCGAGATGCGGATATTGACGAAGATTATTTATACAATATACAATAATGCAGGACACAGAATATATCTTGTTAATTTTAATAATTGAAATAGATATCCACGTGAGGCATAAATATTGTATTGAAGTGTAAGACTTTTGTCGTATTATATGGCTAAACAGCATATGAAAAAGTGTTACTTGACTACGCAAGCAAATATTATGAACTTTATTGCAGAAATTGGAATATTTTTATATTTTCTTCCTGTGGCTATTATTATGTAGTCTTAAAATAGGGTGGCCATATTTCTGGGAGTCGAAGCTTGGGACCAAATTGATTAACTGTTCTCCATCCGGAATTCAACAATGCACAGGAATTGTTTTACAGTATGAACTGAATTTAAAAAAATGAAATAATAATATACGCTAAACATAATCTAAAACATAGCCATAAGGATAGTTACTTTGTAATGATACTACACAGGGCACAACGGGGTATAATTAAATACAGTTTTTAACACTTAGTTGTAAACGCCCCTATACTTCTGTGACGAATGAATTGTTTAATTCAGGACATTGTTTATTCCCTCTGAGAAGTCATAGAATTCTGAACAACTGTATTTTAGATAAAATGAATAAAATGACGCTAGTTTTTGTAATTTTAAGAGAGGCAGATTAATTACTAAATAATCGATATATTGATCGTCTGAACTGAATTCATGATTAACATTGCTAGAAAAATTAAAATTATACATGTTGAAATCTCAAATATCTGGGAACTCGATTTGATTTGTAAAAACCGGAATATTTAGGTGTCCTGGCAGCACCCGATGGGGACAGGGGGAAGATCGGAACTGCCCAGGCTAAATCGGGACGTCCGGTCGCTTTACTTAGGTTTTTAACCATTTTCACCAAAACAAGAACACTTTAAAATACCCATAACTTTTGCAACGTATTTTACTTCAGTGCAGCATATTCTTTAGACCCACTTAAAATATAAATGCTACATGCCCCATCCTTGCTTACTCCGACCCTGCCTAAGTATAGGAAGCAATTTGAAAATATGTCCTGAAAAGGAAGTTGAAGAAAACAACGATAGTTACTACAGTGGACACCGATAAAGGCCTATTGGGTATTCTGTAAACCAGGGTTCCCAGATCAGAAACGTACTACAGTCTTACCAATGTCCGAAAATAGTCGTATGCTAGTTAAAACTGTCGTATATTTTGTGATTTTTCAGTGTAATGAACATATTACGTTAATAATAATAATAATAATAATAATAATAATAATAAATAATCGGTATTATGCACCTTACATATGCCATGTAATTGTTAATAAATGATCTTATTTGTAAATGATTAGGCGTGTGCTAAATTTGATTAAATACAATAAAATTATGCACCTTACATATGCCATGTAATTGTTAATAAATGATCTTATTTGTAAATGATTAGGCGTGTGCTAAATTTGATTAAATACAATAAAATTAAACAAACAGTAGTTGCCACAGTGTTGTAATTATTGTAATTATTTCCAATCATATTGATTTTAGCAACATGCTTACAACAAAAACCATGAAAAAACAAAAAACCTATATACATATCAGAATTTAAAATTCGTCAGTAGATTGATTTAAAAAAATATATAACGCTATGTTAAAAATAATCGTACAAATAGGCGTACGATTTATGATTGCGTCGTACATCGTACAAATATATGAAATAGTCGTATGTGTACGACTATAGTCGTACGGATGGCAACCCTGCTGTAAACTCAGAAGTCAGGTAGGCAGTGTGGTCTATTGTAACGTCCACACGGAAACAAACACGCATCACGATGTAGCAACGCTTTACCACACGATTCAATTGTTGCATGACGCAACAATCGCTTCACCAAATCGGGAAGATCAGCTTATCGATCTATCCAGTTAACCTGTACTTAACCTCTTATACACAGTATGATTATAGATGTTAGATATAAGCTTCATTAACTTTTTATGGGAACAGGCACTGGAGAGCATATTTTATGTCTCTGCAGTGCGCTCTGGCTTGGAGTCCATCATTTAATGATGACATTTCCTTGTAACAGATGTTATAACTTACTCTGTTACGTCATTTCGTGTCATTGCCTTCTTGGGCGCAGTTAACTACATCATATTCTCTGTTTGGCTACTGTTAGTGATGAGCTGTCATTGGTTATGCGGTTTGCCATCAAAATTCTTTTGGGATTTTAATCTACTTATGAAACTGACTACAGAATTGTGATGGAAGAGGTTCTGATTCAATTTGGATTTTTTAAATACAATACTTAAATGTACTTTGCATTCGGGTATAGGCCTATCATACTGTAGGCTACACGTGACCGGCGAAGAACGAAATTATATCCGAATTATAATATGGAATACCTAGGAACTCCCTACAACACATGGCAATTTTTGGTCAAATATGATAATTATTATGTTCCTAAATCAAAAGGGTTTTACTTCTGGTACGTTGTACGTACAGTGTTATCCTGGTGTTAAGAAGAATGCCAAAAGTAGTTACGATAAAATATTAAAATTAAAAAAATTAATAATATTTTGCAAAGAAGAAAGGCACTATTTTCACACTTAGTCAGCAATAGATGAACAGATAGACACTGTAAGCCTACATTGTGTAAATTATTGTCAAGAAACCTTCTATTTTCAGAAATGATTTTGAAAATGATGATCTTGATGATGAAGATATCAATAATAATACTAATACTAATACTAATACTAATAATGATAATAATAATAATAATCTTTCTTTCTTTCTTCCTTGGTCGTAGTTTTACCTCTCCCTTTTAGGATTTAAGCGACCCAAGCCGCCCGGGCCAATAATAATAATAATAATAATAATAATAATAATAATAATAATAATAATAATAATGATGACGATAATGATAATAATAACAATAATAATACCAAATTACCCCAAAAGTATCGAATTTATAAATTGCTAATTTAAAAAAAATGAATGAAATCAGGTAAACTGATATAACGAAGTGCCAGAATGCTTTTATTTAATCAGTGGTAATTGCAATTATGATATGCAGAAAAGAAGTTTATTTTTGTAATCGATCTCCGAGTTAAACTCCAGATCGATTCATTAAGCGGGGCTTGCGGAAAAACAAAGGTGCAAGTTTGATAAGCATATGTGAAGGTATATGTGGATATTGTTATTTGTCATAGCTAACTAACTGTATTGCAACTTACAAAGCCGTATATGAACATTGTAAAACAATATATTGTCGTAAGAACTGATTTGCATTTGATAAATTCCTATAAATTACCACAGAATAGGCGCTAAATAGGGCATTACTCCGTTGCCAGTCCACCCATTTGCTCCAAAATCTGTAGGCTTCGTCCCATGGACGTTATAAATGTGTATATCAAGTTTCATAAATCCGATAAAGCGTATTTGAGTTATCGCGCTTACACACATACGGACAGACGGAAACATTTTTCGTCCCCCACACCATCTCATAAGTAGGCTACCATTCCGCACTTAATAATGCATAATATAGGCGTACTCGTACTTATAAAAACAATCTGGGTTTACTGGCTAATCATCATATTCGATCTCAACTCATCTAGTCCCTTTTTGTTGAAAAAAAAAATCGA
This sequence comes from Ectobius pallidus, assembly GCA_964059195.1. Classification (NCBI taxonomy): domain Eukaryota; kingdom Metazoa; phylum Arthropoda; class Insecta; order Blattodea; family Ectobiidae; genus Ectobius; species Ectobius pallidus. The sequence goes on from CAXKWD010000006.1 coordinate 116,558,643, forward strand.
AATTCCTAGCCGTTTGCCGGACCACAACAGAGGCAAAAAAGTTGGCCGGATTAGAAGTTTATTTTTCTAATCAGCTGTCCAGGCGAAAAGTTCTTTCCTTAGGCCGTCTACAAGAAACCTAGAACTGATGGCAACCACCAAGCGAGAGATTTTGTAACACTTTGCACAGATCCTAAAATGAACATATTCTACAGTATAAGCATTTGCCTACAAATTAGAAGATAATATTTTCTTAACATCTCAATCAAATGAGATTGAGATTAATTTTAGGAACTATGTTTACTAGGTTTACTTTTGTTTAGTTTTGATAAGTACGGTACTATAGATTCTTATATAGCCTATTCAATGCAGCTTTTACCACTCTATATAAGGGGACCCTAAATGGAGATCATTTTATGTAAGCTTTGCGCATAACATGAATCAATACAATTTGACATATTTTATAATATGAGTATTCATATCTACCTTGTTGTCGAAAGCCCTGGTATTTACAGAATTTACTAACAATTCTCTTCGGACCCCGAGTGTGATGTAAGACATAATTTTAACAATATTTGGGTAGACACAGGTCTGGTATGTTTTTAATTATTCATGGTATGCCAATAGAGTGCAGCAAAATGTCCGAAGTTTTGAAGCTGAAAAAAACAGGGTACTCTAGGCATTGGTCGTTAGTGTGGTTATGGGTGAGAGAATTCCTTCACAGTTTGGATCAGAAGAAATTAATAAAATTTTTAAAAAGTTAATGGGAAATTGAAATAAATAAATTACAATAATCTAAAAAAGGCGCAAAACACTTTCATTGAATTTTGTTCCTGAAATATTCTTTAATTACCACTTTTAGTTCTGAATTACATCATTATTACAGGATCAAGACCCTCGTTATCTGCTGCAGTCGTATACTAAATTGCGAAGCAATGTGTGGCAGGGAATGACCGCTGGTGTGCGATGTGGCAGCTCATCTATTCCGCCTCCCCACAAACCGCAGTGTGTGACAAAGAGTCCCCACAGGAGTTAGGCTACTTCGTTTTTGAAACCCCTGCAAGAGTAGTTGTCCCCCTGATAAAGTTCTCCCATAGCTCTGGACACTAAGTCAATGTACGGGTATTCTAGTATTGATATCCAATATAGGCCTACAATCTCTGTTATTAGGCCAACTTCATAGGACTACAGAAGGCGAATAAACAAATATCGAATTTTGCATCCATTTTCCACGATAATATTGGTTTAAGTAGGTGTATTGCAAGTGTTTGTTTACAGCAATGTCCCACGATCCAAATTTTTGGACAAAAGATTGAGTTTTGGTCCAATATGTAGCGTCAGCTGTTCTCCCGACACTAAAATCGATAGCTACTACAATCGACATGGCGGTCGATATGCGCACACTTGACACTGACAACATTTTATACGGAATCTATTGAATAATTTATAAAGCACCGGTTTATGCAAATTGTATCAATGGTTATAATGAATATTATTGTAAATTCAGAGTCTGCCATAGCGTCTGTTATTCTTCTTGACACTAATAATACTTATATCATTTTATCTTCGCCGATCGAGCGCTGGCAGCGCACAGAATCAGCTGTACGGAAGAAGCTGCCATGTTTCTACGTAATGCGGGTCACGCGGGGAAAGAATGATGCTCATAGGTTGATTTCATATTTTTTTAAATAAAAAATTAGAAATGTTTCTATTCCGTTGCATACAATACAAATGGATGGAAAATATAGGATGAAATAGGTAGTCAAACTTAAATTTATAATAAGTAGGGACCGGATTTTTAGGTTTTTAAAAACACTGTTTTAGGTTTTCCATTAGGTGAAATAGTTTTTTTTAGGTTTTTTGTCCAAAATATCATTTTCGGGTAGAATAATTGGTTTAATGAATTTGAATGTACTACATAGGATTCAATACATAATATTTGTAAAGTTTAACTTAACAAAATTGACTTAAATTTGTATAAACTTGCTTTAGGACAGAGCAGACGTAGAAACCCGCGGGGTGCAACGTCATAAAATAACTTCAGAAGAAGAAGAAGAAGAAGAAGGGGGAAAGATGAAATTCAGGTCATCGCCAATCCACTGCCGTAATAAACTCAATTTCATTTGTTTCGGCATAATTAACACGTCTTCTTAAAACTCACAGTGTGACCACTCAGTATGAATGACAGGGAAGTACTAAAGGCAAACAAGTGCTTAAAAACACAGAAATCTTTAGCCTTGTTCATAAACGGCAACAATGGTTGTTCATACGAGAATACGCCGGTACTCTTACACTTCGTCTCTTGATACTGTCCATCCTAGACGACAACGGGTTGAACGAAATGCTGGTGGTATTAATTTCAACCCGACAAAGTTATTGTCTCTCCGAAAAATATCGATATCTCAACTGACAAACAAACAAGACAAAAAAGCAGCCTAAATTAGGTATTTTAGGTTTTATATCCCGTTTAGGTATATTTAGGTTTTTATACCCCATTTAGGTATTTTTAGGTGCCACAGAATTAATGTGGGTGAATCCTATGGACATGATTCGAAAAAGTGTATGAGCGCTTTTTGTTTTGGAAGTAAGGAAAAAAATAGGTAAAAACCTAAAAATCCGGTCCCTAATAATAAGATAACGGGAAAGAAATTGGAAGAAACACTTAAATTTCATGTAGAATTACCAAATAATATACAAGAAAATTAATAAACTATGGGCCTAATTATTGTGTCAACGGTTTGCTTTGCAGTCCAGCATAAGTTTATTATTTATATTAAGCACATAGGCGTACCGAGGGGGGGGTTTGGGGGTTAGACCCCCCCCCCATTGATTAAAAAAAGGAAAATTGTATGATTTTTTAAAGTCTGCCCATAAGTTACTTAATACAAGTATAAAGCGTGGGAAGCTTAAAACTCGTTATTTTGCGTCTTAATTTTTAAAATTTTCCGGGGGGACCCCCGTAAGCTTAAAACTCGTTATTTTGCGTCTTAATTTTTAAAATTTTCCGGGAGAGGACCCCCGGAAGCTTAAAACTCGTTATTTTGCATCTTAATTTTTAAAATTTTCCGGGAGAGGACCCCCGGAAGCTTAAAACTCGTTATTTTGCATCTTAATTTTTCAAATTTTCCGGGGGAGGACCCCCGGACCCCCCTCTCCCAGGGGGGTATTTCCTACCCCCCAGACCCCGCGGAAGTTATAACCCCCCCATATAGTCGGCCTGGTTACGCCTATGATTAAGCATATTGTTTTATGAGAAATTGAGTTTTATCAGTTTAAGGCTTAAATAAAGCTATTGGAGCTTTCCTTTATTGCATTTATGATATCGTTTTATAAACACCAATTGGCATTCAATACTAGAAATAAATTATAGTAATGAACATACTAGAATATTCATTGTTGATATTTCAATCTGATTCCTGGGGCGGAGGCGAAACCAGAGAGGATTTGGACGGCCCTGGCAATGAAGTAGGTCGGGCGAGTTGCGACATTCAATAATGTGCAAAAACTGCAATGGACATACTGTAACTAACAGTGCAATAAAACTAAGAACAATGTGTAAGTCACCTTCTTGAGTTCTCGCAAAGAGCAATTAATATTTGCGTTAACGTGAAAGACGTCCAGTAAAAAGACATCCGATTTTCTTACAAGCTTACGCTGCAAACTTATTAAGTAGGATAGTTATGACTAGTGCCCAGAAGTTTCTGAAATATAAGAGAATTTATAAATTTCATGGCCGTTAATGGCTGAGTTTAATTCAATACATAATTGATTGATCCAGCAACTAAATTTTATAGACTTTTTGACTATGGATTTCTTGCTGAGATTTTTTCTGTTTTCAGCAAGAAATCTATAATCATAAAGCCTATAAAATTTAGTTGTTAGTACATTGGTGGATTATCAATTATGCATAGAAATATATTCTTAATAAAGCACTCTATCACATGCTAGCGTTAAAATATATACAGGACATGAAAGAAATAACAGGAAATTGAGGGTTTCATTTGCATATTGTTATATTTTTATTAGTTTTGTGATGATAATGCATCATATTTGCTTGATTTAAAAATATTCATGAACATCTTATTACTTTCTCACATACTGAAAGGAATATTTCGAGAGATTTTAAGTGTTGTGCATATCTCTGTTTATTCATAATTTACATTTACCGCATATTCGACTAAGTGAATGTTTTGAGAACCGAATGTACAATGATTGACAGTACACAGCCTATTTTTTCAGAATTAGTTGTATTTAATATTAAGGCGATGTTTTATTTAATTAGTTTCCAATTTTTCACATAGACCTCGTTTATTAAAAGGGTTTATAATGTAATTTAGGCCTATATATTTTTTTTTGCAATTCATAATGAATTCAGCTAACACGAGAATGCAAAGTATTAAAATTACCTAAATGATAGAGCATAGTCTTCCTTCATTGGTTCCGAAGCATACACTATTTTACAAATTTTAGAGCATATTTGCATGAATATCTTGTCTTCTGATTAACTATCTAGCCTTAGTTATGACGAATGAAAGAAAAATGTAAAAAAGAGAAGTGAAACAAAAAAATAGGAAAGAGAGAGGAAACAAGAAAAAGCTAATACAAAAGGGAAAGATGAAATTGGATTTATAAATAGAGAAAAATAAAAGGAAAATGAAATAAATTAATGCAGGCGATAGAAACATAAAACAAAAATTACAAATAAGAAAAGAAGAGTTTAGGTATAGGAAAATTGAAAGCAGTGCAACAAGAGAAAAGAAAGAAGAAAAGGAAATACGAACTAAAGGAAGGATGAAAATAATTGATGGATAATAAAACAAAAATAATAAAAAGAAAACTGAAAAACACGAACGCAAAGAACCATATGGTAATTGAAGGAAATGAATAGAGCGATTGATGAAATATAGTTAAAACAGTAGCGAAATAAAACAAGACAAAACGGTGGAAAGAAGTGCAGGAAAGGTAAAAGAGCATGAAGGGAGAATGGGATGTGAAAATATAAAAATTGTAATAGAAATAAATCAAGAAGAGAGGAAGATGGACACAAAAGGTAAATTATATCTCATTTGCGATAGGGTGAACAACCAATTTCCTACTGAGTAGGCAAAGCTGAAAAAAAGCATACAAAACATAAGCTATATACAGAACATGTATTGACAAAGCGAGGGGCGAAACCACAGCATTCCTGCGCTTGTCACAGCTGCATTGACAAGGATATGGCACGCCTAACACTGTGACCTGCACTGTATTGGCACACCTGGTTTTGCTAATTAAGTCACTATTATCCTGTGTAGGCCCAATCAGGCTTCACTCTGGCAGCTATAAAACTCATCAAAACATTCAGAATGAAGCTGAGATTACTGGCTTCATTTGGTTTTTCCAGTGACACATTCGATCCTATGCTCTTACCAAGGACCATGGGGACCTTTTTCAAGACACAAACTTTTTTCTAGGCTAATTAAAATTTCTTCAATTGATAAATAATAATTTTTTATCATTAAAAAATTATCTTCGCTAACATGTTAAGCTCATATGCTTCCCCCTATTCTAGCTGCCATCAGTTGAAATTCTAAGCTACTAGACTTATGAAAAAGTATACGAAAATGTCTGCAGGCGTTTTTGGCAAAACTGGCAACAATAATAAAAAGAACACCAATTAACGCGTTTAGTTTTAATATAGACTGTAAATAATTCGTTTCTAACATAATATACGTATTCGACGGTGTGTTATGAATTCCGTATCACTTTTAATTAATTAATTAATTTGCCAACTCTCTCTCTCTCTCTCTTGGTCGTAGTTTTTCCTCTCCCTTTTAGGATTTAAGCGACCCAAGCCGCCCGGGCCTTACAGGGCCGCGACCTGAATTTGCCAACTACAAGAATAAATCCCAATTACAGTTGGGGTAGTTTCGCCAATAAGTATTGCACAATACACAAATACAATACAATAATTGAATGTGTACGGATAAGGAAGAAGATATATGAATAATTTGTAATAAATACAATTAATTTAATAGGACAAACTAAAAACTAACCCAAATAGTATGGAATATATAACATTTCATGAAGAAATCCTATGTACTGATTTAATGAAAAGTCAAAATCCAGAATAGCATTTTAAAGTGATGGGGAATTATACTGTTTACACAATTGAATTAAAGATGAACATTCTAACATTTTTTACTGAATGACAGGAATATATAAAAACTCCCTATTTCTTAAATTTAATTGTACTACGTTAAATTTAATAAGTTTTTAAAGTTCATTGCTATCAATTATACCATTGATAATTTTAATAACTGTTGCGGTACCAATCATTTACCAATTAGAGTTACAAAATTAAATTAATTTAATAAAATATTGTAAGAAATTCTATCTATTAAAGCAGATCTACCATATTTTAAAATACATATATCGATTTGTGGAATTTGTGGAAATGATTTTGTGACTGATAACAGTTTTAGTGCTTTATACTGGAATGTACAATCCATCAAAAACAAAATAGGTGATCTGGAAGTAATACTGCATGAAAACCATTATCTTGCTTGTTGTGTAACAGAACATTGGTGTAATTTATCGAACATCGACCTCATCAAATTGCAAGGTTATAACTGCGTTACGCATTATTGCAGAAGTATAAAATCTCATGGTGGGGTATCTATCTACCTACTTGAAAATATGGAATTTAAAATCTTGAATCTTTCCAAGTTCTGTCACGAGATGCATTTTGAGGCAGCAGCTGTTCTATTAACCATGTTTAAAATCATCATGGTTTGTATTTATCGATCACCGAATGGAGACAAAAATATGTTTTTGCAATCTTTGGTTAATGTGTTGCAGTTTTTAAGCTCTTTTAAATGGTCTATACTGCTATGTGGTGATTTTAATATTGATATTAATGTACATACTGAATTTTCATTTCAATTTTTGAACATTCTAAGAGAAGCCAACTGCTACTGTACGAATATAAATCCTACGAGAGGGTCTTCATGTCTTGATAATGTTATTACAAACATAACAAGTAATTTTATAAGAACACATGTTCTTAAATTACCGTTATCGGACCATGATGGAATAGTGATCAATATATTACAGAATAACTTTTTAGGTTCAATAAATACCGCCAAGGTGTATAGTGTTCGACATATCAATGATGATAACTTATCATTGTTTATTGATTACCTATGTTTTATGGATTGGAATGGTATACTTAATGTAGCTACCGATGGTTCTTTTGATCTTTTTATGGCAAATTTTATAGGCCATTTTAATCTTTGCTTTCCTGTCAAAAAGCGACTGATGGGAGCATCAGCTAAATCAAATTCCAAACTGGCTTGGTTTAATGACAAACTTAAAGCTCAAAAGGCACATCTTTCTCGTCTGTATAGTTATTTGAAATGGGCAACTCATTTAAATATTAACGTTATCGAGGCTAGGACTCTGTATAACAAAGCCAAAAAAGGTTATTCCAATGCAATTAAACAAGCCAAGTGTGAGCACAATGCATCATATATAAGTAAATCTGTCAACAAATGCAAGGCAGCGTGGGAGGTGATTAATAAAGCCCGTAACAAAACTGGTTGCCGCCGCGACCTTGATCTGAGTCCAAATGATACAAATAACTTCTTTGTTACTTCTGCTGAATCTATTGCCTCAACTGTAAATCAGTCTCAACAAACAGCCTTAAATTATCTTCAAAATTCCGGTATAATATTGGATGAAAATTTCTTCTGGAAGCCGGTTAATCAAGAAGAAGTACTCAAAACAGTATTCGATTTGAAATCCTCCAAGTGTAGAGACTTGTATGATATGGATAGTGAATTGATTAAACAAGTGGTTTATTTCATTATTGAACCTTTAACCTTTTGTATCAATCAGTGCTTTTTTACTGGTGAATTTCCTCAAATGCTTAAGAGATCGAAAGTTATTCCTGTCTATAAGAAGGGTGATCCTTCTAAATATGAAAATTATAGACCGATTTCTATAGTACCGATATTCTCTAAGGTGATAGAAACCATAATGAAAAATCAATTAACTATGTATTTTGAATCCAAGTGTTTATTCAATAAGTCGCAGTTCGGTTTCAGAGCTGGTTATTCAACTCTAGATGCTATTGAAAGTCTTATAGCTACAGCCATCACGGGCTTTGAAAATCATAGTACCACTCTGGCAGTTTTGTGCGACTTGACCAAAGCTTTCGATTGTGTCAACCATGATCTTGTCTGTGAGAAACTTCAGTATTATGGCGTGAAAAATAAGGAACTGAATTTAATTAGGTCTTACCTGTCAAACCGTACTCAAATTACATGTATTAATGGTGAAAATTCAGACACTGCAGTGATTAATATTGGTGTCCCGCAAGGGTCAGTTCTCGGACCTCTTCTTTTTTTGATTATGATAAACGATCTACCATTCAGTATAAATTGTGATTCAATCTTGTTTGCAGATGATACGACTCTACTTTCGTCTATGAACGACCTTTATGACCTTGCCCAATATATGGACTCTTCTTTGATAAATGCAGCTAACTGGTTTGAAGCAAACGGATTTAAGTTAAATAATCAAAAAACTCAACTTTTGACATTTTCTCTTAAGCCTCTTAATGATATAACGACCACAAATGGTAAATTGCTTGGCATAATGTTAGATTCAAAACTTACGTGGAATGACCACATCGTTCATGTTTGTAATAGATTGTCTAGAGTCTTATATTTGCTTCGACACTTAAAATATTCAGTGCCCGATGATTATCTTATACAGGCATATTATGCCTTTTTTCATAGCATCTTGTCTTATGGAGTCCATCTATGGGGAAATGGTGCAAATGTCAATAAAGTACTTATATTACAGAAGAAAGCTGTTCGCATTGTGTCGAATTCTTCATGGGATGCTCATTGTCGACCAATATTCAGTAAACTAGGTATACTTACAGTGTTCAACCAATACATCTATAATTGTCTAGTAGCCGTTAAGGTTAACTTAACTAAATACAATTGTCAAAATTCACACCATAGCTACCCTACTAGGTCTAATTATATGATATCCAAACCCTGTGTTAGGCTCGAAAAATCAAAACAGTGGTACAGAAACAATGCAGTGGATTTATTTAATAGATTGCCCAGAGCTGCTCATTCTGTAGGCTTGAACAGATTTCGGAGTGTGTTGAAATCTTGGCTAACTGCCAACCCTTTTTACAATGTACATGAATATTTTAATGCTAATCTTAATTCAATATTTTCATAAATTTTTGACGTAGGTATTTTAATCTCTATTTATTGTTGTATTTTAATCTTATTAAGGGTCTAAGTGTAATATGTACATGTTGACGAAATCCCAAAACTATGTATATAGTTCAAGGACAAAATAAAGATTGATTGATTGATTGATTGATTGATTGATTGAAGAAAACTCTTCAGAATTTTTTCTATATCATTAATATGAGTATTTTTTACAATGGTGACCATATAACTGATGCATATTCTAACTTAATGCGTACAAAACTATTATAAAGTAACTGTAAAACATTTTCATCTTTAATATCCTTGGAATTACGAAAAATAAATCCTAACTGTCCACAAGCTTCATCTATTATTTTGACAACGTGCTTTCGAAAATTTAGATTATACGTAATAATTAATCCTAAATCTTTAATGGTAAATATTCTGGTTAAGCTATGCGGAATTGTTAAATCTTAGCATACATAATTCAGCGGTGACTAGTAAAGGACATCCAAGCAGTACAAAGACATAATTACATTTATAAACTAAACCTGTCCTTCTTGGCTCTATTTTGAAACGTGATTTCGATGGAAGATTACACGTACTGGACTCTGCTAAAGCATGTGTAGGAGCTTTATGTCTCGGAAACTAGTAGAGAGTTAGCGTGAAATATCGTCATTTCTATCACTAGCTGCAGCAATGTGACTTGATTCCGCAGCTAATGGTCTGTGAGCGCCTGATTGCAGCCTCCAATCTCCATCATAAATCCCGCCTATACTTTCAATAATTTGATTTCAACATTTTTCTCTTCCAAAATAGCTCTGGCTTATAGCACACTGCTTCCAACATGCCTAATCGGCTACAACTCTTAAACCAGAGTATCCCTATAGACTACTTTCTTAATACACCTGGTGAAACAAAACTATTATTTGTGAACCTGAGCTGCTGACCTTTCAATAAAAAATGTATGCCACTTTACACAGTGATTACAGAAGCAGAGTAATAGGCTATTAACCTATCGGTATAGAAGTAAAATCTAAAAAACAGGGGATATCTCAGAGCTGTATTTATAATTGATATCTATTATTACTGCTATTCGGGAGGTCGCGGGTTCAAATCCTATTGCCGGTCAATTTGAATTAAGTTTATTCATGTTTACCTCAGTCAAAGAATACATAAAAATTGAAAATAAAATTTATTGAACCTCATTTATTTGATCTATGTTGACATTTACAAAAGAGTGTTTACAAGAACTGCATTTATATAGGCCTACTTTTGAAGACAAATAATACTGTATAGCAGAACACAATTTTAACCTAACAATTTAAGACTCCATGAACATAAAGTACATAATATTAGACAAGCACCATTGAAAAGGTAAAGTGATCCCTATACAGGCCATGGAGGCCCAGAGGGTTCCAGGAGGGCCCAGAGGGCTCCCAGATTTTGGACATTCGGCACATGAAGGTCACCGGCCGTCTTTACCCCCAGGATTGCTCTTGGTACTCATTTCTGTTAGAGGCTGAGTCGACCCCAGAGCATAGTGCCACCAGAGGGATTAGGCCAATTGAAAAATCTCAACAACCACATCGAGATCGAACCTGCGACCTTCCGGTTTGTAGCGCAGCGCCTCAACCACTACGCTACGGCGTACCCCAGCACACCATTATTCTATGTAAAATATTATTGTAATCCAGATAATTATAAGCACTTTTACCCTATCAATGTATTCTGTGATCTATATCTAATGTAATTAGCATATATTGTGTATAATTATAATGATCAAATCTGCTATCCTTTGCTAAAATGTTTTAAAACTGACAAAACAGACTCTGCTATACGTATCGTATACATTTTACTCATTATATGTAAATGAATATTATAATCAAATACAACCAAATAACTTGAACTAAATAACAAAATGTTTACTGAAATAAAGACAAACCTTTAACTATATTTAACGTAATATATAATATATTGTTCTTCTGAGCAACTAAATATAACAGCATTTAACCTACTAGCATAAAGTAAAATCTTCAAAATACTTCAGGATAATTTAATACAGATGTCGCCAACCTTTCCCCGTATATGAATCTCCGACAGGATACTACGCGAGCGCCCTTGCCAACGAGCGTAGGCCTAATACTAGTGACATCATCTCATCAGACTAACAAGTAATAATAACAATAATAATAATAATAATAATAATAAATACTAATAATATTATAAGAATATACCAATAATAATATACAAAATAATAATAATAATAATAATAATAATAATAATAATAATAATAATAATAATAATAAGTGTAGGCTACTAAACCAGGACTGTCCTTTCGAAAGATAGTCGGTTATGGGAAACTGTTGATTTGAATAGATGGTAACTTTCTCAGAAAAGCTGACAAGTGTTAATTGCCAATGGACGCCTTGGCACTATCCTACTAGCATACATCTGTAAGAGAAGTTGTCGCCTTACTAGGGGCACGTCGCCGGAAGATCTTTAGGCAAGGTCGTAGAATCACTGAACCTTCCCGCAGGTCCGTCCATGACACAGTAGCAAGTGTCATGCGAACATAACTGAGGTCAACTTCAGCAAAGCCATTACATTCAATTGCACAAGCATTCACAGAAAACCCATTAAGCTTGCACTTATGGAATCACAAATAAAGCACATATTATAGCTTCGATTCTGTCGTATTTTCATGAAAAAAGTACGGTACCAACTTTTGTAATATAGTAACTTAGAAGTAACCACCTTATACTCTTATTACTTGGGTGGCGCAGTTAGTATCGCGCTGACTTTCTGCGTCAAAGGTTGCGGGTTCGGTCCCGGCCCAGGTCGATGGCATTTATGTGTGCATAAATGTGAGAGGCCCAAGTCAGTAGATTTACTGGAACGTAAAAGAACCCCTGCGGGACAAAATTCCGGCACACCGGCGACGGTCACAGGCCTAAATTACAGTACATCACCGTCGTTAAATCACCATATACCTACCAACCCATATTACAAAGAAGAATACCAGAGACAGTCTGTCACTAACTTACAATGGGTTTTTTAGTATATTAAAGCGCAAATTGTATAAATTGTTTCTTACAGCAATATATCTATCTGATATATAACAAAGTTATTAGACCTGTAGGCCTATCATCTAAATTTAAGTTGCAAAAATTAATGGCAAGAAAACAACCATATAATCAAGGGTTTAACCTATAAATAAGCATTTTATTATTTTTATGGTATCTTAATTGTATTAAACCCCCTTGTACATAGTTGATAAAGGCTCATCTGTAATAACCCGATAACTTAATGTGCCTCACATACCTTGAGGTATGGGCTATGCTCCCACCAGCTAAGGGGGGGGGGGTCCAAAAACCTCAACATGGCTGTGATGAATTGGTTTAAACATTAATTTAACATTAAACAGGTCTAATATTTAAAAGTTCAAATATGACCACTCAGTGGTATTAGAAATATGTTACCTTCTCAATACAAAAACATTCTGCTTTAATAGTCTATAGGTAACAAAAGGTATAATTATGGAAGACATGTGCAAAGCACAATGGAGTATTGTTTACCTTAAGTTTGTCCTTGTGCTGCCCCGTGTCGGGATCTGTTGTGTGACTAGGGACTGTCTGACAATACAGTTGTTCTCCATCCATCTGCTGTCTCCTGAAAACAGAAATGACAGTGTTTACGTTTTACACAATACTGCCGACATATGATTCTCATAACATTAATTTACTGTTTTATAAGATTTTCAAGTATATAATACATTTTTTAAAACTAGAATGTGAAATATTTGTACCGACCGAAGTGGCCGAGACCGCAACGTTTAGGACCGCCATTCAAGAGGTAGAGAGCTTTTTTAAATATAATTTTAGCCGGTCATTGGCCAATTTTTCTGAATTGTTTACCTTGTTTACCGTTTGTTTACCTTATCACTAGGTCATGGATTTTTAGGCTTTTATAAAAGGTATTTTATCCTTTTATTTTCGTGGCATAGCCCTTTTTAGGCTTTAAACAAACGATTTTAACCGTCTAAATAAAACATATAATGAACACTAATATTAACACCGAAAATTGTATTGTGATTTTGACACCGTTATTCTAGTTTTTTTTTAAATTAACAAGTAAAAATTCCTTGTTTTAGCTCGGTTGGTAGAGAATTGCCACGGATAGCCAAAGGTCCTGGATTCAAATCCCAGTGTCAGAGGAATTTTACTCCTATAATATTCTCATGTAATACATAGGTTTTCATGATTATGACAATTACTTATGAAGATCTAATTCTTCAAATTTAGACATAAGCATGAGTATATTTATTTAATTAATATTAAATATCTCGATTAAATACGTAGGCCTAACAAATATGCAATATGCAATAAAATATAGGTTATTATACAGCTAGAAAACCTTCACGTCCTCTTTGATTTACATATTATGTTAGATGTATATTCCGTGATTCATACAATTCGTAGGGTTATCTGCAACTTGGTAGTTACTTGAACAACAATTTTACAAAAGTGGCCAGAGGCTGCAGAAGTGCAGAAGACTTCATACAAAACTGTCCACTTCGGCTGTTCAATGCCGACACGTGGAGGGACAGAATGAGGCTGTAATAAACGTGATCTCTGTGCGGGGTGGGATGCATGGTGGCTTAATCAATATGGATTGGGGTGAGATACTACGCACTTGTAACTAACCCCAGTGTTATTAATGAACCAAAACTCACCCCGCATTTTTTTACGCGTCAGTATGAATGATTAACTCTCAATTCATCCTATTGCTTTATCTCCTATGCATCAGAATTCTTCCTTTGTTCTCCAACACATTTAGTTATATTTGACTGGATTTCTTTTTCCTTCGCCTGACGGAAGGAAACAAAAATCATTTTCTCAATTAACAAACCGTTATTAAAGTATAACTTCTAAAGAGGCCTATTTGGGCAGTCTGAAATGAGCAGCAAAAAAAAATTCACAATTCTCTATTCCTGTCTGCTTGTCGATGTTTTTAACAACTAGGACGAAACTTCCATATTCCGAATGTGTTAGATATCTCGGAATCGCTTTATACTCCAAACTGCACTTTGCAAAACCCATCGAAATGACAAGAAATGTGGCTCTATCCAGATTTATCCAACTTTATCCTCTATATAAAACTCCAGTTCACACACGTAAAATCAAGATCCAGCTTTTCATCTCTTTAATACGATTACAGATGGCATACGGTTGTGCAATATGGCACACCGAACACTCCCGGCATTTATGTAAACTTCATGCAATACGAACGAAAAGTGGCATTATCCATCTCCAATTTGGATTAGCACACATCCAATGTTCAGTTACACCAAATACTTCGGATGGAATCCTTTTATCAGCACATAGCACGACTAACCAAGCAGTTCGAGACGTCTCTTCAAGACCCACTCATCACTAAACTACTCCATCACCTGCTAAGATAAACTTTACAGTGACAGTTTCTCATAAGTAATAGTTACAGCTTATATATACCTCCGTACAGTTTAATTTCTCACTACCACACAGTTATAATTTTCAAGTGGTGATGGAGAACACTTATGTTTCCAGTTTTTCCGAACGTATATAGAAGGAAAATTCTGCATATAGCAAGAAACTTCTACATGTATTCATCTTCGAAAAAAAATCAGCTAGGGTAATATCAATGTCGTAAATACTGAAAATATAATTAAGTTAAATAAATTAACAAAAGCTATCCTTCTCACATTCAAATCTTTTAAGTAAAGATAAAATATTAGTTTATCTGCCTCATGATACTGAAAGATTCGCTGACTATTCTACGTAATAATTTATTCAGTATTATTCAATTTCTTCAATTATGTTACTCCCTTTAACATAATGTTCCAAATTACTCTGTTTTGATTCTGGATTTTCTTCTCAACAACAGTTTCTGCCATGTGCCGCTGTTTCTGGAATAAAAAAGTTTAAAAGGCTATCAGATTTCCTTCAGACAATTAACCACTCATCTATAGTCAACTTAATTATTAATATTTACGGAATACCCTAACGATACATCTTTCAATAGTAGCGATTGTACATTAGATTATTTATTATAGCATTAAACAGAATGCCTTGAATCTGTTTGGTAGCTGATCTACTTGCTACTTGCTCTCTGTTGTAACGCACGATTAATTCCACATAATTCACCGCGCTGTCTCTAGGCAACCACGTGCTTCCACGACTTGAGAGTTGAGAGTTACAAAGGTAAATACACTGCCTGCCATTATCCAAATAAGGACCTCTGCTCCCCTCAAGCGAGATAACAATGCTCCTGACCAACTACCTCCTGCAGAAATCACCATCGTAATTTGCATCTGAGGTTATGAGAGACCAACATTTTACACTTTCCCCTTTTGAACAGAATAGTAGGTAATACATACTAATAAAATAAAATAGTAATAAAGTAACAGAAAAAAAACATTAGAAAATAAAAACAAACTTAGGTTCTCCATAAAGATGAGGTTTTTAATAATCATTATAGATTAACAATTTATTTAAGTAAATACGTTCATGCTAAGCCTCATTCTACAAAAGAGGGTAAATTTTATACTAAGACAAGAAATACGCATTAGACCAGCGGTTCCCAAATTATGGTCACCCTCAATCTTGAATCACATTTACGACTTAAGGTTTTTTAAAAACTATTTTTTAGTTTTATTTATACGTGTTTTAACTGCAAGGTCATATCAAGGATTTGTGGATGTACCAGTAGGGCGACTGACAGTTGATGTAGAACTGTTTATACTGTTGATGTGTCATGGCTTCTGTGAATATTTTATCACATATTATTCTGATACAAGGTGAAAAAGGCATCTGTCATGGTAAGTAAATATCTGCGTGGTATTTCTCTTTACATAAAGGAAAAACATTTTAAAAACGCCAAACTGATCGGCGACGGGGTTTGAATCCGGGATCTCCTCAAAATACGGACACCTCCGACTGACAATGTTTTCTATTGAGCCAAATATCGTTATAAACTGACAACTTCCATACAGACCCAACAATTACAGTGACTGCTTCACGCAACTGCCAATGTACATTATTTTAGACTAGTTCTTGGAAGTACTACGACGAAACTGACAGCAGAAAGCTGTGAATTTAGAATTGGTACATTCGTATTTATTTAATGTTATCCGTTTCCAGAAACAACGTTGTGACTGACAATTCGCTGGAAAAGAGTTGGAAAACATGCTATTTAAAAGATTTTCAATTAAATGATAACTTTTTGCAGTTTGCGAATAATTATGTTTCCATTATTCTTCAATATAAACAATAACTGCAGGTGCGGGACAAAAGCCTTTTCTCCGGATACAGCATGCTCTAGTTCACAGACAAAACACATTCGTACATATCATACATGTAATGAAATCCGTCATATCCTATTGACACATCCTCCACTATTGTGAAACTAAAAAAAGAAACAACGGTTTAATTAAGCTGTATACAAAATATTAATGCAGAAACTACCATAATGTAGATGTAGAAAATAATTTCATACGTAAAATTAGTTCTATACCCCATTATATATTATCTTTACTGTAGACGAAAATTATTATTCTTGCATAAAATCACCATAGAATTATTGGCGCAATCTATGTTATATTTTACAACAGTCATACATGAAAATATGAATATTAACAAAATAAGTAACTACTTACTTATGCTCACGAGGCTCATTGCACCTCGTTCTACAACTTCCTGCATCAGAAAAACACTACGAAGTAACGGGAATCGAACCCAAATCTGCGAATCCGTAATCAGAAAAACTAGCCACTAAGCCACGAACGGTCAATTATATACCTATTTCATCTGGTGACAGCCCAATTTTTATCTACAGGAAACATTTCAAGTTAGGAGTGAAAAGCCATACATAGATTCTGGGCTTAAGTAGGAATAGAAAAGGTTAGGCTATATAACTATTTGCAATATGAATTTCATAGACCTTCTTAGAATAAAAAAGTAAATATTTGAGATTATTATATTTTAATATTAACGTTCTGTTTTACTTTTATTTCAGGAAGGAATATTAGTAATTAACGGTACAATTACTGTACTACTTGCATATTATTTTGATGAAAGCTAGTAGTTGTTTTTCTCTTAACTTTCCACCATGTTGGCTGACCTTCGTGAAATAAAACAACACACAATGGAATAAAAAACTACCTTTTATTAGATTTTCAGGATTATACATTATACTGTAAAAATAATCCGGCTTCCATTGATTGATAATTGTGTATCATAATCATATAATTAATATAGTTTAGCTGATCCTATTAGTAAAAATGGATTCTTAAAAAAAAAACCTGAACCAAGTTTAATAATAAGAATAATAATAATAATAATAATAATAATAATAATAATAATTTTTATTATCTGTTTGCCGTACATACAGTACAGATAGAATCGTCAAATAAATAACATTAAAATAACAAATACAATACAATACAATTAAAAACTAAAAAATTCATTTAAATCATAAAACGAATTCTTACATAAAAATGTCTTTAGTCTTAACTTGTACAGATGAAGATTATTAATACTAGAAATGCTGTGTGGAAATTTGTTGACTATCCTACTAATGAGGCAAACTGGAGATTTTGTATACTTGGTAGTTAAGTAATGAGATATGTGCACATGATTTCTTTGTCTGGTTTCATAATTATGTATATCCATATTAAATTTTGGAGATTCTTCTTATAAAACACACCAGCTTTAAAAATTAAAATGCTTGTGACAGTTAGAATGTTATGTAATTTAAAATACTCACGTAAAGAATCTCTAGGTTTAAGATTAAATATTACTCTTAAAATTCTTTTCTGAATTGTAAAAACCCTCTGAATATTAGATGCACAACCCCATACTAATATATTATAAAATATCGTAGATTGTACAGAAGCAAAGTACACACTTAGTAAATAATTTATATTAAGAGAATTCTTCAAACATCTGATAACATAACATCACGAAGAATACCTAATACAATAATTAGATTTTTCAAATGCACCAGCTAGGGATGGATCTACTAAAATTTTGCTTAGAGAGAAATTAGTCTTGTGATTTTACTTAATAGAAATACACCCACACATGTTTCATTCGTAAGAAGTTGAAACGTTCAATCTGATCTTTCACCTTCTTAAGTACAATTTGATAATAGTTCTAAAATTGAATTAGTTGAAAGATGATCTTGGTATATTTTTGAACTGTGTCGACCTCTCGACCCTAACACTAGGGGACCAGCTGGTTATGTATGTCAATTTAAAAAGCGAGCAAACAGAATAGGTTGGTTCCATTAGACGCTGAAAACTGGGCGTCTCATTGCTATTAATCAAATGCATGTCTCAGGTTAAATGAGATACAATTTATGAGCCAATCGCGTGCGAAGCACAACTACTGTGGCAAATTTATACAAGGGCATCAAAGAATGTGTGGAGGAGAGGGCTACTTGGAGGGGAGACAATCTGAGAAGATTTCTTGTAAAGAAATGACAGCACGGAAGAGAGGAAATGCGATTTTAAAAGCTTTGTGTATTGTTATGCGCACCTGTTGACCTCATCTATATTTAAACTTTAGTTCTATAATGCAGCACATGCTCCTTGTAAAGCAAAAACACAACACTTTTCTTACTCTTCTTTTTATATTTATTTTTCATCTCTCTTCTTAGTCCCCTAGAGAAATTACGTATCAATATTAGTAGGTTCAGTGTGTCTATCCTTCGCTTTTGGAATTCGTTGTCTCGACATAGAGTCTGTCGAAATGTAGCACAATTTAGAAACAAATTGAATACTCATTTTATAAATCATTATTTTTTTATTATTATTATTATTATTATTATTACTTAAATTTAATTTAATTTTGGTTTATAAAATTTGTAATTAAATAATTGTAACTATTATTGTATGTAAATTGTTTATTTTTAATTTCTAGACGTTTATCAAATTTTGTATAATTTGTAGTATGTATGGTTTTAGTGGTGAAGTGGAAGAGAAGGCCTTACGGCCTTAATTTCGCGAGTATAAATAAATACATAAATAAACAAATAAATAAAAGTAAATAATGCTACTAGGTGCTATTAGCTGGGGACCTACAGATTTACATGTAATACAATATATGGTGGGAATTCTGTAAGCAACACTTAGGCTAAATATCGCGTTTCCAGTGCTAAATATCCCGGTCACCCATGCAAGTTCTGTCCAAGCTAAGCTTGCTTTGCCTGGCGATCAAGTCTGAAGTGATGAGAAAAAAGTAAAGTAAATTATAATACAAATCTTTCCGGTGACGAATATTCAATATTATATCTAATCCCAAAAACTGTTTTAGTAACTTTTTCTTCAATGGGTTCATAGTCACTATTGCACAAATTATGGAGCCACATTGAAGCGCAAAGACAGCTGTTACTGATTTTCTGGTACAGGGCTGCCAACTTAATGACAAACGCTTTTCACCAACCAAATAGATTTTTGCAGCCACCGTGAGAAATTTCGCATTTAAAAAGTCATAGTGAATCTTAAAAGTTTCAATTTTTATCAAACTGAGTCTTAAAATCATATTAAATTATTTTAAACTAGAAGAGTCTTTTCCATGTGAAGCAATCAGAGTTGGTTACCATGGAGTGTTATATTTTTATATTACTCAGTGGCATAATTTTATCCTTTTAATCAATATTATCTGCCGTTAAAAGTATTTCTTTCACCTACGTCTATCTAAAACAATTGTTTAAAACGGACAAAGGTGAGAAAATAAACTCTGAAATGGTCTGAGTTCTCTATCAGCCTATCTATAATTTCTACTGCTAATAAATTACTGTAAATTCAACTAGGGTAAGAGAGAGTTAAAAGCTTTTCAGCAAAAGTTTCTCAAGATGTGAAGGTAACAAACGAAGGTACTAATATTGTTCTAACAATTCCGTCCTTGTGATTACAATTAAAAATGGAGATGGGAGTAAAAGAAGGTATGATTCATTACGGAGGATATTATAGGATCGTGTAAGGTCGCATTACAAGTACGTGCTCCATATCTGTAGGAGGGGATGCACGAATATGGCATAACTGTCTCCATTAACCTTGTATTAAGTGTATTCCGCTATTAACTCTCCAGGTAATATCTCAAACTTTTTCAGAATAAATACTCAACATTAATGATTTAAGTACGCAGTCTATAAAGTCTTTCATCTATGGAACGGCGTTTACAAGAATAAGGATCGGCTCCCAGTTTCCGAATTGACTCGTGGTCACATCGGATCTAGCTTCTGACTACAACCGAATTCAGTATTAGCCTATTGTATTGTAGTATTGTATTATCATGCGACACGTTTTCTTTTCTTCTCAGTGTGAATGATTCTGTTGTATGATTATCTGTGAATAGCATATCTTGAAATATCAAAACGAAAATTTACATTCGGCTAAGTCTTTTCTTCGGATTTGCAAGCAACATGTCCTGATGATTATTCCATGTAACCTAAAGTCCCAGGAAAATAAAAGAAATTGAGGATAAATGTACTATGTTTTTTTCTATTGATCAACCTTAACATGATTTTAAACATTTAAACACTGTCTTGAACAAATTTTGCTTTTGCAATGTAAAAGAAAGTGATTCTTACAATTTTGTTTAAATTCTTTACATTGACTAGGCCTGTCTGTAATGGTATGTAAATTTTTATTTGAAACAACTTTCGTAAAAAAAATATATGCTGTTAAATCTAATAAATAACCCAACACTGAATAATATACCACAAAATCTGAATTAATGTTTTCAAGTACATGATAATTAAACAAATAGGTAATTTGCAATTCTATGATTATAATAATAATTTCGTACTCTCCGCCATTACGCTTGTCGTCGTTCATAGCGGTGCGTCATGGGTAACGCTAATAGCCTGGTCAACACCTAATTACCTGGCCGCAACACAGACGCCCTTCTCAATATGCTGGGCCGCAGTTCGTACTTAAATTGTGACTAGTCCACAACTGAACTTCACCGACTCACCGGGACTAACGTGGATGTTTTTGTTTCTTTATAAAATACCAAAGAACAAGCTGTAGAAATCTTCACTGGTCCAGCCTGAATTATGGAAACCCAAGATATATTATATCAGTGGCACAAAAATAATTCCTAATTGATAGAACTAGGATTAATCAATGAATTACAATGGTAGAAAACTGAAAATATTTTATAAACAAAAGACAAAGAGAATACACGCGTTCGCATTGCAAACTGAGAGCTTACAAATGCAAAACGTATGGGTTAAATATGAATTACAATTACAAAAAAAAAAAAAAAAATAGTACTCACAGTTCCCCCGCAAGCTCATCAAAGAATACAGAAGATGACAAACCAGAGTCCAAACTGTAGCTGTGCATTTTCATGAAACCACTTAAGTCCCAGCCAGTGAACATGCTGCTTGAAGCCCAAGGCAATACTACAGTGCTACAATATCGCAATGAAACGCTCGTATTTACGTCATATGAGTTCAAAAACTGTATAGAGAGGATCGTCGTGGGAAGTTGAGTTGCGGTGTGGGGGAAATATTTCGAGAGTAATGCCCCTTCCCCCATCTGGGAGTAACATGAGACTGAAAATTAAAAACCAACTTCCTCATCCAGTAGTCACATTCTGTCATATGAGTGTTTCGTCGCTAGTTTTTTCTTTGCCTCTGAACGTAGACCGTTATATGCATATGTAGTGCGATGTTCAGTTTTTTGCTGTTTATTCAGAACACCAACATCATCTCATGGCGCTCAATTTTATGTATACTGACGTATGTGGTGGAGATGAATCATTCTTCATAATCATAATCATTAGTATCATCATCATCATCATCGACATCATCATGAACACTATTGCAATACAGCAGTTTACGCTGGACTATATTAAGGATAGATGAAATAGTGTTTCCCAACAGTTTTTATTGTTGTTAGTTTTGCGTTTGGAGTTCAGTGCTTTCGGGAAAGTTTTATACTAGGTTTACATATCCTTCTTGCTATGATAATCAGGGCCCGGATTCTGATGACCTAAAATTGTTTGAAAAATGACCTATAAAAGACCCTAAATTTTAAAGAAAATTACTTAATAATTACAAAGAATGACCAAAAACTGATATTTTACTTATACAAATTAATACTGTGCACACAAAGATATAGACTAATTTGTACATAATTGTAAAAAAACTGTGAACGTAGGAAGGATGTTGTAGGTCTAAAAACTTTGTTCTTGATTGGAAAATTTGAGAAGAAAAGTAATAAAGTTGTTTTTAAAGTAGATTCTACAAAAATGTTGCATTATAGTAACCTAGTCATTTATTTAAAGTAAATGCATGAAAATGATAAAATAAGGAAGCAAATGACACGAAAATGACAAAATAATGACGTAAAATTGAAATAAATGCCCTAAAAATATAAAATAGCATAAAATGACAAAAAATGACCTAATAAAAATGCATTTCTATAATCTAGAGGCCATGATTAGGATTTATCTACAAGTTTGCAATGTGTAGGCAGCATCAATAAAAAGATGACGTGTCATTAGAATCCGGGCCCTGATGATAATACAGCAAGCTGATAATACGGGTGGGACGTTGAATACCATGGAAAGGATAAAGTATCTCTAGGCAACAGACGCAAAAATTCGGCAATGCAAATGAACAGCTGAGCTCTACGCCCCCTGATAATAGAAAACAAGATTGCCTGCCTGTCATGAATTATTATGTTCAGTAGATAACTCTATTAAGTTCTTCTTGTTTTCCAAAAGAGGTGAATACATTTTAATTAAATTAAGGTGGGGTTAAGGAAGCTATAAATTAGCAGCCAGAGACTAGATTTATTGTGATACCTTAATAGGGCATAATTGCACACTCTAGATGCCCGTATGATCTCTTAGAATCTGAGCTTCTGATTCTTAACAACAAAACACGTAGCTGGAAGCAATTCTATATTCTGATGTGGAACGTTTCCAAACCAAGAAATTATTACTGTTGTAACTCTCATTCCGTAATATAATGTTACTACAGTAACAATAAGCAATGCAACCTATCTCCCTTACTTAAACATGGACCATTATAGCCTAATTTCTACTTAAACAGAGGACCATGACCAAAATACAATCCATCCAATAACAGTAACGAAAAAATAAACCACTTAAATATGAACTCTATTAGTGCAATATTCATTTACTTTAATAAGACCTATCTTATTTTGACATATCTCACAGTATATTTTTAATTTATTGCTTTTTTTTTACTGAGATTCAATGTTTTAAAGTTTTTAAAGTCACTCTAACTGACTAGGCTTAATTAGCCGACTATCTATTCATAACGTTTTAACTTACATTAAAGCAATTTACGATAAAACTCTAGGTGTCTATTTCTCTACTTGAGGGTATAAGGTGGACCTTTTTACAACCCTATAAAAATTGATTTAATCCTCATCGAAAAATGAAATTTATCAATTATGTGTAAAAAGAGTTACCAATAATTGGAAGTTTAACAATAAATAATACAGTAACAATTTCAAACTCATATAAGTTAAGGTTATTGCATATACGTTGTTTAGTTTAGTATGCTGTTCCCTTATGTAACAGTTTTAACTATTTTAAAGTAATTATTTAAAGTCTCCCATACATTTCAGGAACACATTTTACCTAGGCTATAAATGTTTTACTTGTACTAGATATTTCTAAGAAAATCTCTTCTCTTTTGAACTTTCAAGTAAGTATCTGAACCTTCATATTGTATTTCATAAGAAATTACGGGCTGAAAACACTTTTTAAATAATTACTTTGATTTTTAGGATACACTGAACAGGCTAATTATCATGCATGCACTTACAACAGTGTTTAAAATGGTCTTATTATCAACAGGAACACCCATGGTTAGTATCGCCAAAATACTACAAAATACTGGATAACAAAAACAAACAAAAAGTTGAATAATGTATTACATTATTTCTGGTATTTTTGGTATTAATGGTAAAATTCTCTACAACAAGCAGAGCCATAATTTTATGCACTTTCAATTAAACGACTGCCTGGAATGAAAAATCTTTTATTTAAAATATAATAATAATAATAATAATAATAATAACAACAACAATACCATTTATAAAATTTGTGAACTCATTAGAATATCAAGCGTTGAAAAGGAATCAAGAACAATAACCATCAGAAAACATGATGTATCTGTAAACAGGAATTATGTTATTCACTCATCAATTTAAGAATATTTAAAAACATGTAGTACTATGATGTAGTGGAGCATGCAGAGGGAATAAAAATAATAATATTAATATTAATAATAATAATGGGATCGCTTGCAAATGTGCAGTATACTTTTATCTACTTTCATGTTGAAGCTTTAGGATTAAAACAATACCTGGACAGAAAACTATTTGAGGATTTAAACTTTTTGTCCCTAATAACCTCGCATTCACAAGTTCACTCTCACAATACAAGAAAGAACTCACCATAATTATTTCCCTTAATACAAAATTTGTTTGAAAACATTCCAGATTTATAATAATTTACTTTTCCACTTGCCTCATTATGCGAAAGAAATATCTGTACTATGTAATGTCAAATCTTCGGTATCGAAGTTTCGATTAATTAACTAATATTTTTTTTGTAGTTTAAGGGGAAACACACTTCTACCGTAAGCATATTCCTTCACATCCCTCGGCCTCATCACATTATGATAAAACTGTATATGCATGCTCTTTACGTTAAAGAAAGAAAAAAAATTATACCTTAGTAACTTTTAAATTTTGAAAAAAATTCATTGTGAGTTTTGAAGCAGACTATCGTTTAAACATATACGAAACAGACATTTAATATTATATTTTAATCGTTATTTCTCAGATAGATTTCACTGCTTCCATAAATGGATTTCTTCCTTTTTCATGTTCTACTTTAATGGAAACCTGCAATATTTTTACTTCCTCTGCCCGTACCATAGGTACTATAGGTAGAGGAAGTATTGTTTTCGACCCTAAAATTCAAAGTTGAGTTTTTAGCATATATATACACGTTTCAAGGCCCCCTGAATCCAAAAATACTATTTTTGGAAACATGTCTGTGTGTGTGTGTGTCTGTGTGTCTGTCTGTGTGGAAGTTTGTGAACAGGCTAGCTCCGAAACGGAGAATCGTATGAAAACAAAATTTCGTATTTGGGTCAGGTACCTTCTGATGATGCGATTCGAAGATTGGCGACAAATTTCTGTTATTTTTAAGGGGACTTTACATGAAGAAATTTTCGTTTTTCGCGATTTTCTCGAAAACGGCTCTAACGATTTTCTTTAAAATTTGCACATGTGTTCCTTTTACTGAGAGATAAAACTTTTATTTGAAACTTTTTTTCGAAAAAATTCTCTCAGGGTAGTTACAAGCCACCCACTGTTCACCCACTGTTTGTATAAATTTTGTCTTGCGTTATGAACAACTGAATACGCGCTCTTTCACGGCCTCTTATTATATATAAGAATGTGAAGTGAGAAAGATGTATTGTTGGCCAGGTATAGAGTAAAGAAGTATCTGAGGGAAATATTCGATAAATTTAGGAAATTATTCTTTACGGCGGAAAGTTCAATAAACGACTGCAGTCACTTGTTCTTTTTTTTAAAGTTTGTATAGCCTGCGCTTTTAGTCGCATCATTGAAAGAAGAGGTATTTATAGGATAATTAGCATAAAATTGTGTCTTGCGATTCTGTAAAAGGATATGTGAATACTGCTAACTTTTATTTGGGCAGAGGAAGTTATGTGACTTTCACATCAGATTTTTTAAAATACAAATGAAAACCCTGTGTTCTTTATTCGGTAACACGCTATATTTTATACGTGGGCTTGTGTGACAAGCGATGTAGATTTAGACCGTCGCTTTGTCAAGTTGCCACCCCTGCCCCCACCCCAGACCTTAATAGCGTCTCTAATTAGGGCTCCAATAACAGTAATTTAAACTCGTCACATGCAATGCAAACCTAATTATTCCAAAAAGGCAAACTCTGATTTTGTTTTGCTCATTTTGTTGGCTTGCACGTGCGCTTACAAATTAAATCACACAAGAAAAAGTTTACTCTATCAAAATGCTTTGTTACTAAAAGTTTATTGCAATTTAATGTCATATCAGGTAACGTGGTATCGATGACGTACAGTGTAGCTAAAATTAAACTCAACCGCGAAAACTGAAACTCACCTTTTTATGAAATTTTGTTTGTGAGTTGTTGATTTGAAATTTACCACAGCTCAAAACGGGTTGTATCTCAGACTCAACTATGAAAGTGCACAACAGTACTTTGAAACAGTACGTAAAAAAATAACGCAATATGGAAGACGGGAATATAACTTTAGCAATGGCGATTTCAGCAAGTTCTTTCGGTAAAACGATCAGAAATAAATACAGAGATTTCAAGGTTTATTCATGTAAATCATTGCATCAAGATCGGAATAAAATGATCCCTATGCAAGTCTTGGAAGCTCTTATGGTTCCGGGAGGTTGAGGGTCCTAGATTTTGAGACATTCGGACGCAAAAGTGGTCATTTGTCAATCCGTAGAAACTGCGGGTTATTGCATTATGTTATGTGATATTAAGGGAGTAGACAGTGTTTTGCTCTTGTTTTGAAGGCTGTGAAAAATTTCATAGAGATAGAAATAAAACTGTGGATTTATATAAAAGTCACACACACATAAAGATTTCTTTACATTCGTATACAGGTTTTCATTTTGACTGTATCTTTGGTAACCCTTAGGCAGGGCAGCTATAATCATTATGATTATTTTCTCTCTTGCTAATAAACAGAAATGCATACAGTAATTATTTATCTATTTATAAAGCAAAGTGTTCCCTATACAGGCCATGGAGGCCCAGAGGGTTCCAGGAGGTTGAGGCTCCCCGATTTCAGACCACATGAAGGTGGTAAGATTGTCAGCCTTACGCATCGGCCGCCTTTACCTCCAGGATGACTCCTGGCACTCATTTCTGTTAGAGGTACTCTGTGCCACCAGAAGAATTAGGACAATTGAAAAACTCCAATGACCTCATCGGGGATCGAACCCGCTACCTTCCGGTTTGTAGCGCAGCGTCTCAACCCCTACGCTACGGCGTACCCCTTATCTATTTATAGCTAACCATTATTTTTAGAACATAATCTGAATACTGATTGGGCTTGATATTCCCCGTTACTAGTACACAACTGTGTTCACCTTAAGTAACAAATGTTCGTTCTTCTAATGGAAGTCAGTTAATGGAGAATTACTCTAGTGGCAGACAAGGTCACCAATATTTTCTACAGTTACTGGATAACGAAAAAGTAGTTGAAGGAGCAGGATGAACATTATCGACATTCGAACTTCCTGCAACAGTTCGCAACATCGCGACACTCTTTTGTTTAAAAGAGCATCACAGACAGCTGACAAACAATAGCGACTCTGATTGCCTTCCCCTGAAAACAACTGACGGACGATTACTTTATCACCAGGGCAATGACCGATATGAGGAACAACTTGATGCGCAATGCCTTTATTGGAAAATCGCATGAGCAGAGACCCGGAAACTCTTGCGTATTTTATTTCTTCTATTCGTGAAAAGATTTAGAAAATAATTTTTAACACTAGAAACTCAATATTAATAAGACCTTTAATAACCTATGCTTGCCCAGTATGGGGTACTGCTGCTAAAAGTAAAATTAAGAGATTACGAGCTCTTCAAAATAAAACACTACGTATTGCTGTTAACGCTCCATGGTTTGTGCGAAATAGTCAAATTCACAGAGAACTTGGTCTGCACAGTATCTATGAATTTATTCGCAAACAAGCTAAAAAGTTCTTCGCAGATTTGTATAAAGTCCCAGGAGCAGTACACTTCAATCTTGGCCATAGAACATCTCAACAAACTAGAATTAAAAGCAGACTACCTCAAGACAATCTCCTATCAACACCAGAAACATCGGACGAAGAGAGTACCTGAAGCATCACTTTATCTTTAAACCAGAAATATGTAAATTGTTACAGAGGGGCCATTGGCTGACCTCAGGTCTTGTTTGTTTATTTGTTTTATGTGTGCATGTGTGTGATTGTTAAGTTAACAGTAATCTGTAAAGCACTGATGTTGCTGGGCGATTATTAACTGATTAAAAAAAAAAAATTAAATTGAATTATTTTTAAGAAGGAAATAACAGTCGATTTTCATGATAGATTGGCTCTAAAATTAAAAAAAAAACTTAATTTGTTATTTGAATTGGACAGTTAGCCGACTGTTCACTGATTTTAATATTATGAATTTTCTACTATCGTCAAAATAATAAGCTTATACTCATTAATAATGGGAAATAGTTTAATGCATGATTATCTGGGTAACTGAAGTCTACCAGTTCTCTCAAGAGGAGAAGGAATTACTTTTCATTTGCTTTCTAGAACTCTTTTTATTCTATTTAAGGGGACTAACCTATGAAATTTTATAAAAAACTGGCACAATTTTACAGTTAATTTTTATCAGTTAACATCGATTCTTGGCTAATCAAAGAATGCAACTCATTTCAGGTTAGGTGCACTTAGGTGTCCGTAATGTGACTTTTAAGCGTTCTGCGAACGTGCTGAAAATCTCTTTATGTCGCTATTGTAATATTATAACACACATTATTTTCTCAATCGAAATTTAAAATTATAGTTACAGTCATTTTCACAGCAATGCTGGAAGGGAATTCGTGTATTTTCGAGCTTTTACTCCAAAGAAGTAATTTTTCCGTTATATAAGGAAAAAGACAGTTTTAAAGAAAAAACTGTGTCTCAACTTCAAATTTAATTTTTCTCAACCTTCCTACCCGCGAATATTTAAATTACTCCTTGAGTAGCAATTTTTAATCTTTTACTTCTACATTTTCAACAAGCGCTTAGCGTATCACGAATTTAAAATAAAAAGAAATTGTATTCTTATAAAATATTATTTATGGTTTCAAGTAACAAAATAAAATAAAATAGTGTTTAATTATTTTTTATAAAATAAATTTCTATATAAACTGGATGGTACCCTTTCTTGATTTGAAGTGACTAGGCATCAAACATAAGTAATTCGGATCCAAAAATTTGAAAACAGCTCCAAAATGAACTTTTGTCATGAAAACCCGTAAACATAGAACTAAATATTTTTCTCAACATCTAAAAAATTTACAGCTCTGAGAGTTCTAGCGTTTATTGTGGTGAATAATTCCAGAGTCATGTAAAAGAATGAAGAAAATCGTACGAAAAAATGTAGAATATCTAAATTTCACCGGTCGGTTCCTTCAAGTAGCTGAATACACTGTAAAGATATTACCACTTGAATTCAGGTAAGCAGGTGCATTGTTTAACATTTAAATGCCAATCTGATATTAGACAATATAAACATTGTTCACAAACTCTCACTGAACCTGTATAGCTGGTGTAATGCACCTTACGTATTGTATAATGGCACGATCTGACTCATGCTTAATTACTATGTACTCTGCGTAACAAGTCTGGACTGTATAGAATAATATGATAAATAGATAGAAAGTTTAAAATTTAATAAAGCTGAGCAGCGTGCCCGGTCAAGAGGGGCGAAGCTAATGATACGAACCAGTGGAGCAAGAAATTGGCGAGGAGGAGGTAAGTTGTGATGCAGTATGCAATGATTCCGTGCTCAACAAGTTGCCGAGAAGGCGCGGCGCTACCTCTAAGCTACAGTGAGAGTGAACCATGCTACTTGTACCTCTGACGATTATTCCATTCATACGCCGCGTATTTGATGTTGGCCAATAGCGTTTGACAATGTCTCGGATATCGACGAATCACGGTAGTTTATATATATATATATATATATATATATAAACTAACGAATCACGGTTTCGGATATCGACGAATCACGGTAGTTTATATATATATATATATATATATATATATACTAACGAATCACGGTCCCGGATATCGACGGTACCGTGATTCGTCGATATCCTAGACATTGTCAAACGCTATTGGCCAATGTAAAATACGCGGGGTATGAATGGAATATATAAGTAATATTATATATAATTAATTATATATTATATATATTACCAATATGAAATTACCCAGGATATCTGTGCCTTAGTCTATATCCCTGGACAAGCTACACGTTTTACATTTACAATGTGTACAATAATTAATTATTTCTTTTCGCTTGACGGTAAAGCGTTTCTTGTGTTCTTTGTCACAACCACAATTACGGTCCTTGATATGGAAAAACTGGTAAGAAGACATAAAAAAAGACGATAGTATATCATATAAGTCATGACTTATTGAGGGAATAAGGTGGTAATTTTAAACTTGATAATATAAATTTGCCCTCAAAGGACCAAAATGAAATTAATTAATGATAGTATACGTATGCTTGCAAGAAAGTGGTTCATCGGATAAAACGTCAGCTTCTTACTGGATGCGTCAAGTGTCATCTATCTATATTGTCGCCAGTGAATAAAATAAAAACATATCTCTTACAAGAACACAATTTATTCGGAAATTAGAACTATGTAAATGTACATTAATTAAAAACAAATTTGATTCTGTGTGAGCCACTTCGTGTGTTTTTATTCTGTTCTCATTTTAGCTTATCTTGGTTTTGACATAATCTATTTTCTCAATTGCACTATTGGTAGGAATTCCATATGAACAGTATAACCAGTAACTCGCTCGATTGTTCATTTTTAGTAGGCCTATGTCGTGATCTGAGAACTGACATAGTATTCAATTTATTTTAAATAACACGAGCAAGAAAGTATTATATATATATATATATAAACTAAACTAAAATCCGTGGCGCTACATCCCTGGAGGGACTTGGCCTACCACCCGACCGCTGCGTCATCTACCACAGGCAGATGGCAGGATTGGGGGCATGTGGTCAGCATACCGGCCGTTAATGGTGGTTTTCATGACCGGAGCCGCTACTTCTCTATCAAGTAGCTCCTCAATTTGAATCACGAGGCTGAGTGCAGACCTCCCTACCTCAGAAAAATCCGAGGTACCGGGGATAAAAAATTAAAAAAAAAATTATATATACAAACATATAATGTATATAGGGCTATAATGTGTTATATTTTATGTGTAAAAGTCTAATAAATCCCATTAAAGCTTACGAGTTTCATCTGATGAATTCGTAACCGCTCGTGGGATTACCTAAGTTATGATAATAATTCCACTTGAACTTCTGTTGGACATAAAACTTTAAAATCGGTCAATGATAATAGTTCTACTCTGATAAGTCATTTGGCCCACTCTCATAGAGGATGCACATCACTGACCAAAACCCTATCTGCATTTTTGTTCTGCTGAAGGGGAGACGTCTACAGTGCACACTTTAACGTAAAACCAACATGTTGGTATTCAGGTTAGCAGGATAAGAAGCGATTAGGTTCCGTTACAACCACGTCATTGGGAATACTTTCTCTGTTATCAACAGACATCCCTCCCTTCCGGGAAAAGAAGAGTTTTCCTAGTTTACGACACAATATATTATCAGCTTCTTAACGTTAATGTATGTAGATTTAAATACAGTCAACCCTCGATATAATGCACCTCTTTACAGTGCCACCCTAGCACTATGTCAATAAATGCAAATGAACGGATCTTCTTCCATATAAAATACATAAGAAACCTCGTTACTGTGCCAATTCATTTAGTGCCAGTGAATGTAAGACAAGATTTTTACAGAATATAGCTTGCAGTGATTTTTATTTCAGTTGCAGAATTGTTTTAAAACTGGCATGAACGTTAGGAAGATTATTTAAGAACCATACTGTAATGTATTTCCAAGAAGTGAGTGTTCCCCTGCCACTAACTGTAAATGTGGTGAGTTGGAATGAGGAAGCTATGTTAAGAAGTTAGACAGACAGCCCGCGTGATGGTGGACCAGGTAGAATTGAGCCCTTCATACAGTGAGGCATTCCAAACTTTCACTTCTTTTAGTCCAGTGTCCATTCAGGTCTAAACACTACACTACAGTTACTCAGTTACAGTTAATTACTTACACGGACCCACATGATTTTCAACCCCTTTGTGTACTGTAGTACTCGGCATGTACTGTAATAAATTGAGTTACTATACAGTATCTTAATTTGTGCTAAAGTTCTCTATTTGCCTTTTATTTAATTTTCTTTCATAATACAGTAAAGTAAATTAATACAGCACTTTATGATGCCGATTTTATTTTAAAAACTAAATTTCGTTTTACTGCCATTTTGCTAGAGAACGGATGGTGGTGAACCACCCTGTGTCGAGCGATTACTATATTAAAAGACAAGGATAAGTGTCTTACTTTATTAATACCTGGCGAGAATTTGGGCAGATCACTCATAACGGGACTAACAACTCAAAGAGAACTAGCCGAGTTCTGGCCTAGCGTCGTCTTCTATTTGCTATGTAGACGAACATTCAACATTAGAACCGATAATTTTTGGAGGGTCGATTCGATGACCCTCGGTTTTACGAGCATTCACAATAGCATTGCATTGTCTACTGTAATTCCCCACATTCCGCATATAACTGGTACAATGGTCTCATATATTGGCTAAAATTCCGTCACAGTACCCTAATAGTACTTTTACGTTCTGTCAGCCAACAATGTAGTATTAGCATCGGTGTCATGGGTAAGGTGATTTATTTACATGGCTATAATAGACCTACAAGTTTTTCTAAGTTAATCATATTTCGGTGTTTACGCGAAAGAGTTAAAATCATGTTATGCTTTACCGTAGAGGTCTATCAATAAAATTATGTAAGCCTAATACGTTAATATCAATTCTTTTATTTCGCCTAGGCCCTTTGATAACATGAAACCATCATCAGGGCATCTTGATTTGTAGATTTACATTTACAAGAAAGAAAACTCTTTCACTAAGGACGACATTATTGATTAAAACAACTAAAACTTAAAATGTTTTTAAAACACAACACACAAGAAAAAATGAATTTTACTATAGGCCTATTTTAAGAACGTTTTAAGTTTTAGTCATTTTAATCAACATTGACGTCATTAATGAAACAGTTTTATTCTTTTAAAAATATAACTCTGTTAAACAAGATGCCCTGCTTTGATGATGGTTCCATGTAACCGAAAGCCCTAGGCATAATAAAATAAGTTGAGATTAAGGTACAACATATATTTTATTAATTAAAGACAGATTAATAATTTAAGAGTTATTCTAATAATAAAACGAACACTACGCTTATATCTGTCAGGAAATGGCACTATGACTTTTTTTTACGGGAAATGAATCCACAGTTCAACAACGTTGGCATTTAATAACTGTAATAAACTCCCGTAAACATTATAAATGCATAGACTCAACAGTATAAATGCACGTTGCGGGTGAAGGAAAGATTTTGAGAGGTGGGAGATGAATGAATCGAACTATCATTTCCCCCTTTCGATATAGACTCGTCCAGACCAGGCAGCTGGGCATCTATATCTGTTAATTCGTGTATAATATATTTCAAGAAACAGTACCTGCCAGTATACATCACTGGGAGCTATAAAAATAATATAATAATTAGTTTTATGCACTTATGTCTTCAATATTTAATATCAGCAAACAATACTTGCATAAATGAATGTTTATTAACTGACTGTGTTTTGTTCACATTAATTACATGTCATGAATGTCGTTTAATTATACCGTGTCAATCTAAAATGCTATTCAAATAATTCAATTTAAATATATTCCATTTATTAATATTTATTACATAATATTCGTTAAATAGTTATTATAAATGTAATTCGT
This sequence comes from Ectobius pallidus, assembly GCA_964059195.1. Classification (NCBI taxonomy): domain Eukaryota; kingdom Metazoa; phylum Arthropoda; class Insecta; order Blattodea; family Ectobiidae; genus Ectobius; species Ectobius pallidus. The sequence goes on from CAXKWD010000006.1 coordinate 116,592,626, forward strand.
AACTTAGAATTCGTCTAGGTAAATACGATGACTTCCAAGTCACTCGTGACATTACCTATGATGATTATGATAATAATAATAATAATAATAATAATAATAATAATAATAATAATAATAAAATGCATAAACTCAACAGCATGAACGCACGTTGCGTGTGAAGGAAATGATTTTGAGAGGTGGGAGATAAATGAATCGAACCATCATTTCCCCCTTTTGATATAGACTATAGATATAGGATAATCCACATTACTAGGAATTTAAATTCCCATATGGCATCATGTAAATGGTCTATGAACGGTATTGTCCTAGGCGGCAGATGCTGCACAGACACGCCGACAGACGTGGCGGACAACAGCGATAAGGTCATAAAACAACAGTCACGCTTACAATAGACAAACAGATGAACTGACAGATATTATCGAATTAACATACATAATAAGTTTACATTCCCGGTGTTCAGTTTCATAAGCTACAGGGAGAACAGCACAAATAAGCAATGCGATCAACTTGTAATGGAGCGCTTAAATCCATAGGGTCTTTAATAAGTTATTGATTACTCTTAAAATCGACTAATTTGTCATTTGATTGTTTTCCACACCTCTAAAATAATTATTAATAATTAAATTCATCACCTTAGTATCCATTATTTTACGCTGCCTAGGCCTTTGGGCACTCCTGTCATCAATGGACCGATCGCCATCAAGATTAAAATAGTCCCTACTATTTGAAATTTGAACACCATCTTGAATATATGCTATTTATTAATTATTTTCTCGTAAGTAATATTTTTAAAATTAGCTATCGTCGAAAAATAGTCTGCAATACACATGCGTTGTGCATTGAAGAATCTCTGAAATTAAAAGAAAAAAAAAGTATTCGGCTCTTCTTTCATACTCTTCCTGCATTCTCCAATAATGCAAGTACCACTTTCTCATATTTTTCACTCTACGCTGTTGCACGATGTCAAAGATAGGTACTTTCCGAACTGTTAACACGAAATAATGCATTTTTTACAACAACAATAGGATCTACTTTCATGAACGGTTTTTTCGTAATGCAACTATCAGCTATGTTTTAGTTAAGCAGAGAAGCGTTTTTCCTGTTTATTCAAGGTGACACCACAAGTAAAGTTGCAGCTAAAGACGAAGTGTTAAATCACTCAGCTTGCAATATGTAATAGTTTCATTAAATTAATTTACTACACTACAAACCGAAGGCCGCGTGTTCTATCGCCGACAAAGTCAACTGGACTTAGTTGCCTAATATTGAAGGCCCTGGGTTCCACATAACATCTAACAGAATTACAATAAGTACCGGAAGTGATATTGGGATGAAGATGGTCGGTATATAAAGCAGATGCCTTACTGCTTCGTCTTTAAACTGGCAATCATGGAACTTAAGCTTTTAGGAATATTAAGGACCTACCGAAACCTATAAGCGGGTAGAGTATACTATTTATTTAGTACAACATACCTAACTTTGATCTTTGCCACAGGACCACTTCATCCGTTCGAGGAAGTAGCATGGTTTGGTAATTCTTAATAAAGAAAAGTAAAATACCTTTACGTTTATGTAATATTATTATATGGTCTATGCCAAATAAACGGAAAAACTCGTACAAAAGGGAGAGGCAATTTAAGCAAGAAGTAGAATCTCGCTTCAGACAAGCTTGCAAAAACAAGGAAAGGACACGTTTATAGACAATGTAAAATCTGGCAGATTCCGAAGCTGCAAAAACAAACGAATGCCTACACAGAGAAGAAGGGAGAAGAAATTTGAATACCTGAGTACTGTTATACGTAGGAGGCATCTGTTCTCACTCTGCGTGAATTTATTACCATCACAACCGCTGTTCTTTGTCTTACCAATATAGGGTGTTCTTATTAAACCTAGGCTAATTGCCTTTTATCTAATGTAGATTCCGTAAGAAAGTGTGGCAGTTGGTAGAACTGAAGGAATTAGGTATAATGTGCATAAATGTTGATCGACCAACAGAATAAATAAATAAAAAAAATTTAAAAAAACTGTCTCTAAAGGTTTTTCTATTGTAAATGTCGGACCACTTTTATTGTAGGCTACATCACAAAGCTTGTTGTTAACAAAAATATGTTTTTTAATTTAATTTGTTATATTTTTAAGGACTTATAGTTTGAGACTTGTATTCACTCTACCAAGATGTATCGATAAATAGGTCTATTATATTTAAAACATTAAATCTAACCCTAAAGTAATATTGAGTAAATTACGGTTTCATAAATAGTATATTCAATAAATAATAATAAATAATAAAAAGTCCGTAGCACAGTGGTGATTTCATACACCTTTTTAATTTGCTAGCGATAAACTTTTTTTTATTCATCTTACTTTTATTTACATTATTATTATTACACATTTAATACATGTAAAAACAAATAAAACCAAACATGCCCCTATATGAGCAAAGCTCGTGTTTAGGGGGTATAACAGATTAATATAAATATAATTACATATCAATGCACAGTATAATACACACGAAAAGCTCTAAGTTTATGAGTACAATGTATATAAAAATAATTTTTCAGCATTAACCAGTAGTTAAAATAGCATTTACAACAACAAATAGAATAAAACGGACTGAAACATTGACAGACCAAACCAAATTAAAGCTGTCCCGTTAATATTATATAATTTTTCTCCCCTCTTAAAATGTTTAAGATTGTAATTTACATACTCAGGGTACTCAGCAATAAAATTATTATACAATTTCAAACCATAGTTTTGACCATGTAATTGCCCCTTGGTCGTCTTACATTTTGATTCAGCGAAACGAAAGATGGAGTTACTTCTTGTGTTTTGACAATGACTATAGGAAATAAATTTAGATTTGTTTTTATGGTAATATATTAATAATTTTAACTTATAAAGCTGTTCGATTTTCATAACATTGAATTAAACATATAATAGTTTTGATGGGTAATCAATAGGTTTATTTAAACAAATTTTTATTATTCTCTTTTGAAGCAAAATTAATTTTTTACAAATGATCTTAGAAATGCTACCCCAGCCAATAATTCCGTATTGGATTAACGATTCAACTAGTGCTAGTTATACTGACCTTAATGTAGAGATTGGATGTAAATTTCGAAGGATAATATATTTGTAAATAGTCTTGCGTATTTTTATTTTTGATAACTGCATTATGCTTATCCCATTTGAGATATCTATCAATAATAATTCCTAAGGATTTTCTTCCTTGCTTAAGGTATTAAGGTTTTTTTAACAATTCAAAATTAATAAATATAAAAATACAATAATAATGACATTAAAAATCACATTTCGAAGTGGAAGTTTTAAATATCCGAAAACATGCAACAGGCTACTTACTCATAATTAACAAGTGTCCGGAACAAAATGGATCAAAAAGTGTACTTACCTGAAACAGAAGAGATGAACATACTTATTATAGAATTACAATTTGACACTCTAAGTATATAAACAAAACTGTATTTACGTATATTAAAAATAAAAAAGCAACGAGTTTGTGCGTCTGAAACTTATGTCTTTTTTTGTTGTTGATACTCTTGTATTACTAGTGATTTTGGAGGAATTAATCAACATTTGTGGGAATTTTCAGTTTTTGTCTCAATTTGATATTGTCTGTTTATTTTTCCAATTCAGTCTAAATCAGGACCAAACGGCTGCGCGGAATTTATTTTTCTTAATATGTACCTACATTTTCGGGAATATTTTGTCTGAAATTCATGCCCAGTAATTGAGCACGGAATGTAAAAAATGGAAATACCTAATTTAACACTAATGTTACTAAACCAACTAAGGCCTACATGACAAGAATTGCCTAAGATAAAATTTCTTCTTTGTGAAATTTCGAAAGATTGAATATTGAATTACATATTATACAGCTTCTGTAAAACTGAACTGTTTGAAAACAGCAAATAATGACTAATGCGCAATCACTGTTTAAGAAATCACATAAGAAATGCCTTTGACTGAATAGGTCTATTGATTTGACCGCCTGTGTGCTTTCGTGATTAACGTCGCTGACTATGGATCCACCGGTCTGGGTTCAATAACCAATCTCAGGTCTGGAACGGGGGCACTCAGCTTGGTGATACCAACTAAGGAGTCACTTGATCAAGATTTATCGGCTCATGACAAGAAAGCTATCAATAACGATCATGGGAGGCGGCATGCTGACCAAATGCCACCCAATCCTGCCATCCGCTTATGGGATATGACGCAGCGGTTGGATGATAAGCCTATTCCCATAAGGAATGTAGATCCACGGAGTTTAGTTTAGTAAATTGTAAGTTTTGCAGAATGATAAAATATTTAAATTTTTGTGTTGCAAAATATTGTTTCTAAGCAGTATACGGGACTACCCAATACAGACACTGTGATTGTTTAATCCGTCCCATCTTTCATTTAATTCAGCTTTATTTATACACCTTTGATATAGAGGTCATTACAAGAGTCAGATTCCGTGAATATACCAGTAGGTCATAAAACTACAAATATGCATTTGCTTTCTATTGGGGGTTGTGTTTATTCGTCTGTTAATTTCAACACACACTCGATTTTAGTGAATGTGATACGGGATGAAATAGCGGCAATGAGTCATGGCAAACAAACATCCAATTCGACATTTGCCTTTACGAGTGGGGAAAACATGAAAAAAACCCTAGTCGAATTGTCCGGCCAAGGAGTTTGAACCTGGGACCTCCCGAATGCGAGTCCAAGATGCTACCATCTCGACCACCTCGCTCGGTCTTCATATCTTGAGAACCTTCAATAGAAAGCACATATCCAAAATGTATAAGACCGCCAGCAATAGTTAGAAACGAATAAGCTTTGTGAACAGTGTGTATTTAATGGCAAATTAAATTAGAGGTATGAATGGGACCACCTCAGAGGGCAAATTTCTTGACCTCTTTTAATAAGCTGAGAGGTCAGAGCGAATTCATTCAGAAAGACTGCAGGGGTCAACATGTGGGGGTTGTCCATTGACTAGCGTTAATGATTGCCTGAATGCGACGGGAGGGGCAGCTGACACTCGACTCCATGCTGTCAAGTACATCCTCAGCCCGCAAGCCGCGTGCCACCACCCCACTTGTTTATACAGGGGTGAACTCATAATACCAAATGTCATTCTGGGGGTACAGTGAATTAATTTAAAGACCATCTCAGTCTAATACCGGGTCTTACTGGATGACCGAAGTGTGAGAGTGGTTTTCTAAAATAATTGTCCGAGAAACTTGAAATTTTGCACATTTAATTGAAATTTATATTTAAACGAAAGTTTGAAATTTCATTCTAATATGTCATTTTTTATATTAATTAAATTTACTTTTTAAATAAAAATTTAAATCTACATCCTCCGACAGATATTTCAATATGAACCTGCATTGTTATGAGATTCTTTGATGTTTGCTTTACAGATTTACTAACAAATTTTATTATATTGTTTATACTTATTTAAAATATATTTTATCCATAAAAATGAAACAAAATTCCTGGGATTATATTAAACATTTAAAAAATTACTCAGGCATACAAAAAAATCTCTTTGGATATTTTATTATATACCTTGCATATTCTGAAAAAGATTCAGAGCTTTATCTTTATTTTTGTGGAAGAAGGTACATTTTGAATACGGCAAAATAACATGCAAATTGTTGCTGAGAAAACGGCGATTAAAGTTTGCATGCAATAGCAGTGGGAAGTGCATTGAGGTTTAAAAATGGTATCAGCCGCACATGTTCCATGCGATCAAACGGTATAAATTTTATCATATGTATACCTTAGGGTATGCTTGACACTAAAATAAAAAAATCGCTTTGGTTTAACAAAATGGCTAAATCAAAACTTCTGTCTTTCCTAAAAGGATGCTTAAAGATGACAGTCCAACAGGATGGAAACGTGAGTAGGCCTATATAAGTTATGATGACAAGGGGCCATGCAGAAAACTTCGGACAGTAGGGTACAAGTAGTATTAATGAGACGTGGCAGTCCAAGGATGGATGCTCAGTAGATGCAGACGAGTCCAATAAACATTCGTACTGCATGGAGGGGTGTATGGGTTAGTTGTGTCGTTGCTTTCAGAGCGGTAAGATCGTATAATGCAGTGAAGAAACAAGAGACCTTGTTACAATCGCTTCTCCTCTCCCGCTAGATTCTTACCCCTCCCCATGATTCCTCCTACATGCGTCACCTCTCTCACGCGCATCTGACTGCCACCTCTGATTAATACCACTGTACGTCCAGACAGAGCGCGATAAAAGCGTGCGTTGCGTTTTATACGTTACAAGCGGCTTATGCGTTTCCCGCTTATGCAATCAAATGAATGACCATTCTATTCGATGGCCACACAGGCAATCGCGCGTCATAAGAGTGCGATACGAGAATCGCTATACAGTACTCGCCAGAAAGTCAAAGTAGTTTGATATTTTATCGCTTAACACGCTGCGTCAGTCGAGAGTTGCTGCTAGTAAGGAACACGTGTACCATGTTTTGATCCTTTTTTTATTTCCTGACAATGCACATTGCTCCTATTTACAGCCATCTATTATTCCGCCTCGATAGGTGTTTGTTCCTTGTGAATTAAAATGTGCAATTTAACGTTTTAAAATAAAAACTCACCTGAGAGTTACAACTAATCTTTCCTCTGGCAAAATAGATCTTCTGCAATTCAGTTCCTTCTTTTCCAGTTTCTTCTCAATCGCCTTCAAAATCACCTTGAATGTGCTTTTCGACATCCGACAGTACTCATAAAACTTTTCTGGATATTCACATAAATTTTGGAATAAGGTATGATATTCCCCTTATTCCAATCTTTGTGTGTTAATTTTACAAACCCACTCTCTTTCTGGTATATCATCTACAGTGTTTTGCAGATGACAAGCCGTTGTCCTTTTCCTGCTTAGATACGCGGTCCAATCAGAGACGGCGAGACGGAGGGAAGACTCTTTCTGCTAGCGGCACTCCGTTAGCTCGTACACGTGATTGGCGGTGAGGGAAATGGCTTCTCATTTGAAAAATACTGTAGTTTCCACGACAAATTCTCACTAAGCAAGAATAATTTACGTGCTCTCTTTGATAGCGCCATTCTACTGTAGCAGCGTGCGAGATTCCAACACGCTTCTTCTGTCTGGCCAGTATCGCTTATCGTTCAACTCGCTTCAAACGTATCGCAAAAACAGCTTCTCGCACTACTTTATCGCTTTCTGTCTGGCCGTAGACTAGCCGAATCAATACGCAGGCAGAGACTAACCGACAGAGTTGGAGGACTGGGATGCAGATAAAGAGTTTAGACAGAAAGAATGAAAAACAACAAAACAGAAGCCTATGTAAGTAAACAGTAGTATATGTATGTCGGCAGAAAGGGCATGGATTGGCAGACAAACAGGTGACAGATGGACTGAAAAGCGGACAGATAGCGGAATAAAACAAAACGAAGAGAAAAATTAACAAATTAGCTCCCTGCCTAAGAAAATAAACAGCATTTTCTTAGAGATTCAGTTTTACGTGATTCACTACTTTTAGAAATACTTCACAACGGAGTGAATCTACAAGGGCTATGTATTATTTCTGCAGAACCCCCCAAATTATACTTGATTTCCACTTGCACTTTCAGAGTTGAATTTATATATTTATATAAGCAATCATCAAATAAAATCATCAGGGGGTTCTAAGCTAAGAATCGATGAGAACAATTTCAGGAGAAGTGCTGGTGCCCGTTCATGGCAGTCATAACAAGAGTATAAAAATCCTCTCATTTTACATAAAATAATAGACTATTAATCTTATATCTGTGCTTTTATAAATATTTTTAAACGATAGATTTATACGTCAGTAGCAGTGAAAAGGTTAAATATCACAAAACTGGGCCTGCTATGTTCACTATCAACTGAAGGGTTTAACTGAGTAATAACTTCATAATACTATAACAGCTGGGGGTACGCCGTAGCTCAGTGGTTGAGGCGCTGGGCTACAAACCGGAAGGTCGCGGGTTCGATTCCCGATGGGGGTCGTTGCGACTTTTCAATTGGCCTAATGCTTCTGGTGGCGCTATGGCCCTGGGGTCGACTCAGCCTCTAACAGAAATGAGTACCAGGAGTAATCCTGGGGGTAAAGGCGGCCGGTGCGTAAGGCTGACAACCTTACCACCTTCATGTGCCGAATGTCCAAAATCTGGGAGCCTCAAACTCCTGGGCCTCCTTGGCTTTTACTATAACAGCTGATTACTCCGAAAAGTTTCTCTACTTCTGGTGAGAGTCAGGAATTTTATAAAAGACCAGAGGGCTTCCATATGTCACAGCACGAAACATGGAACTCAAAAATGCAGCTTGTTTTTGTGTAACAGTTCGCTGCCCTTAGTCGATTCCTCTTCCCTCTCAATTATGAAGTGTAATCATAATCACAAAGGTGGGCCGGTTAAAAGATTTACGAGCCTAAATGAATGTTAAATAATCTGAACCAGATGGGCAGTCGTTCCCCTTCTGTTAATGACTTGTTGGGGGGGGGGGGAGGAGTGTATGGGTGTGACAGCTGACACTCGAGATGAGCGTGCTCGTGACGTCATGTTTTGCGTCATCATCATCAACATGTTGCAATGAAATGCATGGCAATGTGCTCTCGCTCTAAAATATTTTGAACTCTTTTCGTTATTTGGTACTGTGAACTGTAAAAGATTATTCAATTTTTCAAATTCTTTTTATCTAGCCAATGTGACATCGCAAAAAGAAAAAAATCAAAGAAACAAACGAGAGAGTAAAAGAGAGATAAGATAAAGATATAATCTGTGACATTTTCATGGTCCTAAAATAAAATAAAATAAAATAAAACTGTAAATCTTCGGTTGAAAAATGCATGCATGATATGAATTTACTTACTTTACTATTGTCTAGGCTTGAACTCTTCAACTACTATTAATTTTGGACATGTAATGTAAAGTATACAGGCCATGGAGGCCCAGAGGGTTCCAGGAGGTTGAGGCTCCCAGATTTTGGATATTCGGCACATGAAGGTAGGTTGTCAGCCTTACGCACCGGTCACCTTTACCCCCAGGATTGCTCCTGGTACTCATTTCTGTTAGGGGCTGAGTCCACCCCAGGGCCATAGTGCCACCAGAAGTATTAGGCCAATTGAAAAACTCCGACCTCATCGGGAATCGAACCCGCGACCTTCCGGTTTGTAGCGCAGCGCCTCAACTACTACGCTACGGCGTACCCCAGTTATTTATGGCATAAGGGTTAAAAGCTAGACTTTATTCTGCAAGTAGGAATGATTGCGATACAAGCGTAGGGAGTTTAGCAATCCTGGGAGCACAGTAGTCACATAGTTCGGATATCAGAGATTTTTTCTGCATTTCTTTATCAATTCTTACTTAACTTGTAAATTGTTCTTTACAAGTACAACCCAAGTCTTTGAACTTCCCTGGATAAGTTTGTGGGTAATTTCAAAGGCATATCACCTATTACATTACCTATGAAAACTTAACTACAAATTTGTTTGGTATTACGTTTGTATGAGACGACACAATGAGAATAGCACGAACATTTTCAAGAAATAAGTATAAAATGAAATGATAATTTTCAAGAAAATAACACAAGTTCTAGAACTGTTCTCTTTTACAGGCCTACATTTTAATAACCTCGAATTGGTGAAGCATTATAGAGTTATTTTCGTCAAAATAATGAAAGTTTTCATGTTAAGGATGTTAATCTTATATCTCTGACAAATTTCATTAAGGTTCTTCTACATTTATTGCCGATTAATATGTTCTTTCGCCGGACGTAAAGCCAAGAGGCCCTCAGGACCTTCTCCTAACTCAATACAATCATGGATATAAAATGGTTATGGAATTTAAAAGGTGGATGGTAAGTAAATTTCAATCCGGCATTTGCTTTTGCGAATGGGAAAATCTCCAAAAATTCCATACTCAAATTATCTTTCCCCGGGTTTGAACTTGCAGTCTTCTGAATGACAGATCTCGACGTTGGCATGTAGGTCAACCCATTCAATTTAATAAATATTTACATTAAACATTTTAACACTCTCCAAAGTAGGGAGTCTTAAAAACAGCATGGCATACAATAAATTTCGCCGGACGTTAAGCCAAGATGCCCTCAGGACCTTCTTCTAACTCAATACAAACATGGATATAAAATCGTTATGGAATTTAAAAGGTGGATGGTAAGTAAATTCCAATCCGGCATTTGATTTTGCGAATGGGAAAATCTCCAAAAATTCCATACTCAAATTAGCTTTCCCCGGGTTTGAACTTGCAGTCTTCTGAATGACAGATCTCGACGTTGGCATGTAGGTCAACCAATTCAATTTAATAATTATTTACATTGAAAATTTAAACACTCTCCAAAATAGGGAGTCTTAAAAACAGCAAGGCATACAATAAATAATAAATGCTCACCAAACTACGCTGATTAAAAATATACTGTACTTTTTAACTGTGTCGTTGATAGCTAACATGCGTGATTATTAACAATTACTCGTATAGTTTTTAATGACTTTCAAGGCCATAGAAATGAAAGGAAAAAAAATAACATTGGCCTACATAGTACTGGCAATTTACAGGTTCATTCATAAGTGAAACCTGTAGTTAGAGGTGAAGGTTGCTGAAATAATAATTCGAAACTTGGGGTTTTCCATCTTCCTCTGCTTCAATATGTAAACACTGTGCTGAGTAACATTGGGGAATACGATGTCTCAGCAATTACTTCAGCAGTATTGTTTTCTCTGTCGTCTTTCATTCATGGCTGATGTAATCTACGGTCCCAGGAACTTAAGTGGATAATGATCCGGATTCCTATGCTAGAAATTTGAAATTCTATATTAGTGGAGTTTTCACCCAACCCAATTCCTTCTTCACTTCAACTCGGATATACAGCACCCTACCATGTTTCTTCCACTATAAATGGTTGGTCTACGTGCTGGTTAAGGAAAAGATAGTTTTATTTTATGGAATCCTGATGTAAACAAAAATATATTTCAATATTGGCCATGTGGAAATTTTTGGATAATTTTTTTTACCTCTTTAACTCTGTTTTTCATTTCTTCCCCAAATATTTATCACAAATTTCATACTGTTTTTGTTAAAATTTCTTCATACGCCAGCTTTTACTCTTTTTAAATAATTTTACAAACGCAGGCTACTTCTGTAGTTCAAGTTTCTTCTTGGACACCCTCACAGCATTTTCCGTTCCTCTTCCCATACTACTAATTCTTCTTGATCTCTCTAATTTGATGGAAAAAAGCAAGATAAGGATTACCTTATTTTCAAGAATTCTGGGATGGCTGAATCCGTAAACACGGCAAATAAATAATTAATATACTAAGAACTAAACTAAATATCTGTCCGAGGCAGTTTTTGTCCGGCTATTATCGCTATACGTGTGTGCAGGTTTGCCTCGAGTTATAGAAGTCAACAGATTGTATTATCAGAGTTTTTAAAATCGCCAGAACGAATTCATGTCTTACTCGTGCGTTGAAGTTTCCATTGAATACAATATAACTAAAACCATACTAATGTAAAAATGCTGTAATTATGAAATTATTATCAATAATAATTGAAAAATAATAATCGATGTAATTGAATTTTGGATCTTCAGTTCTAACCTTTAGTTAGTTTTCGAAACTACTGACGGAGTAAATAGTGCTTCTTGAGAGTAAGAATATGTGTTAACAGTTAGTGATAACAAAAACACAGTATAATGAGCAGAAAACAAAATATAGAAACCAACGTGAAAAAGAAACGAAATAAACCTTTAAATTGGGTCTTTAGAACAAGATACTAATGTTATACACCTCTCGTGATTATGTGTTAAATTTTGCATAATTATACGATATTACGTGACTCTAAAATTTAAAGAAAGGCCAATGCAGGGGAAGTACGGATTATTTTACAACGTACAATTTTGAATCTCTTTGATTTGTTTTCGTATGAGCGTATACTTTTGACGTGCATTACATGCTATCTTATACAACAAAAAAGTCAAATCTCACAAAGGTGATTTATTTTAAACTAGGTGTTTCCTGACATCCACCTACACAGGTAAATAAAGCGCCTCAAGAGTTTCTTTCTTAATGTCCAGTGCTCTTTAACTCCATAATTGCATTAAGTCTGAATGCGAATATAATGCTTCTTCCCAAGAGGTAAAAACAGGAAAACAAGATCTTAATCTATCAGCAGATTAATGAACAAGACCCATATACATCCAACAGTCGCACCTAACGTTTATAAAAGATTAGAAAGATAGGTAGGGAATGACATTCGCCTACCAAACATACTTCCAATCATAAACCATTTTTGTATTCAAGTAATAACATTAGGTAATTCTAGATTTCGGATTTCATCTCTACTCAGTTTTTCTATTAAATAACTCCTACAAGGATTAATATTAATATTTTCTAGAAGATAAATGATAACATCAGATCGATACCATCTAGGAATTACTCGGCATTCCGCTAATATATTTCGAATTCTTTAAGATTTATTCTCAAATTCAATTCAATTCAATTTATCCTTAGGTATATAAAATACAATAGCTTATTTTATAACCCATAATAAAGTAGATATGTTAAATAAATACTCAAAACAAAAATAAAAATTCGTAGGACATCGAACTGTACACACAACACAACGATTTAAATTTTTTGTCACGCCAATGAGTGAAACAGCTAGTCAGTAGTGCTTGACAAGATAATGGAGTATCTTATAAATGTTTAATATTCTATATGTTTTTTTATTAAATAATTTATTATTTAGCGACAACTTTCCTTATACATATAACATTGAATATGCGTACACACACGAACACAACTACGCATTTGATTGGTTTGTAATATCTGAATTTCACTTATCTTCAGGAATGAATATTTTGAATGTATTCTAGATCAATTCAACAATTAAAGATTTCTCATTGTGAGCCATATGTGAACTTCTGGCTCCATTGGAGTTGTCGCACTGGGATCGGTGCCTTCCTACGAACTATCACTCATTCAGGTAAATTGAAACCAGATTGAGATTTCTCTTAAGCTGGATGACCTTCAGCCTTCCACATGTGCAGTACTTTATAATGGACTGGCGTACCACTTGCACATATGTATGTTAACCAGACATGTATGTGACTATAATCATTTTAAATGACTATGAGGCTATAATATTAGCATGGGAAATACAGCTACCGCCCACTACACAATTTAAATTATTAATGTCCTGCTTCGACTAGAAAGTACTTTACATAAAACACTGCACGCAACGTATATAAAGCCTGAATATACATTTATAAATTTATTAACGGCTTAAATTTAAGGATTCCATGCTCAGATTGATACTTAAATGATTTCTTTGGACTCCTACTATTTTATTCAGAACTATCGAGTTTTATATTTTTAAAATATTAATTAAGGAGTTAAAATTTCCTATTAACTTTTACCCATTACAATTCATTAATTAAAAAAATAAAGAAACAAAATCTTCAATCTTGAAGAAAATATTAAATAATTTAAAAACAAAGGCAAAAATCCCACTTTCATAAGAAAAATCACGATCGCAAAATTGTATTGCAATTGCCTTTCTTAACACATTCTATATGCTCGACGCACTCTTCTTAGCGATACTAAGGTAATAAAAAACGAATGTATAGTTTTTTATTTATAGAAAAGTTTACAACTAAGCAGAGAATTTTAACTACGTCTGAGTTTTAGCGATTTCCAGGATTTTCTTGTACTTACTTACTTACTTACTTATGGTACTTACTCACTCACTGTACTAGATTTATGAGATATAAAACAAAACTGAAAAAAAGATAGCTCGCGAAAGAGAATGACTGACAAGAGGTAGGCTATGCTAATTTACAGTTGTATTTACTTTCATTAAATTGAATTTGTAATTATATTTCATTTATATAATTTCATAGTTTTCAGACATGAAAAGGGTGATGTTTTTGCTATATCAGTATTTACCTTGTAGAAAGAATATTGATTGATAAGATTAATTAAATATTTCTAACAATTTTAATATCATAAACTTGTTATGTAGAATTTTTTTTTAGAGAATTATCAGTCCTTGGTTATTTCTTCAAATTTTTTTCTTTAAAGATTAAATACTTCTAAAAGGTTTGATTTGGTATTTGAAATTCATAGTATAATATCCAGTTGCAGTAACTTATTCCTTTATTGCAGCTCCAATAGAGCTTTTGCTATTAGACACTGTCAAGAGATTAAAGGAACAAAACATAAAAATCAAGCTGTAAAATATGCGTGTTCTATTTCATCTCCTTTTTCTTCTTCTTATAGGCTTATGGTCCGTGGCATGTATGGATGGCTAGTTGGTCCCCGAAATAAGAGGGCAGAGATTGCGTTATTGCCAATTAAGGACTATTGGAGTTCTTACTATAGGAAGCATCACCTTCAGTTGACTTGGAAACCAAATTATGATGGATGTCCAACGTGCTTGACCTAACGGGAAACATCAGAAGTGAAACGGTTAGTGATCCAAGTTTTGTTTCGAGCTATAGTTCTTTGCATGCTAAACAGTTGGAAATGGAATGAACAATATTCCATTAGAAGGAAAGTTAAGCAAGCAATTTAATTTTAATTTACATTTCAGTACTTTAAAAATAGGCTAAACATGCTTATCACAGTAAATATCGTATAGAGAATTGAAACGTTTCGTAGAATATTATAAAGATTTTATGAATCACCATGCATTTTTTAGTCCGTTCATCGTTTTTTAGAGTAGGCCAAGGCAATTACTAACATACAATACACTATAAAGAAAAATCAGATGGCAAGTTTTCTCTTCCTTCTAATGAACGTATAATTCTACGTCAAAAAAGAAGTAAAACATTTTTTTCAACTAGTCAGATACCGTATCGTAAATAACAACAGCAGGTCTGCAACAACTCAGCTAACTTCTGCACAGATATGAACATCTTAGGTCTTTATTTCAACTTTGGTTGTTTCTTATCCTATTCTATAAAAGGAGGAAGAATATTTTAAGTTCAAAATCCAAGCACTGCATTGTTAAAGAATATAAATGGAATTCCTTTTTTCTTTCACAAATCGAAAATCATCCCGGTAAAATAAGCTAATTCGAATCATAGTATTTGTCGACAAGAGGAAATTTAGCTTCCCAACTATTATAACTTCTTAAAAGAAACATCTTCCAGTGTTCATGGAATGTACAGCATAAGATCTATTACCTAAAAATACCGTGTAGGCCTCTATGAAAATCAGTTCGTTTTTCTCAGAACAGCATTCTTTATAAACATAAAACTCTCACAAAAATAATATTTTACGTTTAAGTTACGAGGATAACAAAAAACTGTTGTTTATTGTCTACTTCCTTAGCAAGTTCATTTCTTTAAAACTTTTTTTTTTTTTACATTTTTTTGGGAAACATTATGTTTACATCTGCAATATTGTTAAAACCCTAAACTTTTCTCAGGAATACTTTTTCGTTCGAATCCTTTCGTTGCAGTTATTAGTAACGCAGTCTTCCCCCATACTACCAGACCAGTAGTACTACTAGGTAAGAAATGTCCGTCGTCAGCCAAATGCTCCAATTTACCGGTACTCCAATACCATCAGATTCTTAACACTTCGGCTTAAATTAGTTACACTGTTCTGACCGTCTTTTAAGTTATTCTTTATACCAATGTGCGATTATAATAGAAATACACGAAAGTTGTGTAACATTACAGTAAAGATGAAAATAAAGACTTCAAGAATTCCTTTCCCGAAAAGCTGGGAATATGATGTCAGATCTGCTACAAAAAGAACACAAGCAACCAAGTAAATCGATATCATGATAATACTTTAATCCAGGAACCAATATTTCATTGTAATTTTTTCCCCTTTCTCGAACAAAAGCCTATCTTATTTCCGGGTAAAAGAATTCAAATCAGGGCTTTCAGAAACAGCTGACGATGAATGCTGTAAGCTATAATTTAACTTTTTCTCTTCTGTTTAAAATGCCACTGTTGTTAGAAACAGAAACCTGTAGTCATGCAATACGCGGTGCCGGGGGGCAGGTGACTTCGCGGGAACTTTCGTTTTCACAAGGTGTCGATGTATACTCGTGAGTTACTCATATTTGCGGTTTCCACTCAACCGTCGTATTTGGGATACATCAAATCTCTATATGGACCTTTCACAGTATTTCAAAGTAGGTCACAGACGGTAATTCGGGTCGCAATATGTGTAATGTTAACTGAAAAACAAATTTCTTAGTAATATTGGGTTTAATATTAAAATATTCCCCATCCCCCATAGTGAAATTTTAGAGAGGTCGGTGGTAATGACGAAGAAAGTCTAGGTCAATACGTGCTTTATCCGGCTTCACGTGTAGTTTTTGCATATGTAATGAACATTCTCAGTCTGAGACTTGCTCTCCCTCCACCTGGCGCTATCAGGTACCGTATTTACTCGAATATAACGCGCACCTTTTTTTATCCATTTGTAGTTTTCAAAACTGAGGTGCGCGTTAAATTCCAGGGAGCATTAAATTCGAGTACAAATCCGTTTCGTAAGTTGGCAGTACCGGTAACTTTTATCTGCGTAACAATGCATTGCTGTAATTCTCAACTTCATTAATTTCATCGTTGGCCTATTACTAGCATTACATAGAGCGTATAAAAATACTAGTTAGCAGTCATGAAATGGAGGGCAATAAGAGAAGAATATCTTACGATGCTGCTCTTAGTATAAGCACCCCATGTGTAAAATTTAAACGAAATCGAGGATTCCAGTGAGGAACACGTCAGTGAATAATGTGTCAGCGAATATACTTGTAGGCTGGCAGTTAAATTTAATGGTACTTTCAAACGTTTACGTTGTGATTCATTATTCCCTTAATACTATGACAAAATTCCAAATAAAATACCTATCCTACCATTGATGCGCATTACATTCGCCAACAAACTCTTTTTTTTATGATTTCAAGTTTCAAAATCGGGGTGCGCATTAAATTCGAGGGCGCATTATATTCGAGTAAATACGGTATTTAACTCCTTAGGTAGATGTAACCTTTGACTGTGTCAGATTGAGTATGCTTATTATGGAGGGAAATATGGATTTTTTAAAATAAAATGAAAAATAAGAGAATAAAATATAATCGCAGAAATAGGGGTTAGTTTATTCAAAATAAATTTACGACGCAAGCTCAACAGCTCTTTAAAACGCAGCAAAATCAAATTAATGTTAAATTTGTATTAGGAAGAATTCTCATGTGCCTGGAACAGTAAAACGACTAATTCCAACTATAAAATATCTAACTAGAATAACAAATGTATATGGCAATTTTCCCCATAAAAATGAACAGCTTTCATTTGTATAGTGTGTATGTGTATATATATTGTGTCACTGGATATTAAGGCGATTAAGTTTCCCGTTCGTTACTGATTTAACACAGACATTAAACTATTTCTACACTTGCTCCAATGTCCAAATTAATGGTCAGCCGACCAAGGGCCCTTGGAGAGGTAGGAACTAGTAGGTGTAAATTGTCTGTAATTTTATAGGATGATGTGGGTTATGTATCCTGATTTCAATATAATACACGGAACTTATAGCTTTACTACCCTTCTGAAGAAAGGCATTGGTGCTACTTTAGCATCCGAAAAGTAATTTTCTACAGCACGGTTTAAACCTAGCAATCCTTACAATCCTGTAAAGTTTCAGTAGGACATGAGAACCACTTTCTGATGAACAAGGAATTATTAGGACAAGATGCAAGTTATACTTTACTCGGAGGTTATAATTCAGCCTTACGGTCCCCACAAGAAAGCTGCGATAATCTTCATTCCCAAGCCTACGTTGCAATTTGACGACAATTGCTGATATGCTATAAAATATGCACAAAATCTGGCACCTACTTCTAACAAAATGTCCCTTAAAAGCCTATAAATTATGCAAGTAAATGACAGGAAAATTATGGATGCTTGGATAACCCTTGTGTTGTGCCTTAGCATAACGCAACACTTATCACTGAATATTAAAATAAATCAGGGTTGTCGACCTGAACACCATTAATGGTGAGTCGTTCAGGATTTCCGCTTCAATTTCAGGGCCATGCAGTGGAAACATACAAACTTTTTCATTTATTTTTTTTTTTTACATATACGGTATATGGACTTGTTATGAGAATTTGTTTCGGTCTCCCTAACACCAAAATTAATTTAATCATCAAGACTTTGATATTTTCCTTCTCAAAGGCTAAAATTGGGGTTTGCTGTAATTTGTGAAATCTGAATTCCCCGAAAAGGTACCTACGATTTAATGTCTCTCCTGCAAGGCCGTAACAAGGTCCTTCTGCGCCCTTGGCGAGTCTGAAAAATCTGCGCCCTTCAATACTGGGGGATTTGAACAATTTTTTTAAATTTCTGTAAAATTGTTTATTATTTTAATATAAAACACTCTTATTATCAAAGAAAACATAAACTTCAATTTGAAAAAGAACCAAGTGTTGAACTTTCAAGGTACTAAAACCTTATTTTCAGACGAATGAACTACTTAAAAAATAATTAATTCATAAAATCTATAATTTTTATTGCTTGATAAAATGCCTAAAAAAGGTGGTATTTTTCATGGTTAATTTTGCGCCCTCTTTATACCTGCGCCCTAGGCGGGGGCCCACCTCGCCACCGCCTACCTACGGCTCTGCTCTCCTGTAAACATATTCTGAAGTAAATTTGTTTGCCTTAAAAAGTCTACTGCTCCAGACGGGTTCGAAACTGCCACCTTCGGGTCCAAAAGCCAACAAATAGCTAACTGGGCCATCATAATGGAAATACGATATTAAAATAGAACAGTCGTGAGAGGATTCGCTGAAATTACTGCATAGGAATGCATGGAGAATTGAATTTCCTGACGCATTCTTCGGATTAACGTTGGCGGCGCGTACAGTAACAAATGAAGGCAATTTCTCAGTTGAAGCCGTCACTCATACAGCCGGCTGGTTGCCATGGAAACTAAACTGTGTGCTGATTTCAATTAAGGAGAGACAACGGTTTTATTGGCTTGATTAGAACATATGTTCGTTCTGAGATGTTTCCTCCTGGAAATCGAATGCAATTAGGTTGTGACTCACGCTTTATTGTTTAAATTGCTTGCTCGCAAATAGCAATGAGGACATGAACTTTTATGTGGATCATTGGTGGTCAGTAAATGCGAAATCGAGGCCAATTTTTTGTATTAATCATTGTAAAAAAAAAATCTGTTGTTTCTTACACCAGTGGCACATACAAGGTATACAAGATGGAATTAGTAAAATTGTGCATAGTAAAGTGGACAGTAGATAACACTAAAATAAGCGAGAAGTATTTTGCGATTCTGTGATGAAGCCTATGGTTAAAGAGATAATTCGATTATTAGTCTCTACAGAATTCCAACAGCGCACCATCATATCGCCCATCCTCCGTGGCAATGACCTGTCATTTTTTACAAAACAAACCCACTATGTGACGGAAGAAACTTACCTGGACTTTGCCTGACTTCGTGGAATATATCAGCTATCATTTTCTGCAGTTATGTTTGGAAAAAAAAAAATACCGTGAGTTTACTGGGAATGCCGATATTGCACTAACAGAAAACATTTTTATAGTAATTGGACGAATTTGTAATAATTTATGTTTAGAATCGAATAAAGCGGAAACTTTCATCTCTTATCGCAATACTCTTTAATCTAGTTCAGAAATTGTTAATGTGTCTCGCAAAGTTGTCAGAGTTTAATGTTACACTCCAAAGAACATCTCAATGACCGCGAGGCAATTTATCAAAAGAAAAAGAAAACCACGAGGCGATGTTCCTACCCCCTTAATCATAGGAAAGACGTTTCTAACTAGCAAAAGTTTGAAGAGCAAAGGCTGGGGTGAGGAAAAAGAATAAGAAAGGGGTGGTGGGTGTAGGTAGGTGGTTGAAAACTTCAACAAGAAAGGGAGTTGTCTTTTCATGTGCTATATTTCATTTTCGTGTGTTGCGGGGAATAAAGAAAGGTAGGCCGCAAAACGCCGCTTCAATTTTCTCTTATTTCTTTCATCCACTTATATCCGCGTATTCTGCCATCCTGTCCAAAATAAATCCTCTTTTTCCTTTTATCTCTTTTAATGCAAGATGGCAATTTCTGAGGTAGACGTTTAGATAGCTTACAAAATTGCGATACTAGGGTTTTCACACACACACACACACATATGTTTTTATATATATTTTTTGTATGTATATACTTAGGTATATATACACATATATAAGTTTTATATTTATATACACACACACTGAAACTGGGTCAACAACCCGGTGACAGTGTTGCAATTAATACCAGCCATACATATACATACAATGACACACTACATATACAATTACACATTAAATATCACAACAGCTATCTACATATCAATACCCTAATATATAAGTATTAATAATTTAAAAAATCTCTCTCCATTCAAAACTATAGCATATAAAAATATTTATAAACATAACTACGTAATATTATACGTTCTTATCACATACCCTATTCAATATATTAAAAAAAATGGCGTTAGCAGGAAACGTTTAAAAGGTTTCTGCAGGTAAGTCATTCCAATCATGAATCCCTCTATTAAAGAAAGAGAATTTAGAAATATTTGTTCTCTGAGGTCTACCCCTGATTTTTTGTTTGTGATCCTTCCTACTTTTGTAAACTCGTTCTTTAATTTTGCTGTGAAGCTCTTCCCATGCCGGTTGTTTCGTGTATACATAATTTTTTAATCTATTTATTTTCCTTCTAGATTCTAAAGATTTTATGCCACTAGACACCACAATTCATTATTCTCGGCTAAGAAAGTTTATGTTATTATTTTATTGCCACTATGGTCATTATTATTAGTAAAACGTAAAAGTAAAGTGTTCCCTATACAGGCCATGGAGGTCCAGGGGGTCCCAGAGGGATGAGGCTCCAAGATTTTATTCGGGACGTGAAGTTGGTAAGGTTGCCAGCCTTATGCACCGGCCGCCTTTACCCCCAGGATTAGGCCAATTGAAAAACTCCAACGACCTCATCGGGGATCGAACCCTCGACGTTCCGGTTTGTAGCGCAGTGCCTCAACCGCTACGCTACGGCGTATCCCTATTATTGTTATTATTAGTATTAGTATTAGTATTAGTATTAGTATTAGTATTAGTATTAGTATTAGTATTAGTATTAGTATTAGTATTAGTATTAGTATTAGTAGTAGTAGTAGTAGTAGTAGTAGTAGTAGTAGTAGTAGTAGTAGTAGTAGTAGTAGTAGTAGTAGTAGTAGTTGTAGTAGTAGTAGTATTAGTAGTAGTAGTAGTAGTAGTAGTAGTAGTAGTAGTAGTAGTAGTAGTAGTAGTAGTAGTAGTAGTAGTAGTAGTAGTAGTAGTAGTAGTAGTAGCATTATTTTATTATTACGATGGTTGCGATAAATAGTTATTATTAGTATTACTACTATTATTGTTATACAGACGTTTACACGCGAGATAACTCAAATACGCTTTATCGGATTTTCATGAAACTTGGTATATGCATTTACAATGTCTATGGAAAGAAGCCTGTGGAATTTGAACCAAATCGGTTGACCAGAACCGGAGTATTGCCAAATTTAGTTCCTATTTCATGCAAATATATTAGAATTTATCAAATGCAAATCAGTTCTCATGACAACATATTGTTTTACAGTGTTCATATACGTTTTGGAAGTTGCAATACAGTTAGCTTTGACAAATAACACTACTCACATATGTCTTCACAAATGCTTTTCAAACTAGACCTTTTTTCTTCCATAAGACCTGCTTAACGAACCGATCTGCAGCTTAACTCGGAAATCTATAACAAAAATACTTATTTGCTGCACATCATAAATTTAAAACCATTGTTTTGTTTATTCTGATGATAAATTAAGTTTGAAGCTGATGTTTGAACAGTAGAACAGCGTTATCAGTAGAGGTTGCTACGCAACGGGTCCCACAGGGAAATGGGAGTGCGGATCGAGATAAGGAAACTGACCTTCAAACTTATCTGCAAATGGGCTCTCCTGGAGTCTGCTAACTCAGCAAATCACAAGGGATTACATTGCTAGGAACTAGAAAGTTAAGGATTATAACGCTATTACTAAGTTGATACCCGTAACGAAGTAACTAATACTAAGATATTGCTTTTTAGGGTTCCTTAGACATGCAATACTATAGAACTGTAGGTTGACAGATTGATAGTATTTGTTTTTCTTAGGTAGGCCTAATTATGGTGATCTTATTATTATGTTAACTTCAATGTTGATTTTGAAAATAACAGGTTGTGGCGAATTTTTACAAAATTATTATGGATATAAATGCATTCATGAACCACAGAATATTGTCTCTGTTGGGCATTACGTGAGAATATCATACGAGAAAAATTCCTCTGGCGCTGTGAACTGAACTCGTGCTTAGCTCAGTTAGTAGAGCAATGGCACGGATAGCCAAAGGTCTTGGGTTCAAATCCCAGTGTCGGAGGAATTTTTCTCATATAATATTCTTATTCTAAATTATTATTATATTTAATTTAATTTCCTTATGAGATCATATACTGAATGTACAAAATTGAAAACGCGAGTTCTATTTCCGCCCAAGAAGAAACAATTCCACTGCATTATTCAGTTCTTGTTTCTGTTTACTTTTGTATCGGTTCTAGAAGGAATCATCCTTGAATAGTTCCATCCCGTTCGGTTGCATTCATATGATCTGTCTATCGATAATATAATCTGGGACACATAGGCTATATTCTTCATCACCACATTCACCATCATCTTCATCACAATTATCGCCGTTCTCGTTATCGTCATAGACATCGTCACGAAAAGTTAGAACTGGACTGAAATATATAAGTTTTTGTTTCGGGCTTCGCTGCAGAACTTAATAAAAGAAAATATCACCGAAATTTGGGTTTGAGGTAGACGTGTTGAAATGTGGTACAGCAGAAGTAGAGGCCATAACAGGTGTCGTTTCCATAACTGTCCATCATTCCCTGAACTGAAGCCAAGTCGGCAGGCGACCCGTTTCGCCACAGCCTTGTAAGGACGCAGCTACCAAGTAATTAAACAACTATCTACCTTACCTCAGCCTCACAGGGTCACTTCACTTCACTTTTATTCGTGCCGTGGCCCGTGATACGCAGATTACACGCTCCATAACAAAAGGATTATGTTTGGGTAGTCCATGGCTTTGCTATTGCGTACAGACTATGTAATGAATGCATCTATAAATATTAATTTATTATTATTATTATTTTATATATATATATATATATATATATATATATATATATATAAATTTTATACAACACAAGACCACCCGAATGAGCAAGCGCTCGTGCTCGGGCTAAGTTTAGTTATTTACATTAAACATTATTATTAAATACACTATTCAATTAAATAAGTTACATTATTAAATACAAATAAGTAAATAAAAAAAACTAACTTGAAATCAATAGCTAGATAAATAATAATAAAAAGAACAGAAAAAAATTATGGTGATCTTTTATGCTAACTTCAATATAGGTTATGAAAATAAGAGGTAACTGTGGCGAATTTTTTAACTAAATTATTATGGATATATAATGCATTCATGAACCATATTACATGATAATATTATAGGAGAAAAAATTCTCTGGTGCTGTGAAGTGAACTCTGGCTTAGCTCAGAGCTAATCAACAAAGGTGATATACTGTTTAGAGTGTTTACATGTATTTTAACAGTAAATTAAGTTTTTGTACTTATGTAATCTGTAATTGTAAAGCTTATGACTGGTGGAGTGGAAGAAAAGGCCAAATTGCCTTAGCTCTATAGTAGTTATAATTTAAAATGGTGACGCACCTCGGAATAGGAACTCTAAAGGGAAAAATTTAAGTTCATAGGAAATGTTTTTGAAATATTTTGCTAGAAAGAAGTATTTTCTTAAGTGAACTGATTCACTTTTTTTCAGCGATATATATATGTGAGCCCATCAATTGTGAAATGAGTAAGTCAAACATCAGTCAGTTCTCTACATCTACATCTACGCAGTATCTTCTTAAAACTAACTGCATGGTGTAAGTTTTATATATTCATAATGACTTCCGCATAAATTTACTAGAGTGACACAATTATGTAGATTTCAAGGTGCACTAGTTTTATGATAAAAATGAACATCAAATACAGTGCCGTAGTTGAATTATATATAATTTACGTAGAAATAATGATTTGTAATACTATTTTACTCAGTATGATTGATCTTTCTTAAAGAAATCGTTAGAAATGCTAATAAGGTGATTTAATATATAGCATTTCAGTTACTTTGGTAGTTTTGTGACAGTTCTCTTTGAAGGTCTTTGGTAGTTTCACTAACCAGACTTCAGAAGGAGAAAATTGAGTGCGTAGATTAGCACATAGGGTATATAGTTACCAGATTTGTAAATATAGAATATTCAGAGCAAAAAGTATTTGCTTCGATTTATTAAAATAAGTAGGCCTATTATAATATATTTTATATGAATTTTTAAAATAAAAGTCAACTTCTCAAAGATTTAAATAAAGCGGACCACAAGTTTAATGAGAAAGCTGTTATTTCTTTCATTTTTAATTTACGTGAAAACAAAAAAAACTTCATTACATGTATATATTATTAATATATTTTAAGATTTTTGTAATTTCTCATTCAAGTAGTGACCTTAGTAGGGAGTACACCTCATTGAAAACTCTATGCTTCTGGAAAATACTGGGAGAGAATATATGAATCGTACCCATGCATCTTAATTCTAGCCACTAACACTAAACCACGGCTTGGTCGTTTAAATATCGGGTAGACGCGTTCATTAGAAGTAATACTCTTCTTCTACTATTTCTATTCCAGTCTCCTTAACCACGGTAGGCAGGCATGCTCCTTGGAGCCGAGGTGTAGGAGGCAGCAGGTTCGAGGCTCGTAGGGGACAGGGATGTTTGTGTGCGAAAATAAGAAAGAAAAAAAGAAGACCGCAGACAAGACAAACAGAAAATACAGACACCTGTTTCGGAAAATGTACCAATGACCGGCTAAATATCTTCTCATAACACCTGAAACACCTGCTCAGAATATAGCCATGTACTTTCTATCCCTTGACACTGATCATCTTCCTATTCATCCTCATTCACTGTATAGGTTACTCGCCTCTGGAATTCCATTCCTCACAAAGCCAGAGGCTGTCGAACGCGAAGCGAATTTCAGAGAGAAATTATTAAGTTAATTCGAGATAATTTAATTTAGTAGTTATTTTTTCTCATCATAATAATTAAACATCTTCACTGCTCTTTTTAGTAACTTGTACTCTTAACATAAATGTACAGTTACTTTCAGTTCTTTTTAATATTTCACATACATCTTAAAGTGTTATTTTTAGTTCTTTCAGTAATTTTGTGATTTCCAATGTTTTTATAGTACTTTATAAATTGTAAGTAGGTAATTAGAAATTAATCTTAAATTTATATTAGGAATATGATACAAACGTTTAGTGTGTTTACATGTATTTTAATAGTAAATAAAGTTTTTGGATTTATGTAATCTGTAATTGTAAAGCTTATGACTGATAGAGCGGAAGAAAAAGGCCAAATGGCCTTAGCTCTGTAAGAATAAATAAATAAATAAAATTTATAAGAAACAAAAAATTAATGATACTGCTGTTGTTGCTGCTAGGCTTAACTACTGCTATTAAGTGTCTTACTATTTTTACTACTGCTGCTGCTAATTCAGTGTTACAAATATTGGAAGGAGCGAGTTCACATTGTCTTGCTTTCTTCTGTACTTACAAGGGAATTCCATTTAGCAGATTTGTAGTGTACTATATCTACTGTAACCTCTACAAGTGACTCCACTGTGGCTGTTGTGACGTCCTCTGAGATACTGTGCGAGTTTCCTCAGTACAGTAGTAATTGTTATGGAATTAGTGCTTGCCAACTTGTTACACAGCTAGCTCTAAACTCGAAATCATGGTCCACTTGAACTTGAAACGAACGACAAGGATAGAGAACAACACAGTCTCCAAACTTGCAACGATTGTACTATACTGACCGCATGAGACGAGGGAAAAGTTACAGTGTGATTCACAACAGGTTCAAGCTAAAAACCATTTATTTAATAAGTTACGAGATTAAGTCCAAGTGCTCATTTTGTTTTACAATTAAAATTACACCAATATAATGTGGAGAAGAATAATATAAAAACATAGTATTATGAAGCTAGTTGACTGAAAAGGTAGAAGATATAAAATAAACATAGAAACAAGAAATGATGGAAAAAGACGAAAGAATGACAAAGAGGAAGAGAACGGAAAAATGAATAATTAAATTGGAAAAGAAAGAGTAGTGAATAGGAAATAAGATATAATTTCATATACGATAAAATAAAAATTTATGTAAATCGAAAGCAAGAAAGGAAAACAAAATATTAAAAAACAAAGGAAAACAAAAGAAAGATTTAAAAAAAAACAAAGTAAGAAGTTAAAGACTTAAAAGGAAACAACGGAAGAACGAACTTTTTTTATTGTACGATATTTTCCATTTTATTCCAGCAAATGAAATGCAACAGAGAGAATGAAATCCAGAAACTAAAGAAAGAAATGAACAGAATTACAGAAATAAAGAAAGGAGGAAAGGAAGAAATCCGAGTAAAACAAACTAATTTGATGAAGCCGGATGAGGATAGATAATTATTTGCGGGTGGAAGGGGGAGTGTATCCTATCATTTACCAAAAACATTTATTAAGCCTCAATACCTTCGCTGTATTGCAAGCAGTCTATCTTGAAAAAATGAAACAATTTTGTGTAAAATAGGCTATATTTTAAAACTTCAAACCAGTTTTACTCCCCTGAGGTTAATGATATTTTAATTTATAATAATTAATAATTAATACTCATTTCCTGTGATGCATACTAAATCTGTGATGGTCATAAACACATATTTAAACTATAAAGATCTACAACAAATAATTATAAACTTTGATTACATCAACGTCCATTTCAAAATACGTTTACTATGCAAGATATGCAAGATATGCTAACTTTATAGTGCAATATATTATTTTTAGAGATACAGGATATTAACAGCATCACTATATAAGGTTTGTAGGATTCTGCGTGGAAAGTGTGCTGTGTATAATTTCCAAACATGCGAACGGGTGATAAAATAAGAATACTAGCACATTCAACCCGTTACACAATCCTCTATGTCACAGATCACAGAGTATAGAGACGGACTTTCTATCCAACACGCTTCACAGTGTTTATTATCTATGGCAACAATCCAACCATGACAATTACGTGTTAGTGAATGCATTTGCCTCCCAGACCATCCCTCGGGGCTCCATTCCGTAAGAAACAGATGTGAGTCGCATGATCATTATCTGTTTTTACGTGAATTTGCTCCGGTTAATTTCTTTGGAAATGGAATCTATAAATTATACATTATTTATGTGGTAACATTATGAAGCTAACACCAGTGCGGAGAGTTAAAAAATTCAAGATTTTGGTTCCCATAGTTTCAAAATTATCACATTATGTAGTTATGTTTGTAAATATTTTTATATGCTATAGTTTTGGATAGACAGATATTTTTTAAAATTATTAATACTTATATTGTTAGGGTATTGGTATGTAGATAGCTTGTTGTGATATTTAATGTGTGTAATTGTATGTATAGTGTGTCGATGTGTATATATATGGGTGATTCTTCAAATACGGGAAAATTTGGAGTGTGTAAAATCCAAATTTTTTACTTTGTTTAAAAAATCTCAAAAAAATCACAAAAATACTTATGGGGTTACTTGATTATAATATGACACCAGCAGAGCTTAAATGTTTATATTTTTATTTATTTATTTTAATTAATTAATTTTTTTAAAGCCATGTGGATGACATCCGTGTACATGTGGATGGCAGAAGGCTACATTAATGATTAACTTTGGCAACAATCTGCTTTTCTTTATGTGATTTCATATTTTTCTCAGCATACTTCAGTTGATTTTGCATCAAATTTGCAAATTTGTGTGCATACTCCGGAATTAATGTAATTTTAACGAGACTGTGTTTTTATGGTTTTGGGGGAGGGGGGAATCAAGCAGAAATTCATTTAATCAGTTTTAAGATCTTAAGTACAGGTCACAGACACCACAAACACAATAGCATCCTACATTTATCATCTACAGTGAGTTCCACGCAAGAGTTGGCCAATGACGCGGGTTTATGCGGCGCGGCTGGCACAGCTCCAACTCCCGAGCGATCGGGTGAAATATCTACGCAAATAATGCCGCGGTCGTTGTCATGATTCAGGTTCTCACATTTACAGTTAAAATTACAATGAAAATAACCACGTAGGCCTACCTAATCACAAGAGATGTTGGAAATGTTCTCCTCTTGCATACGCGCAACATTGGCACTTTTTTTAGGGAATTTTCTTTCACGTGCGTAAGTTCTGCTTCCGAGATAGAATTAATTTATCTTGTGATATTGTCTTTAAGTTCTTCTTATGTATGGGAAATTGACCTATACACTTTATTTTTCAAGTTTCCCCATAAATAATATTTACATACTGTTAGAAGAACTTAATGGCAATATCACATAGGCCTTTCAAAAGAGAAAGTAACTCTGTCTCGGAAGCTGAACTTATGCGCGTGAAAGAAAATTTCCTAAAAAGGTGCCAGTATTGTCTGGATGCAAGAGGAGAACATTTCCAACATCTTTTGTGATGAGGTACGTGGTTATTTTTATTGTAATTTTAACTGTAAATGTGAGAACCTGAATCATGACAACGACCGCGGCATTATTTGCGTAGATATTTCACCCGATCGCTCGGGAGTTGGAGCTGTGCCAGCCGCGACGCAGAAACCCGCGTCATTGGCCAACTCTTGCGTGGGACTCACTGTACATGACTTGAGAGTCATCCACATACCCCTTCATGAGACATGTGGATGACACAAAAATCAGGCATGTGGATGACAAAAAAGGAGTTTAAGTGGTCTCAGCAAGCCATTTCTAAACCTCTGTAGGCTCAACTTCAGTCAGGTACTTTGAATTGGAAGGTTTATCATAGTGCATAATCAAAATTAATTAATATTCACTTTCTGCCTACTTTCTAGAAGCCATGTTAATGACGGGGAATAAAAACGTTTTCCTTGAAAATGATACAAAGTCCTTTGTTAATCCCAAACTGTTTGTAAGCAAGCAAAATTCAACCTTACAATTCAACCACAAGCTGCCCTGTTGGCTTTCTTACACTGTTGCCAGTTTTACAAATTTCTCATTTCTGCAGAAAAAATTCCATTCTTTTCAGCCATGTGGATGACCAAAAACCCTTGGGACATTCTTTATGTTCATTAGGTGGGGTGACAATTTTATTTCATTTTATTTTTTAGGGGTTAATATTCTTCACCCATTCATACTCATTGACAGGAAAAAAGTTGAAAAGGAAATAACATTTTGTTTTGTGGAAAAATGCATTAGAATATACAAAACCGAGGTTTGGGACAGGGCATGTGGATGACATTTCATTGAATTAAATTCGATTTTGGAATATCAGAATTTAAAGTTAGTGACATTTAAAACTGATAGTTGTAGTATGGAAGTAGTAGAAACAAACTTTTATTTTAATTTTTTTTTAAAGTTGAATTTGAAGGGAAATATCACTCCGGAACGCAAATTTTCCCGTATTTGAAGAACCACCCATATATGACTGGTATTAATTGCAACACTACCATCGGGTTGTTGACCACTTGCAGTGTAACAAAATGAATGAATAAATGAATAAATAAATAAATACATAACTATTATACAAGCAGAGAAGTAGAAGTATCTCTGAAAAATGTGAGTTGTCAAATTTTTTGAAGTAAATAAATCTCGTCCCAATAAAATTTACCCTGAAGCCTTAAAATATTGCGTCTGGTCAGTTGATAGGAATGTATATGGCTGTGCAATACATGTTCTGAAGTTTTACTTAGGTGTATATATAAGCAAAACGAAAGGTCAAGAAAAGGTTACACCCAGTTAAAATTCGAAATATACTGAAATAATTTTTACTGTCAAGGAAAGTTATTTTACTATTACCGTTATATTTTCTTTCAAAAGTAATAAAAGTGGTAAACTTAGGGAAGATCAGCCATGTAGATTAATAAGTATGGTGAATAGAAATGATATTTTCCAAGAGACGACGTAAATGATACAAATAAAATATTTTAAATATTGATTGCTTACAATTATACATTTTTCTTTCGCATTGCATATTCGAATATTAATTTTTGTTAGACTTGGGCTGAATGGTAAGATACATTTTATTTTAGGTATCACCGACGCCCCTTATAAGGAGTTCACACTACAAACATAAAAAAAAAGCTTTTGAAAGATTGTGGACAAATACATATTTCAATTTCAACGATCTTATTTTAAACAATTTCTTGGTACTTTTTGAAATTGTAGCTTGCCTACGGAAAATTATCCGAAAGAATTTATCTCTGATTTTTTTTTCCGTTTACCTTATTGTTCTCTTGTTTCATTTTTCTGCTCGTTTACAAACACACATACCCGAGGCGGGACTCGAACCCTTAGTCATCTTTACTACGACCCCAAGGCTGCATGTCTCAGCTATTATGGCTAAGAAGAAAGATACAAATTACGATATTAAATAGAAGGGTACTCGTGACTCCCATGGTGTTTTAATAAGTAAGGATTTAAGTTTAAGGACCCCCCCCCAAGAAAGAGCAAATTCATAAATCTTCCCCATCTCATCTCATATTATCGGGATATGGTGGCTAGGAGGAATACATTTTTTCTAACTCAGAAAAGACATCAAAGGTTTTATTACTGATAGGTTCTCATAAGATCCATCAGCATACGTTTTCGATCCCAGTGTGCAAAGAAGGTAATTTGGTAAGTGAAGCTAACATGGTTTTATATTTGTATTTTCTTGCACTTCCTCTCCTGCTGTAACGCCCTGATGGGTTTAACTTAATAATGGCGTTCCTAGACTCGAACACGGGTATCTCATAAAAGAAGGCGCTAGAAAACGACTCCTTAAAATTCCATGACATCAACTTATACGAAGATATAATGAGAAGAAGGGGATAAAAGAGAAATAAGCGAAAAAGGAAGGCTGAAGCAATTCAGGGAATAAGTAAAGGAAGAAGAAAAAGTTTACGAAGCTGTTATTGCAAATCTCATTTCGTGAAGGAAGATTCTCGAGAAAAAGAAATGTAGAAGAAGGCATAGGATATAATGAAAGACTCCCCTGAAGATGATACAAATTCCGGGAATAATTTAATAAGCAACCTTAGTATATTCCGTCTTCTCAGAAGACCTGAATGTTGCGAAGTGCAAAGGACCTCCCTCTTATTTTTCTTTCGTGCATGTTTTCTTTAGAAGTACAACACTTTCTGTTGAATCATGAGATTTGCTTTACCTATGCGTTATTAAGGTAGATAAATATTCTGAAACATGCTCAATGAATGCAGATTTCTTAGAATGAACATCTTAGATGTTTAGTTACTACTCCTCCCTCACGATTAATTTTATGCATATTAATACCTAGGTATATACGCCTAAATATAATCAACCCTCCTATTCTTTAAATTATATTCTTACTTGAAAATATAAATTTAAACGTGTGTGCTATTTATGAAGGTATAAACAACATTTTCTGACATAGGCTGGTATGGTGTTCTAAGAAGGGTGTAAAAGAAATTGACTGCATATTTAGAATTTTTCGATTTTTTCAGGAAATAAGTTATTTTCAGAAAATAATGTATCCCTGTCTCAATTCCGCCTATTTGAGAGCACCATATCTATAACTTAAAACTCGAACTAAAATTAAATTTCACGTTTAAGTTTGTCACTTCCCGAGGGTATGACACAAAACTGCTTTCTCTTATTCTAACCTCCTCCGTGGCATAGTGGCGGTTCTTGAATTGTTCTGAGGTATAGAATTCATGAACTACTATAGATGCAGTGATTATGATCAAGAAAATTATCAATAGCGCTTTTGGGCGACGTCATACAAAGTACATGTCTCCTAGCCTGTAGTCTCCCAATGAGATGCAGAAAGGCGGGTAAACGATAGATCGGTTGGTTTATAAACCTCCTTCTATGCAATAAAGCACCAGGATTTTAGTATGGCTATTTTCTCCGAACAATTTCTTAAGGAAAAAATGGGGGACTATAGTGATTTGGTTTAATCTCCATAACTGTATAAAAGCAGAGATAATAAGATCAATGGAGTAATTTATTTGAGTTAAAATGTGGGGATCTTTATCCACATAGTAACTTTCGATTGTCATTCATAGAAGCCAACTACTCCAATCAAATTTTCTTAATAGATTTTAATTATCAGTTTATAAATTCAGCTTTGAAAGGGTTAAGAATCGAATTATATATTTATGACAAAAGATCCTTTACAGATTTTGTCAACAGTCTTTCCGTTGGAAGTTGGTGAATGGGAATTATGAAAAAGTTAAGGCAGTTCCAGTACAACAACAAGTGACGAAGGCAGAATGCAATAAGACGCCAAAATGTTTTCAATAACTCAAACCAATAACTCAAACTATTAACCAAGGAACCAGAGTTCCACTATCATTTTACCTGAACAGCAACAAGTCTGATGAATATCACACTTCCTTGTATTGCGTAGAACAATAATGAGACAGCCTCATAGTGTAAATAGTTATAATATCCGTACACTGTTGCGGAACAGGAAATATATCGATCTATTTGCATTTACTGTTACTTATCACTAGACTGCCTTGTACTTTACATTATGGCTGTAAATTACATAGACTGACTGTATCTGAGGTAGAGGTTTTATCAAGTTTACAATTTCTACATCCTTTGAACGAGACGACACTAAAGCTGATGCAAGTGAATGAAGTCAGTGCAGTGGTGGCGAATTCCCTGTTACCATACCGGTAAACGATTATGAAGTCGAAACAAAAAATCCGATATGAAACACTCACATAAAGTACCCTAATAATAAAATATTACAATATAGAATGCACGGCTATATTGTAGTAGCGCGCATTCAATTGCTCCACTTTATTTGAAATCACATCATTTGAGATTCAAGACTTGAAACTTAAGTTTTTGCATGAAATGAGTAGCTTACCATTCAGAGAACTTGTTGGAAAAATGTTTCAAATAAACGTTTTAGATCTTAGTATAATAAATGACATTATAATGTACATTTATATTACAATATCTTATGCACAATAAGCAATTTAAAGAAAGAGCCTTTTCCAGATAATCGCGAAAAACTAGATTATCTTAATGAAAAGTGTTCATAAGAATAACGAGAAAGTCATTGCCATGTTTTATGTTGCATCTCCGAAGGATAGACCAGATAGAATCTGACACTGTTCCCCACGCAAGACTTTGAGCCTGAGTTTCTATGAACTTATAATGACTACGCTTTTTTTAGGAAGAAATTTCTAATTCAATTTAAAATTAAATTTTAGCTCTTAGTATAAATAAATCGTGCCAAAATTTAAACAAAATCGTTAGTGCAGTTTTTTTTTAAATTGCGAGAATGAATTTTTTCATGTAATGTGGCATTAAAACTAAGAGAAAATCAACGTCATTCTTCGTGTCTCATCCCCAGAAAGTATCTAGCCTAAGTATAAAATTTTGTTTTAACCGATTTTTCGTTTTCGACGTATTCTGATCACAGACACACACAGGCCTATGCAAAGGTATGTTTCTGAAAAGGGATTTTTGATGAGGGTACTTCGAAATATGTATTTTGTTGAAAACGTGACTTCGAATTTTGGACCGAACACAATACTTACCCTATCTAAGGTACGAATACGGGAAATACAAATAAATTCCTAATGCTGAACATAAGTTGAAACTAACAAAGTAGTATAGCAATAAATGTAGGCGTATCATTTCAGATTTTCCATATGAAGTGTATGAATAAAACTTTTATTCATTTTATTTATTTTATTTTATATTATTGATTGATTGATTATTATTGATATTTATTGATTGATTGATTTTCCATGTGAAGTGTATGAATAAAACTTTTATTCATATGGCAATAATTTATTTATTTTATTTTATATTATTGATTGATTGGTTTTTAAGAACAAAGGAAACACAGTGTTTTGCAATATAGCTTTCTGGGCTTCCGTCGTCTTCCTCAAAGGTAGTAAGGTAATCAGCATTATGCATCGGCCGCCTTTACCCCCAGAACTGCTCTGGTACTCAATTCTGTTAGAGACTGAGTCGACCCCAGTGCCACATTTTTATAAATAATAAACAAATATTAAAATCAAAGGGAGGAAATTCCTTTATCAAGACCAGCAAATTGTTAGTAGAACTTTGACAAGCGCCTGACGAAAACTTTGACATTTACTCTGCATTTTCTTGACACATGCACTAGGCACTTCGTTGCTAAGTTCCTGAGCGATTTTTAATGGAGAATGATTCTTTGCTAGAGTGAAATACTTCCTTTTCTATCGTGGACACACATAAATAAAAACTATTGTACCAGTAACAGTTTTTATTATTTTATTTCTGTTTACATTTCTTTACGTTCTATTTGGTGCACCCGTTAAATGACTGAAATTCTCCACTGCGCATCTAACACATACGATAGGTACATCAATCCTACGAACATGCAGTAAACGCTGTAATATATAAACCGGGCTATGAAATACAGGTCGCTTAATTGGCGAGGTGTTAGCTGAGTTGTAAACCTATCTACACTTGAGTTTTATTGCTTCTAGTTCAGCCACGCTTTCTACTCCTCGGACCAGGTGAATCTGGGACTTCACTCGCTATGGACCTCACTTCGAACCTCAGGCATGTGAATTCAGGTTAATTTTACTTTTTCAGACACTGAAAGTGGATATACTTATGACTTCTGCAGCTGTCATGATCTGCTGATATATCTTATAACAAGTGTCGGTCGACCTAAAAACCTACAGAGGTGAGAGTTTTCTATCTGTGAAATCATGGCTATTGAAACGTTAACTTGCTTGCTACTGTCTCAGTCACAAACAGCGGCTCATTTTAACGACATTATAAAAAAGAAATAAAATCAGGTAAAATAATATAACAAAGTACCAGAATGCTTTTTTTAATCAGTGATAATTGCAATTAGGATTTGATAGGCCCATGCAAAAAAGAAGTTATTTTTGTAATAGATATCCGAGTTAACTCTAGATCGATTCAATAAGCAGGGCTTACGGAACAACAAAGGTCTAAAGTTTGATTCTAAATCTTAATTCATATTCGTATACACTGATAAAATAATTCTTAAAATATGTCAACCTTTTACAAAATCCATTGGCAATAATATTAATGGTATAATAGGCCTACGATTCGCTGTGTTCCGTCCAGCATTCGTGTCTGGCCGGATTTGAGGCATTAGCTGGTTTCGCGAGGTCATTCGCCGTGTTGCTATGGCAACAGGCTTGTGTCTTCGTTTGTTTTATTTTTCTTGTTGTGTCTTCAATATAATTTTAAATATGTTTACTTATCTGTTTGTTCTTTCTCCCATCAATTCGCATCAGAAATGACATTTGACTGTCGCATCTTTCATTTTTTGGATAGTCATGTTATAATCTCCAACCCAAAGTTTCAGTCTGATTATTTTTTAGTATATTTTATTCATAATTTTGTGTTTTTAAAGAAACAATTCAGTTTTAAAGTAATGCTATTAATTCTCTTATTTATGTTCTAGTATTTTAATGTAACTTAATTGATTTATTTCCAAGATTAATTATTTATTGTTTTTCTTGGCCAATGGGATTCTTGCTTTACGTCACATGTCGTGACGTCTGTCATTCTTGCTATTCATTCTTATTCACTCGTTCGAAGTTTTCGCCAGGCTAGTTTTCAGTTCAGAATTCTGAATCTAGTTATTATTGTCGAGCTGGGAATTTGAAGTTTCCCAGCCCTAGTTATTGCAGAGACGCAATTTAGTACATTCATCAAAGTAATTTATTTGTGATTTAATTACAAATGTGTGAAGCCAAGTTTTTTACTTCCCTGATCAAACCGTATGGACTTGAATGCGTAACTCATTAAGTAAAAGGATTTACTGTAAGTACTGCTGTGAAGTGAATATTTCAGAGTGCTTAATTTTAGTTGCAGTGTCGAAGCAACATCTAAAGGTTCTTCTTTTCGGTCGAAGCAGCAAGTCGACCTTAAAATAATTTGCTGATAGTGCGCATTCACTTCAAGAATAGTGAAATTCTTTCTCAGTCGTCCGAGCAAGCGCGACTATAAAAATTGCTCTGCTCTGGTCCTCCGAGCTATTCATCAGTCTTATAAGGCAAGCATGCCTTATTTTCCAGAAGGAGCTTACTAAGTCGTCTCCCCTTGACTTCATCAACATTTCATCTTCTTCGGCACCGCTAGGAAGAGGAATTTATTTGTAAAGCAAGATACAAAATTCCATCTTGTATTTTAAAGGGTCTATTTATCATTTTGTCCATTGTGCTCTTTGTATCTTTCAAGGGGCTCAATAAATGTATTTAAACTTGACTTAGTGTAGCATCCTTCATACCGGAGAGGTTTCCCCGTGTCCCTATTTCGCCTGCGAGCTACCGTGGGAGCGGGAACATCTCTTTGTGGTTCCTCCGGGCCTAGATATGACCCAGAGGCCTATGGTTGAAGATGCATTGATAGTTAGTGACCTATAATTAACGTAAAGTAACTATTCAATTAACAGTTTGAATTTGTCTTGGTCACTTATTACAGAGACCTCAGTGATTAGCCACAATTCTAGTCATTCTTATATATCAATCTTGTTCTCCCGGTATAGTTTGCCGCCGGTGTGAGACGCTACCATCAGTAGCCATCAGTAATAAGTAGTTTAAAGTCAGTTGCTATAAGTATCTGTGGTTCTCCTCCGCATTGCGTTTGAGGGAGGTCTCTGACAGATTTCAATTAAGTTTTTTGTACTTTCTTGTAAAGTGTAAACATTTACATCTGTGTACTTACACCTGTACAGCTACACACTATTTCTTTGTCTACTCGTATGCTCCTATGCGGGCAACTCACTCCATTCTTATAAACAAACCTTAATTTGTCATTGTTGCACCGGCTCTAGGCGGGCAACCTATTTAATTCAGACATTGTATAAGCAAGTCACTATGTCGAGTCCAGACGGTTTGACGGCTCTTAAAGCCAAGCGAGTTCCCATTAAGGCCCAGATTACGCGGCAGGTTAATGTCATTAGTAATTTAGCTATTGAGGATGTCACATATCCTGAACTCAAAAAGTATGAGTCTAAGTTAGACGAACTTGCAGCTAAGTTCGACCTTGTGCAGACTGAAATCGACGGTGTGGATTATTCTGATGCTGAAGAAGCCTATAGGGCAGAAGTCGACGCCGTCATTTCCAGAGGCAACTCTCAGTTGTGTAAATTTCTTCAGGCCTTATCTGACAAGGAGGTCCTGGCCCAGCAGGCCCTTGCAGAAAGGCAGGCTCAGGCCCAGCTGGCTTTAGCCCGTGAGGAAGCCGAAGCTAAGAGAGCGGAGGCCCTGGCCCAGCAAGCCCTTGCAGAGAGGCAGGCTCAGGCCCAGCTGGCTTTAGCCGAAAAGGAAGCTGAGGCTAAGAGAGCCGAAGCCCACGCCCAGGCCGAAGCTGCCCAAAAGGCTAAAATAAGACGCTTCGAGTACTTGCAATCGCAACTTCTGCGTCAAATGCAGATTATGCGAGAGTACGAAATCGAAGATCTCACTACGCTTCATGAAGCGCGCATTCGCCGCTCTGAATTCGTAGAGGTCTTCAAGGCCTACAAGTCAGATTATGCTCAGGTGGCCATTGACGAGGCCTACCAGGATCATGAATTCGACTTTCACGCAGTGGAATCTGATTATTATAAAGTCATCAGTTTCTTTGACTCCATGATAGCTGAAAAGAAACAGCTATATGAACCCGAGCAGGCGCAGACTGCCAGTCAGCGCTCCTCGCTCGACCCTGTCACGCCGTTGTTACCGAAACTCCCCGAAATCCGTCTTCCTCAGTTCAATGGGAACCCCTCTGAGTGGATCGAGTTTCGTGACACTTTCTCGTCGTTGGTAATTCAACACAGGCACATTTCGGACATGGACAAGTATCAGTACTTGAAGTCCTGCCTGTCATCAGAGGTTAGTACGGTCATTCAGAATATTCCTGTCTCTGCTGCGACTTTCCAGGTGGCGTGGCAGACTTTGATTGATAGGTTTGATAACGACCGGCTAATCGCCAACACCCATCTGGACAATCTCTTCTCTCCCCCTCAGATTGAGAGGTATTCTGCAGAATCCCTGCAGAAATACCTGGATCATTTTATAAGCACGGTACATGCACTTAATTCCCTTAATACAGAAGTGGAGTTGTCAGATCTGATTATTACCAGAATTATCATCGACAAGCTTCCGATGAACCTCATCAGAGAATGGGAGTCATCTGTCAAAATAGGGAAGCTCCCTACTCTCAAGGAGTTATTTGTCTTCTTGGAAAGCCGAGTTCGCATACTGCAGATGACTGATGCTGCCACGAAAAGTCAGGCTGCTAAGTCAGTTCCGAGCTCTCCGGCTCCTTCCAAGTCAAAGTCTTCTTCTTCGAGGCCTAAATGTCTCTGTTGTCGTACTGCTGTGCATGACCTGTTTTCATGCAGCGACTTCAGGAGCATGACTTTCGCTCAAAGAGACCAGTTTGTTAGAGACCGCAAACTGTGTCGCGTATGCCTGTTTAGTCAAGGGCATGCCAACAATTGTAGGACTTTTCAGTGCAGGAGATGTGCTGGGAGACATAGCACATTCCTCCACGACCCGACTAGCGATAGTCACCAGGCTGCCAACACTGCAGGTGTTATGGCTTCTAGTCAGACCCAGCAGCGCTGCTTGCTTCCTACTGCTACTGTCCGCATCCTGGACTCAGACGGCTCGCCTGTTGAGGCCACAGCCCTCCTGGATAGCGGTTCAGACTGCAATCTTATTAGCAACAGGCTGTTTAGGCGTCTTGGACTAGCTCCTCATGCGCAGCGGACTACGCTAGCGGGAATTTTGTCCACTAATGTTAGCACACATAAGCTAACCAGCATCACGATTCAGTCGCGAGTGACTTCATGGCGCTACAATGCACAGGCCATTGTCGTTCCGGAGATTTCGGAGAAAAGGTTCCCGAACTCTTTCATTGAGACCAAAGATTGGAACATTCCTCCGAATCTTCCCTTGGCTGACCCATTCTTTAGTCGTCCTAAGTGTGTCGATCTACTTCTTGGAGTGGAGATTTGCGCCCAAGTGGTGTGTCCAGGGCAAATTTCCACCTGTGAGTTACCTACGATTCAGAACTCGCACCTTGGTTGGTACTTCGCCGGGAAACTGCCCTCTGCGCCTTTCCCTTCACAGCGTTGCCATACTTCCAATGGTCATCGACGCCGATCCACGGCTAAGCGTTATCTTGACGCAAGCCCAAAAGAGCCTGAATGCTCGAAGGCTATGTCTTCCAATTACTCAGCCTTCCTAACTGCAGACTTAAACCATTCACCTTCTAAACTTAAGACTTTCGTGGCTAACAGAGTCGCGGACGTCCAAGAATTCACTGCCATTGGCTCTTGGTCGCATGTGTCTTCTAAGGACAATCCCGCTGATCTCATCTCTAGGGGAGCCACCCCTTCTGACCTACTTAACAACTCTCTGTGGTGGTCAGGCCCTTCTTGGCTTACTGCCGACTCCACTCAGTGGCCCAGTTTGCCCACTGAGCTCGAGTCTTCGTCTCTCCCAGAGGTGAAGATAGCAGCGCTAGTCACCATCGAAACCTCTAGCTTAAGCCCATGGCTGACTAAGTTTTCACACTTGAAAACAATCAGGGTCATGGCTTATGTGCGACGTTTCATTAATAATTACTTGAAACTCAAGTCACCTATCAATGGCCCTTTGTTGCCGTCAGAGCTTACTGAAGCTTTGCATTCTTGCATTAGAATCATTCAAAGGAATGCTTTCAGAAAGGAAATTCAAGCATTGTCTTCCTCGCAAGATTTGCCTTCTTCTAGTAA
The DNA here is from genome assembly GCA_964059195.1 of Ectobius pallidus. Lineage (NCBI taxonomy): Eukaryota > Metazoa > Arthropoda > Insecta > Blattodea > Ectobiidae > Ectobius > Ectobius pallidus. Next base: position 116,632,649 of record CAXKWD010000006.1, read on the forward strand.
GATCCGGCAACTATGCCCCTTTATTCAGGATAACATCCTGCGTGTAGGTGGACGTCTAAGTCGGTCCAACCTACCCTTTGACAACAAGCATCAGATATTACTTCCTGCAGAGCATGCTTTCACCAGGCAGTTAGTTCTCCATGTGCACTTGCATCTAGGTCATGCAGGACCTCAGCTAGTCATCTCACACTTGCGAGAGTCGTATTGGATCCCTTGCATTCGCAAGCTGGTTCGCAGTGTACGGAGGCGCTGTAGTGTTTGCTTCCGCTTTGAGGCTCAGGCTTTTCAGCAAAAGATGGCTGATCTGCCTCCTGAGAGAGTAAATCCTCTCCCTCCTTTCACAAACTCTAGTGTGGACTACGCCGGTCCATTCTCTCTCAAGTTTGGTGGCCCGCGGTCCAAGGTGACTACTAAAGCCTACGTTGCTATTTTTGTCTGCATGTCCACGAAGGCCGTACACGTTGAGCTAGTGACTTCGCTCACCTCACGTGCCTTCCTGGCGGCATTGTCAAGGTTCACAAGTCGTCGTGGAATTCCAAGTTCAATCACTTGTGATAATGGTAGAAACTTTGTCGGAGCTCACGCCGACCTGCAGAACCTCTCTAGGCTTTTGATGTCATCAGAACATCACTCCGCAGTGCAAGACGCCACTGCGCATTTGAACATTCATTGGCGTTTCTTGCCTCCTCACTCTCCACACATGGGAGGACTTCATGAGGCGGCAGTACGCTCTTTGAAGTTCCACTTGAAGAGGATGTCCTCGTCCTGTGAGTACACTTACGAGGAGATGTCTACTGTTCTCACACAAATTGAGTCATTCTTGAATTCACGTCCTTTGATGTCGTTATCTGAGGACGTGGATGACTTTGGATATTTGTCTCCCGGCCACTTTCTTATTGGCAAGCCCATTGTGTCGGTGCCCAGTCCTGACCTCTCTGGTGGGTACAGCCTGCGTTCCCGTTGGAACCATCTTCAGCAGATGGTCACTTGTATTTGGAAGAAGTGGTCCGTGGATTATCTCCACACGCTACAGCGTCGTGCAAGGTGGCATAAGGTACTGCCAGACGTTCCTTTGGGTACCCCTGTATTGGTTCTCGAGGACAATGTACCTCCTCATAGGTGGGTGCTTGGTCTGGTGCACCAAGTACACCCAGGCCCAGACGGCCTTGTCAGAGTTGTCACTGTGCGCACTGTCTCAGGCACTTATAAGAGGCCCCTCATCAAGTTGGCTCCTCTGCCTGTCAGTGAAGAGGGACAGTGACACCTGCTTTCATTCAGAGTGCTGATGCCGGACGCATCCCACTCCACCGATTTTGACTTTATTGCGACTTGATAGTTGTTTTGGCCTCGAATCCTTGCATTCACGAATTTGCTTGACGTCACATTCTGTTAGATAATTTCACGAGCGAAATTATCGCGGGCAATATGTTCCGTCCAGCATTCGTGTCTGGCCGGATTTGAGGCATTAGCTGGTTTCGCGAGGTCATTCGCCGTGTTGCTATGGCAACAGGCTTGTGTCTTCGTTTGTTTTATTTTTCTTGTTGTGTCTTCAATATAATTTTAAATATGTTTACTTATCTGTTTGTTCTTTCTCCCATCAATTCGCATCAGAAATGACATTTGACTGTCGCATCTTTCATTTTTTGGATAGTCATGTTATAATCTCCAACCCAAAGTTTCAGTCTGATTATTTTTTAGTATATTTTATTCATAATTTTGTGTTTTTAAAGAAACAATTCAGTTTTAAAGTAATGCTATTAATTCTCTTATTTATGTTCTAGTATTTTAATGTAACTTAATTGATTTATTTCCAAGATTAATTATTTATTGTTTTTCTTGGCCAATGGGATTCTTGCTTTACGTCACATGTCGTGACGTCTGTCATTCTTGCTATTCATTCTTATTCACTCGTTCGAAGTTTTCGCCAGGCTAGTTTTCAGTTCAGAATTCTGAATCTAGTTATTATTGTCGAGCTGGGAATTTGAAGTTTCCCAGCCCTAGTTATTGCAGAGACGCAATTTAGTACATTCATCAAAGTAATTTATTTGTGATTTAATTACAAATGTGTGAAGCCAAGTTTTTTACTTCCCTGATCAAACCGTATGGACTTGAATGCGTAACTCATTAAGTAAAAGGATTTACTGTAAGTACTGCTGTGAAGTGAATATTTCAGAGTGCTTAATTTTAGTTGCAGTGTCGAAGCAACATCTAAAGGTTCTTCTTTTCGGTCGAAGCAGCAAGTCGACCTTAAAATAATTTGCTGATAGTGCGCATTCACTTCAAGAATAGTGAAATTCTTTCTCAGTCGTCCGAGCAAGCGCGACTATAAAAATTGCTCTGCTCTGGTCCTCCGAGCTATTCATCAGTCTTATAAGGCAAGCATGCCTTATTTTCCAGAAGGAGCTTACTAAGTCGTCTCCCCTTGACTTCATCAACATTTCATCTTCTTCGGCACCGCTAGGAAGAGGAATTTATTTGTAAAGCAAGATACAAAATTCCATCTTGTATTTTAAAGGGTCTATTTATCATTTTGTCCATTGTGCTCTTTGTATCTTTCAAGGGGCTCAATAAATGTATTTAAACTTGACTTAGTGTAGCATCCTTCATACCGGAGAGGTTTCCCCGTGTCCCTATTTCGCCTGCGAGCTACCGTGGGAGCGGGAACACGCTGACATGTTTGTTTCAAATTTAAAGCAGTCGTATAGGTTATGAATGAATAAAAAAGTCCAATCTGAAATCTATCTGTCAGGATCTACATTAGGTATATCACTACCTAATCACTAAAAATAGAGGGTAATCAAGTTAGTGCAAAAAAGAATTCATAGAAACGTTGTCCCTATTACTGTGTTTCCTGCAAATTACGTGAAATATAAAATGTTATATCAAAATAAAAAATATTTTATTATAAATACATTAATTTTATTACAAATAAGTGTTTAGATGAAATGGGATTATTTTTGCCTTGAAAATCTTTCAGAAAACAACTCAAGGCTACTTTCACACGCAAGAAATTTCTGTGATGAGCAAATCTTGTAAGTTTAATTAAATGTAAATACACTAAATTCATAAACATATTCGAACCGATGAAGGTAAAATTAAGTAAATTGTTTTCTGACCCACCTAATAACCTCAATAAATTTAAAGATAAATAATAATAAGAAGAGTGCGTGCCTTACAAACTTATTATATGACTGACCAATACTTGTAAGAAGACGCAATAAGAATAGTACCTAGGGGTTCAAACTACACAACTTAATCAATAACCAACAAATTGTAGAAGAAAGAAGACAGTCTCCAATTCCTGGACTACATAAGTTTTCCAAGCTCAATGTGAATATATGTGACTAATATAAAGTAACGTCTAATATTTTTAATATATTACCATTATACACGAACAAAAATTAATACTTTCCAAACAAATTCAATATGTTAGGCTTATTTATGTATTTTAACCACACTTTTATATTGCTCTATATTTTATCTTTTATAATACGAGTAATAAAATGAAAAAAGTTATGCAAACAATTTTAACATTAGGCCTATAGAATTAACCACATCAGGCTAATTTTAATACCACACTTCAAATTGTACTAGTGCAAGCTATTATTGACGTTCATGTAACCACATAAAAGAATGGTTTAAGTTGTATATTATCACTGATTTATAAGTATATTCAGTTTTGAAGCAACTATAAATGAATAAAAAGTTTGTAAGGCATACATACTTTTCTTCTCATTACTTTTCTTTATATTTCATGAGGTGGATCAACAATGGAAGTTACATAAATAAATTAATTTCTGTACTGTTTAGAATATAATATAAAAACTACAAATTGATAGAAGAATACATATAATGAAATGAAGGGATCTAATTAATTAATCTCAAAACAAAAATGAAACTGGCCGAAGAATCAAATTACCCTTTTCATTATCTTGAAATCACAGAATTTATCAACATGAGTAGCTAAATCTGTTTTAACTAGAGGAATAAATGTAGGCTATCGTAAGTGTAGTTCTAATTCACAACTTTCCCTTGGATAACATTCGAATACAACTTGCTAATAATTATATTTATAATTGGCTACATCCACTCTGTTGAATATGTAACGGAGATGTATTTACTCGTAAGTAACCGAGCGACACTCGGAAGAAATTAATTAATATTAAATTAGTGACTAGCAGTTCCGTAAGCAAGTTATAATTAATTACGCTGCCGTCTAACTACATTGACACCTCATAAAATCAGTTTACAATAAGTTCCAATTACCTGAAACACTCAAGAGAAGACTAATAAGGCATTCAACTTTCATTTCACTGGCGTTAGATAAACAGCAGGTTTTTGTCAATATACAAACATAAACACAATAAAGAAATAAGTATCTCATATCGTAGCAACGGACTAACTTAATTACGTTTTATATAGCAAATTGCATTAACCTGGATCATTTGTAAGTAGGTTGGAGATAAAAATGAGGTTAATCTTTTTCACATGACTGTACAGAATGTTTAGTCATCCGCAATTAGATAGCCAGTGCTGTTATGCATTTCCTCTTAACTCCATTACAGTGCTGAACTAATTTAACTATTTCAACCATACAGGGAATAGCGGTATAAACTCTTAAGAATAAATTAAACTCACCTTCGTGGATGATAAGAACTTGAATGGGCGACCACTGCCTTCATTTAAACGATTCAAGTCAAGTGAAGCAGATGAGAGGCCTACCGTGGTTCGGAATCTACGTTAAACTGTATGTCCCGGCTACTATAATAAGAGTTTCAGTAGTTGTTCATTCGTGAAAAGGCTTATAATTAGGGCAAGGCATTTGATGGTTTTGCATCTTTTTTATATGAAAGTTAAGAGATAGCTCAAATATATAAATATAAATGTGTTTCATGAAATAATTATTTAATAAGGGCAATTTATTTATTTATTTGCTTTATTTTGCAATTTTTGTCATTTTCAAGAAGAAAGGTAATTTTTTGACAGTTTTTAGGTAATTTTTGGCATTTTTAGGTCATTTTCGGCAACTTTAGGATTTTTTTTAGGTCATGTTTCAGGGGAGGTAAAGAGGAGCTTTTCCATATACAAGTCATTACACTCAGACAACAGACAATCATTTTTATTTGAGAACCTACACCAAGTGTTCATAGTTAATATTTTAATTCAGGTTTGTTGTAAAGAACATAGCAGTTTGTGTTGCAGCAATAAAGAATTATTTTTTCTTTTTTTAAATGGCACATATTTGCTAGGGGAAATTTGATGGGCATGTCAGTTCAGAAAGAATTTATTTTCGCTAAGGGTGTCCAAGTAGTATAAATTACTTAACGGTAGTCCTACTTCTTTATTAATAAAATAAGTGCGTTTTATATTGTAAATTCATATATAAAGCACAGTCATTCACTAAATTGCCTTTAGCAATTCACTACTAAAAAAAACTAAATATGAATAATAATGGTAAATTTATGGGTAATTTTTTTAAATTTTGTGTCATTTTCCCACTATTTTTAGGTCATAAATGCATTTTTTATTTTGCATTTTTTCGCTGTTTTATGGTAATTAAATGCCTTACCCTACTTATAATCAATCACATAATTTTGGCGAATTAAACGTAGCTACTGGGGATGACATAAAAGAAGAAATAAGTGTTTAATATGACGAAATTCATAACAAGAGTTCTTTCAGTAATACATTTATTAATGAATTGTATATCGCGATATGTGTGTCGCAGGGGCATAGCGCACAGCGGTCAGGAAAAAGGTTATTATGACCATCCTGTGATCCTTGAAATGCGCAAGCAGTGTATGTGAGGGGCTACTTGAACTGCGAACAAAAAACATCCTCAGATAGAACAACAAATTCTTTAGAGTCTTAGCTTTCAAATTTTATTACGATGTTCATCGCTCCACATTCACATATGTTTTATTCTTGTACATACTTAGAAAATTTTCAAGTTGGCACGTACAGTCCTATGGATAAATAAAACAACAAGTGATCTATTTAGTCCGGACAAAAACGCGTCAAGAATTTGAGATGAACGAGTTGTATGATGTAAGATTAAATTAAACTAAGTATTTAAAGTAAGTTTTGAGAGTTTTTATTCTCAGCACTATTAATTTTATTTGTCGATAAATTTTATTTTCAGCTATATTAATATCAAATTTTTTGACAAGTGTTACTCTCAGCAAATTAAAGAATTAAAGTTTTCCTGTGCACATTTCAAGGATTCCCAGAAATGTAATCTACGCGCATTTAGAGTGTTCCCAGATATGTTTCCTGGGGGCAATTAAAATATTTTTTAAAGGTAATCGCAGACAGTTTGGGCATTTAAAGTGACCCGATGTCGCAAGTGCACCATTTGAGAATCGATGAAAAAACACTATCATACAAAAATACTTTTATTCTGTAATATAGGTAAATTCGTTGTATTTACCTCATCCGTTATATGTTTTGTTATGACTATTCCATACATACGACGCACATTTGATATGGACCAATAACGTTTAGTGATATGGACCAATCACGATCGTTTATCTTATAACATGCTTGCTAGGTTCTCAAGGATGCAATTTTATCTGGTAAAACGTCAGCTCATTACTGGAAACGTAAGGCATCCATATGCAGTGAATAATACGTCATATACTGCACGTGAACAGATTAAGAACTCATTATTTTATACAACGTAACTTGTTTGAAAATTGAATTAATATAAACGTACATTGATTAAAAACACAATCTCGATTCGGTGCAAGCCAGTTCATGCAAAGAACTGCGACGACACCCTCCTTGTTGTGGTACGCACTATTGGTAGCATTGGGAACTCGGATCGATTCATCGAATCGATTCATGGACTATTCATTCATTTAGTATGCAGTGATCTTACGACTGACAGAATATTGTCAACAAAATAAGAAAATAATTATTTACAAAATCCGTTGCATTTTATTTATGGAATAGTCTTAGTAAATCTTAATCGATATAACGAATTTCATCAACTAAATTTTCTCGAACTTCGTTCTCGTAACTACGATAAATTCGTAATTTTTCGTGGGATTACCTTTGGTAAAATCCACAAGAATTTTGTACAGCTAATATTTAAAATACTTTTTTAAATAATTAAATTCTATTGAGATTTCAGTACGTTATACGAATCTATTCTTGACCAAAACGCGAGAAGTCAGATAAAATCAAAGTTGTAAATGTAACTCAGATTTCTGTGAAAGTAACCTTCAACGTAGCCCAGTTTAAGATGTAAGTTACTTCCTTGTAACGTTTCTGCGCATAATAATAGTGATAGGCATAATCTATAGAAATTACAGTCCTTGCTTACAACATGTTAAAACATACCAGCCTAATACTAATTGGAAAAGAGAAAACACTATCAGAACATTTATATGAAACAGCGGAAATAAATTTTTCCAATTGTATTTACATAAAATACATGGTAACTTACAGATAGGTCTAGCCGCTACAAATTCAAGAATTTCGATAAATATATGCGCTCGTGTTAGCATACTTGCATATTTAAGTGTGACATAATCTATGTGTAATCTATTATGTAATAATGGACAATAAACAATTACCGCGCAGCAATTATCCCAAGTTCCTTATTGATCAGGCATTGAGCAGGCATTTATAAAACACTAGCTTAAAAGCCCCGGCGTCACCCGTATTTTGTTACTTTGGGTGTAATTCAAAATTAAATAAATTATGGAGGACTTTTTGTTTTCCAAGCTGGTATCTACAGTTTGACTTAGAATTATTTTGGAACACGTTGCTTCTACACACCATGCCTGGTAGATGTTGAAATAAGAAGACACAGAAATTCCGGTATCATAACATTTTACTGTCTTTAAGGGATATGTTGTTGCCATTTCGGAGCTAAACTCAACAGAAAATCAATATCACCTTCATACGATCTTTCCCAAAAATCTGCGACGTATTAATTTCCTGCGCACACAGGACTAAAAATGTTCCATCCTATTTTGTCTCGTCTTAAATGCTTAGGGGGTAGGTACAGCTTTCAGCTATAATTCTTTTCCCCCCGTGAACGTAGCAAAGGCTGAAAGACGTCTACTACATAATACGAGTACTTCATGTAAGAATCATAAGGGAAAAGGTTTGAAGAGGAAAGCTGTTCAATAATTTTAAACACAATAATGTGCGGTTCACAAACAATCCCAAAAAAAGAACAATCGCTTTCCGTTTCAACCATAATTCCAGTAAACCAATTCGTTCTAAAATGTTATTAGTTTCTTTCGAACATTTTGTTTAATATATTTTAAACATTTAGGCTACTGTCCAGCCAGCGGAACCCTGAAAAGCGTACGCCCGAAAATATCCTTAAGTATTACATTTCTTTAAAACCAACCTGTTAGTACTGTTAGTGCCTAATAAGTTCTGCTGTAAGTTTTATTTCTTATGAGATATGGTTGGATTTAATTGAACTTTCTTTTATCTTCAATTTGGGGATATAATTTACTATTGTTTTATGAATATTCAAATATTATTTTATTGGTTTGGATGGTATTATTGTTAGCAATGGTTTGATTAGTTTCTTTTTTAGGCAGAAACTCCGAAACTTCCTTCCTTGAAAATAAAACAATTATAAACTTTCATTTTTTAGATTATATTTCAGGAGCAATGAATATCTTATTATTGAAATCTGTCCAAAGATAAATGCTGGTACGGTTTTTAAGTAAGGAAATTACATATAATTTTCATATAAAATAAATATGTTTCTCAAAAGAATTGAACATTTTTAACTCGACCCTTAACATGTGCACTTCATATACACCAGCAATTCGCAAACACACGCGATCTCTCCTTTTGTTTTGCTTCCCAGCAACGAAGCTGCCCCAGGAGTCGTATGTTAACTTTAATGAGTTTTTATGTCAATCTAGAAACAACGACGTTTATTAAGGTTAACTCGCCTGTAAGTAAAACACGGCCCTTGTATCACAATAGGAATTTACAAAACAAAAGGAGGGCATTATGTTATACGTAAGTGCCAAATTAAAATAAATGTACCACAGTTACTTGCTAAGTATAACGTTTCATTATCTCAAGTGGAATATGCTTTAACAATTACGTGAGATAAACCCCTTGCAATGTTAACAAGCTCTGTTCGAAATAACATAATAGTTTACATAATTATTTACATTTATACATAGGATAGATGATCAATTTCAGTTTTGTTCTATTTTACAGATGAATTATAACCTGAAACAAACTTACAAAAAATTGGATGATAACAGTGCAACACGCAAATTACAAACTACAGTAGGAATTATTGAAGTATTTAGGTGATGTAGTAAATACTGGATTTTTTATAGGCTACGCAGTTCTATTATTATCATTATCATTTTGGAAGTTACGTTGTATTGAAATACATGGTGTGAATATTCTTCCGTCATTTTCAGAGCGACCTTTTTGTAGCTTTATAAAAATGTGAATTCTTATAAGAATAGACTTAAACTACTAAAATAGACACTCCGGAGGTAATAGGCCTACTGTTTGTACTTTATTCTTTCTTACAAGGCAATTTCTCGCATCGTATTCAAAATTACAATTATACCTGATGGAGAATTAAAATATAACTTGCTTCGTCTTACAGAATTTTCTCTTACATATAATATTTATCTATTTATTGAACACCCAAAACTACAACCCTATTTTATCCTTGGGCCTAATAGGGTTATATTTTGCCATTTATATCTATGATAGCCCTTCACCTTTCATGTATATATCAAAATAATTATAATTATAATAATAGGAAACACACATAATTCATGGAATAATACGAATTACGCAATTCTTGCACGTGAACTTGTAGCAGAAATATAATAGTTAAGGAATTACAGAATATAAATCGTACGGTTGGGTAAGTCATCAACTCAAAAATTCTGCTCACTATCTACAAACGCATTTCCGTAAGGAATTTGGCAGAACGCTCTATTTTTAAATACTGTGAAGTTCATCTTTGTATGTAACCATCAAAAGTACGAGACTCGGTTTCTCACAGAAAATAAAAACCCAGGCCATACTGTATGGAAAACAGTTAACACAATGTTTAGGCTTGTAGTTTATTTATTGCACCTTATTCTGTAATTTTAGGCCTACATGAAATTAATTTTTTTCTTCCAGTTTCTTTTGCAACACTTTATAAAAATTTTAAGACAAACCTCTGTATTTCTTAAGAACACATTATGAATTTAAGACTTAACCCAGTGACCCAATTCTGTGGTTTAATTTAGTCCAATAAGTAATAAGCTCATGCCATTTATTAAAACATGATAGTTAACATCACATAATAACAGCTTGGTCCCTCGGTTCTAAAATTATTATTAAATATCCAAGTCTTTATCCATTAAACAAAGGCACATGCACTATAAAATAAATGCTTATCATTACTATTATTTATATTTTTTAGAGATTTCAATTTTCTCTTAGTGGAGTATATTTTTTCTCTTAGCACTTTAGCCTATTTATTTAATTTCAGTGAATAAGAACATCTCCTCGTGCTTAGAGATATTTCACCCTAGCTTTTGGAGATATAGGCCTATTCTGTTCCTAGCATTACGAAGATTTCCCTTCGAAAAATCATTATTCGTAATTGCAGTTACCTATCAACACAAACCAGCACTCGATTTTTTAAACTTAGGTGACTTAATTCAGTTTAATCTCATAAGAACAGGAAACAGTTTATTTTCCCAAAAGTGAAGGACGTAAATAAAAGTAAGTTATTTTATATAAAAAAGTAAAGTGTTCCCTATTACAGTCCATGGAGGCCCAGAGGGTACCAGGACTCTGAGGCTCCCAGATTTTTAGGCATTCGGCACATGGAGATGGTAAGGTTGTCAGCCTTACGCATCGGCCGCCTTTATCCCCAGTATTGCTTCAGGTACTCATTTGTGTTAGAGGCTGAGTCGACCCCAGAGCCATAGTGCCACCAGAAGGAGTAGGCCAATTGAAAAACTCCACCGAACTCATCGGGGATCGAACCCACGACCTTCCGGTTTGTAGCGCAGCTCCTCAACCACTTCGCTACGGCGTACCCCGAAGTTAATTTATAAATCCAACAAATGGTTCACAGTAAAATAATAACTAGGGTAAAATGCGTAGTTCACTAGGAGTTCTGTGCACAGTAGACTTCCCGTCCAAAAAACCTAAGATCTCTTCTTCACCTTGAAACGGAATCAAGAAATAAAAATCCTTACACACACATTGTTTAAAGACTTCAAGGAGCATTCATGAAAAATTGGATGAAAATCTAATAACACGTTTGGTCGTAACTGCGTAAGAAAGAAATTTACAAGCACATGAAATGACGAACGGTCAAGTTAAAAACCAGAACCTCACTTCGATCAATAACAAAATGTATATTGTATATTATATCTTTAGAAAAACTATATTGTCATACAAGCAGGGGGTACGGCGTGCGCTACCAACCGGAAGGTCGCTGGTTCGATTCCCGATGAGGTCGTTGAGATTTTTCAATTGGCCTAATCCTTTGGTGCACTATGGCCCTGGGGTCGAATCAGCCTCTAACAGAAATGAGTACCAGGAGCAATCCTGGGGGTACAGGCGGCCGGTGCGTAAGGCTGACAATCTTACCACCTTCACGTACCGACTGTCTAAAAATCTGGGAGCCTCATCCTCCTGGTACCCTTAGGGCCTCCATGGCCTGTATAGGGAACACACACATTTACACATAAGCATAATTACTGTTTGGGTTGATTAATGGAAAATCGACTAAATACACAAATACTGTCAACTGAACTTCTATAATAACAATTCGCATAGACTAATATTTAAATACTTAGGTCAAATAACGCTATCTTCTGCCTAATATAGCTATACTAAACAAAGTGCAATGATTAGGAAAGTTACAGTGAATACTGAAATATTACTTATAACAAATCTTGGAATCGTCGACGAAAGTTTCTGTTTAAATGCTTATTAATGTTACAAAAGAGGCAAAAGATTGTGGAGCTGACAAAGTTTTCTGTACTTGTAAAACGATAACAACTATTCATCATGTTTGTTTGTTTGTTTTTTACAAAAAGCTTGTTTTTTGTTTGTTTTGTTTTTGTTTGTTTGTTTGTTTTTTTGTTTATGTTTGTTTTTTTGTTTATGTTTGTTTTTTTGTTTATGTTTTTTTTTTTGTTTGTTTAACGATGTTATTAGCATAAGTTTTATTCTACTTTGGTATCAATACAAAATAATGAAAAGCTCACAAACTGCAAATGTTTGATTAAAGTTTTGCACAATGTTCAATACTCGAAAGGAATATTTTAACTTGTTTTGTTCAATCTGTTTCGTTATCGCCATCATATTTTCAAAAGCTCTTAATAAAATAATAAAATAGCACGGTTTATCATATTGCTTCATTAAAAACACATAAAACAAACCTAGTTCAAAATTTTACCAGTTTTTAAGTAATATAATAGGGATATAGGCTAATTACTAAAGGTAAATTCTATATTTTCCTATGAATTATTCTGAATTTTTTAAAATAAAAATAAAACATGAACACAACTTTACATACTGCTACCGTGTCTTGTTCAAAGCAGATTTCACACAACCACTTGCATTAGACGTAAAAATTAGATACGACGGTTTTTCAATTGATGGGTTAGTAGGAGAAAGTAATGGCACAATTTTAATCTCTTTTATTCTGTAAATGTTCTCCATTTCAGAACTAGAAAATACTTCATTCATTAAACTGTTGTCTACGTAAGTTATGTCTTTTTTAGCTATAGCAGAGTAGGCATATGCAATAAAATTATTTTCATCTGATTAAATTAACACAGATTCCATTCTATCACAAAATATATACTACATATATATATTTTTGTGTTATATTTTTGTTTAACATTCCGCGTTATATAACAATACGTATAAACACGCAGAGAAAAATGTTGTAAGACTAAAACGTATATCCCTTGCAATTTACTCTCAATTAAAATATGTGAGTAATACGATGTTTATAAAACACAATATTCCTGTTTTAATTTACCAATATTTAGGTTTTAAATTATTAATTGTATTTTTATACTCATGTTAAATAAAAATTTAGAGATTTTATCTTTGCTATGATATAATAATATGGACCTATTTTCTGCCAAAATTATCTAAGTATTATTTAATTGACTAATTAGACTAGTTTATATTTTATTTATGATTCATAATTATTTATTATTACGAATAAATCTAAGAATTCATTTATTACATTCTTTTACATTTATTAACATTACTTACTTTCATTACATTTTTATCATTATTACATATTTAATACAAGTAAAAACAACTAAAACCAAACATGCCCCTATATGAGCAACGCTCGTGTTTAGGGGATATAGTAGATTAATATAAATGTAAATAAATATCACTACACAGTATACAAAAAAGTTCTAAATTTATGAGTACGTGTAAATAAAAATAATTTTTTAGCATTAACCAGTGGTTAAAAATAGCATGTACAACAAAAAATAGAATAAATTGGACTGAAACATTGAAAGACCAAACAAAATTAAAGTGTGTTATTAATATTATCTAATAACTTTTTTATTTTCCTCTTAAAATGTTTAAGATTGTAATTTACATATTTAGGGTACTCAGCAATAAAATTGTTATACAATTTCAAACCATAGTTTTGACCATGTATTTTCCCCTTGGTCTTCTTATATTTTGATTATAGTACGGTAATTATTATTATTTTAATTTATTGTTTAATAATAATTTTACTCGCTTTCATTTCTATAACGTTTTTAACTGTTTATAAAACTGAATTGATCACCCCGAAAAAAAATTGTGCTAAATTTTAATCCACAAAAAAGTACCTAATCCTTTAAAACCGAGACACATTAATCACAGTATTTTCAATAATTAATAAATAACTCAAAATGGGTAAAAATCAACATACCGCCTCCTTGTGACGGTATACGACTCTCTTCTGCCAGAAGTTGTGAACCTCATTATGCACTACGAACACTACACCACATGGGCACATGCGTCAACACCAACCCACAGCAACACTAATGCACACCACGAGTTGCCGACATCGCGTCCAACACTACACTACCGAAACACTTCAATCAAACTATCTCGAAACCAGAGGACTTCCCTCTGCCGCGCAACCTACTGGCATATACTCACAACTACAACAACCAACCGGTTCTCAACTGCCTCTGCAAGTGACCACTGCAATCCGCAACCATAGAGACTGAATCATTATTCATATGTTTCTGCGACAACAGGTTAGAAAAGACGTTAGTATAGTGCCATGAATGAGATTTTAGTAGTAACGTGATAATTAGAGGGCTCTACCGGAAGTGGGCGGATGGATTTTCACAGTGGTTAAATAGCGAGGATGTACGGCATCCGTATGAACCTGGCCATCCTATTGTTGTAGCTATCCCGTAGCAATATGAAACCTGTAATAGGGGTGTATACATAAGCAATGATATTCAACAGTTTGTAATTGTTAGGGAAATTTAGGTACAAGATAGATACTTTTTATCATGAGAATTCTGTAACGGATTACCTCAGGTGTTGCTAGGCCTATATATAACAGTGATATTTTAAAAGATTTAGGGACATAAAATATTTCCATGTAATAGTTCCACTAAATTGAGGCATTGATGCATTAAAATAGCTTTATTGCCATCACATTTCGCAATGCAAGGCATGGTCACAAATTCAGACACAAAATTTCTTTCTCTATTTCCCTGGTATAACAGCTAAATTCTGAAAATATTCACCGACATCAAGATAGATCCACCACCAAACGATTAAGGGCTAATTTGAAATGAAGCCGGTTAAAGACATATAATAAGTGACAGAAATGAACAATGAAGAAGAAATGTCTTGTAATAATTCTTAAACAAATTTTATGGAAAACATATCCACATAAGCCTCAAGTCTTACATATCCACATTTATTACTTGTTCAACTTTTGTGAACTATTAATACATTTCATGCATAATATGAAAGCCATTTTCAAAACTTTTAAATAATACACAATCTGTTTTTAACACATAAAACGTATGTCTTAATGCATCAAATCTCAAAAGTTGTTATATAATTACAACAATAATATAAGACTTGTTTGGGCGTGAGGTTATGGTATTATTTCCTCTATTTCAAGTACAACTGTTAGTATTTGTAAAACATAATTTTTATTCCATAATAACAATGTTTAATATGAATGCATAGTGTGTTATTTCCTTGATATTAGCTAAGATATTGTATTTATTACTTATCAATTATTTTTCGTTTGTTTCTAAATTTTAATGCATGGTTTTTGTGCATTACTATTTATTCAATGGAAGATTTTAATACTTTTATGAAATGGGCCATAGTCTATAAAAATCACAAATGTAAAAGTAAAATAAAATAAACGTAAAATATAAATTTGAAACAGAAAATGTTAAATTCCTACAACAGAATAAATATAATTCTAATGATTTGTTCATTCATCATCCCACACTGGGAAAATCTTTCTTTTAAGCGACAACATTCCAAAATTATTTGCGAAGGTAAATTGAACAAACATAATACCTAACGAACTGTGTTACATATCAGTATTTAAGGAGCACAACAACATTTCATACGATAAGTGGCCTACTTTGAGAAATTACAATTTAAGACTGTTACAGAATATTTCATAATTATGGCAGAACTGTTTGAAAAATCGCACTTGACGAAACGGTAAAAAAAAAAAAAAATTAAATAAAAGCGCTTTAAATGTTCTTAAATAAATTCTTGATCTCCAAAATATTAAGAAAAAATTTACTCTTCCTTCTGTTTGCCTTCTAGAAAGCTTTAATATGAGAAGAATTCTTCCATATCAGCCAACCCAACAATTCGCCCTAAAAATTATGTTTGAAACATCCATAAACATATTTCCATATATTAAGCACGCTATAAAGTACATAGGGTTTAACCGGAACTGCATCATCACAGACTATTGAACACTTCCATCATACTTATCTGTCTATTGTGATATAAACTACTTTTTATATTGTCTGCTTTTCGTTACCTAATGACATTAATTTCAATCGCATTAGTTCCTAATGCTTACGACCATTAAGCTTTAAGGAGAACCAGTGAAACGTGCAGTAGAGCGGAAGTGCAATTATTATGGCAATTGTTATTATTATTATTATTATTATTATTATAAGTTATACTTTTTGGCAGATTTAATAATCTGATAAAAGATTTCGTATTGAGGCCTATTCTACCAACATAAGCAGTGATTTGGCCTATAGCTCAGGCGTATAGTCTTCTCGCTATCATCGTCCCCGTGGTGTGGTCTTTGAAGTGTTTCTTTAATGCAAGCCGCGTGTTGAAGTGTTGTCATGTCTCAGTCGGAAACGAGAATCAACGCTAAAACTTTGCATTATATTGTTATTGTTATTAGATTGATTTGGCAACAGGACCTCCCAGGAGCTGGATTTGAGAGTGCAAATTACTGTTTATCCTCGATAATCAATAATGTAATCCGGCAGACCGCAAAAGGATATGTCGACGTCTGACTCGCCGACTGGGGATGATGAAAACGAGAGCACTTACCTCGTATCAATATCCAATATCCAATACCGAAATGCGAAAGCCACACTCAGAGTTCAAAGCCGTCATTGTCCTCGTTATAGTCATCAAAATCTTTGTTATCATCGTCACCATCGTTATCCTCACCTTCATCGTAATCGCTAGCACAAACTTTCGCTATTATCCACTACACCTTAACTCCAAATCTCTTTAATTATAAGTAGTATTTTCCTATGATTAATATTTTATGGTTTCCTGCCCTCAGAAGGCTTCCCATTGGAGTAAAGATTAAATACGTGAAGTCACATATTAATGTTCATTTACAGTGATATTTCAGTTCATTGCAGCTCCAGTTTAGAAAATTCGACATAACAAGGTATGCATTTAATTAAAACGGTAGGTACAATCAACCAAACACATTGGTCTATTTGTAACTTTTTCGACAAATAAAGCATCAATCTCCTTATTGCACCATAATTTTAATAAGATCGGCAATTAAAAACTAAAAATAGATACTACATAACATACTCCTGGGTGATATCATGGATCATATTGATTTCTAAAGAGCACATTCCAGGATTGTCAGAATTCGGCGCCTATCTTTCACACACTTTCAAACATACATTTGATGATAAAAATGAATTTGTATGCTGTTAGTAACTTCCTGTTCTGCAGAAAGTGACATTTTGACATATCACTTATATTTTCTATTACTACTACATTTCATTTCGTTTACTTATTTAATTATATACATTTCATTTCTGAATAAACTTCGCGCATTATATCAATCCCTCAAACTATCAATATATTTATTATTGCAAACATGGAACATCTTTGTAGTTGCTATTTGAATTTTATATTTCAGTCTTACACGTATTTTTTACTCGGTTTTATTTCTTAATATTGTCTTACGATTTAATTCACACAACTAAATACATCGACATATCAATCACCGCCAAGATTAAAATATTATAATTTGAACACTACCTCGAATAGCTGTTAGTTATTATTACAGGGCCCGGATTCTGGTGACATGTCATCTTTTTATTGGTGCTGCATAAACATTGCCAACTTGTAGGAAATCCTAGATTGTAGAAATGCATTTTTTGGGTCAATTTTTGTCATTTTATGTCATTTTATATTTTTAGGGCATTTATTTCAATTTCATTATATTGTCATTTTCTTCCTTATTTAGTCATTTTCATGCATTTACATTGAGTGTATTAACTTATTTTGTTGTTGTCTATCTAGCATCGTCCCCAGCGGTGTTATTTGTTTAATGCAAGAAGGACACACCCGCTGTTGAAGTGTTGTCATGTCTTAGTCGGAAACGAGAATAAAAGAAACGCCAACATTTTGTATTATATTACTGTTGTCTTTAGATTGACTTGGCACCCTGCCACCTATAATGCAACATTTATGTAGGATCTACTTTAAAAATAATTTGTTACTTTTTATCTCAAATGCTCCAATCAAGAACAAAGAACAAAGTTTTTAGATCTACAGCATCTTTCTGCATTTACAGTTTTTACAATTATGTATAAATGAGTCTATAACTTTGTGTGTACAATAATAATCTTTTATAAATAAAATATAAGTTTTTAGGCCATTCTTTCTAATTACTGAGTCATTTTATTTAAAATTTAGGGTCATTTCATTAACTCATTTTTAAAATAATTTTAGGACATCTGAATCCGGGCCCTGGTTATTAATTATTTTCACATAAGTAATATTATCTAATTCGCATTCAATAGCATGCATGAAATGAATCCCAGAAATAAAAAATACTCGCCTTTCAAACTCTTAAATTCTTCAATGATGAACTTACCAATTTTGTATCGCGATGCACTATTACAGTCCTATGTATTAAGTTTCTTCAGTAAGAAACTTGTCGCAAATTGTTGCAGATCAGAAGTAGTATGGCTAAATATTATACGATACTTTATCTGCTTATAAGAAATATATTATGAATTCTACTAACGAAGCCTTCAATCACGAATAACACCGAACTACTTTCTAACATTTGCGGTGTTACTGAATTAGATAATGTGTAATTGCCTTAATAACCATTACATTTAATGTGACAAACGATACCGCACTGAGTGCGGTTTAGCAGCGACAAAGAATGTAAAATGGTAAATTACTCACTTCAGTAATAAGTTACCTGTACAAGTTTTTCAACTTTTTGCCTCAATGCTACTACTGCCTAATAAAGATACGGGTATTAAATTCTTAAGGAATTCATAATTTTTTCCTGAACAAGAGTCATCTAGTTTATAGCAATTCAAAGGATGGAGAGAACATACCTTTCATTACGGTTATTTTGTATCGTTTATGTTCACCGGTATGCTTATAGGGAAGTGAAAATACGAACCACGGATATAGCTTCGACTGGAGTAATATTGACATCAAACGTATAAGGGTGTGTTCTGGTGCAAAATGGGCTAAATAATGTAAACACATTAATTCAGGTTGAGAAACTCCTTCTATTATTTTTTCATATCGAGAAAGTTTAAAGGTCTTTGTCTATGATTTTGAAAGACGATGCGAGTCCTTGGATAAATTAACGAAGGTTTATTTCAGAACTTTTAAACATTTCAAATTGCTGCTTGCATATTAACTTTACCTTTTTTCCCAAATTCTGTGCATAAATTCTTTGATAGAAAGTTTATTTTAATATATTATTTTAGATTTACTTATTATTATTTTTCTAAAAAAATAATACTGAACTACACTACACTGATATCCATGCGCCCACCTCGCAGTCTTGCAAATTACACAGTAGTAATGGCTCTCACACGAAAAAGTAATGATCCAGGGGTTCCCATTCCTTTTCACCTAAATTCATCCGTCTATACAGAGTGTTAACAAATAACACCGAAAAGTTTTACCTGTATATACAGGGGACTTACAAAAAAAGTTATTAGGATATTTTTGCTCTATGACGTAAAATGTGTATGCTGCAGGACATTAAAGTCAGTGCCCTGGGAGATTTTATGCTGTAACAGGAAAAACTTAATCCATAGAGCAAAAATATCATAATAAAAGTTGCTTGTCTATGTGCCCTTTATACACAGGTAAAATATTTCGGTATATACTGATGTTCTTTCGAAATTCAGAACTTTTATAAATGTATGTCTTAAAATAATTGCAGAACCATTGGACTAGTTGAAGAGTTCGCATGACTAGGGCCATATGACCAGTCCCTTGGAAGTAATCCAAGTCTTGAAAAAGCTTCCTATCGTGCAGAAACACCAATTATACAATTACAAGAAAACATATTTTGAAAACCGGGATATCAATGCAAGTACCGATAATTTTATAAATTAAACTTAGATCCGAAAGGGAATACACTGAGAAAACACATTGTGTTAGATATTGTTATGCATTAGGCCTAAGTATATTATATTAATTAGTCCGCAGTTTGTTGAAATAAGTGAAACGTGAAATAAAAAAAATGTAAAAATACCCACTGTAACAGCTTAAGCTAATTATCAAACGTTTCACGCTTACAAACACTGATATAGTCGCAGTGATATAACAGATTTACCGGAGAAGATCCTATGGATTTCATCAACTTGAACCAATTAAAACAAACGAAACCAGTTATCGCCTTATGGAATCGTGGAATTCAGGTAAAAAGCTTTACTTCCAAGGCCTGCTGAATCTGTTAGTTTTGGCTCCGGAAATAAATGGAGCTCATCTTACAAGCGATGACCAGCTAAGCGGGTAGCATGTGCCGGCTATATGCTCCACAAAGCGGAAGGAAGGAAGGAAGCAGAAAGCGTGGCGCAGACGGATTTAATTGTGTCACCGTGTCATTACGTAACGACAGTTTAACGTGCGAATGGCATTTACTGGCCAAACATGCAGCTACAGAGGCCCGGATTTTGATGACATGTCATCTTTTAACTGGTGCATCATGACGTCACCCATTATTCCAGATATTCTGATCATGACTTCTAGATTATAAAATTTGTAATTTTTAGGGTATTTTTTGGTCATTTTCCTAATTTTTTTTGACTTTTAGGTAATTTTTATAATGTAATGTCATTATTTGGTCATTTTTGTGGCCAGTTTAAGGTCTTTTTTCCACATTCCATATTTCAGGTATTTTTTTAAGTTGTTTCTTGTATTGTATAGTTTTTGTGCATTTACTTACATTTAACATTATCAGAACTCTAAAATAAGCATAAATAAACAGATCTTGTTATAATTTTAATTTGTATACAGAAAGACTGTGTTTGCTGTTTGCATTTAACCGTATATACCAATTAACTAATTACAAGTCTATAACTGTGTCAACAGCATAAAATAATGTAGAATAGACACAATCTGGTGAATAAACTAGTATTTTCATTCAAATTTTTAAATCTTTTTTTGGTTGTTTTGAGTCATTCTTTGTATTTTTCAAGTCTTTTATAACTCATTTTTAAGTATTTTTCGATCATCAAAATTCAGGCCCTGCATGAGTCATTTCATTGTACGTATCATAAATCTCTGTTATGTTACACTCCAGCAGCTAATACTAAAAAAGCTAGTATCTTACGTGATAGTTTAGATAATCACACTAAAGCGGCAAGAGATTGTGGTCGTCATACGACTTTCTTCTATGTATTATACAATATTGGCAAGTATGGATGGCGTTAGTTTGTTTGGCGTATTTATCTAATGACGGACAAAGACTGTGTACTGCTATTTAGGCCTACAGACCGCCTGCATAATATTGTGGTTAACATTGCTGACTATGAATCAATAATGTCTGGGTTCAATCTCAGGTATCTCCTCGGTTTTTTCTGAGGTAGAGAGGTCTGAAACGGAGTGTACTCAGCCTCATATCAGAACCTGAGGAGCTAATTGATAAGGAAATAGCGGTTCCGGTGCAGTAAGCCACTAATAACGGCCGTGGGAGTCGCATGCTGACCACATACTCCTAATCCTGCCATCTACCTCTGGTAGATGACAAAGTGGTCGGATGGCAGGCCTAGTCTCTCAAGGGATAAAGCGCCAGGGAGTTTCATTTTATTTAGGCCTAAAACTGTTACCGGCTTGGAATTTTGTCCCGTCCCACTTACTCACA
The DNA here is from genome assembly GCA_964059195.1 of Ectobius pallidus. Lineage (NCBI taxonomy): Eukaryota > Metazoa > Arthropoda > Insecta > Blattodea > Ectobiidae > Ectobius > Ectobius pallidus. The sequence continues at coordinate 116,654,280 of CAXKWD010000006.1, forward strand.
AATAAAGGAAATTTACCTGGTCCGCGATCGAACCCGCTAGCTTAGGAACAGAAAGCTATCCTACTGAGTATCCCACCCAGATTGATACAATTTCAATAATCAGTATAATATTAATAATATATCTGATACACTCCCGTGAGAACGGATGTTACGATTTTCTAATTTCTATCTACGTACAGTATATTTGCACCAATTTACATTCTGGCGTCTTTCCTTACCATCAAACCTTCCACCACTATTTTGGTTTTTACTGTGTTACATTTACCATATAAACAATAATTTTTTAACACTAGCACAATAACTACATTTAAATGAAATGGTTAAAAAAATGACTGACTATATTGGTTTGAATTTTTTAAACGACGGCGTCGGTTTGATTCCTGTGCAGACGGTTTATGGGAAGACTGTCCATAAAAGTTCCCTCAGCTTACTATATTGATAGGCCTAATGTAAGATTCATAATTATTATCATATTGTGTTTATTTTTGTGTTAAAATTTGTATCTTTGCTATACAAACGTGTATGGTTTATTTCTTCACTAGGCCTAATGCACTGCAGGCCTACATGTAGCCCTAAGATGCCTAAGTAGATTTTAGAATATGTGTCATATACGAAGGAATATAGGCAAGTGTGAGACAAAGATCCCTTTATTGTAATCTTTTTTGTATAATAAGAAGGTCTCAAAATATCGGCCCCATGCCCCACTTGCATCCATGGTGAATAATATTATACGTGCAGTCTATCCACAACACTCTGAAATTCACCGAATTGTTAGAAATTAAGGGCGAGAGACTGCTCAGTATCTGGAAAACTATTTTAACTACAAGAGTGGTAAGGAATTCTCTATTCTCTTATTAACTGTATGTTAATGGTTACAATGGAAGCACCAGACAAATACATCGGAGATTGAATCCGGTCTCTCATGTAAATTTAATTAGTTTTGCACTTAACACAAGACTGACCACACTCAGACAGTCGTGAACCAGACGTTAAATAATAATGCTGATATTTCGAGTGTTTCGTTCCATCGGAAAAGGATTTCACCCTCAACCAGGTTTTGCAAACAAACTTTTCAGAGAGGTCACTTAATCTGACTTCTGTTAATTTTACCTTAGGTTAAATTATTTGTTAATTATTAACTCTCTATGAAACAACATACTTTCCAAATATAACACAATTCGGAGAGTTAAACAGGAGAGAAAGATCGATGGGTAGAAGTGGAGTACCAGTGAGTACAAGTGGAGACAAGCAGACAAACTAAAAAACAATAAAAACAGACGAACATTCCACTTAGGCATACAAAATAAATGGTGCAAAAATATATTGCACAAACTTTCTCCCATATACGTGTTAAAGGCTAGCACAGAGAAAAGTAAATTAAAGAGATAATTAAATTTTACTTATTACATTTTCATAAAAACTAACAAATATCTAGAACGGAAAGCATCAGGGTCGATCTTTATGTTCAATGCTTTTACTGTGAAATAATAATAATAATAATAATAATAATAATAATAATAATAATAATAATAATAAATAATAATAATAATCATAATAATAATATCAATGGCAGTAAAACTTCATATTATTAGTAGGCCTACTAATATACGGGAAAATTCAAATATAAATTGCACCATGGGATGAATCGGTCCCACCCAACCCACCATCACCGATGCAGTTTCTTTTATACCACGATCTAGCAAATTCTTCTGTCCTCGTATTATGAAGAAACTCGTGATCGGACGTTGGAGGTGTGACGTCATACCGCTAGACGAGAGGTGACAGGCTGACAAACCTCGCGGGAGATATAATATGCCACATTTTCGAAACCTACAAACAGTGTATTGTCCTTTTTCGAAAATGCAAGGGCGCTTCGCAACGGCTTCCGCCTCCGCTTCGCGCACTTTAACTATGTGGTTAGTGTTATGCATTATTTAGTTATATGTAGAGGGGGATACAAGGCACTTGCGACAATATACAAGGACAGTTGGTCACTCTGCTTCGCTCAGAAACAAAATACATCACACAGTCCATGCATATGTGAATATCGAATGGGCGGAGCTTATGGAGCGACTTATATTTGAATTTCACCACTACTGCTACTACTTAGGTTATATTGCACGCTTTAACTGCATGTAGGTCATATAACGTGTTTAGTATGTTTGCGTGAACCATTAGTCTATAGTAACAGCTCATCTGCATCTATTGTTTAGTGATGTCTTCTTATGTAATATTCAGTTTAAACGATTATAATATCCACTGACATAGCGGCGATGAGTTATGGAAAATAAACAGGTCCTACAAACCCGGCGTTTGCCTTTGCGAACGAGGAAACCATGAAAAACCCAAGTCAATTTGGGCAGCCACGAGGTTTGATTTGAACTCAGGACCTCTTGTCTGTTACACTATACCACCTCGCTGTAATTGGTTTTAGTGTGTTCATTACGACTGAGCAAAACTGACTGCATTTGCAACAATAAGTACATTAGGCCTATAGTTTTCTTGTTGCTAGGGGCAACAAAATGTCATTCATATTTCAATTGACATGTATGTTCTGAAATTCGCATTTAAGCCGTCCTTATTTCGTTTTTATCTTGATATCTATTAAATGTATAAAGAAATGTGTTAAACAAAAAATGTTCATTTTAAATTTCTCTACAACTTTACTGTGGTAGGTTTTCATGTATCGCCTACACTAATGGATATAATCTACAAAAATTGAAAATGGATACGAGTAAAGTACCCCTTAAGTCATTTTTGCAGAAATACGGATATAGCCATTTTATTGGTCATAGATAAGAGTTTCCAATTTTAATTTTTTATTAAAATCGTTAGAGCCATTTTTTCAAAAATAAAAAATTTTAAAAAAGTTTTCATGAAAAGTCTCCTTAATATTTCAGTTGTAAAGCTAAATTTCTGGGCGGTTCGACAAAATTTCGGAAAAGTCCTTATTTCAAAAAATGAAGTAAATACAACGAGCCGTTTACCCGCTGTGCTTGTCCACAGACGGACAGACGGACAGACGGACAGACGGACAGACGGACAGACGGACAGACGGACAGACAGACGGACAGACGTCATTCCAAAAATACTTTTTTCGGTTTCTAGGCTTCATGAAACATGCTCTCCCGGTGTTATCTCGACTTCGATTTTTTGTCACGATCACAATACTTTCTCTATACTACGTATATGGGAGAAAGTAAAAGGAAGAGAGATAAAAGAAACTTGAGGAGTACTAAAATAGCAACAGAGAAAACTTAAGATTTTAATTTGTAATTACCATAAGAGACAAGTTTCTCGTAATTAACTGTACTAATGTCTGCAGCGAGTTGCTGTGAGAATTAGATGAGGTTCTAGAAGAGCTTGGACAACTGTAGGATATAGTTATATAGTTCAGGAATAGAGAATAAGCATAAAAATGGAAGGTTGTCACCTCAGACAAAACTGTTTTCACGACTGTCAAGAAGTCGTTTTGAAAGTACAGATGAAAGAACGAGGAAGATAGAAAGTGGAAAACATTTTAATTTATACAAGTTGATTTGTATAATTTTCATATATAAGGCAATGCTAAAGTGAAAATATGTTCAATATTTCATGTGAGTCCTATAACTAGGAATTACTGTAAATATTCTTGCTTTCCGGTATGTAATGACAATAATGTAAGTACAATAACACAACATTTCTTCCTTTGTACTTCATGAATTTTTCTACCGATGTCTTCTGTTCAAGGGATGTAATAATTGTAGAATACTTAGGCTGTTTAGACCATTTTATTTACTGATGCCCCAAAACAGTGAATAAAGTGGTTGTTGTAAAGAATTTCATTTTTCTGAACTTATGCATCCGACTCCTCTTGACGGGACAAATACTTTGCAATATGACTACTAAAATCAATTAGATTTTGTATAGAAGCTGTATATTTTCTAAAAAACAGATGTAGATTACATAAATTATTACTATAATGATATCTATTATGTGATAATTAAAATTTACAATATTATACAGGTGATGTCAAAACGGTTTAGTAAAATTTATAAAAGTCGTTGAACTAAACCTTTTGAATTATCACCAGAGCCCGGAAGATAAGGTATTTATTTTGGCTTAAATAGGCAGGCAAACAGGCACTTAAAATCCCTAAAATAGGTAATCATATAATTAAAATATGCATTTATTAAAAGCCTAAACAGAGAATAATCCCACTCTTTATAAATGAAAATAGCTATCTAAGATACTTAATAATTTATTTATCACATACATTAGCCTACTGAATCTTACTTTTGTTGAATACAAGCAACAACAAGATGGTTTTTCAAGGTGTTAACTGTCATAACAAACTACACTTCTTTAATAATTTCATAATTACTGATATATATATAGGAAAGGTAAATATAGAGTTAGATCTAGATACGGACGGTGTGTATGTGAAAAAGAGAGACTATGATAGAATGAGAGTATGAGAGAGAGACTATCTCAATGAAAAAATCCGTAGAAAGCTTAGACAGTATTTTCAGTATTTTCCCTAAGCATCCCTGCCCCCCCCCCCCGCCAGTATGGATGACTATGATGACATAAATATTATGTATTAGCATATACCGACACTCCATGCATATGCAGCTACTTTTTAACTAGAATTATGCATATATGGTGGCAAATCACAATATTATTTTACTTTACACTATGATCCGTAACGTATGTCTCACATAATTTTTGCATACAGTAAGTCGAGCAATAATTATTATCACTCTTTTACTGCTGCCAGCATGGAAGTGACGACAGAGATAAAAATATGGGTCACTTTTCTTTACGTTGTAGTACATATTCAGGCCACTGATTATACTGATAATATTTAGTGGTGAAATTCTAGTCTACTGCATCGTACCAGGATTTGTGACTTGCTACCGGTATTGATGATATTGATAATTTTATTAATATTAAGAAATTAATTTTTGTAGGCTGTTAGAAATGTATGAAGAAGCATACAGAAATGAAAATTAAGTTGACTAAGAAAATCTAAAATGGTAGAAGTACATCTTTATTTATTAGCTAATATCTGGAATTCTGGAGAAATTATGCTGGTGCCAGAAAAGTTTTTCTCTGGCAAAAAGAGATCATAAGGGCAATAAAGGGCATCAAAAATACTGAATCTTGCACACCCAATTTTATTTAAATGTACATTATGACCTTGAATAGTCTTTACATATTACATGTGCTACATTATGTCAAAGATAATTATGATAATTTTAATATTAGTTCAGATAAACATACATACGAAACAAGAAATAAAAACAATTTAGTCCCTAATTTTACAAGATTGAATAGAAGTCAGAATAGTTTTAAGCATGTTGGAATCAAACTTTTTAACAAACTCCCACTAAATGCTAGAAATATTCATTCGAAATGATTTAAAATATTAACTAAGCAATGGCTAAAAAGCAAGGCATTTCACACTATACAGGAGTTCGATGGGACAAATCTGGATGATCTGGTGTTTTAATAGTTTTAGAATTTTTACACTGATGATGTCTATTACTTTTTATATGTTTAATGGCAGATAAATAAATATTATTATTATTATTATTATTATTATTATTATTATTATTATTATTATTATTATTATCATCATCTAAAGAATTTAACATCGTTATATGAATGACAAACAGTATTTATCCTTAACTCAAATAATATTGTGATTTTAAAAAATAACATATACTGCATGTATACCTTGATAGCTATATTACTGTTATATAGACCCATAATAATAATAATAATAATAATAATAATAATAATAATAATAATAATAACAATAATAATAATAGTAATAAATTATTATTGAAGCAAGGTCCTCTTATAACTCGATCGTTTGGCATTTTGTCTGTTTGTCTGTAAATTTGTTTGTTACGGAGCCACGACCAATAGTGTTCTATTTTCTTCCAATTTGGCATTAATATCCCTTAAAGTCACTAAAACGACGTATGTGTAAGAAATTGTATTAATTTTTATTCTGTTATTCTGTTATTCGTTTCGTGAATTGTCCAGCTTCTTCCAACGATTCTAGCTAAACCGTTCTCCTGGATACAATTTTATATTCCAAAATATTGTTCACAATGAACAGCAATATAGGCTAAACCTTTAAACACTGCGACGAAGAGCAGATCTTAGATTTTTTGACGCGAAGTCTACTGTTCACAGGTCCGATGGTTATTATTATTATTATTATTATTATTATTATTATTATTATTATTATTATTATCCTACATTATCATCATTACAATATTAATTCAATTAAGGTGGAATACTGTTGATCGGTTTTAAAAACCTCAGTCGGTTAAAATGAAATTAATTAAATCAACAAGTCATTTGAGCATATTTTCTTTCGTCAGTCAAATATTACATTCTAAATTCAACTTTTTTTTTTTTGCCCTCCACCTTATCAGGAGTCTTCGACCATAGGCCATACTCCGGTCCCAACAACTTTTTGGCCCATTTTTTCTATTGCCCCATTTTCCATTCTTGTAGGGCCTATGTCCTAAATCAATGGGGAAATGTGTGTTGAGCTGGCTGCTTACTTCAGCACTAATATAACTACATATTATGGCTATTTTCAGTCATTTGTCTTTCGGGGGTCGTGTCTCCAATAAGGTATTCACCTTATAGAGGGAGAAAAATCCTGAGAAAATCTCACTCGGATAGACTACTACGAGGGTTCACCCGCAGAGACAGGCATTTAGGGCAACTACCCATTTTTTGTTCGGTTTTCCCCAGGAACCTGAGCATTCTCCTAGGGTGCGGTCTCAATTCCGGTTTTTCTAGGCATCGTCTATTTCCTCTTGCTTTTTGACACCTCAATTTCAACTCTTCGAATGAGAAAAGTTAAAAAAGAAAACATATTAATCAGATCGACTGGCCGCGGAATTTGAACCCGCAACACTCCAAATACGACTCCACAGTGGAAAGAAGTAGAAATAATGAATCGCAAAGAACAATTTAAGTAAAGAAGATTCTCCCGAATACGAGTCTACAATGGAAAGTAGTAGAAAGAAAGAATGTTTTAAGTAAAGAAGATAAAAAAAGAAGCATCTAAGAAATAAGACCAAGAGCGAAAAGTTGATGCGAAGTAAAGATTAAAAAGGGATAAAAGGAATGTCAAAAGTTACGCCAAAGAAGGAAAATGAATCGTAAACCGCTGATAAAGGAATCTTAGAATTGAAGTCCCAATCCTTTGCAAAGAAGATGGGATAATTTTGAAACGGTAATTACCACTCTTCGGGCTAAACATTTTAAATGCGTTTTACTATTTCACGTTGAGGAAAAATGTTTCTGTGCGTGAAGACTTAAGGGATTTCTACTTTCTTAAATAAAATATGCAGATATCTGAGTTAATTGTGACTTCCTGAATTGGTTCCCAGGTGTCGCCTGTGAGACTATAGCCCAAAGCATGTACCTAAGGGCAAGGCTATTATTATTATCAACCATGAAGGCATGATTTCACATGCTATGCCACAACCAACAATTCCTAAAATATTCAGAAAAGAAAACAAGTTGTTGTAGTAAATACTTTCCCACAATTACAGACAGTAGAAGCCCTTGTTTTAACACGCTATGATTTAAGTATTTTCTTCAGGTTCAAATATTTGGGCCAGGTAGCCAGATTATCGGATCGAAGGTATGCTCTAATATTTCTTTTAGTCTTATGTGCTCAAGGTTACCTTTTTTTTTTGCCCATGGCAGTAATAATAATTCATAGCCTATTAGTATGCTAGTATAATTTTTAGTCTTAAGGCTTCTTATTATTAATATTAATTTACATTATTATTATTAACTTATATTAATATTATTATTATTATTATTATTATAATTATTATTATTATAGCTGCTTTATGGGAGAGTTAATGTCAGTGTACTAGTACAATTGTGTTTTGCACGGTAGTGAGAGGGCAATTCTTCATGGTATACGAGGAAAAGTGTCTGGCTGTTGTGTTATTTTCCTAGATAAATTTGTATTTTTAGCTGCATAAAGTATTCATGAAACAGTTATATACAAACTAACACAAAAGCAGTTTAGGAAACAATAGTATAAAATATACTAAAACAACTGCAAATGTTATTCTTTTTCAGCTGAATTGCATGTCTTTATTCCTCTTCAATAGAGAGTTGGACAATAGAAACACCAACCACTAATTAGAATCAAAGTAATTGCTATCACAAATACTTAATTTTAGATGAATAAAGAGTAAATACAATAAAATACAAAACAGGCCTATATAAGCTCAGAGTGTGAAAATGATATCACTCAGGGAGCAAGCTGAAGAATCATTTTATACGTACGCAATATCAATGAGGAAGGTGATGTTATTTACCAGTACCAAACAATTTAGCTTAATATTACACTAACTTTCATGGCTTTATATCTCTACTGAGACAGGGTCGATCATCCGACCGCTGCGTCATCTACACCATGGGTAGATGGTAGGATTGTGGGACATGTAGTCAATATGTCAACTCCTACGGCCGTTACTGATGGTTTTCGTAGCCAGAAGCTTAATTGGTAAGATAAACAAAATAGAGAACACAGTATAAGCTAGAAACTATAGTTCGAGAAAAGCACTCTTCATGTTCAGACAGACAGACATTGTGGGAGTGGGCATTCAGTTATGTAAAGCTTCAAAGCGAGATTATTCGCAATCTGAGTGTGGGAATGAACTAAGTGCCATAAGAATTTAAGGGAAACATGTTTCAACAAATGTTTTAGATTTTAGTATATCGTACGCTGTTTGTGTACAAATTTAAACAAAATAGTTCCAGAAAATTTTCACGAAAATTGCAAAAAGAGAGAAAAATATTAATGTAATGTGAAGTAGAAGATAACGTAGCTGCCAAGCTTCCTGTTACAACCCCGGAAGATATTTACCCAATACACAGGGGTGCCCACAAGGGGGGAGTGAAGATGCAGAGGGCGTCAGTGAAATTTCTGGGTGGGAGGGGGTTGAAAATTGTTGAAAATTTAGAATTTTGTATGTTAAACATAAAAATGGTCAAGCTTTATAACTTCAAAAGGTAAAAAAACCTCTTCTAATTCTTTAGAAGTGAATAAAATATAGGGTACTGTACAACCAGTAGGCCTAAAGTTGTAGCCTAATCATAGTTAGTAAAACGCATTTACTTGTAACCAATTGATCTGTAATAAACCAGTAAGTAGCTCAATTTTCTCATTTTGTTATCTTTGCATCAGTCGAACTTGGATAATTCGAACTTTTTAAATTCGAAATTGTACATAATTCCAACTTTTAGCACGTTTCCTTGACATCCCAATACACAAATTAAAACTTTTCAAAAATAGAAATCGTGATTAATTTTATTATTTTTTGCTGGTCCATTCAGCTGTATTTGAGTTTGTAAAATAGGCCTAAGGCATTATAGTTTGGTGCATCATATTTATTCCCATTTTATAATAATTATTACAATTTAATTTTTCATATTATTATTTTTTTATTTGTAAGGTGCTTATAATCGCTTTAACCAGGTGATCATATAGCGACTTATAAATTATGTACAAAAATAAATACGTGACATTGGTTTACACAAGAGAGAAAACATTGAAATAGATTACATTATTACACATTTAGATTTCACTTAGAAGTCTTGAGTCTTTTAAAAACTGTCAAAATTTGATTGCATAATGATGGTGAGTTCAGTGCCGTCTGTAGACCATTTGGGATTCTGTTGATCTGTCACCATCGATCGTACTGTGGACATGACAGAATGATACGTTTGACAGTTAAAATTCTGTTACAAAGGTCGCCTATAGGGAATTGTTCTTTTTTCAGGAGATAGCTATGAGCCTTCTTACAGTGACCTATTCTGAGCCGAGATATCAAGATTGGATTTTCCTGAATAGATTTTTAATTTGGTACTGCTTAGTCGAATCTTGAGTTATTTCATGGAGTTTGCTTGTTGATTTTCTGTGTCAGTTAATTCTCCACTGCTGCCAAAGCTTCCGTTCAGTATATATGGTATAGTCTGTATGAGCGATAGCTATTGTTTTGTCACTTAACGGATGCTTTGTTGCTTCCTTCGCTGCCTGATCTGCAGATTCATTTCCACGGATTCCACTGTGTGAGGGTATCCACATTAAAACTACAAGTTTTCCTATATTTTGAGTATTATGAATTAAGAGTTGGATTATTATTAGGGATGGGTCGATAGCAGATTTTCTCGATACTCGATACTCGATACCGATACATGATTTTTCCTCGATACTCGATACCTTCAACATTTCCAGTTTCAATAAATAGGTACATTAAAAATTAAAATTTGAGAGAACTGTGTAATACCAACTAAATTAATTAAGTCTGCATATTTAATGAGACAAAATTTAATATCATCAGTAGCCTATAATTATTTTTAAACTCTACATTAAAACTAAAATTAGTTTTTTAAACAGTCCACTTACAAGTTTTTGTAAAAAAATACTAGCATTCTCACTTAATTGCAGAATTACAAAAGTATCGAAAAAGTATCGAGCTAGTTTTCTGAAGTATCGTTCGATGCCGATACCAGGCAAGTACCCAGAGTATCGAGGTATCGAAACTATCGAGGACCCATCCCTAATTATTATATTATTCCGGCCCGCGAATTAATTTTGAAAGTGTCATCTGGTCCATCCGAAAACACTGGACCACACTGATCTATACGAATGACAAAGCTGCCGGTTGTATAATATATCTCATATAAATCCTCCACAGCTTCCTGGTCGTTATGTATCCGAGTGAATATTACAGCATCTGCTCATATCGATAGCTTCTAAGTAGCAAATCATCGCCCGTTTCCAGGAAGCTGCTTAACGAACTGATCTCGCAAACGTGCCTCCACACTTTTATGACGCCTTGATGAGCACTTATACGTAATATTACGTCGCAAACTGCAAACGAGAGACACCTTGTGAGCCTGAAAATGGAAAGAGTAAACCTTCCGGAATATCACATCCTGAGAAATTCTATAAGCATATGAAGATGTTACATCACTCACTTCAATAACGAAATATAAGTGACTATATTCTAGTATAACACACATGTATTACGAACGTTATAGTTAGGTAGCCGTGTAAAATACAAATTAATTCATAGATAAGTTACCAAATTACACAGTTAAAAAAATAATTGCTATTAAAATTGTTAGGTGCAAACACTTCTCGCAATGTTTATGTTTAATGAATACAAAATTTAAGTAGAAATATAATTTAAGTATATTTTCGGTAATTGTTTAAAAATTAAAGGATCAAATAACCAATAAGTGTTTATTATTATTATTATTATTATTATTATTATTATTATTACTCCTAATTTTATTGCTATTGATGGGGATATTTCGGGAATTCGTTCTAGACGCCCTTAGAAAACTAGTTTTTAGTTTTACGCATCAAGTGTGTTGGTCGAGGCGGTAAACATAGGGACTCAACTATCGAGACGCACAATAAGGTCGAATATCGTGATCGGCAAATCCGAATTATTGTTTTAGAAGTTTTCTTTACATGTAGACACATATGCTGGAATTTATTAATACAGTGACAGATATATAACTGAAAGCCCCCCCAAAAAGCTCTGCCATATATACTTACTCTAAAACACTCTGGCCAAATAATGCTAGTTTCTATTTTGTTCTAAAGAATATTGTGGTCCATGCAACTACTTAATCTGTAAGTTCACTGCATTTTTTAAGTTAGAAAAGGAAGAATGAATTTAATTATTCAGACGATTTTCTCCAAAATTCTATGAAACGGCGAATGCTGGACCTTGAAACTTGTTCCCATCTATAAGAAGAATGTATATTAGAACCATATGAATGGCCTAAGTAATTGAATATATACTCCAAAGGAAACAATGAATCTTTTTGTAAAGAAACTGCTCTTCACTCCAATTTTTGTTTTTGTATATTGTAATTTTAATACCACCTTAATAAAGGAGTTGACAGTACAAAAAAATAAGCAAAAAATATCTGAATCAGATTACGTATATTACTTTAGGCAAAATAGAATGCATAGATTAACTAGTCTATTGCACAATCGACATTCTTTTAAGTACTAGACTTTAATATTGACAAATAACAATATGTCCACTGATGTAAGCTAAATAAATTTACAAACACAAATTAATGGAAATATACTTAATTCTGTTTACATACACAGACACATACACATACACACACAGAAATGGAAACATGATAATTGTTTTTCACAACTATTATTGGAATCGGGAATCTCAAAACTTGTGCTAATAATGAAAACTGAAGTAAAATTTCAGGGTCGAACACAATAGGCTACCTCCTTTACCTACAGGAGGCCTCTTTATGGGGCTGTTAGAGAAAGCGATATAGGCTACTGAAAAATAATTATAATAAAATTAAACAAAATTTGATACTTTACTTCTTCAAAAACAAGACGAATCTAACAGATGAAGTTTTTTAATTCCTCAAAAACTATCTTTCTGAACTCGTCCGGTGTTTGTTATCAATTCTGTTTAATTATAGCATTACTCTTTACAAATACAACACATATATATAATATAGCTGAAAAAGCTATAGCACTTGTAGCTGAAAAAGTTCGCTCACAACATTTTTCTTAAAGAAAATTTATGTGCAAATGCTACTGCCTTAACGTTTTTAGTGTGTGCTGCACTTTTTCCATACGAATGAAATTATTATTTACTAAATGTTTCTATGCTCTTAGTTATTAATATTTTTTAATTAAATCTTAGGTTTATATAAATGAAAATTATTTTTTTTTGTTCTAGTAGAAAACACAAAGCAGTAGATCACTAAACAAAATAGCTAAGACAGATTTTCACGGATTTACTACTTAGGACCTGCACACAGCACAGGGATATAAAGGAAGCCTACAGCTAACTTTCTGGACATCCTGGTCCTATTCACACATGCACTCATGAATTTCATTAATACTTACACATTGAACTGTAAAGTAATCACTTCACCCACTAATCTGCAATTCCTAGCCTGGTCTTTTCTCACCCCCATCGCGGACCACAAGTATCACACCACTTGAACTTAAAGCTTTCACATACGAAAGAGCTTCTCTCATTTCACTTCACAAAACGGCAGTATTTGCGCACTTTCTTTTCTTTCTCACAATGATCCGGACTAGACTGCCGAGCCGCGAAATGTAAGAGGAGGGAGTCGGAGAAAAGCAATCAGCACCATTAGCTCAAAGGTCGCGTCCCAAGCCTCTCAGGGGTGCATCTAGCTGAACTCATGCGACGTAACACACAATATGTATTGTTTATTATTGTTTAAAGATTAGCCAAAGTAAATATCGGCTGCTGGATACAAAGGTTCAGATTCCTTCAGGAAGTTCTGTTTTCATAGCGATATCTTTAAATTCTTTGACAACGAAACGCGAGAGCTGTATTATAACCTTACTCAAAAATCTGATTTAAAGCATTCACAAGACTTTCTCTACGTTGACAATGCAATCCTCCCGCTTCATATAGATTCCTAGAGCAATAAGAGGAAAAATAGTAGAATCGCACAACTAGGCCTATATTACTAATAATGCAGTGGTGCGCAGTTATGTGATCACTTTGCAATAACTGATTGAATCTATATTTTAAAAAAGGCGTTTTATATGGTACTACAAACTTAGAGACAAAATGGGAAACATCTAACATATTCTACGAAAAAATGCTTCAGCATATAATTAGACCTACTATTGTAACACCTACTTTAACAATCTCATCGCTATTATACGAGAATGTTCGACGAAATTACTACTACAATTTTTTTTTTTAATTCCTTTATGGACACCAAAAACTGAAGATGATAAATTCCAAATATTTCAAACAATTTAATTGAAATTATGCCCCCACGATGATTTAAATAATTAATTATACCAATTTCTATTTTAAACACCATACTTTAAATCAATGCATTTTTTTTACTTGCAATCCAAAACATTCTCCAAAAAGAAATTGCAATTTCATTTTTGTAAAGAATACTTTTTTATAATTAAACTGTAACCTCCGAAATATTTTTATTAGCCACATTCCCTTCACCTGCCTTTTGAGAACAGGTACTGAAAATTTCAAATATATTGTATATAAACTCTATTAGCCTATGTGGAATATTTTGAGCGACGAAAATGTGAGGAAAAAAGTTTGTGGACGAAAACTAATCTAAAGTAAAATAAAACAATGTATTTTTAGTGCATATCGACATTTTTATGTCACTCGATGGCGTTAATGTATCACTAAATAAAAATGGTAAGTGGATTATGAATCTGAAAGGTGTAGTTATATTTTTAAATATCGAAATAGAAAACAAGATTTTTGTCTTGATTTCAGTGGCATTTGCTCAAGTTGGACTAAGGAAAGTAAATACTGTATATGAAATTTACATAAACTGTATCTAGAACGCTTTTACTGCCATAAAAATCTATTTCGTAACTTTCTAAATTTGTCAAAGGAAATCGAAATACGTAAAAATGTGAAGTGCTAGAAGTAACTATTATGATTATAAGACTAAAACATGCCATTTACGCTATACATGCATGAAGTTCTTTAGCGAGGTCGACAGGGGTCTAGAAGATGATCTGACATGAGTCTGGGTACGTCCTGTGATCTAGGCATCAATATAAAAAGTTAAAAACCTGGGTTCAGTACTCACCCAGTAAAAACGTTCCTCTATAGCATTGGTTCCCAAACTATGGGTCGCGAACAGTGGGTCGCGAACAGTGGGTCGCGGCAGTAATTTCGGTGGATCGTGAAAAGGGCGGGAAAAATTAAACTTGTTTTCAATATAAGGAATATAAGGCATTTGACAAACATGTGCTGTATTTTATATAGACTACATTAGATATAGTTATGTAGTAGTGGGTCGCGAAAAAAATTTCTAGGTGTAGGTGGGTCCCAGGACAAAAAAGTTTGGGAACCGCTGATCTATAGGATACAATTATTAACTTAGTTGCTTAGTTATATATATATAAATACACACATACATATATGTATATGTATGTACTAAAACATAATATTTATAATGCCATATCAATGTACTTATGATATTTTGGTTTATCTACTTACTCAGAACAGAGAATTGCCGGACACATAAAATGGTCAGAACAATATAACCGACGAACTCCACTTACCTGAAAAAGAGCGATAGAGGTAAATGAGACAAGTTAAACGGTAACTTAGTAAATTATGAATTTTTAGATCGAGGATAAGAAAATAGAATATTATGCAACGAGCCTATAATAATTTCGTAATTTTCATAAGAGTGTCTTAATTACCATTATAGCAAGTTGTGAACAACTTTTTTGCTCTACCATGATTAAATGTTTAAGTTTTGGGTTTTTAGACTAGGCCTACCTCGTCTTTTCCGACAGATGGCAGGCTACATGGCATGCAGGCTTTCAAAGGCGTTTCTTGACGTTTTAATGCCAAACAGCGCACGTTAAAAAACACATGAAATAAACTCAATTTAGTATAATATTAAAATTAAGACAAACAGATTTTATTTTAAATACAGGTAGTTTACTACGCAATTTCATTTGCTGCACTCACGGTTTCATATTTAGCGTTCTAAGAAATTTAGCCTCAGGTTTGTACATAAGAACTGGGGTTTGGAATTGCAGTGCGAGAACGCAAGGAATTCTCATGTAGAAAGATGCCAAATCGTTATGATGATGATCATAATAATAACAATAATAATAATGATAATTCTTTGTCGTTAGGCACAGATATTGGCATTAACAGTGTCAAAAAAATCTGTAGAAATTACATTGTCTTAAATACATTAAAATATGAAAATAAGTTAAAATACAATCTCCTGTGAACTAAGCTTTAGGAACTCATCAATATAATAAAAGGGATTCTTTTTCAGCCAGTTGTACACTTCTTTTGAAAATTTCTTTTTTGTATAATTTCTAACTTGTTGTAGCATTTAGGTCCTAAATATAAATGAGAATTCATTGTTTTACTTAACCTAAATTTAGGTAGACTCAATTCATTGTTGAACCTTGTTTGATACACATGTACATCCTTTCTAAAATTATAGTTATCTATATTATTATGTACATGAACTAGAAGATCTAATAAATACAGATTTGCAACAGTTAAAATTTCTAATTCAATAAATAATGGTTTGCAATGCGGTCTTTGCTGGGTACCCTTGGGGTATTGTAAGATCAGGAAAAGCAAACTCATAAGAAATAACGTTTATAAAATGCAGTATTATGCAATTTAATATAAAATATGGATTCAAACTAGAAAAATGAATGTAATATGCACGATAAACTTCAAAATATGCTTAATTAAACCTAAAATCCACATAACACGCATTATGCATGAATTGCCCATAAAAAGGTCAAAATATACCAATATGCACGGAGAAAGTATACTTAATTAGAATCAGTAAGCCACAAAATGGATAGGCCTATTTATCAAGTTTTAGAACTGTAGAAAGCTTAAATATAAAAACAAGAATTAGTATGGAAATCCTGTCTTTATTTATAACGTACGAAAAATCGGAAGGCATGAAAACTTTCTATCATCAGGGGATGAAGTACGTGTAGGTGTCGCCTGACGATACCTACACCCGCTGCACACAACTGTGGAAGAAGATGCCGTCATTACCAGGCGATAATTCATAGTCTGGCAGCCTTGCTCGAACTAACAGCAAACTGTTTCTAATTTACTAAGCAATTCATTGAAATTTTGTAATCATGTGTTTTGAAAGTAGCTTTAAATTCATCTTCGCTGAACTTAGCAAACAGTCCATTTTGTAGCTCAAGTATTGTTTCACTGGTGGGAATTCGAGAAACCTCTTGCACCATAATATGTTAGTATTCTCTGAATTCGAGTCCTGCATAGCTAGTTTGCTATGAAGTAAATTGTCCAAAATATTCATAGCAGAGCCCAGTCTATATAATTGTGGGATACAATAGATTTTGAATTTGACTACATAACATGAAAACTGAAACTGAAAACGAGCTTAAACTTAACTGGCAGTTAAAAGCGCACGGTACTTTAAAATATGACGTCAGATACACCTTTCCGTGCGCCCAAACGGCATAAAAAGAGTTTTACACAGTTACACTTTATGGTATGCTGAATTTTTTACGGCATTTTTCTTAGCAAAATGGCTTAACCAACACTTCTGTCATGGAAAAATGGAACAGTTAGGTTTTGATTTTATTACGATTAGTTCACCTCATGAAGCCAGTAACTCAGAACTAAATTTCATGGCTCATAAATTCTTTTTAAATCACACCCCTGAAAAGCGAGAGAACAGTATGGGGACTCTTGAAGGATGCAATATTGCATTCTATTCCCATGGCTTCGAAGTATTGAGAAGTGGAATTGGTATCTGGGATTCCTCGACGCTCTCATGCGGCGGATTCGCCAACCAACACTTCATTACATCGATATGTCCGCTGTCTGTCCAATCTTGAATTTACACAGCCGCCAGTCTTCCTGATATCTTCTTAGATCGTGAATCCAAAATGTGTATACATATATTCCTCTCTAAGCTCTCGGGCGGCTAACGTGCAGGCTTTCGTATTTTTATACAAAAATACTTACAGTAGATAACAGATGATAATAATGAAGTAATTATGCATGGGAATTTCAACACGAATGCAATTTATTAATATAATTTCCCGAATAAGATGAAAATTACGAAAGCATGTTACACGATTTATAACCTACTGTATTAATACTTACTTACTCAATGGCAATAGACAATTCCTAAACAAGCTAAAGGAATATTATCTATTTTATGGAACCCGAAGGTTCATTGCCGCTCTTACCTGAGCCCGCCATTCAACCCTATTCTGTGCTAACTCTATCCAATCATCCCTCGCAAATCCTACTTCTCTTAAATCTACCACCTACGTCTAGGTCTCCCAAGTGGTATTTTCCTTTCGGGTCTCCAATTAAATACTTTTGAGGTATGTTTTTCCTTCCTCATGCGTGAAACATGTCCAACCCATTTCATCCTCCGTGATTTAATTACTCTTACTATTTCCGATGAAGAATACAGGTTATGAAGCTCGTCGTTATGCAGTTTTCTCCAGTCCCATTTTCATCTCTCTTAGGCCCAAATATTTTCCTAAGCGCCCTGTTTTCGAACACTCTCACTGTATTAATATTCAAATTTAATCGTTACCTAATTTAAAGAGTCTAATTATAGTGTTCTTATTCTAACGTAATATATTCATCTTTCCAAAAGTCGAATAAAGCAATTCTCTCACAAAAAACTGCTAGGTGTGCAAGCTCATCATGTAACGGTTTGGCTATGTCACTAAGATCATAATTATCTTGATTTTTACTTCCGTTGAACAAAAAAAAAACAAAAAGTGGTCGAAATACGTAATTGAATTTGGTTTAATATAACTCTAGGCCTACTTGTATTTTGAGGCCCAGCCTTACGTTTTATAAAGGCCATATTTATTTTGTCTTACTTAATGAAAGATGTGTACCGCTCGAAGGGAAAGAATAGAATAATTTGACGCGGAAACACTTGTAATAGTGAACGATTATTTTTAATGGTAAATTAACGTCGGTTGCATAACTTCCTGTAACAGTAACCAGTAGGCTTGTGACCGTCGCATTTGTTCCGAAATTTTGTCCTGCAGGGGTTATTTTACATGCCTGCATTTACAGACTTTGGTTTGTTGCAGTTAACTTAAATGCCACAGACTTGGGTCCGGATTGAACCCGCAAACTTGAGAACAGAAAGCCAAAGCCTAGCTTAACTGTTTTCATTCACTCATTCTTGCTGGTTGACTTCTTAAATTCAGTAAAGTATGATAGAACATTCTAAATAAATTATCTTCACAAGAAGACCAAAAGAACAAATTTCGATCAATCTGTGTCAAGTTATGAGGAATATTGTTTTTTTTTTCTTTGCTCTCTCTCTCTCCCCTTCCCTCACTTTCTTTCTCTCGGCTCTCTCTCTCTCTTTCTACTCTCGATCAATCTATCTACCTATCAATCAATCACATTCTCTATATCGGCTCTTTATCACACACTCTCTCTCTCTCTCTCTCTCTCTCTCTCATTTTCTCATTCTCGTCTAACATTCTGAACGTCCTCTTGGTTGACAAAAAAATCACTGTATTTAGATAAATTAGCGTAACAAAGCTATGAATTTCTTCCTACCCTCTATAAATAAGAGCTAGAATTTTAAAACTGAAATAACATTTCCTGGGTTGAATGGTGTGTAGATAAACCCACGGTTCTGGAATGATACGAGCAGATAGTGGTCTCTCATCTTGTGGGACATCACTTCCCGTCTCCTAACACACGCAGATAATTGTTTCAATAAAACACGCCATTCCATTCCACGCTCAACAGCCACGGTTATAACTTGGTTCATCTACAATGAAGTGGGAGAAATTTGTGTAAGTTTGTGTTCCAGATGGTTGACTGCAACAAGAGAGGAAGATTCATGTGTTTTGGTTAAATCTGTTATAAGAATTGAAAACTACGCTAAATTAGAATCGTGTAGAAAGGAAAAATCTGAATTTCATAAATTATCAACATGTAGGCTATTACATATTTTAAAAACTAAACTCCATGGCGCTAAAAGTTATTGAGGGACTATATTTTCCATCCGACCGCTGCGTCATCCAGATGACAGGATTGGAGGCTATGGTCAGCATGCCAACACCCTCGGCCGTCATTGATAGCTTACTGAACCGGAGCCGCTACTTCTTTATCAATCAGCTGCTCAGTTTGTGTTACGAGGCTGCGTGCACCCCGTTCTAGATCTCCCTACTTCAGAAAAATCCGACGAGGTACCGGGGATCAAACCCAGACCTGCGGGTCCGTAGTCAGAAGCCCTAACCACTAGACCACACAGGTGGTCTTTATAAAACAGGATACACAGAACCCCTGTATAATATAGTTTGGACATCGAGGGAGCTCCTCCTGATTGGCTCCTCTTTTTAAGTATTTAACTAGTTTTTCCAATCAAATATGTGCAGTAGTAATATGAATAATAAGTTAGCTGAATCACTACAACCTAAGAGCCGGCTTCTGCAAAGCCAACATTAAAAAAGAAAAATGGTGACTTAAGATTCAATGTCGACAATTTTTTAAATAATTGCGGAGCATAAAATGCCAAATGTAATTATGGATTAAAAAAGTGTTGTGCCTAATTGTACGGGGAACTATAATGCTGTAAATTAGGTGCATAGTTTTAGGTTTCCTCAAGATTAAATTCTAAGAAGCAAATGAATAGCCTACTTGCAATAAGGTGCAAGAATTTAGATCTAAATTCAGCCAGAAGGATTTCAGAAGTAAAAGTGATTACATAATGTTACTGGATTGCAGGAAAATAACCACAGAAACGGGAATAGAGTTAATCCTACTACCTTACGGATGTAGGCTACGTTAGGTTATGCAAATCTAAGGTGCATTTTTAACTGCAGGTTTGTGAATTGCATTTTAATTCCAGAGAAATAAGGAGGCATGCAGAGTTTTTATTATGAGGATGGACAATACGTAAAGGAACCTTTGAAATTTCCAGCACTTAAACCAGATGCTGTTCCTTCATATACCCATCTTATTTTGTAAGTTAAAGGAAGCCTACTTTGATAATAATTATTCTTAGTAAAGAGCTTTTGTGGGAGCCAGACGTTTGTAACAATGGGCATTATTTAGAATATGTATGTAAACTTCTGGTATGGACTTCAACAAACATACTTTGAATAAGAATATTATAGGAGAAAAATTCCTCCGACACTGGGACTTGAACCCAGGACCTTTGGCTATTCGCGCCAATGCTCTACCAACTGAGCTAAGCCGGAATTCAATTCACAGCGCTGTGAATTGAATTCCGGCTTAGCTCAGTTGGTAGAGCATTGGCGCGAATAGCCAAAGGTCCTGGGTTCAAGTCCCAGTGTCGGAGGAATTTTTCTCCTATAATATTCTCATGTAATGTCCAACAGAGACAATAATCTGTGGTTCATGTAAGCTTATATACTTTGAATAGTTATTGTAAAAAGAAAAGTATCTTATCGAAGTCTGACTTAATATTGAATTAATGTTTCGATTTGCTTGTAAATTAATGTCGGTTTGAATGGTACTTATCTCAACTTCATTGGTGCCGTGTATTTATCATAATTTTTCGTAAGCAGCGGAATTATGTATGCCTAGAATTAAATGACAGTCATCCGATTTTAGCTTAAGCAGATTATGTTTGCTAGTTGGGCAATGACATAAACACAAACGAGAGAACTGCAGAAAGTCATTTCGATGCTGCAGGAATGTTGAATTTGAAATTAATACAGAATAAACTAAGTATATGATCATGGAACGTTAAAATAATGGTTTACAAAATATACAAAATATTTGAATAGCCGGTAAATCGTTCGAACAAGTAGAAAAATTCAATTATCTGGGAGCAATAATTACAAATATAAATAATATTAAGGCAGAAGTTAAGTATAGACTCAAATCATGAAATGCTTGTTTTTATACAGTCCAGAAACTCTTATCTTCTCGTCTTCTGTCCAGAAATCTAAAAATAAAGATTTATAAACTATTTTCCTACCGATTGTATTATATGGATATGAGACATGGCCGCTTACATGTCGGGAAGAACATAATCTGTGAATGTTCGAAAACAGGGTGCTTAAAAAAATATTTGGGCCTAAGAGAGATGAAAATGGGGACTGGAGAAAACTGCTTAACGACGAGTTTCATAACCTGTACTCTTCATCGGATATAGTAAGGGTAATTAAGTAACGGAGGATGAAATGGGCTGGCATGTTGCGGGCATGGGGGAGGAAAGACATCTCAAAAGTATTGAATCGATATTCAATTCTCCAGAAGTATTAGTGATCGATAAAAACCTTATTCTTAATCATTTATCAACAGCTAACTTATATCATAATTTAAAGTTTTCATAATCTGCAAAATTTACAGACTAATCACATGACTGGCCAACACTGAATTAGTTTTTTTTCATAACTACAATATTAACAACGAAGTTCCTTTGTTTTGCATTTTTCCAAATGTTAGAAGTCAATGGCGGCCACGCCCTTGAAGATTTTATGCTGTCACAGGAAAAATTGAATCCTCAGAGCTAAAGTCTACTAATAAAAGTTTCTTATCTATGTCCCCTCTATAGATAGGTAAAATATTTCGGTGTTATTCATTATCACCCTGTATAAATACGGCACAAGCTATTAGAGAACTGAATCATGGACTTATTTTTGCACGGAAGAAAAATACATTACGGATATTCTACATGAGAGCTTGAAATAACCTGCCAATTTTAAATCTGTTTCAAACTTTTATAAATTATCCGATGGTGGAAAACGAAAAATGAAACATTCAACCAGAAAATTTTTCGCAAGCTAGATTCGACAGTACTATTCCAGACGTATTATTGCAAACTCCGCGTCCAGCACCTTTGGTTCATCGCCAAATAACTGAAACCACTTTCTGGCCCTTTCTGAAGACCAATCTTCTCCCTCAGTTCACTTTCACTTAATAGGACCAGCCTCCATTTACCAGTATCAACTTCAAGGTAAATAGGATGGAAGAACGATACTTCCTTACTCTGTGATAGGGAGAGGTGAGACTTGACCCCTTAGAGTTAATTAGATGCAAAGCTTACTGAAAGGGTCAGACGCTGTTACGTTCAGACGAGATGTGCTCATGGTAATTCAATCGATTACAAACTGTTTACTCACATAATGATTTTGAGTGAATTTACGAACCTATAACGACAGTTACAAGCCCTTAGTCTATTCTGAAATATTCTGCTGGCAAGATTTCCAATGTCCTACATGATGTTAGAGAGACAACATCAGTACAGAATACATATAAAAATGACCGTAATATTCAGAATCATCTATGAATATAAAAAGAAAACACAGATAAAGTTACAAATTAGGTACAGAAAGGAAAATAGAGAGAATAATAATTAGGAAGAGATCTTAAGCGGTTTGTGAACGAATATATTAAGCAGAAATGCCAGATTATAGGTTTGTTCGCAAAGCAGTCAGAAACCAGGAACAAATCGTTCGCGCATGCGCTCTTTCTCCACACGCGTTCGCAAAGCGAGAATCCGTGATTCTGATTTCAATCTTCTGTTCGCAAAGCTCTCACGGACAGTTTCTGTACTATAAGAAAAATTTGCAGGCTCTACCATGAATTGTTATCAGAGACATGCGCAGTAACCTATTTTCACGCGCCTGACTCCTCCCTCCAAATCCTTGCTCCAGATTTATAAGTATAGGCTACTTATATGTATGAATAATGGAAGATTATTAAAAGTTTCCCAAAATATAGTTTATATTGCCGATGTATATTGCATGTATAACATGTATAAAGGGAAATATATATTTTATTTGCATATCATATCGATTAAACGCAGAAACTATCGATTCCAAATTCTTCTAACCGTTCGCAAAGTGCATATCACGGGTAAATTACAGACTGGACATGCGCAGCACAACCAATTCTCAAGCAGTCACGGATTTGCTTTGCGAACAAACCTAATACCACAAGGAGCTGACGGCAGCTTTGAAGAATAATGCCCATTCGTACCGAACCCATGGAGTAGGTATGTGTGCTTTCATGCTTCCAACTACCGCAGTACATTAGAGTGGCGTGATGCAGTCACGTATTGATCTTTATGGGTGTCTGTTTCCTTCCCTATCCTACATATAGTACATAGTAGCATTTACAAATACCATTTTCGAAGAAAACATTCCAATATTTTATCTTATATCTTATAACAAGAATTGTGAAAACGAACGAAAGTCTCTAAATTCCTTATATTTATTTCCATGTTACTGTCATAAACTGAAACCCTATGGATAACATTTAGCAATAAAATAACAAACTTACGTTTTGACATGTACATATTTTATTCCTACTTGATACAACCCAAAATATCACGTGTATTAGGAATTTTAACATTATGACCTTGCAAACGTACCTTCCTGAAGTGTAATTTATTCTGTCCACTAAATCTCTTGTCGAAAAAATTATGCACAGCAAACTAAATCAATTCCAAAACTGATCTACCTACATATTCATGCGGACCAGGTGCTACCACCTATCGATGATTTTGGAGCGAGCAAATTGCTTGTCCAACAAGTTATATACGATTCTGTTCTTGTTTTATTTCACCGTGTTCATAATGTTAAAAGGAAGAGTGCTTTAGTGGGAATTAAAGTTACAGATGGTGAACTTCTTGTGATTGGATACCAGTCACTGATACACAAGAATTTTGATTTGTTTGACGCGTTCCAGCCCACTCTCTGCTACCTTGATAATAACGCAGACAAAGCCACCTGATACATAAAAGTGACAAGTTTCAGAAGAAATGAAGGTCGCGTCCGTTAAATGAGAATCTAATCTTGTAAACATGATACAAATTATTCTCGCTTGTCGATCTGTCCGTCAGCTTGACTCCAGACGGACAATATACGAAGTAAACTAACCTTATTATACCTGGAAAAGGAAATAACCTGTCTATAAAACGTATATCAGAGAATTTTACATAGTGAAGCATAGGTTTTAAGAACTAAATTAAATTCAATTCTCTTTCTATCTGTTAAGTTTATAGTACTATAAATTTGAAAGAAAATACCCTAGTAAACTTTACTTTGTACATTTCCTTAAAAGTTTCCATAAGAAGTAGCATCTGTATGATAATAAGGAATACTTGCATTTATAACTATGAATTTTTAGATCACAGAATTCTACCAAAGTACCGTTTAATCTCCCAAGAATATAATTATCTTAATGAGAAAAAATAATACAAACGCGATATTGTCCGCTCTAGAACTGGCGCCTAAGTAACCAAGTAAGTCGGTCTCATTCTAATTATCTTCTTGATAATTAAGTATCAAGTAGGTAAAGTTCTTCAGAATAATTATATTACGTCCGCAAATGTTTCTTTTGAAAATCACTCGGTATAATAATAATGATTTATAATAAAAAAAACAACATTTTTGTGCAGTCGTGTATCGTTTATCAGATAGGATGCAGATATTAATATTTCTTGTGATTGTTACTTCCACTTCTTCCTGAATGCCATATAAACAGAATAAATTAAAAACATTTTAACATCTATAGCACGAATATTAATAATTTCAATTTCTTAAAAAAACTTTAATTTTTACCTATTTTTTGGTATTTTTATATAATAGGAGAAATAATCATAATTAATCTTGTTCATAGGTATAAAATACAATTTTCTGTCTAATTCCATTTCAGTATTCTTAAAATATTTTGGATTGTGATTTTTGAGCCGACCCTTAAAATAGTACTTAATGCGTTGTGATGAGAATGATTAGAAATGGAAGTTACCAAAAAGGGGAAATAATAAACAGACTCAGTGTGTGGAAGGGAATTAAGATTCTCCTGCTTCATAAACTGAAACCCTCATTTATTTTCCTAGATTCTTCTTCACGTACAACAGTGGCAGTATGATAAATTTAAAATGAAGTATAAAGCTAAGATTACAAACTTCAAGGGTAACCTACATGAACTTATAAATACAAGGGAAACTGAAAAGGCTGGTGTGAGCGGCGTGCCTTGAGAGAAAATTAAGCGTATCTCGCACATTTAAGTTATTAATCATAACTTCCATATTAATATAGGCCTACATATTAAGGTGGGGTTAGAATAGGTTAGACAAGATAGTATGGGGTTGTACATAAATATTATTATCTCTCAATATATGTAATCAATTCCATTGAGATTTTAACTGGTAACCAACAAGCAATAATTTCACTTACGTGAAAAGTTTGTTTATGGAATCGTTTATCTTTTTTTAAATTTTGATTGAAAATAATTCATTTCAATAAAGAAAGCGTTCTTTTTCTCATAACATGTACCAGTGATTGGTATGAAATTTTGACAGTTTGAAGTAAAGGCTACAGCAAATGAACTGAACTGTAATATAGCCTAGTATTTATTTGTAAAGAAAATAACTTTTGAGTTTTTCAAAATTCAGAATAATTTCATATGTATTATTTTCTGTGAGGAAACCAATGACGATAGATGCAAAATTTTACGTTCAGATGTTAACTACGTTATTCAATAGTACCCACAAAAAGTTTTAAGTAAATCCCTTAAACAGTTGACTTTTTATAAAATAAAATTTTATACATGAAAATCTAATTTGTGAGAAAATGCGATTTACTTGCAACACATATTTTCTGCTGAAGGGCTTTTAAATGTCATTTCATTATATAACCAATTATTTTAAAAGTTCATAACATCGGTAATAATTCACATGAAACAAATTTTAATGTGAAGGTTACATATTTGTTATTAGAAATGCCTTAAAACAAAAACATGATTTTTTTTCAATCCAAACTTATATTAATCTCCCTTAAACAATTCAATCTTTGATATAAACATATTTAAATATTAAATAAAACTTAATGACTTTAAATAAAATCAAATAAAAATTAGTTATACAATCCAAATATTTTGAAAACTCTCAAACCTGTAATCCTCCTGAATAAAATAAAATAAATAAAATCAAATAAAAATTAATTATAAATATAAATTCGAAATATTTTTAACTCTCAAACCTGTAATCCTCAATAAAATAAAATAAAATAAAAATTAATTATAAATACATATTCGAAATATTTTGAAAACACTCAAACCTCAATTAACTACTAATCCTTTATGCCTGAAAATAAATTCAGGGAGATGTCATATTCACCATTTACCATATCTATCAGGGTATTGAACCAACTTGCCATTTTATTCTATTTAGGGCTTGGGTACCTGTAAAATGTATGAGTTTGCTCAATATTTGTCCATGCTCACGATCTACTTCAAGGCAAAAGTGATGAAATGTGGACCGTGTGTCCCTTAAGGGTCATTGTATACATTCATAACAACTAATCAAGAATAAGAATTTTCAGACAATAGTTTATGTCCTGGAAAATACCGAAGGCTTTATGTTTGGATGGATGGAGAGGCAGAAATGTTTGTGACTAACGAGGTTGATTGCTGATTGATAGTTGGGCGGTTGATACATAATCCTACACAACCGGCGTACTCAGTGTATGTGTGGGAGTGAGGCTCATTTCCATATTCTGAGTTGAGGCCATGCAAATTGTGCTCTGTTGCGATCTTCTTATTTCTCGGATCTCACTCCGGAATTTAATTTTCCGATTTTCTCCTACCGAGGAGAAGAGGAAATGGAGTTTCTCAGTAAATAACAACTGTTACAAGGAAGTACTACTTCTGGTAAATAACATTTCCAAGTGACAGAACTGTTTAAAGACTTAAGTGGGTAAACGATTACCTAGTTTACTTTTAAACTGCTTTAACTAGTTTACCTAGTTTACTTTAACCCAATTTATGTCGTTTAGAAATGTTGAAAAATATACGTTGTAGGCCTAATCCTTGTCAGCATACATGTATAATATATTCATTTATATGAGATTGTTTACACATGAATATACATAAGTCAGTAGTTACAGACAATACAATCAATCCTCCGTATAACAATATTCATTTAAGGGCATTAATTTTGTTTTTGAACTTCACAATTTTCAATGAGCAGAAATCATAACTAATTTACTAAAAATTACTAGGAGGTCGGTTTAATTTTGTGTATCACACCAGCAGCGAGATTAGAATAATAATAATAATAATAATAATAATAATAATAATAATAATAATAATATGAATCGCACCATCTAATAAATAGATAAGAGAAATGTTGAACGATTCTTTACTTGTATCCTTCTGCGTCTGAATGCTGAATGACAAAATTATTTTCTCTGCATCTTTCTGAAAGAATGCAACCGTTTTCTTCCCTAAACCCATTAAATAAAACTCGAAGCGAAACAAAATTTATGTTTTCATCGGGGATTGCATGAAATACGCAACACCGGGGGCTAAACAATTCCAATAAGCGAAAGAGGAATAATCGAAATTCAGAAAACAGCTCCTGAGGAGAGCCAGGCGATTTGCCTACAAAATGCCTCTTCTATGTTGCAAACAAATGGGATAGAATGAGAACGACACATCGGAATGGTGAATATTTCATTTCTTTCGCACACTCAGCAAAGATACCAACCTACATTGTTTGAGGAAATATCTGCATTTAAGATGTAGAAAAACCTTTCTTCAGCTGCCTTTATTCTTTTATGTAAGAAGAGCTCCGAAGACTTTGCGCAATGGTAGCGTGATTATATTAAACCTAAAGTTTGCGAGTTCGGTTCCGAGTGAGTAAGATTCTGGATGCCATGAGATATAAATATAAAATGCGGTAACTCCACCTTGTCAACACAAAAGTTTTAAAATATTACAGATCAACTATATTTCAGCCAACTTGTGGTCATCCTCAGTGATAAATTTTTTAAAAGTTAAAATCATGGCTACATCAAACAAGCCTAGAAAAAAAAAGTTGAAAAGATGATAGTTAAACAGTTCTATCTACGTAAGATCATAATATGATGTAAGCCTAGGCTTATGTTACTTACATATTACTTAGGCTACATAATCTTTTTAACTTCTCTTTCTATTGTTTGATGTGGTCATAATTTTAACTTTAAAAATGTTTTTATCATTGAGGATGACCACAAGTTGGTTGAAATATATTTGAACTTTAATATTTCAAAACTTTTATATTGACAAGACGGAGTTAAAGCATTTTAGATTCAAAGACAACTCATTATGGTTCTGTTTTATCAACATTGGATGAGAAATAAAGCCGTGGGTCCTCTGACGCAGATTTACACCTAATATGCTAGGATGTGGGCCGCAATCTAGTTTCAGCTACATCTTGGAAGGGACGGACATTCTCTAGGAACAATGTTTTAATGTAATTATTGTAGTACCCTCTCTTAATAAAGGCAAGGCAAGTGCAGATGTAAACAATACTGATCCGTATGCAATATTACGCATCTACGCAACTCTCTTTTCAGTCGAGCTATTCTTTCAGTGCTGCTCTGTAATTCGTATGGTGTCCTACGTGACTGTGAGGAATAGATGTGTCCTTGTGACATGGTCAGTCGTCAGGAACATTTCTGTGGAACATTTAAAATAAAAGTGTCTACTCAGCCTCTAATAGAAATGAGTACCAGGAGCAATCCTGGGGGTGAAGGCGGCCGGTGCATAAGGCTGATAACCTTACTACCTTCACGTGCCGAATGTCTAAATCTGGGAGCCTCAAATTCCTGGAACCCTCTGGACCTCCATGGCCTGTATAGGGAATATTTTACTTTTTACACTTCTATGAGTATAATAAATAAGTTTTATTATTTATTTATTTATTTATTCCATTTCATTCCTGTGATAGTTTTTATAAACAAAAGTTGTGTTTTGAAATTTCTATTAAGTCGCTCGTGCATTAATCAATAGGCCTAATTTCCAAACTACTAAGATATTACCATTCCCAAATTCAATTGCATATTTTTATTTTATACGAAACTATAATTAAGAACTGTTGCAAATTTTAAATATCATTGTACTGTATTTAACTTACTAGAATTATCAGAGATAACCTGAAATAAAAACTGTATTTTTCCTCCGCTAGAAGTGTTGAACACTAAAACCTATTCTGCCTATCGCGTGGATCAGCATCAAGAGAGCAAGCTCTTTTCACCCTCTCTGTAATAATATTCCAACCACGCCCCCTGCAGGCAATTTCTATTCACTTAAATCTCAAACGAAAACACTGTAGACGGAGGTTAAAGAAATCCAAACGTTCCGCTGCATTTGTTCTGCTTCTTTACACCGGATTCCCAAGCAACAACTTTCTACACTATCAGCCTATCCATACATCATTTTGGGTGTGTGCAGATTTGGCAACGTTTTATCATCCTGAAAATGAAACAAACGTAAGGGTAGTGTACCCATAACTGAGACATTTGAGAGTTTTCTTGAATCCCCTGCCATAAACGTAAAATTTACTTTAGTTCTTCTTCATTCAGTTACTGAAGAAAAGGTCTATTCCAGCTCATGTAAAATGTCATAGATTTAAGTTTTTTTATTATTGTATAGTATTTTTATTGTAATTGTGATTATTGTCATCATAGGCGTAACCAGGCCGACCATATGGGGGGTCTGGGGGGTAAGGAATACCCCCCAGGGGGAGGGGGTTCGTGGTCCTCCCCCCAAAAAATTAAAAAAATTAAGATGCACAATAACGAGTTTTAAGCTTCCCACGCTTTATACTCGTATTAAGTAATTTATAAGCAGACTTTTAAAAAATTGTACAATTTTCCTTTTTTTAATCAATGGGGGGGGGTTGAAATCCCCCCTCGTTACGCCTCTGATTGTCATCATTATTGCGATTTTAATTGTTACTGTAATTCCATATCTTATCTTTACTGCCAACTATTTTCTTTTCCGTATTGTATTTATTCTTGTAATTTTTGTATTCTAATTGTAATTTTTTGAATCCTGGTAGAGGGGACCTGATGGTCTTATCTCTACCAGACTAAAGTAAATAAATTAAATAGGCTATATACATAATTTAAATAAATCATTTGAAAACTTCGTGATGCGCCATTACATTTTCTTTTTCATCTTATTCATCATCTCAATCTTTTCCGTCTTCATTTTCTGTCTATTGCATGAAACGTCAGCTTTAGTTGAAAGCGACAATTAAGAACTGTTGTTTTGTCACCTTACCAGCAATGATTGCTGCGACGCCACGAGAGAAAAAATAGCTCATGGAGAGAATCTTTAGCGAACAGTACGGTCTAACTCCGCCTTTTGAATTTGGATACATGGATTTCGTAGGTAAGGATCGGGGACAGTTCTTTAAGGGAACTCTGATATGGTAAAAGTCACTTTTTAGCGAAAATTTTTTTTCTGAATTTTTCTAAACAAGCATATATTAACTTATATATTAACTTATACAAGCATATATTAAGTGTTAACTAATATTTTTCCCACTTAAAAATACATTTCAATGGAATTTTCATAAATTTAAAACCAGAGAAAACATTTCCACTGATCGACAAGAACTGCATCCACCATTGAAGCTAGGACGATGAGAAGGCAATGCAAGAGGGAAAAAAGAGGCCGAGAATGGGGATAATAAATATAATCATAGGATCTTAGAATCCAATTATGTATGTCATAAAACTGTTATAAAAAAACTATTAAACTAGCTTCCTAGCGTGTTCGCTGCACCCGTACGATATTCGGGAGGCATGAAACCTGGTTTCGGAATGAGCCAGGTACTATAATGTTTCATTAACAAGGAAACATGGAAAATAACCGCATATTAAGATTTTTTTTAGATCTCTTCGCATTAAAAAAACAAGGATAAAGAAACAGGATGTAATGTGACAAGTTAAACAACATAGCAGGAACAATTTAATGTAAAAAGTGAAGATAGGATTAAAAACGGAAGATCTCTAGAATTTATTGGAATCTGGCCCTTTTCGTTTAGATTTGCGTCTTGCTTCTATTATGTAGCTGGTAAAACTGACAATAAAAAAAAAAGAGTGCGTGGAAGGCCACGCGACAGAAGTAAAACTTTATTTTATTTTTTATTTTTTCAATTTTTTATTCTTGGATCTTTTCAATTTTGCATTATTGGACTTTTTAATATTGGTTTTTGGACTTTTTAAATTTTGGATTTTGGGCTTTTCATTTTGGTTCTTTCAATTTTTAATTTTGGATTTTTTAAATTTTCGATCTTTGAGTTGTTAAGTTTTTTATTTTTTAATTTTTGGATTTTTTAATTATTAATTTTATTATTTAATAAATTTTGGATTTTTGGATGTTATAATTTTTAATTTTGGAAATTTGTATTTTTTAATTTTGGATTTGCGCGGTAATGAACCTCCGGGTTCCATAAAATAGATAATATACCTTTAGATTGCTTAGGAATTGTCTATTGCCATTGAGGAATTAAGGTCTGAAAAATTTCCTTTGATTACTCCTAATCATTGAGTTGATTGTTTTCTGTGCAGTCCGCTCCGAAACACGTAGTTTTGAGTGTGACTGATTTCGTGACTGATTTCGTTTTACTGTGACTGATTTTCCAGATTTAGCCCAACCGCGAGAAAAGAAGTTTTACTTCAAAAATAAACTATAAAACACATCGAAACAGTCTAAATGTTCGCTAAGGTGTAAAGAAGATGACAGGCCTACATGAAAAGAGGGCATGAATAAGAACACAGGCTAATATGATTAAATCCTTTAGATCAACAATATTTATTGAAATATTAATGCTGTAATGCTAAGAGAGACTACGGGTATATGCAGTCTTTGTCACTTTCATGATGATGATGATAATAATAATGATAATGACAATAATAATAAAACTTACCAATCTGTAATACCACCTTACCGTGAAGTGGCTAGATGAAATCCTGGTCAAATACTAATTTTCTTTCAGTACCATCCAAAATATTGGTTTCGAACTTACCTGAAACGAAAAGAAACATGTAAGTTAGATATATTATTCCATTACATAAAGTCTAGTGAATAATTAAAAAAAACTGCAAGCATAGGCTTATTAATGTAATGCGCAAATTAAACAAGCAAAGTTTATTAGAACATTTTTTCTCTATGGATTCAATTTTTCTTGTTATAGCATAAAATATCTCAGGTCATGGTCGCCACTGACTACAACTTTGTTTAAAAATGCATACATATTAAAGTCGCTTTAAGTAAAAAGTCATATCGCGACTATAAAACTAAAATACAATGAATTTAGAAAAACAATTAAATAACATTACAAAGTACAGTGTATTTCAAGAAATTTAAGACATAGATGTGGTATCTTGGTTGGCCCAGAGCCATGGAGAGGTTGACAGGAAATTTGCACAGAGTTCGTTGATCAGTATACTTGGGGCTGTATGTCAATAGATATTTCACATTGAGAGGAGATGCACACATATCGCGCCAAGGAGGAAGATCCCTCGAAAGGATGTATGAATGAGTAAGAGCTGTGTGAAATAATGCGAAAAAAAATAAACTTCGTTCTAAACACTGGACCATGAATTAAAAAAATATGCAGTGGCGGCCAGTCATATGATTAGTATGTAAATTTTGCAGATTATGAAAACCTTATATCATGATATAGGCTACCTCTTGATGAACAACTAGGAATCAGGTTTTTATTGATCACTAAGAAGGCATAAATTCAATTTAATGAAAATTTTAACCCTATTTCGCTTCATTATTGACTTATGAGCACCAAATTGTAATGACTTTAATGCCATGTAGCATACACAATTTACATCATAGAGCAAAAATTCTCCAAGTTGCTTTTCTATGTCCCCTCTATACGCAGGTAAATTATGGAGGGTGTTGTTCATTAACACCCTGTATATTTTGTAGCAGTGAATTGAAAATAAAGGGTACACGAGAATAAGGGACAATGTCAAGAGAGAATTCAAAAATCGAGATATATTGTTTAAAAGAGCTAGTTTCTTGTAACTTCATTGGTATTACATAAGTACAGTGTCCTTAGTATTAATAGTTGAAGTTTATGTATATTTTAGAAAAATGTACACTCTCATCTTAAGAAAGAGAGGAAAATGTCCATTTTTATAATAAAGAAACATAAGCCAATAATATTCAAAGATACAGGATGCTGCTGTTAGTTTATAAGTTTTTAATCCAATAATGGTAAATTTTAGGGATGGGTCCTCGATACTTTCGATACCTCGATACTTTCGATACTTGCATGGTATCGGCATCGAACGATACTTCAGAAAACTCGCTCGATACTTTTTCGATACTTTTGTAATTCTGAAATTCTGCAATTAAGTGAGAATGCTAGTATTTTTAACAAAAACTTGAAGTGGACTGTTAGTTTTAATGTAGAGTTTAAAAAATAATTATAGGCTACTGATGATATTAATTTTGTCTCATTAAATATGCAGACTTAATTAATTTAGTTGGTATTACAAAGTTCTGTCAAATTTTAATTTTTAATATACCTATTTATTGAAACTGGAAATGTTGAAGGTATCGAGTATCGAAGTATCGAGTATCGAGGAAAAAATCATGTATCGGTATCGAGTATCGAGAAAATCTGGTATCGACCCATCCCTAGTAAATTTGCATCAATCTTCTTTCCAAACATATTTTTTTCATCTATATTAATAAAAGGAAGTGTCTGTCCTCCGTCTGTCTGTCCTCCGTCTGTCTGTCCTCCGTCTGTCTGTCCGCGATGCCCAGCGAAATCTACTCAACACAGAGATCTGAAATTTTATAAGTAGGCGGACTAAAGGGTCGGAATGTGCACCTCGAAGCCGGAATTTTAATTTTCGCCTCCGTTCGTGAGTTATGAGTGAAAAACTGGCAGAAAACGTGCATTTTTTTGCGTTTTAGAAGCATCAGTTTCAGTAACAAATTTCAATATCAAATCACTTACAGATGGCTTTGGCTATTTTTGTCAACATACCTCATAGCCTACCTTGAAAATAAAAGCAACGCGATCGCTTGATTTTGTTAGTCCATCCTAGACGATTCATTTGTTTAGAGTGTCAAGGCCCACAGACATATGACATTTTCAACCTACACGGAAGAAGGATAATCAACCCTAAATATGGTCAAACATTGTTCGATTTGAACGAAACTCACTATACAGGGGTTTTCTGGGCCAAGGAACTCGAATCTGAGGTCGCTTTTACCAGGGGACGCTACCTAATCGTGGAATGCACTCCACGTGATTTAGGTGTTAATAATTATAATTTGAAATAATTATCGCGGGGGAAGCCGCGGGCACATGCTGTTTGTCTGTCTGTCCACGATGCCCATCGAAATCTACTGAACGCAAAGATCTGAAAATTTAAAGATAGATGGACTGAAAGGTGGGCGAATGCACCTCGAAGCCGAATTTTTAATTTTAGCTTTCGTTCGCGAGTTATGAGTGAAAAACTGGCAGAAAACGTGATTTTAGCGCTGTCGAAGCATCAGATTTCAGTAATACATTTCAATGTCAAATCAATTGCAGTTGGCTTTGGCTATTTTTGTCATACCGTGGAAATAAAAGCATCGCGATCGCTTGAATGTTGTAAGCCCACGCTGGTCGATTCATTTGTTTAGAATGTCAAGGCCCGTAGACATATGAAATTTTCAACCTACACGGAAGAGGGATAATCAACATAGACCTACATATGGTTAAACATCGTTCGATTTGGACGAAACTCACTATACAGGGATTTTCTGGGCCAAGGAACTCGAATCTGAGATAGCTTTTACCAGGCAACGATATCTAATCGTGGTATGTAATTCACGTGATTTAGGTGTTAATAAAATAATGATTTAACTATTATGCTCTTAATTTTTAATTCTTGAAATAATTATCGCGGGCGATCGCTTGATTTTGTAAGTCCATCCTGGACGATTCATTTGTTTAGAATATCAAGCCCCGAAGACATGAAATTTTCAACCTACACGGAAGAGGGATAATCAATATAGGCCTAAATATGGTCAAACATTGTTCGATTTGGACGAAACTCACTGTACAGGGGTTTTCTGGGCCAAGGAACTCGAATCTGGGGTCGCTTTTACCAGGCGACGCTATCTAATCGTGGTATGTAGTCCACGTGATTTAGGTGTTAATAAATATAATGATTTAACTATTATGCTCTTAATTTTTAATTTTTGAAATAATTATCGCGGGCGAAGCCGCGGGCACATGCTAGTTGTAGAATAAAACAGAATCCTGAATCCTCAGACTTGAACCTTTTCATTGCAACTGATGTATAAATTCGTCATGTAAAAATATTGTATAAAAGCAGAGATAAAAGACTAACAAATTATTGTTTTATTTTAAATACGAGGAATTTTTTCCTGTTTTATAATCGTTGTTCACGGATACCAGTTTATCTACTAAAATTGTCCTCATAGATTCTTAGCTTAGAGCTCACTGATGATTTTACTTGATAACTGCTTAAATAAATGTACAAATTCAGTTCTGTAATTGAAATTGAAATTAGAATGCAATTGAATTATTTATAGCATTATTTAATTCTT
The DNA here is from genome assembly GCA_964059195.1 of Ectobius pallidus. Taxonomy (NCBI): domain Eukaryota; kingdom Metazoa; phylum Arthropoda; class Insecta; order Blattodea; family Ectobiidae; genus Ectobius; species Ectobius pallidus. The sequence continues at coordinate 116,690,246 of CAXKWD010000006.1, forward strand.
TTGTTTGAGCGAAAACCATACAAATATAAATCGATACAATATAATTTATCTTGTAGAAAATTAAACTTCCAATCAGTAAACGCCCTGCTCAATCGAGAGTGACTGAAGCACATATGTCCAATTATTCGAGAGTGTAGTTACTGGCCATCACCGCCGTCTCGAGAATTACACTGCCTGTCCTATGCTTTATTTTAACATGGAGTTCAGAGTATTGTTAAATTGCCTAATTTATCCAGTAGAGGCGACACAGTTCACACCCAGATTGCAGCAATCACTAATCAAAATAAGCATTAAACAGACACAGATACTTGTGTTATTTGTTTAGAACGTAATATTATTCCAGTATATGACACTTACCTTGAAATGGAATTTTGGAGCAATAATTAAAATAAATGTAAATTAATTAGACGCATTGATAGACTATATTATGAGCACCGCCGTCTCGAGGAGTAATACAGTTTAGAAGGCAGTGATTATGAGACGGCGGTGACAGCACTACATAATCAACAATGTCGTAGCAAAAAACAAGAAGCAGTCTGGGTGTGAAAGGTGCTGCCATCTGTAATGTCGCCGAGTACGCAAAATTAGCCGTATAGGACAGGCAGTGTATACACGATTAATACAGTTTAGAAGGCAGTGCTGGCCATGAAGGTGACAATCTCTAGCGCAACATAACAATAAGGTATCAACTTTCGCACACGGCCTCACATTAAAATAACGCGAAAAGTAGTTGAACTAAACATAATAATTAATTTCTTTAAGCGTCAGAAAGAATATAGCAGAAAGAAAAGATTTATAAAAGGTAATCTTTTAATTTTTACCAAAAGAATTAAGAATTAATGTATAACTTATTTTAAAATATGCAAAGAGATTTATTAAGATACGAATACGTTTATAAAACGAGCACTAGCTTTTAATACTAGTACCTTAATACCATTAAAAACATTAGGCAAGTTGCACACTACTGATTTCGTCTGACCATAATTAAATGATTGTTTAAGTTATGTGATTTTAGATTTACTAAAATAACAAGTTCTTGCCTTCTGCGATAGATGGCAGCTGATAGCATACGGTCAAGTCGAAGCTTATTCTTGGCAATTTTCTTGAAACGAACGGATTTTTACAAGAAATCAAGTCATTTTCGTACAATATTAAAATTAACACGAACATACTTTAAATACAGGTTGTTTATTACGCAGTTTAATTTGCTTCTCTCGAGGATTCAAGATCGTTCCGTGTTCGATAACAATCGATACCACACCTGTTATAAAGAAAATCTGTTATCGTACCGTATTGCAGTTCAGATACTTCGGCAAAAAGAAATAAACAAGATAACCAAATTAAATATAATAAATGACAGATTAATTGCCCAAATTTATTCAAACTAAAATCATAAAATCTCATTGCCCGTGTTTGGTCTTAAAATGACCGTGAAAAGACGGAACATTCATTATAAATATTATTAACTAGAAAGAAGGCAAAGGTAAAAAGTTTAACAACATAATTTTAAATGTCTATTAAAATGAGATTGCAGTGAATAGACAGAGAAGCTTGGAATTTCCCTAGCAGACCTAGCGGGTGCGAGATAAGGCAATGCAGGTACCCAGGTACAATGCATCGGAAATCTCCCAAGATCTAATCAAAGGGTACTGATCCACTTAAGTTATTCTAAGAAGTCGGCTATTATGTGTAGGCCAAGCTTCTGATTTTTGCTACTGATACAACACGCTGTCCGGTTTTTCCACTTAAACCTTCTTAGAAATCCGAGACGCTAAGTTGTGGGTTTTGAGAATAAGGGAAATCCAATTGATTTCCGTGGGCGACTAACATATGATTATTGGTCGGGAGAATTGCCAATAAGAACTGATCTATAGTACCACGTGCCGGGATTCACAAATAATAATTAAGAAGAGTAGGGATAAATGTTTGTCCAAGAAAGTTTTCCTTATGCCTACCGGGGCGCTGTAAAATCACTCTACGTCGAGGCCGCGTGCCTACATCAATCACTCTACGTCGAGGCCGTGCGCCTATAGCAGTCATCTCTACTTATCTTTGTGGCCTCGTGCCCACAGTATTAATTGGACTTATAAAATTTTCGCTGGGGATTTAATCGACTTAGAAGGATTCTTACTTTCAATCGCGATTAGTCAAAATCATATACGGCAGCAATTGTATAACTAGTAACGATCTACCGAGAACTTGTAACAATATTAATTATTCACAAACAAATTTTGTAATTATTGTCAATGACTGGACTTGTATTTCCAACGTTTTGAATAAACAGAATATTCCTTCAGTGTTCAAAGAAACTGCATTATTATTCAAGCAATAATATTAAGGTGTTCTTCGCTTCCTACCCTGAAGCTAGAGGGAAGTGCTCGACGATCGACTGACTGACCGGAGGCGAGTTCGACACACAAAGACAGAAATATTCAGTATATGCATTATACTGTGGCGCCCAGGTAAACATCATCTTTTCAACACCGAACCGCTGTAACCGGTAACAGATATCATTATGAAACCGTTGTTACATATTATAAGCGTATAAATCTGTGGCTTGGTTCTAAAAGGGCCAATGTCATAAAACTTGCTTTTCAGATAGCTGGTAGCCTTTGTAGAAGTAACATTTTTTGCTGAGAACTTCCGACACTGGCCTCTAAGGTTTCTGTATCATGTCTATTAATAGCAAAAGACATGTGCACTTTTAGTATACGAAAGATAAAGATTAGCCGAGCTCAATAATGCATAAATCTCATTTTTGCAAGTAACTGACATTGGCCCTTTCAGAACCAAGCCACATATATATAGTATGGTCCAACAGAAACATTATAATAGGGTTTTGGATTTTGTTAATACTGACAATGATATCTTAATTTCTTCATAGTCTACGTAACTAACAGCATCGTCCTGAGTAAGAATAGGGGAGAAGGAAATCGTGTGTTTTGTTCCTTTAATTTAAGTTGGATTTATAACAGTAACTTGCGCGTGTATTATATATTATATATTATGATCAAAACATCTGAACTATCTTATATAATGTCGAAGCGTTACTCTGCTCCTGGCCAATGTAAGGACTGGAAATAGATGAGCAGAAAGCTATTTGATGGATTTCGCGGTAACAGCAAAACCCAATTTTCTTCAGGAAATATACGGACATTGCTAGTACTGTCACGTAGATGAAAGAAAAAAGAAAGCAACACAGCAGAACAACACTTCAAAATCAACCACATAGCACTGTCCGCCTTCTCCTAACCTAAATCCAATAAATGTCTCCTCCATTTTTAAAATTTGTAACATCATGAAATGAGTCGAAAGAAAAAAAATGTTTTAATACAAAAAATGTTTCCAGCCAAAATCCTTCATATTTGTGAAACCATGTGAATTGCCTGGTGTTGATCTTTTCGTTCAGAGTTGTTAGATTAGGAACTGACTCTTAATTTTGAGATCGGAAAGTGATCGAAATTGTTTATATACATAAATATAAATAATTATATGTATATATTCTGTAGGCCTATATATATATATTTGCATTTTAAAACAATCCCATAATGATATCTACTGTTATTATCCACACTGAAATATAAAACAATAATAATTATTTATTACTATAATTTATTATTATTTATAATAATAATAATAATTATTATTATTATTGTTGTTGTTGTTGTTAGTGGTTCCAGTGGTGGTTAGCGTTGCTGGCTCCGAATGTACTTGAATTCGATGCCCGGTGTTTTTATGATTTTTCTAAGGTAAAAAGCCTGGATAGGATGCTTTCTACCTCTTGGGAACAACAGTAGATAGATGGTAAAAAAGTTTCTGCTCCGCTCTAGAAAACCACCATTAATGGCATGCTGACCACATCCTGCCATCTCCCAATGAAGTATAAATATAGTGATATTTAAATAGAGAGGATAATAAAATAGCTGTCGTATTGTATTGTACTAACAATATTCCTAGTTCACCGAAATCTAAATTAATCCAACAGAAGGTGAAGATTCTACTTTATACAAGTAATAATTACATATATTATTTGGATATCGAAATTTTCGGTATTGACTTTCTGGAAGTCGTATAACTTTAAAAGTTAGTTTAAAAAATACTTTAATCTTTTACGTATGAATAAGAATATAAAATAATATATAAAATATAGAATATAAAAAAAACTACTGCGTTATTACATTTTATATTACTACATCATTACTGTATATAAGTAGCAAAAATATTGTTTCATATTTGTCTATGTTTCTAATTTCACTTTCTGAACTATTTAAATAATTAATTTAGTGTATTTCAGTATTGTACTGAACTTCCTCCGAGCACAAGCTTTGCGTTAGAATTTACATTTGTAAAGATTTTATATCGTAATCTGTAAGTATTAAATTTTACGTAAATACAAAAATTATATAATAATAATAATTATTATTTCATAAGCATCGTCATCACTATTTCATTTTTTATTATTTAAATAATTATTTTAGCGTATTTCAGTACTGAACTTGATTATTGTTAATATATTTTGTGTGGGTTACATTACTGCTATACTTCGTGGCATGTGACTTATGGACAAGGTTATGTAACTTTACTGATTAATTAAACTTTTCCCCTATCCAGCCAACAGCACGTTATGCACATTGCAACACTAGTGACATCTATCCCTTGAGAAATCACGCATCTAAATGAAAAAGTTCAGCAGCACCACCAGCGAACGATGGGGGAGATACAATGCTGTACAGCTTGCTCATACGGTTGTTTACGCCGGGATGACAAGTTAATCTAGAAAACTAGACTGCTCTTATTAGGACATAAATATATCTGCTTCACGGCATAACTTATTTGTACTGTACAGCAATCGTGCCACAGACATCATCTTGCCACATCTTGAGTCATCTACCCATGAGGTTAGTAGAAGGAGTAGATGATGGGCCGGTCCTATGTAGGCACGATAAGCCAACAATGGATAAAGAGCCACAGAGTTAATTTTTATAATAATAATAATAATAATAACAATAACAATAATAATAATGTAATTAACCCTACTAAAAATATAATCCAGAAAAAGTATGCACACATTTTAAACCATATTATGACCGCACGATAGCTACCGGTAACGAAACGAAATTGGAACTTACGTCAAATTCATATTCTGCCAGTAGTAATTTTTACCATATGAATCATATCTCCGGCCTTATATAATAACATCAAAACCATAAGGTTTGAATCCAAATTTGTTTAGAACTATGCAGAATGTTTCATAGTACGCGTATTCTATGCAAATTTCTAGAGGAGTGAAGTTGTTTTGGCTTAGGCCCGCATTTCCTCCCAACACCAAACAGCTGAGAAAATAGAAATAACTTCATAATAATAATAATGCCTTATTTAACTGGTGTACTGTCAGTGTGATGCTATAAAAATCCCGTCTTGACGGGGATAATAGTTTTCATTGTGTTTCTGTTTCTAGATAGTAATGGACACAGCTTTGTTTTCAGACGCGTTTTAATAACAATATTGACTTCCAAAGCCGACACATCGTACCTTCGTGTATAGAATCAAGAAGAGATTTTGTGCAAAACTGGCGTGAACCGTATCACATTAAACGCAATACGCCTGGTATGTTGGCCACACACAAGACGGGGCAGTATGAGATGTACCGAACCTACCAGGGGGAAAAAACTCCTTATACATAGTTTATTTATATGAGCTCGCATGGAAATGAAGAAAACTATGAAATTAAACTTTTGATTATGCTCGCCACATTTTATATTAAACTTACTTATTATTTCATGCAGACCGAAATGGGTACGAAATGCAGCTAGAATAGAGGGATACGATTTAATTTGGGAAACTCTACAGTGAAAGACCTGTGGACATATTTGAACGTAGGAGTATGCCGGTTGTCGACCAAGAGCTAAGCTAAGTTAGGTTAGCTTAGCTCACATAAAATGAGGGATTTTATGTATAGTTGTGCCGGATTTCATATGTAGTTTTGTCGCCACAACTACATATGAAATCCCTCACTGTATGTGAGCTAAGCTAAGATAAGTTAGCTTAGCTCTTGGTCGATAACCGGCATAAGGCCTATTATGTCAGAATGTGACGAGCAGCTTGGACAGAAGAAAGTAGGGACAGGAAAATTTACAAAATGTTTGCTGCTGTTGTGTGGAACTATCGAGTTCTTCACTGCTTGTTAGTTAGCTAGCTAAGCTATTAGTTAAGTTGTCGCAAAATAAAAAAATATAAATAACTTAGCGACAAAATGATACGGTCTCCCTCGTTATAGTTGGCCCTCAGAAACTTAGGGCTAATAAAAAATGTGTTATAGGTTTTAACTTCTTATAATATCTCTTACCTAGCGGTACAATAAATGTACGTAATGGATTGTTAATTGTTGTCGGGGGAATTTTGTTGTGACCAATAAACTGTTTCTGACATGTGTAATTCATGAGCTAAAGACATTACACTGGCAATGAGGACAATTTGGTATAAAAACTATATAAAATGCCTAAAAGTAGAAAAAAGGGTCATAGTGTGTCCTCTTCCACGGCTTTCATCTGCAATTCTTCTCCTTTCCTGTTAAGTTTCTGCCCACACTTTATACACTTTACAAATTTAAATGAAAAATTTACTCATTTTGCTGTAACCATACCTCTGTTGACCCTTTTAAAACATCTTACTTGTTCCATCTGCTTACCGTAAACCTTTTTCACATTAGCTGGAAGTTGTAATGAATCAAGAGAATAATTGTGTGGATGAAAGCGTGGTAGACATACTAGGATCATTGTAATTTAGAGTAACTGACCCTAAACCAATGATACGATTCGCTGTATTAATCAATTCAGACAAAGGAATTTATTAGAGAATTCATATGATAAGTATTTATATAATAATACCTAGGTAAATGCACGCTTATAATATGTTCATGTAAATTCTTCATTCTTTAAGAGGGAAGTAATGTAATGTATCAATGTATTTATTGGACTGGTATTGTTGGATGTTAGGATGATTTAGTTGTTAACAATAAACTGTATCAGAAATGTGTAATTCATGAATTAAAGTCATTACAATATTAATGTGAAGATGTATTACACGACTAATGTTCATAAAATTGCACTCCAGGCAATGGGTCGTATTAGATTTGGGAATAATGCCAGACTTGATTGCGCGTGCGCATCTGAATAATTGTCTGATATTATTGTGTGTGCAGTAATGAAGCGATCCGTCAACTAGCCACACATTCACTGGGCATAGCGTACTACAAGCCTTGCAAAGTAAACAGATTCGGAGCTGAGTATGGATATCAGTTAAGTGGGTACCTGTTCTGGAGTTCCAGGACAAGAAAATACACTCACAACCAAGGAAAATGTGAGTAAAAACTCCAAAACAGAACAATTAATAGCCGAATGTCGTAGTGCCATTCTACAATTCCTACTCCAATTCAAAGAAAATGGTACCTTAAAGAAGGATGCCATTAAGACAGGTGCAATGAAATTTTCAATACGTATATAATAATGCGCATATCCTGCCCATATCCTGCATTATTATGAGTAACAAGTTATAAAACACAATGTAGCATAGACCTACGTACAGCCAAATCTGTAATTAACATTTCTATATCATATTGTAGAAGAATATAAAAGACCTGTTTCTATACCATATTATGGAATGGAGGTAGTACATTTTTTACTGAAGAGGTATTCTTTCTTCCTAATATTCATTTCGTCACCATACATTCCCTCCCATTATTCATCTTTCTCTATATTTCTTGGCTATCTTTGGGATCTCATAACCCGAAAATTCGTGAATTGCTTATGGCCTAGCATACAATGTAGCGTCCCGGAGAAGCAAGTAACTGATCCTTGTATTCTCAAGGATAAAGCTAAGAGAACTCACGCCTAAAAAAATTTGAAATTCATGCGAAACGTGATTTCACTGCGTAAAAGTCATGCCCATAGTTAATTTCTGATCGGCTGATCTCTTGTAAGGAGAGTTTTACCAGCTGAATTCTGGACCTCCAGACGATATACCAAAATATGTTTTAACCTTTTCACTGTTATTGTCGTATTAATGCAACACACCAAAACAATGTTTGAAGCCAAGGTAGGATATAAGGTTAATATAATAATGCTTTATGTAAAATGTGAAGATTTTTATCCACGTACTAAAATACCATTCACGGAAATCACATATTCCATGGAATTTCTTTCTGATATCTTTCAATCTTAAAGCCCACTAATGGTTTCACTCGATGACTGCTTTATAAATAGCATACAAATTAAGCTCTGCAAGGGATAGAAACTAGAAGGTCCAGAACCAATCCTCTAACGAATTTTGAATTTTGATGTATTTTTTCAGCTCTTTGTTTTCTCATGGTTTTTGTTGTAAGCATGTTGCTAATATTAACAACACTGTTGCAATTACTGTTTATTTAATTTTATTGTATTTTATCTAATTTAGCACATCGGAAGATAATGAAACACGCCTAATCATTTACAAATAAGATGATTTATTAACAATTACATGATATAATTATGTAAGGTGTATAAATCGATTTATTATTATTATTATTATTATTATTATTATTATTATCATCATCATCATCATTATCATTATTATTATTATTCACGCAATAGGCCTTAGTTCATTACACTGAAAAATCACAAAGTATACGACAGTTTTAACTAGCATACGACTATTTTCGAATATTGGTACGACTGTTCTACGTTTCTGATCTGGCAACCCTGTAGAAGGTAAACACAGGACTTGGGACAAACTGCTTTAATTCAACCAACCTAATTGCTTTACTGCTCCCGCTGTTTTCCGCGTAAGTAGATCTGTGCAATCGTCTACGAAAAGTATTTTTGATATCAACAAATATTTTCCCCTATAATTCATGGACACATGTGGCGGGTTCGCTTAACATTTTAGATTTTGAATAATTAATTTACATAACAGACAAAAATACAGCTTCTGCATTTATGTATAATATCGCTACATACGAACTTCACCCATGAAGAGTGCATTCCCGTGCGAAATACGTTTTCACATGTCACTGCACCCGGCATCGACCCCTGGGGCTGCAGCTGAAACTGGATTTATGCAATGACATGAGCGCTTTTAAAAATTAAATATTAATCCATTGCAAACTTTTGATTTTAAACCACAGCGTGAAATGGTACATGTCAGCAAGTGTTCCAGTTGTTTTTTCGACAATAATACTTACTAGTAATAATAAATTACTTAAGTAGATGTTATATTTTTATAATAATAAATGTTTTGATGAATATTTTGTGTCATTATCAAACATACTCACTCACACTGAAACTAATGTTTACAATGTTCTGTAATTGAAAATGTATTTTTGCAACCTATGAAACTACTGTTTTCAGTTATTCAGAAACTGTTGAAATTAGAGAGCTGTTAAAAGCAAAGTTGGTTCTTTCTGCGCTGTGAATTTATATCTGTAAAAACATAAAAAGCTCCTGCTATTTCTGTAGGACTATATGGATATTACTTCCACTGTAATAATATTATAACACCGGTTATATGTCACACGTTAGTGTGTAAATACTATTTATTTAAGGTAAAGTAACACAGTTTCTTCAAAGTCAGATAAATTCTTGGGTCTCTTATAAACTAGTATTTTCATCGCATAACTTTTAAAGCAATATTAGCTGGAAGGGAGACTGCTACCTTCAACTCTGAGTGAAGAGAAGATGAGGTATACAGTGGTTCCGATTTCACATACACATATATATATATATATATATATATATATATATATATATATATGTAGGGAAAGGTTACCATAATAAAAGATTCAATAGTCGCTAACCCACATTAACGGGAACTTTATTTCCTAATGTTCCTAATAATAGACGTTATTAATAATCCATGGTATATTGGCAGAACAAAATTATACATATTCTATACTAAACATTAATGGGTTTGAAACTCAATTATATGCCTATATACGTTTTATTTACTAAACTGTAGGCCAGCCAAATTAATGAGCATTCATGAAACGGCTCGTAGACTACCATTTCCAAAATGTGATAAAGAACAGACCTTAACCAGAATAGCATATATATATATATATATATATATATATATATTCGTTATTGTCTATGTAGGCACCAGAATTCTGCGAGCCTGCCATTATTTGTGCCATTATTATTATTATTATTATTATTATTAATATTATTATGATTATTATTATTAATATTATTATTATTGTTATTATTAGGGATGGGTCCTCGATACTTTCGATACCTCGATACTCTCGATACTTCCATGGTATCGGCATCGAGCTATACTTCAGAAAACTAGCTCGATACTTTTTCGATACTTTGGTAATTCTGCAATTTAAGGAAATGCGGTATCTCTTTCTGCGTTTAAAAGTCTACTAAATATAGTAAATACTTCTGTTTCTCCTTGAAATGGTGAAAACCACTCTGTGACTTTTGTTTAGTCATAAATAAAGACTTTCCGACTTTTAAAATCCAAACAGAAGAGATTCTTAATTGTTTCGTTTCTTGTCAAACGTTTCAATAACAACCAACAAGCAAGCTGACTGTCCAAACCCCATTGTAATTTTTGAACAAAAACTTTTAAGTGGACTGTTTCAAAAACTAATTTTAGTTTTAATGTAGAGTTTAAAAATAATTATAGGCTACTGATGATATTAAATTTTGTCTCATTAAATATGCACACTTAATTAATTTAGTTGGTATTACACAGTTCTCTCAACTTTTAATTTTTAATGTACCTATTTATTGAAACTGGAAATGTTGACGGTATCGAGTATCGAAGTATCGAGTATCGAGGAAGAAATCATGTATCGGTATCGAGTATCGAGTATTAAGAAAATCTGGTATAGACCCATCCCTAGTTATTATTGTTGTTGTTGTTGTTCTTCTTATTGTACTTGCATCAGTTGTGTCCGCACGAATTCAGCACTCCCAGGGGCTGGAGTTCACTCCACTTCTGGATCATTACTGCAGCTTCCTATATGGAAATATGTAAAACGCTTGCTGTGCATAAATATTCATAAATATTATTTCTCATTGCCCGACGGTCATTTTTTCCTGTTCTCCTTGCCAAGGTTACAACTAGATGGCAGGGCTTGACTTTATGCGTTACGTGATTCTACTGCTTTTAATCCATGTACTGTGATGTCATTTGCTGGAAGGAACTGCTAATGTCTTGGGGAGGATAAGCTTTATATAATGATGTAACTTCCGCCATGCTTTATGCTGTTTCTTGCGCCATTGTCTGCAAGCACATGACAAAAACTCCCGGGGTCGTCAGTGGTAGAATATGTCGCGTTACTTCTATCATGATATACTTAAGAACTAGATGACGAAAGGCTAAGTCAGGATGACAATTATAACTGAAAACAATAATGTACAACCGAGCGAGGTGTCCGAAATGGTAATGCCTTGGACTCGCATTTGGGAGGTACCAGATTCAAATCCCGTGGCCGGCCAGTTTTATATGGGTTTTTTCAAGGTTTCCCCAGTCGTAAAGGCAAATGCCGAATTGAATATTTACACACCATGAATCATCCTCACCATTTCATCCTGTAACACATCCATTTAAAATTAATATCAGTTGAAATTTACTCCATTAAAATACACCGACAGTAGAAACAATTGACAAGCAATAGTTCCATGGCCTACCCTACTGTGCAGACACAGATCCCGAACTCCTGATATAGCTTCGAAGCTAAACGGAGTATAAACACAGCTGAAATTATATTTTTTAAAAAAGTACAGGACCGTAAGTTTTAGTTATATGTACAGCAGAACCTCGTTTGTTCGGACGCCTTCAGTTTGGTTTCCTCGGTAGCCCGGATCAAACTTAGCAAGAATTTTAAGAAATAACGTTTTTAAATTTCGCATTAAAGTGATTAATATGTTATTCAAATACGGTACTCTGTACATTATTTTGTATTATCTGTTTGGAATATTCATTATGTGTAGTATGGCAACCTTAATTTGCTTGATATGATAAGTTTCAAAAATATATCGTACAATGGCAATTTTCCCACTACTTTTCTTTAATCCGAATTTTATTTAGTTCGGATCACTTCCGGTCCTACTATAGGAGATATTTTATTAAGTGGATCTCAATAGTAACCTAGACAGTGAAGGACAGAGAATAGTAGAGATTGGCAGAGAAACGGAGAAGGTTATCACACAATGGTTCCAATCCCAGGCGGCAGACTTCTATGATACAGAGATACAAAAGTTGGTCCCACGGTATGACAAATGTCTGAATTCCGGTGGTGAATATGTTTAAAAATAGCTCAACACATCCTGTATCTGTTACAAAAAAGTTTTCATTAAACTGTGTTTTTTTTTTCGTTAATGGCCAGTGGGAAAGTTACTTGATGGATGCGTTTCGTATATTCTAAAGCCTCAATAAGGCAAAAAATAATAGTCTACAGTAGGGGTTGGTAAAGTAAAGTAAAAATTAATATTCAAGAACAATAATTTAAGTATTTTTTAAAGGCGAAACAAACAAAAACGCGGGTCGAAATTTAAGAAGAATACCGCTGGAGGGAGGCAATTTTAGTAAATGATAAATGGTCCAACGATAAAAGGCAGAAAGGGGAATAAAATGAAGACTAGAAAAACGGTACAAATTGTCATTGTAATAATGTATCTGGTATAATCTAAGTTTACAAGTTTCGTCTGCAGACATATTCCACTGCAAACTCGTGACGAAGGATTTTTTTTTCTTTCGGTTTGGTTTTAAAGAATGAGATGGGGTTGGATCAATGTGTGGAGTGGATTCGACAGTTTGAGTTGCGGGTTGCAGATTGAAACGGGCGGAGCCATAATGAAGACACATTTCCCAACTTCACACATAGCTTCCTTAGTAAAAAATGCTCAAATTTTCCAACTTTACACATAGCTTCCTTAGTAAAAAAGGCTCAAATTACCCAACTTTACACATAGCGTCCTTAGCAAAAAATGCTTAAATTTAACTTCTGTCAATTCCTCTATGAATTGTTTCTCAGCTGTATAAATCGTAACGGACCAAAGCAAAGGGGGTTGCTGAGAGCAGGTGTTTTGCTTCAACATGATAACGCCCGTCCTCATGCTGCTTGTGCAACCAGGAAAAACCATCGACGATATATGCTTCAAGTGCCTCCCACATCTGCCATACTTGCCCGGTTGGCAACATCAGATTTCCACACCTTTAGTCCATTAAAGGAGCTCCTTGGAGGGCAGAAGTTCAAGTCTGATGAAGACATCCAATCGGCGGTGCATGAGTGCCTACAGTGTCAACCAGAATAATTTTTCTCAAGCGGTATCGAAGCACTGCCTATCTGATGGCATAAGTGCATTGAACTGGGAGGGGACTATGTAGAAAAATAATGTACTAGTAAACATTCTTCCTGCAGAAAAATAGTGGAAAGAAATTAATTGCGGTTTTCATTTGATTCTCCCTTGTATTTATACGTTCTCAAGCCTATACCTGCTGGATTTCTAAGTATTTTCTAAAATAAATTGTATACAGGAAAGTGGTTTGTTCCAGACAATTTAGTCCAGGAACTACAGACCCCAATGAATTACATACAGTGAACTTTTAATTCACAATTATGTAGATAGTAATTGTGATTAGAGCGCTAGAAAGCAGGCAGAGTACAGAGTACGAATTGCAGAACAGAACAATACGGATATAACCTATGTACAATGAATCTTAATCACCGTACATGTTAATGGCTAAGGTAGTGTATATATTACAATACGGTATACAACTAAGTGAAAGTCGTGTAAGCCTATCTCACTACAGTTTAATTACAGCTGCTGATGTACGCATGCTCGTACGAGCAGCACGTCACTTGATTGTTATTAGTTTGTATGATTTATAATAGGAAAGCAGAAGGCACTGGAATGGAATGTAAGTTTTGAGTTATACGGGTCATCGCTCCGGCTTATTTTGAATCACAGATTTCCTTTACGGAGGAACTCCCGTTAAGGCTCTCCAACTCATTACTGCAGCACGCTCTACAGGCAGGGGTGTACACTTCGTCAGCATCAAAAGTTATATAGGCTATTATAATTATCATAAAATTCCTTTTTTTTTACAACGAAAAAATAGCACGTCTTCTTAACAAAATGACCGCCAGCGTGGTCTTGTGGTTAGCGTCGCTGACTACAGGTCCGTAGGCTCGGGCTCGATCCCCGATACCTCCTCGGATTTTTCTGAGGTAGGGAGGTCTGGAACGGGGTGCACTCAGCCTCGTGATTCAAAATGAGGAGCAACTTGATAGAGAAGTAGCGGCTCTGGTCTTGGAAACCACCATTAACGGCCATGGGTGTCGGCATGCTGACTACATGCCCCCAATTCTGCCATCTGCCTTTGGTAGATGTTGCGACACGGAGTTTAGTCATAACAAAGACATTTAAATAGCAGAATTTATAATTTGTCCTAACCAGAATCGAAGCCGAAACAGAGTCTTAGGACTAAATTTCTAGACTGTTTCCCATTCTAGTAATACTTCAGTTCTTCCCCCCAGAAGGGTTTCGAGTCGACTGGCCTTCTGCCTCCCGTAAGAAAATAAAAGGTAAGGTAAAGGTAAATAAAAGGTAAATATAATCAAAAATATATAATAAAAAACATAAATAAAAATAAATTAAATTCGCCTTCATTAACGCAATTTCTCCCAGGAGATCCTACGTTCCGCCCTGGAAGAAAATTCATTTCCCAACAAATTACAGATGAGATTAAATTTCATGCAATGTTTAAACACACTTAGATTATTAAAAACCACCATAGCCACTCTATTAAAAACTGGAACAACAGTTAGTGCTAGTCTTTTATTTTAAGAGGTTATGCACTCTTAAAAATTAAGAAACTGTAAAGATCTGCTGAGTCAAACTTCTTTTCTTCGAGAGTATAAAATCTTAAAGTTGGTTCCAAAGCTTGCATATCCCAGTGACCCTATAAAGGTAACAAAAGGATTCCCTTATCAGGCAAGTCAAAGGATATGGCTCGGACTCAGAAATGCTGAAAATACCTCAAATGCAACTTCAACTGTAAGTTTTAGCTAGCTGACACAAACCTAAGTTGTTAATCAGACTCTCTGGTGAAGGGAAAAATAGGTTTCCATTATACCCTGAAATAAATGACCTTACATTGTGCCAGAAACACATATATCGGAATGAGTGATTGAAAATTTTAAAAATTTAGCTTCGGACGGGATGCTGATCAATAAATCAGAGTTAAAAAAATGGACAGCACGAGATTTCTCAGATACTTGGAAAAGCAGAACGGATTTGAAAACGAACATAATAATGAATAGAAAGAAGAAGAGTTGAACAATTTTTGAATTGCTCAATATTATGGTTAACTCACAGACCTATATAAGTAGAAGTCGCCAACTGTTGCACTTGTTTAAGGAAATAGTGATTGTAAAATAACTTATCTCCTGGAAGTCAGTCGCAACCGCAATGTGCGAAGGCCAGGAATCTTCTGTACTTTCATTTGATAATGCTAGTTTCCACGCATTTTCAAGAGACAAACTTGTCACACGTGTACTTCATACTAAAACTCGAACCTCCGTCGAAAAAAAATTAGAGATGAACTATAGGAAATTTAGAGATGAACTACAGATCATATTTTTCCTAAAAATGAACAGATTTCAATTAAATTGACCACTTCAAGCAATTTATGAATAAAAAATATTGCTTTAAAACAAGGGTGGACAAAATTTTAGGATTCTGAAAGCAAGTAAGAAGAACGTGCAATGCAAAACCATTCGAGATAGTTAATACGGAGCGATCGTATAATTAAATACGTCAGGAAACCAGTTCTGGTTACAAACCAGCGTCCATCCACGATTTAATGAGAGAAGTGCTTATAAGCTGGTAGATGATCGTTAATAGTTTTGAAGATAACTGTACCTGAGGTTTGTTCCTTTAGAGAAATCAACGTTGCCGGATACAACCTTCCTATTCTGATTGAAACCCCGCCGACAGATGTTTGATTTCGTGCAGTTATAGTGCCAAATGATTCCATACATTTGTTAAAATAACTACAGAAGTCAGGTAAACGCCATTGAAGGAGGATGTAAAATATTAATTGTTGTATCAAATAGCTACATAAAAAAAATAATAAAAAGTTTTATTTGGGTTGTAAACATATATTTTGGTCTTTAGTCTTGTTATAGTTTTAATTCCCAAGAAAGGAAACTGAACTTGTTGCATTATTAGAGGAAGTGTTTTGAGTATGGTGAAATAAAAAAAAATAATGATGGTCAATTTTACGGTCATAATAACTGACAGTAAATTTTCCCGCTATATGACGTCATCGAAGTTAAGTTGGAGAGAACCCCTGGTCTTGGAAGAAGGAGATAGCTATTAGACGGCTCAACCAAGAAAATAAAATAGTAAATACTGTATAAGGAAGCCAAGGATTGCAGGAGATGAAGATAGAAATTTGCAGACCAAGTCCAAGACCTGTCATTAGCCAGACCACTTAATAATTAATTAATAATAAAACTGGTAATAAAAATATTTCTTTTAATTGTGTTCTATAAGACAAGATTTTAAAAAATAAACTCATCCTCAGATAGTATAAAAGGAAATCTATAGTAAGTATCTTTAACTACAAAGAATATTGTATTGTCGTATATCGATTTTGCAATTGTTTATACTTTTCTTCATACAGCATTGACTCTGAAATTGCTATTTAAAACCCAGCTTGGAAGCATGACAGTTAAGTGTAAAGTCGAGTGTTGACCATATCATTCTACAGTTAGATTAGGTTTGCGACTTATTTTAGCTCTACCACCCACGACTTTAGGGACATCCTTTAACATGTTGTAAGTGCTCTAGGCAAGTGTAAATATTTTGCTATCTTGTCCACAAGAATACAAACAGGCGTACATTACGTACAACAATAAAATTCTAAAACTAATAGCAGTCAGTACGCAGTATTTCTGAAAACATAGCCAAGTGCAGGAACCACTGTAAACCCTCTGGGCACGTTTCCAAACAAGTTGTGGCTTCGCAATTGACTGGAAATTTTTTCTAGCTATTCTGTGCTGTAAATCTACCTACAGGATGTAAGGGAAGTAGGCCTACTTCTAATGTTAAATCTACATAATATGTGCAATCAAATATGCCACCAAATACACGACACAGTCAACCGAATCAAGGAGAACAGAGTAATCTGTTAACGGCAGACATATAAAAACGGGCATAGAAACAACGACTGGATATGGCAAAACTATTTGCCGAAGCATACCCTCCACATGTGACATAGCATAAACGGCTAATGTTCTGCCTATACTATCACACTGACATGCTGATATTCATACCTACCGTTTACATATCTTGATATTGCAAATTACTAAGTATTAATTTCTATCCTTGGAAAATTAAGATTTAAAAAAATTACCACTTTAGTATAAGGCAGCAGTTCCCAAACTTTTTTGTCCTGGGACCCACCTTCATCTAGAAATTTTTTCGCGATCCACTACTACATAACGATAACCAATAGAGGCTGTACAAAATACAGCACATGTTTTTCATATGCCTTTCAATAGTTTTATTGTTTTCAAATGCCCTGTTGAGAAAACACAGTTGAAATAAAAAGAGTAAAGGTTATTTTAAAATATAAAAAAAAAAATTAATGCGATTTTTGAAACTGTTGTTTTTTATTTACAAATTAAATTAAATTAAACACTCTTTCCTTATATTGAAAACACGTTTAATTTTTCTCGCCCTTTTCGCGACCCACCGAAATTGCTCCCGCGACCCAACAGTTTGGGAACCACTGGTCTAAGGTATAGAGAAATATTGTATGCCTACTACATATTATAATTTTAACGTTTTGCATATTTAGTATAGTTATTTTGCCATAGGGTATAAGATGGAATAAAAATACAATGCTAATGAACTCTTAATACAGACTTTTTATTTTGGGACAATAAGATCGCTTTTAATTTAGTCTTCATTATGGATGTAGGCATATTTCACATAATACTGTTTGTAATGTTACGCAAAAAATATTCCTTTAAACGAAGTACGTGCCTGAGAGACAACGCATGCATTTTTACTTTGTTAGATTGACAACACTGCGCTATAGGCGGGATCGCATCTGTAGCTTAATAAAATCTCTTTGTCAGTCATATGGTGTGATGGTGACAGTTACACGTGGAATAATAACTTTGTTTTCAAATATCACGGTGTATGAGAGACACATATTTCCATGTTTTGTTGCGTGTCTATTAGATACGAATTTCCAAAAGTGGTACTTTTATATCAGCAAAAATAAGGAATGCAATATGGAAATTATACTTTATAAAATCTATAATAATAGCCTACACTCATATTTTCACTAATATACGTATCATCATGAGGTATCAGTCATCCAGATAAAAACTATATGAGTAATCAAAAGTCTTATACGCAAAGGATTTGAACCTATTCCAACGGACTAATAGATATTTTCAAGATGTCTCCTAGGTTAGATAGATTTACTTAATGATTTCAGTAACATTATTTGTAACCATCTCAAGGGATAACTTGTTTCTGTTTAACACATAACGATTATTTGCTTGATCAAATATTACATGTCTTGTGAATTTTTAAGAATCGCGGGTTCGATTCCCGATGAGATCGGTAGGATTTTTCCATTGGCCTAACCCTTCTGGTGGCAGTATGTCCCTAGATCGACTCAGCC
Organism: Ectobius pallidus; assembly: GCA_964059195.1. Lineage (NCBI taxonomy): Eukaryota > Metazoa > Arthropoda > Insecta > Blattodea > Ectobiidae > Ectobius > Ectobius pallidus. Next base: position 116,708,945 of record CAXKWD010000006.1, read on the forward strand.
TTTAACAAAAATGAGTACCAGGAGTCTCATGGTGGTAAAACGAGCCCGGTACTTATGGCTGACAATCTTACCACCTTCATGGGCCGAATGTCTCAATCTGGGACCCCCAACCTTCAGGAACGGTCCATATAGAAATCACTTTACCTATGTAAGGCGACCGACAGAGTGAAGGGTAGAGGTGTTGTCCAAGAGGTCTAATCAACTGTTCCACCCACGCCGAAGCTGAGGGAGGGGATTTTATTTCAGACTAATAAACTGTGACATATCTTGTATTGAAAAGGAAGTAAAGTCATTGGTCCAGTCCGTGTCCTAGGTCTACAGTAGGCCTACATTAAACAACTCAAGTATGGACATTATTACTGAACTCTCCCTCTTTCCTCGTTCTTCGATAGGCGATGGACTGATGGCGAAGTAGGCTTAAGTTCACCCTTCTCAGAGAGATATCGTTAGGTCTGCGGAAACGGCCTTCAACTGGAAAACTTCCAGCTCATATTATGTCTTCATATGTCAGGTAATCTACCAACTAATTTATATAAATGGTAATGACTACAAGAAAATTAAAAAGTAAGATTTTAAAATCCCTTACATAACAAACTCAAATAAAAAGAAGCTGCTTTATAGGTTTATGGAGTGTAAGGTAAAGCATACTGAATGAGGAGGGATAGCGGAAAACTGGGTTCAAGTTGTATTGAGATATAGGCTACCGTACGCTGTAGCCTAATTGTTTCAGACCAGTACCCATATAACAGAACACACTTTGGCAGCGAAATCAACGCATATAATCTAAATAACAAACAATGTTACAGACAGGGGTGTACACTCATTGGTGAATGAAAAATACTTTGATTTTAAAATAAAGGCATTTCAAACTCTTCGAGATTTGCTATAAACACCTTAAGAAAGCTTGGATTAAAAGTATAACTCCTAACACAAGACAAACGAAGTAAAAGTTTCACACTATCGCACTACTGCTATAAAATCTTTATGATACTTCATTGTCACCAACTATGATTTCTGTCACATGGAAAATGCTCTTTTAGTTAAGAATAATTTAATATCGTTACTAAATAGACTAAGTTTGATAAAAATTGAAAGCACTAAAATTCATTACGCCTTTTTAAATGTTACATATTTCAAGGTGAACACAAAAGTAGTCATACTTGTTGACTGAAAAGCGTTCTCATTCCATCCATTATGTTGGCAGCCATGTACGAGAAACTCAATAATATCTGTTTGCACATTTGCATACTAGATGGCAGGAGAGCTGGAAACCTCCCAAAATGGCTGCACGGTATGTAATAAAATTATTTCACAAACATTAACGGCTGTCTAAAAATCTGTGTAAAATTATTTTATCATTATTAAATAGACTCAGTTTGATAAAAATTGAAAATATTAAAATTCATTACGCCTTTTTAAATGTTAAGTTTTTCAAGGTGATCGCAAAAGTAATCATACTTGCTGGCTGAAAAGCGTTCTCATTCCATCCCTTATGTTGGCAGCCATGTACGAGAAACTCAACAATCTCTGTTTGCATTTTTGCATACTAGATGGCAGGAGAGCTAGAAACCTCCCAAAATAGCTGCACGGTACGTAATAAAATTATTTTACAAATATTAACTGCTGTCAAAATAAAAAGAAATTGTGTAAAATTATTGCTCATAGATAGCTCATAAGATTAGTTTGGTGATACAAGGAGACAAATATTTAAACTTTATACTTAAATTCACCCTGTAAAACAAATATGAAATTTATCAATATTATCAGACAGCATATTAATTATGTTATCTAGCCATAAGAATAAACAACAGAAAAAAAGAAACACATTGGCAGTGTTTACAGTGTTTTGTACAGCCCACATTTAACAATGGAATTCGCTCATTGTAGAATTGGACACGCATTGCTCTCTCCATGGGTTCAGCGTTCTCGAATGTCATCTGAGTGCGCGTGACCGCCATATTGAGGAAGATTGGAGTTCCAGATAAGAGTTCCGCTGCCAACTAACCCAATTAATTGTTGCCAACAATAATGAACACCTCCGTACTAGCGAGTGGCGAATCAGGTCAAAAATTATAAATGGGTTCGTTCTGACCAACCAAGTTTAAATCGAACCAGAACAGAAATTCGTATCAGTAGAGAGAAGTAGCTAGAAAACTGTAGGTAAGGTGTACCAGTCATAGGCAACTTTGGGGGGCAAGGTACTTTCTGCCCACCCAACATTAAACGTTAAATTTTAAATTGTTATATATAAGGCTATGTATAGGCCCTAACTACTAAAAATCAAATTCTAAACCTTACAACATCTTCAGGGGCTATATCCAGATGTAGAATTAAATCATAGAAATTCAAGAATCCAACATTGAAAACACAAAATGTTGAACATATTTAAAAGAAAAAGTATGTAAAAATGTGTACTTTATCTACAAATATGGACAAACATAGAAAATCAAATGTGTCTTAAACCATTCCAAATGTCCCAATTATTATACATAGGCTTATATCAAAATTTTAAATTTAACTTATGTAAAAACAAATATGTAGGCTATTCAAAAAGAAATCCTAACCCTGGTCATTACGAATGCAACTCCTACTTTTAAGTTTCTCTAAAATGCCCTCGCAACCGCATAGCTTGTAATTTGAAAAGAACCCAATACCTTACCCAAGGAAAATGGCCTAGGCTGGAGATTAATTGAAACTGGGCTAAATTTGTGCTAAATCGGACCAGTCAATCAGCAATTTTTTAAAGAGTTTCGTACTGTAAGTAGGCTGCTGTTTTTATTGGTTTACAGAAGCTAAGAGCTGAATGGGTGAATTTGGATGGAACTTTCAAACTTGATTTGTTGAGATAGGGAGAAAGAAGCACTTTAGCTGTAATTAACCACGCACAGTACGTGATGCATCAGCCCTCACTGCCCACCAATTCTCTCCATCTCACTTTCTATTAGCAACATTAACTCTGAAGGTTAGGACAACGTGGATGAGATACGTCGTTATGGGTCTAACACTAAATAAAACGCTTTTAGTATTAATAGTAAACTTCAATTCTGATTTGATAAGAGAAAAATATCAGAAAAATATTGAATATATCAACTAGTGCTAGTTCAGATTTTGCAACGAAAGAAGTATCCATCTTTAATCATTTCTATTAGCCCCACTCCACTCAGTCTTTCTTCGTATTTTCTATACAGGGTGTCAATGAATAACACCGAAATATTTTACCTCTGGATAGAGGGGACATAGAGAAGCAACTATTATTAAGAGAATTTTGCTCTATGAATTCAATATTTCCTGTTACAGCATAAAATCTCCCAGGGTATGGCCGCCACTGACTTCTAACATTAGAAAAAAATGCAAAACAAAGGAACTTCGTTGTTAACACTGTAGTCAATAGTTATGAAAAAAAAAAAGACTAATGCAGTGGCGACCAGTCATGTGATTAGTCTGTAAATTTTGCAGATTATGGAAACGCTGAATTATGATATAGCTGTTGACGAATGATTAAGAGTCAGGTTTTTATCGATCACTAGGAAGGCATGAACTCAATTCAATGAACATTTTAACCCTATTTCGCGTAATTATTGATCTATGAGCACCATTATAATGACTTTAAGGCAATGTAGCATATACATTTTACGTCCTAGAGCAAAAATCTCCTAATAAAAGTTGCTTGCCTAAGTCCCCTCTATATACAGGTAAAATATTTCGGTGTTATTTATTAACACTCTGTATAACACAGATATTTTCCTAACTAGCTCACTTGTCGCTGAAGATGGCAGCGAAGTAGTTACCGAAAACTAGGAAACATTTCTCCTACTCACCCGATTGTAGCAGAAGAAACCATTCATTCGCAATACATGGAAAGCGTCTAGTCACAGATGTTTGAGATAGTTTTAATGAATATTTCGTTTAAATTTACAAAACAGCCTCTTTTATCCTTTAAGATATTATACAATACTTAAAAACTTCAAAATACATTTGAAGGTGTAGCCTATTCCTAATTCCTATAACCGTGGATGTAAAGAGACTCATAAAACAGCACTTTAAATTCCATATTCAAGCAGTCCGCTAACCGTGATAAACTGTCGTAAAATTAATAGCCGTGGCGCCATCATTTCGAGAGTAGCTGTTGTCGTAGTAACGAACTGAAAAATGAAGAACGCCATGCACATCCTATATGGAAAATTACACAATAGCAGCTAAATAATAATTAATAATAATAATAATTAATAACAATGAAATAATATTAATAATAATAATAATAATAAATTACTAGTGCCAAAAATATTAGAGTTTAAACTATTTTGTTCCTTTCTAGCTAACTCTGATGTTTTAACACAACTATCCGTTTCATTTTCTTAGTAGTCGCATATTTCAATCTTATAAAACCTAATAATGGCTAAATAAGACGTTAAAAACCAAAAATGACTAAAACGGGTTTTAACTAAAATACGATAAAACTTAATAAATGAATGATAAATAATTAATTCATTTATTATTGTTTTACTAAAAACTAATTTTTAAATATCTGCCTCCATTTTGTAATTTTCTCATTGTTGCCAGTAATTACATGTGTAGGAGAAAATATAGCATTGCTTTTTATAATTTGACATTTTCTACCCCATTATCCCGGTAAAGGAAATCGTTAGTGAATCGAATTCTCCTTTTTTTCCCTCCCTTTCTTTAGTTAAAGGCAGTCTTGATGCTTACACTTGCAGTTTATTCACAGTGCTTGCTCCAGCAAGATACCAAAAATAAAGTAAGTTACTTTATCTATAGTTTTGTGGATCTGAGCCATAGAAATTGTAAGTAAAAATAAAATAAATTAATAGTTATATTTGTTTCAATGTGTTTATTGTACTTATTAAAGTGAAACATATATATATATATATATATATATATATATATATATATATATATATATATATATATATAGATAAAAGGTCAGACATCGGACAGAAATAAGTAAATAAAAAAATGTATAATGGTAGTAATGAAATGAAAAGTAACATAACATGGTAGAAAGGGCAAGAGATGATGTGAGTTAGTAATCCACAAACAGATGATAGGATAAATTTAAACAGTTTGTCGGAAAGCGTTGAGCACACAAACGAATGAAGAGACGTCATATAATATAATTAAGGAATCGCGCACAATGTGCATTATCAGAGACGTCATATAATCCGAGCCACGCCACAGGTTTTATTGCAGACACATACAGTATGACGGTGTATATAGCAGCCTGTGAATTAGCAATCCATGTGTGGGATATTCACAGCTGGGGACATCCACATGTGTGACACGTCGTTATGCACTTCTCTATTTATTGCGTTACTTCATTATTATTACTATTATTATTATTATTACTATTAGGCTTATTATTATTCTTACTATTATTTTGTTATTACCAGGGCCAGGATTCTGATGACCTAAAATTGTTTGAAAAAAGACCTATAAAATGACCCCAAATTTAAAAGAAAATTACTTAATAATTACAAAGAATGACCTAAAAACTAATATTTTATTTATAAAAATTATTATTGTGCACACAAAGATATAGACTGATTTGTACATAATTCTAAAAACTGTAAATCTAGAAAGGATATTGTGGGTCTAAAACTTTGTTCTTGGTTGGAACATTTAAGAAGAAAAATAAGAAAATTGTTTCTAAAGTAGATTCTATAAAATTGTTGCATTATAGTAACCAAGTGATTTATATAAAGTAAATGCATAAAGATGACAAAATAAGGAAGCAAATGACACGAAAACGACAAAATAATGACGTAAAATTGAAATAAATGCCCTAAAAATATAAAATTGCATAAAATGACAAAAAATGACTTAATAAAAATGAATTTCTATAATCTAGAAGCCATGATTAGGATTTATCTACAAGTTGGCAACGTCTAGGCAGCATCAATAAATAGATGACATTTCATTAGAATCCGGGCCCTGTATAATACTATTATTATTATTATTATTATTATTAAGTGCTAGAATGGTACTTTGTGAGATAGTGTAGGGGACGGGAAAATGTCTGTCCGTCTGTCCGTCTGTCCGTCTGTCCGTGTGTCTGTACGCTCGATATCTCAAATACGCTTTATCGGATTTTCATGAAACTTGGTACTGTATACGAATTTATGACGTCCATGGGAAGAAGCCTATTGATATTGGACCCAATTGGTTGACCGGTACCGGAGTAATGCCCAATTTAATGCCTTTTTATGGTAATATAGTAGAAAGAATATTTCAAATGCAAATCAGTTCTCATGGCAACATATTGTTTTATAGTGTTCAGTAGCCTACAGTATACAGTACGGCTTTGGAAATTGTAATTCAGGTAGATTTGACAAATAACATTACCCACATATTCTTTCACATTCGCTTATCAAACTTTAGACCTTTGTTCTTCCGTAAGCCCTGCTTAATGAATTGATCTAGAGCTTAACCCGGAAATCGATTTAAAAAATAATTTATTTTCTGTATATCATAATTGCAATTATCACTGACTGAACAAAAGCATTCTGGTACTATGTTACATCAGTTTACCTGATTTTATTACAATTTCTACGATTACTCATATAGCCAGAAATGCTCTCTTTAATCAGCCAACCTGCTTATGACAGATCTTCGCCCGCATTGGGCTGTTTATGGGCTAATTATAAATCAACATACTAATATAATCTGGAAGCAGATAAACATTAATGTCAGTGAGTGAGTGAGTGAGTGAGTGAGTCAGTTAGCCATGTGGCCTTCTTCTTCCCAATACTATCGAAAGAAACCTCTGTGAGAATCACTTTCATTTTTTTGCACTCCTTAGCTAGTAAGTGTTACTTACGAAAGTTGTTTACATGGATCGTAAGTTGACATTCCCACACAATCGTGTTGCTAAGGGCGTTGCGATGAGGTTAAATTACTTACGGTCCAAGCGCCACCTCATAATTCATTACGATACACATCATAATACAAGCCTTTATGGACACGGCCCCCAGGACAAATATTCGGTTCCCATAACAACAAAGACATGCGAATCACTTTCTGAAATAAACATCTATTTTCAAGAATGTATTTACATAATATTTTCAGGTAATATCACAATTAATATAATTAAATTGATATAAATAATCATCGTGCAAAAAATAGCATGCAACACACGGGCCGTAAAGGCATTTACGGGTCTCGAAAACTTAAAAACCCTCGGCTGCGCCTCGGGTTTTCAATCTGTTTCCTCGACCCGTAAACGTGCCTTACGGCACTTGTATCGCAATATACTATACTCGAACCATAATGTAAACCCCAGTGTTCATATGAATAAAGGAAAGTAACAATAAGATTTTATACTTCATCTTGAAAAATATCTTATTTGAAAGTCACATAACTTCCTCTGCCCAAATAAAAGCAGTTCACATATCCTTGAACAGAACCGCAAGACACAATTTTACGCTAATTATGCTATAAATACCTGATAGCCTCTTCTTTGAATGATGCGACTAAAAACGCAAGCTATATAACAAACTAAAAAAAAAAAAAAACAAGGGACTGCAGACTTTTATTGAACTTTCAGCCGTTAAGAATAATTTCCGAAATTTATCGAATATTTCCCTCAGATACTTCTTTACTCTATGCATGACCAACAATACATCTTTCTCACTTCACATTCTTATATAGAATAAGAGGCCGTGAAAGAGCACGTATTCAGTTGTTCACCACGCAAGACAAACACTACAAACAATGGGTGAACAGTGGGTGGCTTGTAACTACCCTTCAGGGAATTTATTTCGAAAAAAGTTTCAAACAAACTTTTTAACTCTCAGTAGCCTAAACGCAACACATGTGCAAAATTTAAAGGAAATCGTTTCGAGAAAATCGCGAAAAACGAAAATTCCTTCATGTAAAGTCCCCTTAAAAATAAGAGAAACTTGTCGCCAATCTTCGGCTCACATCTTCGGCTCACATCTTCAGAAGGTAACTGACCCAAATACGAAATTTTATTTTCATTCCATTTTCCGTTTTGGAGCTAGCCTGTATTTCTGGATTCAGGGCGCCTCAAAACGTGTCTTTATGTCAAGAACTAAACTTCGGATTTGGGGGTCGAAAACAATACTTCCTCTACCTTTAGTACCTATGGTACGGGCAGAGGAAGTAAAAATTAAATTTCACCATCATGTCCCGCTGCCATAGTAACATTACATGCATTCATAATACATTTTAAAAACATTGTTAATTACAGTTCTCTACTGATATTACCTTTAGAATACAAACTTACTATACCGGCTTACTTTGATTTACTTCAGCATCTTTCAAATACTCGTGTGAACACAATAAGCAAGCAGACATGCGTGAGCGAGGATTTGTGCTTTTCCGAAATAAAAGACCGAATTGGATTGACCTCGTTATGAAGTTGTGAGGAAAAAGAAAGAGAACTCGGAGAATGTGTTTTTGTTTCATTTCAATTTCATAAGAGAGAATTGACTTTCATGAGTAACTTCTGCGAAGATGTTTCCTTGTTTTATCTGCAAGGAAACGGCCGTACCAAGTCCCCTCCTTCCAGCAACTAGACCCAGTTCTCTGACAGTTTGGGATGTCAAATCTCGTCTTTTGTTTTCACTTTCACTTGCGTGGCATCTAACTTGAAACAATCAAGCCGAGGGATGTCTTACACATATGAAGCTTTTCAAGTATTCTTTAGTTTGTCTTTAGTCAAAATAAGCTGATTTAGCAAATACCGTTAACACATTCACTTGTTTTGACCGAAAGTATCACGTGATGCGGATTCTTAATTGATGGAGAAAAAAAACTTTCTTCAATCAATGGAAATCAATTTTGTTTTTATGGATAGCTATAAGCATCTATTTTCCACTAAACAGCTTTTTGGTCTCGGGAAGTAAAGCTACAGACTGCTTAGTCATTATTTTAGGCTTAGTAAGATGGAGAAGTGGGCCAAGCTCTACGCCTTTTACGCCTTCCCCGAGGAGTTTGTATGCAAGACTTCCTAGAAAGTTTAGTTTATTCTAGCCGTTACTGGACACTATAGTAGGCCTATACGAGAAGAAAAATCCCTTGCTAGTCTGGGATGGAATACCGGTCCATTCAGTCCGTTTCCATAGATTTTCTGGATAGTAAAGAAATTACACTTTATGTAAGTGTAATATTATAGAACTAGGGAATTTTACATATTGAGAAAAAAGTGGAGTAAATATAATAACAGTAACAAAAGTTTTACTTTCCCTGGAAGATTTAAGACCATAAAGCCTTCTCTTCCACTAAACCAGATTGCCAAATTTAAGAAATTTTAAACAGACAATATATATACTATGCACTGCAAGAATGAACATAATTATTATAAATTCACTACTTGATATTAAAAAGAGAAAATAATTAACGACGTCAGATTTACTGGAAAAGAAAAGTAACGTCAACAAAACAATCATATGTGGAAGCACGAATGCGTAAGCCGGCTACACAGTAAGAGATCAACCTATAACCACATAAATTAAGAAATAATATATTCTAACATAATAACTTACTGAAGATATTATGATATGAGTAATTGTCAATATTACGAAGTCGCTTAACCAGAAAGAAGAAATACAACTCAGTCAAATAGGTATAACTAAATAGAAGGGACTAATTAATAAATTGGAAAATTAACGTAACAAATGCAAAACGCTCCTCTTATCTTGCAAAATACACAGGACCGAATTTTCACTATGGAGTTTTCCTCCCTCCTTCCATCTCACTCTCCAACTCCACCCTCGTTCATTCTCTTCTTCCCTTCTCCTCTCTCTCCCTCTGTCACTCTTCCAGCCATGACTATACTTGAAATGAATAGGCCTATAATAATTAATAATATTAATACTAGGCAAAATACATGCAATCCAAGAAAAAAGTTAAGCTTATTTCAGGAAGTGGGGTAGTACTCGTAGATACGCATACTTAATTTATTTAAATAAATAAATTTTTAGAATATTTTATTAACTTCAGTAGTTAAGCCTAATTTAATTTATTGACACAGGGGTTATTAATAGCGTGTGTTTCTAGGATTAATGTTTTCATATGTTTCGCAGTTTGCATACTGTTTTATTTTGTTTCAGTTCGTTGATTTTGTGTACTACATATCTTTCTACTGTGGTTTGTTTTTCCCTGTTTGTTTAATTGAAATGGTATTCTTTGTGTTTGCAATCTGTAGCGACAGAAAGAAATTAAAATAAATAAAGAAAGATGTATGAATGACCAAAATATAGTTATAATAACATTAGACTATGTTTTGTAATTCATTAAGGACTGCTTTCACTAGATGAGATTCAAATGTCGAGTAATTAAACTCTAGTAAAAGTTACTCTTCGAAATTAATATAAATAAATTAAGGAATCGCGCACAATGTGCATTATCTTAACCTAAGACTTAACCTACCCAGTCCTGAACCCGGGGAGGAGATCTTTCACTACTGAAAAATCCCCTACCCGGCCGGGAATCGAACCCGGGCCGCCGGAGTGGAAGGCAGGCGTGCTACCGTCTCACCCACGGCGGCGGACTTCGAAATTAATATCAGATAACATAATAATTGTGTTTCATCACACTTTCATGTGGATAAATATAATCTCGAGTAGTTACACGGGGATTTATTCCATGATGGTGCTGATCCTGCAATTTCTGATATTGAAACATGTGAATCCACTATGCCGTGACCAACATAAGGTATATAGTGTGCAGTGACAACTTGAAAATGGATATGGAAGAAAACACAATTAGCAAGCAGGAGAAACGGAGGTATAGAAGTCCGAACTGGCTTCCTGGGGGAAAAAAAAAAAGTGGCCAAGAAAAACTTGCGCAGAAGCTTTGGACAGTCTAAAACGAGTCATGAAGTCCCTTTCGTCATAATTCTGGAACCAATCATTCCTATCTCGTTTCCATCTCGGCCGTCGTATTCTGTTCTTATTGTCTTCATCTTCTCACTTGAAGATTCATCTTCAAACACAAAATTCCTCAGTCTACAAGCCATAATGGTGTATTAGAGTCGGCCGTGTTGCTACTCCAAGATTAAGGGAAGTTACTCGCTGAAATTTGGCCGTGTAAATATTAATCTCGATTAACCTAAAGGGTTCCGTGAATGGAATTCTGCAATTTTCTTTCTGAGCTTTTGGTTTACGGAAAAATGGTAATTCGTAAAAATGTTTTCGAAAAAACGTACGGGAATCATGTTGAAATCTCATCAAATTTAATGGAAGAAAACAGTATTTTCACTGCCTGCAATACCTTACCTATGTTATGAGTGGAGAAAGTAATAAAAACTTTGATGCTTTTTAAGGTATTAAAAATATAGGTTAATAAGAACCGATCTAGAGCTTAACTCGTAGATCGATTACAAAAATTAAAAGAATAAAATAACATTGTTTAGCCATATACATTCGGCGATACAAAAAGATGCTCTTTTAAAAAAAACAACATGTAACTTCACCTACGACTTACGAGTATAAAGTATATCTTATCAGATTTATTTGATACATTAAAGAAAATACTTTGTTGATCGTAGCTCAAAGATATTAATTTACTTCAATTAGTGTATACAGTTTGTTCTCTCTTTCAGAACTTTTAGAGAGAAAAGCATTTATTAAAAATGAAAACTGTTTACTGAATGCGTGTAACTTTGTGGTGAAACGATATGAATGGTTACTCGAGATTAAGTCCGTACTTACTCTCGTGTAAAACGTTACTCCAGTTTGGTGAAACTGGGCCTAAGTGAACTACGATGCAGTAGATGGAATAGCATTTCCTATTCTTACGTACACAGAAATTGAGAATAATAATGTAGATATAGGTTTGTGAGGAAGTTGTTGGAATATTTAAGCCGCTAAATGACATTTCCGTGAAAATTCCATTCCACTTCTAATTCACTAACACCACTTCACTCATATGAGGAAGCAGACTAATACATATTCAGAACCCGACAACAAAATATATGAGAAATTCTGCAGATGAATAACGTGATCCTTAATACTGTCACCGACATCTGGTAATGATTTCGCGGAAATACGGGGCCTTGACAGAAACTACATTATTAACCATAGGGAAATGCTACAGTAGGCCTAGTAATTACGATGCGCACTAATATTCTGAATTAAAATGAGTTTATGAACGTTGTACTATTTACTCGTACGTCAGTCACGTGACAGTCTTGTACAAGAAAGACTTGAAAGACTTCAACAACCTGCCTACTTAGATACATGCATTTGCACTCACGAACCACAATTGTCTCTGTTGGACATTACATGACAATATTGTTGGAGAAAAATTCCTCTGACACTGGGTTTTAAACCCAGGACCTTTGGCTATCCGTGCCAATGCTCTACCAACTGAGCAAACCAGAGTACACTTCAAAGCACCTGATGGAATCTCTCTCCTATGACTAATTGCCCTTAATGGTCTACCTCACTGACAGACAAGTTTTGTCATATGCATTACTGTGAGGCACACTAATTAGTGTTTTTTGTGACCGGGCTTCCACTGTTATTGTGCAATAACATTCAAGACAGATATATGCATATATGCACTCATGAACCACAGATCAATGTCTCTGTAGTAGTGCATTGGCACGGATAGCCAAAGGTCCTGGGTTCAAATCCCAGTGCTAGAGGAATTTTTCTTCTATAATATTGTCAACCTGCCAAGTACCAACTAATTATGGACTTAATACTATCGCTGTAGTGTAGAATAATAATTACGTAAGGTAATATCATTAACTTACTATGAACATATAGTCTAATGTTTCCACTAGATTTATTGATCGCAAAATCATAATATGTAATATAAATAGAGTTCGGAAATTATCTAGAGAAAATCCAAACCTCGAATTATTCGTATATGTGGCTATTTGGTAAATACAAATGCCGAATCAATAACATTCTAAAGGTAAAGGTAAAGTGATCCCTATACAGGCCATGGAGGCCCAGAGGGTTCCAGGAGGCTGGGGCTCCCAGATTTTGGACATTCGGCACATGAAGGTGGTAAGATTGTCAGCCTTACGCACCGGCCACCCTTTACGCCCAGGATTGCTCCTGGTACTCATTTCTGTTAGAGGCTGAGTCGACCCCAGGGCCAAAGTGCCACCAGAAGGGTTAGGCCAATTGAAAAATCTCAACGAACCCGCGACCTTCCGGTTTGTTTCGCAACGCCTCAACCACTACGCTACGGCGTACCCCCATTAACATACTACTTACCTAAATTCTTCTGTTATTAGTAAATATTCTTAATATTTATCTACAAAACGTTTATAATTGATAGTTTTATCTCCAGTGCACATGGATCTAACAGAACCACGACTTCCTTTATTAACCGTGACCGAGCTTTCACAAGAAAATAAACTGTTTTACTGTTTGCTTTAAATGCTTTGCTATTACATAATCTAACGTAATTAATATTGTGACCCCACTTATTAATATACTTATTAGGTAGATTTCGGAGAAAAATCTACCTAATGCAATCGATACCATGTCATGATTTTCGAAAAATTCTTTCATATCTTTACGTTTTATGCTTTCCTAAGTACGAAACCACCGCCAGTTCAATTTTTAAAAATATTTATATAGCGGCCGTAATTTTGAAGATATTTAAACCAAATTTTATTATGTTACTAGCATGTGCCCGCGGCTTCGCCCGCGATAATTATTTCAAAAATAAAAAATTAAGAGCATAGGCTAATAGTTAAAACATTATATTTATTAACACCTAAACCACGTGGACTACTTACCACGATTAGATAGCGTCGCCTGGCAAAAGCGATCTCAGATTCGAGTTCCTTGACCCAGAAAATTCCTGTATAGTGAGTTTCGTCCAAATCGAACAATGTTTAATCATATTTAGGTCTATGTTGATTATCCCTCTTCCGTGTAGGTTGAAGATTTCGTATGTCTACGGGCCTTGACATTCTAAACAAATGCACCGGCGTGGGCTTACAACATTCAAGCGATCGCGATGCTTTTATTTCCACGGTATGACAAAAATAGCCAAAGCCAAATGCAATTGATTTGACATTGAAATGTATTACTGAAATCTGATGCTTCGACAGCGCTAAAATCACGTTTTCTGCCAGTTTTTCACTCATAACTCGCGAACGAAAGCTAAAATTAAAAATCCGGCTTCGAGGTGCATTCGCCCACCTTTCAGTACATCTTTGTTTAAAATTTCAGATGTTTGCGTTCAGTAGATTTCGCTGGGCATCGCGGACAGACAGACAAACACGTCCTTTTATTATTATGCCCGCGGCTTCCCCCGCGATAATTATTTCTGAACTTAAGTGCATAATAGTTAAATCATTATATTTATTAACACGTAAATCACGTGGAGTGTATTCCACGATTAGGTAGCGTCCCCTGGTAGGAAAAGCGACCTCAGGTTCCAGTTCCTTGGCTCAGAAAACCCCTGTATAGTGAGTTTCGTTCAAATCGAACAATGTTTGACCATAATTAAGCCTATGTTGATATCCTTCTTACGTGTAGGTTGAAAATTTCATATATCTGCGGGCCTTGACACTCTAAACAAATGAATCGTCCACGATGGACTTAAAAAATCAAGCGATCGCGATGCTTTTATTTCCAAGGTAGGCTATGAGGTATGATGACAAAAATAGCCAAAGCCAGCTGTAATTGATTTAACATTGAAATATATTACTGAAACTGATGCTTCGAAATCGCAAAAAATACACGTTTTCTGCCCGTTTTTCACTCATAACTCACGAACTAAAGCGAAAATTAAAATTCCGGCTTCGAGGTGCACATTCCGACCCTTTAGTCCGCCTATGTATAAAATTTCAGATCTCTGCGTTCAGCAGATTTCGCTGGGCATCGCGGACAGACAGACAGACGGAAGACAGACAGACGGAGGACAGACACTTCCTTTTATTAATATAGATTTCTAGGCCCAATAGTTCAAATAAGTTCGTTAATAAGCAAAATTGGACCGGGGGGGGGGGTCGGGGGTTGAAATTTTGAAAACTTTATATCTCGGCCCCTATGAAGTATAGAGGGGAACTTTGTTTGAATAAATAAGAGTACTCCCTATGGAGTTCACAGTGACACCAACGATTCGGGGGTTTTGGGGGTACGAGTGGGGGTGAGGGGCGGGGGGACGGAAATTCGAAATTTTTGAAACCACGTCTTGTGGGGTATCGCTGAAAAGCTCTTGATGTGTAGTCTACAAATGAATAACTAGTTTCTCGATAGCTCTCATATAAGGCGAGATTTGAATGTGACAAAGTGCTAATTCTTCTTTTTTGCAGTTATTATTGCGGGTTTGTCATGCCAAGGCCAAAGAAGAAGAGTGCTGCGCAGCGACATTGAATTAAACCAAAAGCACTTCAAAATCTATCTCAGGCTGTAGGTCTGCCTAAAGGGATTTTTAATATAATAAACAGGATACCACACATAAAATTGTACAATATTTTCAAATCTCCGTTCGCTCATGTGCAGCTTAGCCTATATACGTGGGTTGGATAAAAATTAATGGCAACAAAATCATGGTGAATTAGAGGATGTTCAAATTTTTTTTGTTAGATATTGGTTGGATATCTAGCATACAATGGAGAAAATTGGAGCTCTCTATCATTATGAATGTCTTCGTAGAAACAAGAAGAAAATGAGCTGGTCCCACCATGAAATAACTTTTGAAACTGAAATAAGGTCGCTGATTAAAAAAATCAAGGAGCCTTAAATTAATTATCCTTGACTGACAATCTGCAATACCATAATAAAAGTTTCAAGATTGGTAAAAGTTTTTACTCGGATTGGTATATGTTTGAATGTGACACATGACTGAACTTCTGCCAGATGAAAATTAACAAGTGACAAGTTTTAACCCATCTTCTTCTTTTTCTGTATTGGAAATTTTTCGAAAGCTCAAGAATCCTCTCAGACGATAGAATTGTTACCAGTACCTCTGTTACAATATCTAGATGTCATTTCAGGGCGACTCATGGGGCTACAGCATTTTCTTCTGGTTTCTGTGAAGACATTCATAGTGACGGAGGCTCCGATTTGTTCTGAAGTATGCTCGATATCCAACCAACATAATTATGACAAAAGGTATTTAAACTAATAGTAATTCACCGTTATTTTATAAATGTGAAGCCACTATTTTTTTTATCTCGCCTAAGTATTTAAAAACACTATGTATGTATCTATGAGATTTCCAGAAGAGGAAAATGCATACTGGCCATGACAGAGAGTTTGCGAAGAGCTTGTTTGATGGTGTGATAGGACACTTGGTTGAGATAAGAGGGTTTCTTCCCATTTCCCCACCCCCATCACCGATAAGCAGCTTAACAACGCTTCTCTGTTCCTCAACCTGAGATGTAAGTCCCCATCCTACCTCAACTGTAAGTATTGGAGATGAGTAAAAACTCCTTGAACAGATTTTACAAGTTCAGTGACAGGTTTAAAAGATATCTGCTATGTATTTTAAATGGAAGAAAACAATTTGCTCATACATTTTCACACATACTATAGGCCTATTATGTATTAGGATTTCATGGCTGTAAATTGAATTTAAATGGATTTGGTGAAGTTGAATTGTGGGTATAATACTAAGTGATCCACGAACACTGACCGCCGCGTGTTTTGTGGTTAGCGTCGCTGACCACAGATCCGTCGCCCGGGTTCGATCCCCGGTACCTCCTTGGATTTTTCTGAGGTAGGGAGGTCTGGTAGGGGTGCACTCAGCCTCGTGATTCAAATTGAGGAGCTACTTGATAGAGAAGTAACGGCTCCGTTCATGGAAACCACCATTAACAGCCTTGGGTGTCGGCATGCTGACCACATGCCCCCCAATCCTGGCGTCTGCCTATGGTAGATGATGCAGCGGTCTGGGATGTTAGCGCCACGAAATTAATCCACGAAGACAAGAGTCGTAAATTAAATATACTTAATACCATTGTAAAAAAACCCGAATTAAATAATCAGAACAATCAAAAATTTAATAAAATAATTAAATTTATTATATAAATAAGCCTATTTATTTTTCACCTTTCTTTCTTAAACAAATCTTTCTTTATTACCGTAAATGAATGTAACCGGTTGTAAGTACACCATTAAATTAAAATAATGTGTTTATAGATTTTATATTACTATTGCAATTTTAATGTAAGATTACGTTTTAAATTGAGAGGTACTGATAGATGTTTATACAAAACCATAACATATTTTGAAACATGGTGACTAAATAAAATACCGTGAGTTCTACACATGATATTCTCATTCTGTTACTTTATTTTCAAAGTTGTCTACTCTAACATCACATCTGGTGTGCAAGGATTATCATAATCCTCCTTGGGCCTTCCCAAATTCTTCAATATATTACTTGATAACTAATTTTCTTATATTTCTGAAGTCAATAAAAAAATAGAATGATCGATACAGAAATATATTAAATTATAATTGCTTCTATAGATCTATATTTTCATTAACATGGTAGTTTATTGATTCTCTCTTTTATCGATTTCATCTTTTGAAAGCCAATGGCCTGATTAAATACCGTCGCTAGCCGCATGTGACCCTCTCGTATTTTTAAAACCCTTTATTACATTTATCTTCTACAAAGGACGTAGCCGCGTCGGGAATTTAGGATTTTTATTTAAGAAAGAGCTCTCGACCTAGAAATTAATAAAAATTGAAGCATGAGATTAAACTTCTAGAAGAGACTAAATACTTATCCTTCTCTTTTCTACTAACTTAAATATAAAAGTTAAAGACATAACGCTAGAGTTGGCAATGTTCCTTTCTGAGAGAGAGCAAAGTTAGTTTCTCGGAAGAACGGAAGCGGAAGTGCGATATGTATCGATTGACGCAAATTGTGTCAGATTTTATAGGCTTCTTCATGTTATAGAGTTTAATAATTCAGTGAATCAGATCTGCCTGAAATCGAGAGGTGGAATTTATAGCCTTCAGCATATGCTTTGGTTCCTATCTTGTGGAGAAAGACCCGTGAGAGGTAATACACAAGGAAATCATTAGCGTGGCTGTAAATTGACCCTTTTTAAATTAAGGAGTTAGTGGGTAATATTTCGCCTTATACCCTCAAAATGATGTCGATAAACCAATATCAGCAGTAGCCTCAGATATTTATTGTTAATATATTATAACCAATTCTGAGTTGTGAATCATACTAAAAGATACACATGCTAAAAATTACACATATTTACATAATCAATAAAAATACCTATTTACATTTTCATAAAATCAAGTAGCCTATTTTACAAATTCATTAAAATGTCTATTTGCATTCAAAACATACACTTTTTATCGTGTTGATGAGTGCTGCAATTACTAATAGTAGTATCTAGTCACACATTCAAAACATACACATACTATTAGTAATTGCAGCACACATCAACAAGATAAAAAGTGTATGTTTTGAATATAAATAGACATTTTAATGAATTTGTAAAATACTTGATTTTATGACAATGTAAATAGGTATTTTTATTGATTATGTAAATATGTGTAATTTTTAGCATGGGTATTTTTTAGTATGATTCACAACTCAGAATTGGTTATAATATATTAACAATAAATATCTGAGGCTACTGCTGATATTGGTTTATCGACATCATTTTGAGGGTATAAGGCGAAATATTACCCACTATCTCGTTAATTACTACATCCCTCAAAGAAGAAAAATGAAATTTATTAATCCTTTTGTTAAGTACGTATTCGTTTTGACGAAATCGCTCACAATATCGGGATTTCTTGCTTTTGTGTTTTTCTTTCTGCAAAGGTCGCAATCTTGCAAAAACGGTTGATCGTAACTTGCATAAAAAGTGAAATTTCATTAAAACTGCAGAGAGACAAAATAACCCCACAAGTTAATGTAACTATACCTCGACATAACAGATTTTATTGTAAGAATGAATCTATAATAACTAAAATAAAGTTAACAAATGAAGGTATTTCTGTGTGCTACAGTTATAAAATTCCACCAGTAAGGTATTATACTTTCTTTTAAATGGTATTAAAGACATAACATAAATTTTCTAAATTTTATTGTTATAAATAACAAATTTCAGAAACCGTCAATTACTCAAATTTTGTACACCAAACACATCTCCATATAAAAATTCCTTGTTCTGAGGTTATGCTCTAAATACAATGAACTCTCAATATAATTCCAAATACTCAGCTGAAAATAAAACTCAATGAACTACAGTAGATCTGGACCGTAGCTTAATTTATAAACAATTTAAGAAAGAGTTAAATGTGGGAGTTAAATGCATTTGATTTTACTTATATTATTTATGCTTATGCTTTGTATGTTTTCCAAATGGTATTGTCTTGTCTTAAATAATGATTTACTTCTTTGTTTGATTGTTTGTCTAATTTTAGTTTTAGTTATAGTTCAGTCTTTGTTGCGAATGTTTGCTTGTTTTCAGTTCAGTTTTAGTTTAATAATATCATATTTTATTTTGTATATTTTAAAGTACACTCCATTGCACGGAAACATTACGATCTTCTGGTTTCACTTAATGTTCTTCTTTATTATGTGCCAGTATAGTACTTGATGAGATTGTATGGTGGACGGGAAAGTCCGTTCGTGTGTCTGTAGCGCGATAACTCGAATACGCTTTATCGGATTTTCATGAAACTTGGTATACGCATTTATAACGGCCATGGGATGAAGCTTATTGGTTTTGGACCAAATCAGTTGACCGTTATCGGAGGAGCGGCTAGTTAAGTTTGTCTTTAAAACTTCTCTACGTGGAGTTTACCATCAAAAAGCAAGAAGTTGCCTAGGTCTAATTTAACTTAACTTATTGTTATTTAACTTTAAAATATTCGGCCATCGTAAATCCTATTACTTCAGATTTCTGGCATAGAATTCGAAGTGCATTTTTAAATGTATATTGTTGATGCACCACTGTTTTCTGTAGGCGCCATCTAGGCCTACGTTTTGATAGCGCTGTTCTCCAGAATCAGCTGTTGGGTGTTGCTAGCATCATCTAACAGGCATTTCTTTTCATACCTTCAGTTTTTATCATGTATTTGCTGCTATATAGCACCAATATGGATTCAGCAAAGAAAAGAGGTAGCGAAAAACATAAACAACATGCGTTATTGATCGCACAGAAAGTGGAAATAGGCTACTACAAAAAACTTGATAGTGGCGTGTCTGTGTGAACCATTATTTGTGACACATAACGTGGCTCTTCAACAATGTGTGATAAAATGTAAGTGTAAAAATCCAGATTTCTTAGGTCCGGTGGTTGCCGTATTTTTAATGCCAAACTGTAGCCTATTGTACATTTAGTAACAAAAACTAATTAAGAAAAGCAGAAGAGGGAAAAAGAAAGATGATATCACAAAAAATAGTCATCTTTTTAAAGTAAACATCAATTCTCTAAAAAATTATTCACAAATAATCAATCAATAAAATTAAAATTGCGTGTGTAAATATAACACGTGTTTATTGTAAATCCTTAAAGAATATATTAGTTTCACTTAATCTCGTATGGTTTTGAAAACTCCCACGCAATTTCACGAAAACATAATTTAAATTTAATTTGTCTGATTAGATCATTCCAATGCAGTTCCTCATATAAAATACAACAGTTACAATTTCTGTGGAAGTAGAACTACCAAGGCCAAGAAAACGCAATCTCCATTTGTTGAAATGACGCAGGAAATTGAAAAGAAGAAGATTTCTTTCCTAGGTGATGTGATCTCCCAAGTCGGTCTTTAAGGGAGCTTAATTGAGCTTTCTTTTTCTCTCCCTTCTCTTTCCTCTACTGGGATGGATCAGAGGAAGAGACTCATTTCTTAGAAGAGTGAGTATTAGAATGATTAGTTTATCTACACCAATACAGTGGTTATGGGACTCCGTTAGGAGCAGATCTGCTTCAAGGAATTCCGTCATATCTTCTAGAAAGCCTCTGTTCAAATTGAACCTCACTCTGCTAGAATACACCCCCTCTCCCTTCCCATAATCCAGGGGTGAGCCAGCAATCTCTACTAAACTTCATCTCCAACATACTACTATTAGGTCTATATATTAATATCACAAATGACAACATAATGTATTATTATTATTACTATTAAGCCATTAAGTAAAGTAACTATAGGCTATGTCAATATATAAAAAGGTAAAGTGGTCCCCATACAGTCCATGGAAGACCAGAGGGTTCCAGCTCCCAGATTTTAGACATTCGGCACGTAAAGGTGGTAAGGTTGTCAGCCTTATGCACCGCCGCCTTTACCCCCAGGCATAGGCGTAGCGAGGGGGGGGTTTTGGGGGTTTGAACCCCCCCCCATTGATTAAAAAAAGGAAAATTGTATAATTTTTTTAAGTCTGCCCATAAATTGCTTAATACAAGTATAAAGCGTGGGAAGCTTAAAACTCGTTATTTTGCGTCTTAATTTTTAAAACTTTCCGTGGGAGAACCCCCGGAAGCTTAAAACTCGTTATTTTGCATCTTAATTTTTTAAATTTTCCGGGGGAGGGCCCCCGGACCCCCCTCTCCTTCCATACTCGCCAGACCCCGCGGATGTTATAACCCCCCCCATATGGTCGGCCTGGCTACGCCTATGCCCCCAGGAATACTCCTGGTACTCATTTCTGTTAGAGGCTGAGTCGACCCCAGGGTCATAGTGCCACCAGAAGGATTAGACCAATTGAAAAACTCCAACGACCTCATCGGGAATCGAACCCGCGACCTTCCGGTTTGTAGCGCAGCGCCTCAATCACTACGCTACAGCATACCCCCATGTCATTATATAAAAAAACACCTATTATATACAGTATATAAAAACACTTAACTTACATACCAGAAAAATCAACATTTTAAAGCTCTTTAACTTCAAACATAGGAAGCCATATTCTGAGTTTGTTCTTGAACAGGCTACAACATTGAACTTACAGCCCATGTACGGTATATAAAATTCTTAGCAGTCTTGTGCAGTCTAACCTGAGGTATCTGTAGCAAATGGGCATTTCTGGTTCTATATGAGTGCATAACGTTTCTTTCATGAAACAGATTAAGATTTTGTCTAATGTACAAAATTAAATTATAAATTAAAATGTATAGAATAATAACAGTATTAGTCTGTAAGTTCTTAAAAAGCTGTTTACAATGAGCAGTCTGTACCGAGTTTGCGATTGAGCTTATGGCTCTCTCTTCTGTAAAATGAAAATCTTAGAAATTTGGCAACAGTTTCCCCAGAAAATAATACCATAAGCTATTACACTCTGAAAGAAGGCAAAGCAGTTCGCAAATGGTAGACTGGTAACGCATACTTAAGATTTCTTAATAAAAATACAATCCTACTGATTCTCGTACAGAGATACGTTACATGCTTGTCCAAGTTTAGCTCGTTATCAAGGCAGACTCCTAAAAATTTAACTGCGAAAGCGACACTGATTCAAAGAATCCCTATAATAACGTCTAAAATGTGGACTTCAAGTCGGAGTACACACCTAAATATTTTAAAAAATGTTTACAGTATTGAAAAATCAGTATGTCTTTAATAACCTGATATCAAAGCTTCTGTTGAGTGCATTACTGTTGTGTCTTATCACCGTAAGGTGCCAGCCTATCTATTAACCCGTGTTTTGTGACGGTCTGCATGACATGAGTTTAATTATTTCATCAAGAAACTACGTTCTACTAGGAAAATATGACTGGAATTTCGATTTTTTAAACGGACATACACTGCGTAACACTACTTAATTATTTTCTGATAACCTTCAGACTTGGTAACATACTGACCATTGATAATAAATACCCAGAAAGAAACTGTATTCATACATCAATGAGTGTCATTCGTTGTCCTGACAAACCTATGCATTTTATAATAACTTTCATGGCACTTTAAATTAATTGAAATAAATTCCGCAATCTTCTTTGTCCCTGTTGGAATCTTGCAAATGTAGGAAGCTTTTATTGTTTACTTTAAAGATGATTACATATACATGTAGCTGGAATAAAATATATATTGTATTCCAGCTTTATCTTACTGCAGACATTTGTATTTTATGCATAAGAAGAAAATCTGTCCTAGTCGGCGATCGAACTCGGCATATTTCTTAGTAAGCAGATATTGAAACCACTCAGCATCCAGGAAACCATCCCAGTCCCAAAATGTTAGTTTCTACGTTACTTTAATGAAAGTAACCATACCCTATGCGTAAGTACTATTTATTCGTCTCGTCTAGTAAATCTTCGTGCCACATCCTCAGAAATGTCTAACCCAGATGTAAAATTTTGTCACTATACGATTT
This sequence comes from Ectobius pallidus, assembly GCA_964059195.1. Taxonomy (NCBI): domain Eukaryota; kingdom Metazoa; phylum Arthropoda; class Insecta; order Blattodea; family Ectobiidae; genus Ectobius; species Ectobius pallidus. Next base: position 116,732,201 of record CAXKWD010000006.1, read on the forward strand.
GTTGCTTTAGAGCTGTTTATTACAGGCACACACAGAGACATATTTCTGAAAATAGTATTTTTGGATTTATATAACCTCAGTATGTGTATTATGTTGAAAACCTGACATATTTCGCAGTCAAATGCAATATTTCCTCAGCTAAAGTAGGCCTACCTATGGTACGGGAAGAGGAAGTAAAAATAAGAATTATGAATAAGTTGAAAGAAATGCTGCCGAACTGTCCGTATACAGAAAGTGTATGGAAGTTGAATCATCTAATTTTGTTACTTAGGAAAAATCTGGCAATGTGAGAAGTGAATAACACCCCTGTTTGCGCCACAAACCCAGTCTCATTGAACAGGATTAGCAGCGAGTTAATTGCGTAGCTTGGCATAGGGCTGTCTGTCAAACTTGTGTCTTCGCAGATCCTCTTCTTACATATTACGAAACAGTGGCGTGTGGTGGTAAAACTTCGTGGTGATGCAGAAAATATTTAAAATGGTAACGGTGATGATAGCTGTAATACTAATCCAGCTGTACAAAAATCTATTGTTACTATTACCAATGCTTCTGCTGCTACTCTCTCTCCCTCTCTCTCCCTCTCCCTCTCTCTCCCTCTCCCTCTCTCTCTAATCCTATGCCCCCATGATGGGGCGAAGGGCCTCCAAGTGGAGGTTTCTGTTTACCGATGTTAATTTTGTTACGCTTATTTTCCTAGAGAGGGCAGAGGGTCAGGTGGTAAGCCCATCGCCCCTTAATCCCCCTCCAAAAACTAAGGTATTACTTGGACGTGAAAGGGCCGAGAAATTTTGTTCAGAGGCTCTAATTTAGGCTTGGAGTTCTTTTAGCTACTACTACTACTACTACTACTACAGCTACTATATTTTAATTAGTTTGTTTCTGCTATTACTACAACTAGCTATAATCTTTATAATGTCCTTATATCATATTTCTACACAGATAACTTACGTAGGTTCACAAATATTTTAATTTCACTTTTAGCATAGTTCAGCAATTTCATACATTTTTGTACAAAAAAATTGGCTTTCAAAAATGTTTCGATCACTTTGTTGTTTAAGTCTGGCATTCATGAAATAATTTCCTTTCTACTGAAAACATGGAGAGGGCAATGAATCATTCCTGGAGCATTTAATTTCTGAGGGATGTCTTTACTTTTTTAAGGGTTGAAAACTTCGCTCAGCTTCCGATGTTGGTCACTGGTATTGTGATAATCAGTTTAAGAAGTCTCATACATTCACCAAAACTTCCAACTAAATTATTTTCCATTATGAAGGAGTAAAAAGCCACTGCTCCTGATATCCGAGAGAAACTCTTTCCCGCAGAAAGTCACCCTAATTCTGGACGCAGTTTTCTTGAACCCAAGAACGGGTAGGCCTGAATTTCTTTGGCTTTGCAAAGAATGACCTCACAGGCTTCATGCAAAGGTCTTAAAGAAAATTGTCTGCTTAAAATACTTTCAACGTTATTCATTCTACAATAACCGCATCAGAGCATTTCTGAAAGGGCTCCATGCTACGCTTTCCGGAAGATCTTTCCCCCACCGTCGAGGCTTGTGACTGTCTAACCCATTGTTCGATTTTCTTGTGAAGAATAAAAATATCAGTGAATTAGTGAGCATGAAAAAATAAACTGAAGACCACATATAATAACACTGCACTTAATTTAAACATATTTAAACGTAATTCAACACTTATAGGCCTAATATATTACTAGCTTAAAAGGCCCGGCATCGCCCGGGTTTTTTATTTTGTAATTCGAAATTAACTTACGAAGGACTTTCGAATTTCAAATTCTGGGTCCTTATATAGGTATTTAGGTTTGAAATGAAGAAGAACGACTTAGCCTACTTCACTCAAACTATTCCCTCAGAAAACTATTGATAGGCTATAGCTTTCTATGGCTCAGAGGATGTAGAATTTTGCATCCCATCGCTTCTATACACCATGCCTGGTAGGAGTTGAAATAAGAAGAAACAGAAATTTCGGTAACATAAAATTGTATTGTCTTTGCGGAATATTTTATTCCTCACTCTCATGTTACGATACAACCGTTTCGGGGATGAAATTAAAAAGAAATTCAATATCATTTTCATACTTCCCTCCCCAAAAACCTGGGATAAAATAATATACATATTACCATACCTCGTAAGGTATTCTCTGTGTCCAGGGCAGAGAAAGTTATGTGACTGCATCATAAGTGCATTATTTTCGTGGATTTCATCTTCAATATTTATTTATTTACAGCAAAGAATAGTATCGATAGCTTCTCTAATTTGTCAAAGTCCCGTATCATTTATTTCTAAACCTACCTGAGGGTGTTGTCATGTGAACTGTGATTTGGATTTGATAATTCTGTGTAAAAAGGGATTAAGTATTCTAAAAAAATATTTTTGGCAATTAAAATCAAAATTTTTCAAAATCCTTTCTTAGTGAGCACTTACATTATGGGACGAAGGTACTGTCAAAATTCGAAGACCTATTATAGTTTAGGCTCTACGTTGATTCTCTGTAAATCAGTCAGTCAGGACAAAGCCTCATATATAGAGGGAAGGGAAGAGAAGAGAAGAGATTTAATTATATTTATTCGGAGACTTAACACAGTAGATGCGAAACGATGTTTTAATGTAAATTTCATATTCTACTTATGTAAGGAACAGGAATCAGAGAGTTGGTTGTGACGTAATTATTTCATAACAGTGGCGGTTTCTATTAAGAAGCACAGGAGCAGTGCACCAAATAACTTCGAAAAATAATGTTTATTTCACAATAATATTAATTACATTAATACAATTAATAATAAATAAACTATAGAATTACACTATCTTAATTTCAATGTATAATTATGCCACTGTGCTTGCAATTTATTACAATAAACCCTTCTCGTTACGCTGCGCTGAATATTCAGTTGGTGTTGGGATCTGACCCCTAGGACATATGTTTCCCATTCGACACCAAAGGTTCAGTGTTCCAGTTCACTGTTCACACAAGAGCAGCAGAAGCTTTTCACGCGAAATTTCCGGCCGCCAGATCGCCATTGGCGACCAGAATTCAGACACGGGTAACAAATATTCAGTTTCGAAAAACAGCTCTTTTATTTACTTGTATTATTTAAATTTCTTAACAAGAAAAAATATATATATTTGTTAAAGAAAGAAAAAAATATATATTTATTTTGTTAAAGAAATTAAAATAATACAAGTAAATGAAAGAGCTGTTTTTCGAAACTGAATATTTGTTACCCGCGTCAGAATTCTGGTCGCCAATGGCGATATATATATATATATATACATTTACTCCGAAGCGTTCGGAAATATCTGGAGGTTATCGATATATTTTGAATTTCTAAAGCGACTTTCATTGGTTTTGTTTCCCTATGTTCCAGTCATTCGTTGTTCTAGTCCCTCTAGCTAACTCCGTGGCGCTACATCCCTGAAGGGACCTGACCGCTGCGTCATCTACCATAGGCAGATGTCAGGATTGGGGGCATGTGGTCAGCATGCCGGCACCTACGGCCGTTAATGGTGGTTTCCATGACCGGAGCCGCTACTAGTAACAAGCAATATAGTTTTGTGTAGTTGTTATTTGTAACAACGTTTAAAGCCTACAATGATGGAATACTGACAAAATATTTAGCATTAGTCGGTGCCATGCAAAACGAAAGTAATGTTTTTTTTTTCATTGATAAATAGTTCAGTTAGAGTATTGCTTTATTCCTTTATTTATTTACATATAAAAGAGATATATGCTGTTACATTATATATGTAAATAACAAATAAGGGAGGGGGTAGTTTTTCTTAATTTGCAAATGACCTAATGCCAACATATGTAACAGTAATAAAATTCGTGGTTCGGCTACAGCCTTCAGATTTGAAATTCCTTGCCCTGGATTAAACCAATATAGTCTTGCAATATAGTCTTCTGTTATAGACCCTCATATACGAGGGGTGGCCATCTACCAGGCTGTTGGGAGCCACATTTTGAGGGAAGAGTATGGTAAGAGCCGCACATACTTTTTACGGTTAAATGTGAATTTTTTAAGGTCATATAAAGAGATATAATTTTAAAAAGCTCCAAAAATTATGTTTATCCACAACTCAGAACTCATCGCTAACAATGTAGCATTGTAATAAACATTTGTGTATACCTTACACAAATTATAAGACTTTTGGTTAACATTAACTTTTTCTACTGTCCAGTTTGCTTGCCAATTTCTTGTAGTCTAGTAGGTGGCTAATTAAGGCGGTTCTTAAAAGTTCAGTTAAATGTGCATCAGCGAGAACTGCTCGATGCTTAGATTTAATGAGCTTCGTAGTTGAATACAATGATTCGCACGAATTGGATATCCCAAAAATGGAAATCAATATTTTTTGCACATTTTTATAATACTTTGTTCTGGTGCTGGTATCTAGTGACGAGTCGCGAAACTGTTTTGAGAAACCTGATAAGTACCACGGAACTTTTTGTTCGCTTTAAGGCTCTTTTTTAAGGAAAAAAATAAATTTCCGCCAGACCAGAAAAAATAAACAATTTTCAGTTTATCCTCAGAATTTTTAAAGAGCCACTTCAGAATGTTAGAAGAGCAGCATGCGGCTCGCGAGCGAGGGTTTGTCTACCGTGTCTATATAGACTAGTATACAAAATTTCTTCTCAATGAAATATGAGTATTATGACCTTAATGAAAATATCGTGGTAATACCAGTTTGCAGCCCTCAGGAAATGAACTCATGTTATAGACCCTCATTTTGTTTTGTCTAGCTCCGATCACTTTAAAATAAAAAAGAAAGACTCCATAAGACGATTACCACAAAAACTTGGAGCTTATAATAAAGGTAGGTCGACGAAACAGGAAGAGGTCGCTCTCTTTTTCTTTTTATTCAAAGACCTTCTCTAGATGCACCACTAGTCAATACACAGAAGCTGTGGTAATTTATTACAACTGGTCTTCGCAATACAGGCCATATTAAGATGACACAGCAGGCGTAGACGAAAATGTTTTATTTATTACACCAATTTTAAATCCTATTCGATTTTTCTGAAAGAAATTGGTGCATTCGTTTCTATAATGATATCCTTTCCATGTTAACAAACTTTAACACCGTAGCTTCTTCCGTCGTCAGTAGCTAGTTTATTATGCTTTGTTCACAATAAAGAAAATAAATTGTCAGCGCTTGGGAGAATGTTACTCAACATCTGGAATTTAATAGCTTGAAATAGAAAACAAAGTGGGATTGAACGGATTTCTTTAAATAACGAAACCCAAAGGTACGATATTAATAGATTCTTGAGTCCACAGACTTTGAAACACTAATCCATTTCTGATTTAATGTATTATTGTCAAAGTTAAGTTAATTTTTGTGGTATGTTCTTAGCTGAGAGTAGTGAAGTCTTGTTCCAAAATGGAAACAAGGCAGATTATCTACCAAAACCATATAACAAATAAAATAAAAAAAATAATGTGAAACACTTAAGTTCCTCAACACAAATAAACGTTTTTCGAAGAAATGACATTCTCTACATGTAAAGTGATTGTAAAAACAAAGAGCAATTTCGAAGGAATCGCATCCTCGAGGGATATATAACCCAAATAAAATCTGATATAATGAATTCCCGTATCTTTCTTTACCCTAAGCTTGGGCAGTACACCTTCATCACATCACAATCTGAGAGGGCGCATTGCAAGTTCTTTCAACCCGATAGAAAGATTTATTGTTCACCAGGCAAGACAAAGCTTCCACAGTCGGTGGCTGGTTCATAACTATCCCTTGCGAAAAATTCAAAATAAAAGTTTTAGCTTTTAGCGTAAGCATTTCGCCTACAACAAAATCTAAACAATATCGCTGAAGCCTTTTTCGAGAAAATCGCGAAAAATGAAAATTTCCTAATGTAAAGTGGCATTAAAAGTAAGAGAAAGTAGTCGCCAATCTACGTGTCACATCCCCATAAGATGCCTAGCCCTTTGCAAGTTTTTGTTCTCGTATCACCGACACACACATAGACATGTTTTTGAAAATAGCATTTTAGGTTTTAGGGTTTCTCAAAACGTATCTCAAAACCTTTAAAACTCGATATTAAATTACGGGCCGAACTCAATACTTCCTCTACTTATTACCTGTTTTTTCTTACATCGTTGTAACGAATGTATTGAGGCTGATGGTCGTCTTTTTCAACACTTACCCAGAACTGTAGGTGGTTTTTTTATGATGTGCAAGTTATTGTTTATGGAAATAAATAATTAATATTGCATTTTCAACCACTGATCCCTTATGTCAAAATGCTTGGTTTAGAAATATTTACGATCTATACAATTTCAAACTTAAAGGTTGGAGACACCCTGTATATAGTTCAAAATAAGACCATAACCATAAGTTTGCTCGCTTTAGGTAAGATTTCATCGAGCTATCAACGAATACAATTATTACTTCCTTCTGCTTACACAATGTTTTGCCCCCATCTCTTGATTTCTCAAACTAATTCGCCTGCAAAAACCTGAATAGGCCAACCAACTAACTATACAGCATGTATCTGGAAGCACTTTAAATAGTCTAGTACACTACTGCTCAACTCAGTGACCTAAACTTCCTTAATAGTCTACTTATATTTTTTTTAAGCTAAAACGTGCTACCTTACTGTATGATATTACTAAACTACAAATATGGAATTCTAGACGCTTTGACTTACTATTCTTACAAACTCTTAACATAAGTGCACGAAATTGGACTCAAAATAGAAGAAAAGTTTAATATTTACTTTCTTCCTTCCATTTATGACAAACTTACCACCATACCATCCTTCCAATATTAGCCTACTCTGAACATGACTGAGAATTTCAAAATATTATTTTTTTAAACAACTGAGGAAGTAATTTGGCATGTAAAAGTATAGTTGTGAAGTAATGGGGTAGACCCAGTGCTTTAGTTGGGCCGGTACGCACCGGTACTGCGTACCGGTATAAAATTATTTTCCTTCTACCATACCGGGAAAAATATGTGCTCCGGTACGTCGTACTGGCAGTACAGGATCGATATTGTCCTAAAATACTTATTAAATGTCCAATTCACGAGAGTGTATTTGTTAATAATGACAAACACTATTAAATTCGCAATAGATATGCGTTCTATGGAAGGTGAGTACCCCCATAAAATATTTTCCAACTAAAGCACTGGGTAGACCTATAAGCATGCCCATGATCCTATTATTAATCACATAATCGACATTTAAATAGCGTCTAAGCTAATCAAATTGGAACTTTTGTATTAGTCAAGAAACTACGTTAGTCAATACAAAAAAAAAATTATATATATTTTTTTCCAAATGTGGCACATATTATAGGTCGGTCCCAGATTTTAAATCCCGTTTGCCATAAATATATGCTAGGAATTTCGCAAAAAAATCAGACGTTCATTCTCATACACTACGAAACACACACTACGAAAATATTAATTTAATGTTCCATAGTATTGATATGTCATCATTTATTCTATACGGTAAGGAAGGCCATTTTATACATGAAAGCAGGAAAGGAGAAATGAAGCGAAGAACAGTACACATGAACGAAATATATCATGTATAACAAAGAAGTTTTACGAAACCACAAAAAGAAGGAAGTAGAAGAAATTGCACTGGCAGGAAGACGTCGTCACCTCTGGCCTCGGAAAGTTGAAAATAAACAACAAAGGGGAAACTGCAGTTTGTTTGGGATCGCATGTATAATGCAAGGTCTTTCGTCAGTGTGAGGATTTTTAAATCGTGCCGCAAATGTAAATACTCCCACGATTCATTCACTTGCAGGTGTCAGTGTCAATGTTCAAACAAATCTCAACCGGTTTAATCCATCCATTAAATATCTCACATGTCTCTGCCTTTATGTCATACATTAAACTTACAATTTGCTTATTAGATCTGTATGCTAATTCTTTTAACAAGAATATTTATTTATTTAATTATATTTACCTCTGATGTATTCAAGACCGTAAGGCGTTCTGTTCCACTAACCACAGGTGGATAAATTCAAACGTTACCAAATAATCTAATTAAGAATAAATAAGAGAGGAATATGATTATATTAAAGAAATGTAAAGTGTTAGTAAAAACTATAATTAAAACTATATTAAACTATAATAATGAAAATTCAACATTGTAAGTATAATTAATGAAAGAAAAAATAATAGGTAGAAAGAAAAAGTAAAAAAAAAAGAAGCAATACAAAAAAGATCAATAATTTCTAACATGAAAATAATATATAATATAAATTTTAATGGTTGGTGGTCAACTGATCAACTAACATCATCTTGAACGTTCTGAGTGTTCGGCAAGGCTTTTATATCCTCAGGTAAGGAATTCCACAGACGAGCTGTCCAGAGAGTGAAGGATGAAGAATAAAATACTGCAATGAGGATTTCATCTGCGTTATTGAGGGGACAGAACACATATATTCTTTATACCTGGTATATCAATCAGGATTGAAGAACTCCGAAAGGTGAAGTGTTTCGACTGATATTCTGATAATTCAGCTTACGTTTCCCAAGTAGTTGTAGCTGTGAGACATGTATGACGCCATTTTCACACATATTAAAGTAGCGGCTACGGTCAAGAATATGTCCTGAATTTCGACACTGCATCAGAATATTGCCATCTGCTAGTGATGATTTAGTGTGACGAATGTTGATGATTGCACACAATGCAGTGTTGTTAGCCAATTTTAGTGTCAGGTATTTAAAAAAAAGTCCAATGTGACTGCGATTTTTTAAAAATTTTAACACCAAATGAAAGAATACAACGTTTGAAAACCGGTATATAATTAAATACTGTACTTGATTATCAATGTCAGGGTCACAGAACCAGTTCCCTGGAAAGATAACAAGTGCCTGGAAAGATAAAAAATGTGCCGCATATTACTATTGTTTTGTTATGGGAAGTGTTTAGAGTGTGGTCTGATTAATTAGAGAGAAAGCCTACAGACACGCGAGCGAAGTGAATATTATCTGTGAATACAACGGAAAGCGGATCCACTGTCACATTCTCACTAAAGTTATTTTTTCACTTTTTTAACTCGAGTATCTTTTCTTCAAACAATAACAAATGTTGCACGGTGTCTGCACGTACATAGACAACAATTTATTCTCATATCTGGTAAACGAAGACATCGTAAAGTTTCGAACAGCTTTAATTATGACAAAATTTAGAATATTTCTCACCATCAGAAATGAAACTAGTTTCATGAGATATATTATAACGTAGGCTACGTTACCGGTGTTTACAAAGCATGTTTGGTGCTTTCTACAATACTTTGTTACCACAGATCGATTATTACTTAATATGACTAGAGACTTTCCAAATATTGATAACAAATTAACTGTGGCTTGGTACTAAAAGAGCCAATGTCATAAAACTTGCTTTTGAGATAAATGACTTTGAAACCTTTATAGAAGTAACATTTTTTGCAGAGAACTTCCGACTTTGGCCTCTAAGGTTTTTGTTTTATGTCAATTAATAGCAACAGACATTGGCTCTTTTATTATACGAAAGATAAAGACTAGCCGAGCTCAATAATGCTTAGATCTCATTTTTGCAAGAAATTGACATTGACCCTTTTAGAACCAAACCATAGATTTGTAGTCAATAGATGAGAGTCTCTCGTGCTTTCAGGCGGGTGAATGGGGTAAGACTTTCGAGCTTTCGGCTGCTATAAGCTCTGAAGCCATCTTGTGAGAGGTGCAGTTATAAACTAACATTTTTAAAAATTACAATTTTTAAAAACTGCTGCCATATTTACTGCACAAAATACTTCTGTGGCTGCATCGAAGGCAATGAGTGTTTTCACTGCCACATTCGTCCTCGGGAAACGGAATTATTTGCAGTTGTACTGCCTGTCTTTTGCCTTCCGCCCAAAAAACCACTATTATAAATAATTACAATTGCATTTTCTACCACTGTTCCTTAATGCTTAGTTTAGAATTATTTATGATCTATACCATTTCAACCTTAAAGTTTGTAAACACCCTGTGTATAGTTCAAAATAAGACCATAATCATAAGTTTGCTCGCGGCAAATTGGAGAGCGGTTGTTCTATTTCTTTTTGTTGTGTTTTGCGTAAGCATGTACAGTCCATACGGACAGAGCCGTAACGAAGGGGGTTTTTTGGGGGTTTGAACCCCCCCATTGATTACAAAAAGGAAAATTTTACAATTTATTTCATTATTGTGATATAGCACCTTTTTAAAAAATCTGCTTATAAATTACTTAATATGAGTTTAAAGCGTGGGAAGCTTAAAACGCGTTATTGTGCATCTTAATTTTTAAAATTTTCCCGGGGGACGGCCCCCGACCCCCCTCTGCCTGGGGGGTATTCCACACCCCCATACCCCCCCGATATTATAACCCCCCCATATGGTCGGCCTGGTTACGCCTATGCATACGGACTCATGCGACTGTTTGCATTAGAATTTGTAAAAGGATAATTATTATATATAAAATAACACTTACACACACACACAAAACCACCTTCGAAGGGAGCAGCACAGAACAGCGGTAGGAGCAGTAGCAGCATCGTAAACGGGGTATACGAAATAAAGGGATCATTTAATTCATACCAAAGGTTTAGATTTCACATACAAGCATGAAATACATTAAAAGTGTATATTTTCCCTGCAATTTACACTGGTAAGCCGATAGAAAAACAACTTATTTGACATCAACCGCAGGAAAATACACACATCGGACGCTGTCAAATAAAAACGGGAACCTCACGCAGGCTGAACGCAGTAACGTGATCATTGCCAATTCATAGACATAACCACATTTGTTGTCTTTACGATTACATGCATTCATATTATACAGGGTGTTAATAAATAACACCGAAATATTTTACCTGTATACAGGGGACATAGACAAGCAACTTTTATTGGGAGATTTTTGTTCTATGGATTCAATTTTTCCTGTTACAGCATAAAATCTCCCAGGGCACGACCGCCACTGACTTCTAACATTAGAAAAAATGCAAAACAAAGGAACATCGCTGTTAACATTTGAGATATGAATAAAAATAAAAACTAATGCAGTGGCGGCCAGTCATGTGATTAGTCTGTAAATTTTGCAGATTATGAAAATGCTAAATTATGATATAGCTGTTGATGAATGATTAAGAATCAGGTTTTTATCGATCACTAGGAAAGCATGAAGTCAATTCAATTAACATTTTAATGCTATTTCGCGTAATTATTGATTTATGAACACCAAATTATAATGCGTTTGATGCCATGTAGCATACACATTTTACGTCAGAGAACAAAAATCTCTTAATAAAAGGTGCTTGTCTAAGTTCCCGCTATATACAGTTAAATATTTCGGTGTTATTTATTAACACTCTGTATGAATCACAATAAATATTCACCTATCTCCATAGTTATGACATAAATGCACTCATTTGTCTGCAGTTTCCCATGAAAATGGCTGTCGCCTGTTTTTTTCTGCTCTGATTTATTGTACGTTTAATAAGTTTATAGAAGGCCTTGGTAAGGGATCATAGGAAGACAGCTGTTATTAATGCTTTTTATCTTCCCACTTGAATTTATATTCCTTATCTATAAAGGCGTTAGTGGGGAAGCGGAGAAAGTTATGCCTTAGTTCCCCTCAGAATGAAAACGTAAACTGAAATGTCAGTGTGCGATAGTTCTCAATTTAAATAGGGGTCAATATAATGTATTGTTGGGAGCTGACGAGACGATCCGTGATTTGGTGGTGGCATGCAGGGGGAAGACGGTGCTGTACTATAACTGCACGTGTAGGGGAGCGCTGCTATTGGCTGCAGATAAGAGCCCCATAGTCATGCCAGGGATCATCTCGTCAGCTCCCAACTGTAGCAATAACAGAGTTTAGCCTATAATATAATGCCTTCTATGTGCCGCAATAATGTAACTTTTCCCCAAGTGAATGTGCAATATTGCACTCGAATTTATTATTAATTAGCTTTACCATTTAAAAAGTTTATGTTTTGTACTTATTATTCCAATACAAGTAAACAATTGAAATAACTATTTATGTATCAAGTACGCAAAATAACGCTTTAACGGACGAATCCAGTAGCCTATAGCGGCCGAGATGTGAAACGTTGTTGGCTTATATTTATTGTTATAGGATGAAATAGGCTACCCTATTTTGAGAAAACCCCTGGTAAAGTTTCTGATTATCATAAAGAAACATGTTGGCTTAAATTTGTTGTTTTATGACCAATTATATGCTTAAGTCGATGTTAAAGTTGGTGGGACTGGTCAATGCCATCTGGATTTTGTTTATAGATTGCCATGACGACTTTAAAGTACTAGGTCGATAAAAAGGCATTTTGAATGAAGTTTGAATGCAGTTTTAGCGAACTTGGTTGCTAAAATGCAATTTTTCGGTGTGTTACCAGTCCAACAGGCAGCTGTTTTAGAGAGCGTGTACTAAAAATATTATTTAAAAATGCACCCAACCAACCAAAAAATAATTAAATAAATAAATATAGAAAAAAATTAACTACGATGTATGAATGTGAGGTAGTCGAGAAAGTAATGTCGCGGGCTCTTATCCAGGATGCTTCAAAGGCCTGGTATATAATATGGGTATCTGAGCTTCTTAAAGAGTTTTCTTCACTCGTCAAGGCAATGTCGGGTTGGAATTTACTATTCCGAATGTTTCTTTCCGTTGTTACCGTGTGTTGTGTTCTAGAGGCAGGCTGTGGGTCGAATTGATCCCTCACCGAGGAGTCCCTTCATGACGTGGTAAGTGCTGATCCAAACCTTAGTCCCCTCCCTACAGTCGTTGCTAAGCATGCCCTTCGAAAGGGTAGAAGGTAAAATTGTTGAGAAGAAAAAATTAAAATTACGAATTAAGGGTTTGATAAAAATATAATAAAAAACTGAAGGAATTTAATGACAGCACATAACCTTCTGACTGAGAAGACTCGTGTTCCAAGGTAACCGTGCCGTATGTGTCAGATACAAAAAAAAGATAAAGAACAATTTTCGAAATAATTAGAAAAGACTTTAATATGAAATGAATATAATAAAAGTTCATCATGGTCATCAACTTCAAGTTTTGGCCTTAAAAGACCGTTTCGACTTCAAGAGAGCTTTGTTTACTGTTTGTTTAAAACTGACCTTCCTAGCACAAGTTTGGTCTGCACTGTTTGTTTAAAACTGATCTTCCTAGCACAAGTTTGGTCTGCCTCTGGGGTTTAATATTTTTGGTTTGGTTCCATTCTTTCAACGTGTTCAAACCACTTTAACTGGTAGTCATCAGTTATAATTATCCACTGTACTAAAAATGTTCATTTCGTTTCTTATTTCTGTGTTTCTAACATGGTCTTGTCTTTGATATCCTGCCATGTCACGAAGAAAGCGCATTTCTGCTACTTCTATTCACCGTCTCTGTTGTTTGGTCCACGTCCAATATTCTGATCCATATAGTAAAGCGGGTACAGCCATAACTTTATAAACTTCGGGATTTTGCCAATTCTTGCTTTCCTATTATTTTTATTGTGCCATACATATTCTGCAAGTTATTGAGTTTTCCGTCCACATTTTGTACATTAACAGTTAACTTCACAATTTGTTTAAACGCGATATTACTTTAGAGAGTAATAGATAATAGAGATCATATTGAGGATTAAAAGCATAATATTTATTGGAGGAGTTAGAAAGATAAGCATATGTTTTAATCTTTTCAATGCTACTGACGTATAAAATTCATTACCTTAAAAACTGTATAACAGCAAAGATATAAGATCAATATAATATTCAGGACCGAAGCCAGAGTCAGGTTTCCGAGGGGGCAAATCAAATTTCAGAAAGGACCATCACGTTTAGCATATTGTATATATATATATATATATATATATATATATATATATATATATATATATACATACATACATACATACATACATACATACATACATACATACATACATACATACATAAATACTTTTTTTGTCCTTTATTTTCTGCATGCTCCATTAGTTCTTGTAATATTACATGCATAAGTTACTTTACATATATGTTACAAATTATAATATTAATGGCAGTGTTGTTATTAACATACTGATGCCTGCCAAGTGTTTAAAATGAATCAAGATCGATACTGTTTATGAATTTAACAAAGAGTGTCTTATGTTTCACAATAAGTTCATTGTTGCTGATAGCCTAGGCGTAACCAGGCCGACCATATGGGGGGGGGTTATAAAGGAATACCCCCCAGAGAGAGGGGGGTCCGGGGGTCCTCCCCCGGAAAATTTTAAAAATTAAGACGCAAAACAACGAGTTTTAAGCTTCCGGGGGTTCCCCCGGAAAATTTTAAAAATCAAGACGCAAAACAACGAGTTTTAAGCTAAAATTTTAAAAATCAAGATGCAAAATAACGAGTATTAAGCTTCCGGGGGTTCGCCCCCGGAAAATTTTAAAAATTAAGACGCAAAATAACGAGTTTTAAGCTTCCCACGCTTTATACTTGTATTAAGTAATTTATGGGCAGACTTAAAAAATTATACAATTTTCCTTTTTTTAATCAATGGGGGGGGGGTTCAAACCCCCAAAACCCCCCCTCTTTACGCCTATGGCTGATAGTCCACTTCCCTCCCACTTTCGTCATGTCTCTTTCCAAAATCTGTCTTTGAGTCTTCAATTGTTCACATCTCCACAGAAGGTGGTCCACAGTTTGAACTTCCTTATTACATACACAATTTGGGTTATCTGTAATTTTGAATCTGTGAAAATATTCTTTTAGCTTTCGGGGCCCTGTTAGAAAAGTTGTTAATTTACCTGATAAGTTTATGTCACTACCCCAAAACAAAATAAATTGAATTGTAAGGAGATAATCCCTCCACCAGATAAAATAATTTATAACACAAGTTACAGACACTGAAATTAAGATATAGAAAATTACAACAAATTAAATAAGTAGTAATTAATTATAGTAGTTTTATAGTACTTTTGAAATAAGTGTGGAGGGATTAAACAATTATGAATAGACAAGCATAATACTTATAAAGCTATCTATCTTGACTTTGATTTTGCAAACTATAATGCAAACTGATTCACATGAAGGGTCTTTGTTATTGAGTATTATAGCATGTATATCTCTGATTACTCTGTAGTTATCATCATAGTCTACCTCAGTAAACGTATCACAAATAAAAGTTTATGTAGCCTACTGGACATTTCAAAAGCAATTTAAAGCAAATTTCTGAAATAACGGAATAGATTTTTATGATTTTAAATGCTAAATTCTAAAGGGGCAAGAAACAAATACGGGGGCAGCGCCCTTTCTAGCTCACCCCTTGGCTACGGGCCCCACTGCTTTATACAAAATATGCCAACTTAAAATTGTTTCTTATGGAATCGAGCTATTCCAGTGACATTTTTCTTCACAGGTTTTAAACTTAAAATCCACTGATCATCTTACTTGGTAATTACTTATATTAATACATAAATTCAGATAAGAAAGGGTTACGTAATCAATATTACGTTTACTAATGTAAGTTAATTTCTGTATTTTTATGGACTATGAATTAATTACCGGTACTTCCAGATACCGTATCCTTGAAGATCTGAGGGAACTCCTCTCGCGGTTCTAAATAATTTACTGCATATCAAAGTTTGGCAAGGCCCTAGAGATTAACCCTAAGGATTAACATGTGCGAGGAAGTCGTGAAATTTCATTTACCGAGCGTTATAAATTTCATGTAAAACTGGGAGTATATGAGAAACCCCACCCTTCTCTTTTAGTTATGAGAAGACGCCTAGATAAGCTTGTACATGTCAAATACAATATTAATTACTCCGCTCGTCTCTTCGTATCACTTTCCCCCAAGACAAGGGAACGGGGTATCTACGGACCCATATGCCACCCCCACCCCCTGCTTTGCACTTGAGATTGCGGTCATTCGCCATGTTTTATTCAACGATTCCCACGACTTGCGAGGTTAGAATTCCACACGCTACCCCACCGGGGGCACTCCGGCCGGCTACCATGTTACCAGACGCTTTTGACGCCGGACATGCTCGACGCGTGGATTATGCCTCCAATGAGATATCCAACTGTGCACCCTACTTAATTTGCCAGAAGGTAAGATATTATGATGCAATTATAAGGATTCCCAGTAAAGTAAGTGAGAGTGATTAAAAATAGAATTTCATTGATGAATTTCATTCCGCTAGTGCAGATGTTCCCAACCAGGCTCTTCGTAGGGGGGCATGCAACAATTTAAAATTCATATTTTGACTTAGTGTTGTTGCCTTGTCGGTCGACAAGAATTTTTAATCAGTTAACTTTAACGAAAGAGATGCACAGACACATATTGCAGTTAACAAGAATAACAGAACAGTGTGATTTTACATTTTATAATCTTATAAATTGTAATTAAATTTGCCCTTTCATATTAAATAATCACATCTTGTCCTCAACACGTTTATAATAATTTGGAAATCCAAACACGCGATATGAGAGATTTGCCTTGTGCTCTGTCGAACATGAAACCTAATATTTCAGAGCTGGTGAAAGCAAAACAGTGTCAATCATCTCACTAATATTCTGTTTTTTAACTCTACATTGGACATTTGTGTTTCTAAATTTAACTTTTTTTTATGAACTGTACTAAGACTCAAATAAGATTCACAATAATTATATATCCATTTACGTGTTCTATATGTGTGTGTGCGACAGCAAAAGCATCGCAGGATAAATAAGAATAATAAAAGAGGTGAGCAATATTAATTTTATTTTTACAAGTATTATAGGGGATCTTTCAAAGTACAAAAGTACTGACAATAATGTTTTTGGGCCTTCTTCTCCCTATCACTATCAAGGGGGGCGTGAGGATTTCATGACATTCGAAGGGGGGCATCAGATGCAAAAGGTTGGGAACCACTGCGCACTTCTAAGTAACGAGTAAGTAACCTTCTATACCAGGGGAAGTCAACTACGGCTTGTGATGACGTTTGTGGAGCAAGTGCATGTGGATCCCTTGTGTGTGACGTCAGCAAGAGCGCACGGTAGTAGGGGTGTTTAGAGTACGCTAGAGCTAGCTCTAGCTCTGTGGGTAGAACAACTTCTGGTTGGAAATACGGAGCATTTTTCAAAGTTAATGCAAGTACGAGATCCTGATAGTGTTCTCTCTGCAGAACATGTGTTAGTTCTGCAAAAATTCTTCTTCAGTTCGAATCGAGGTTTCAGGATGTGGAAAACCTTTCTCCAATGTTTAAACTTTTTGCTACCCCATATTCAGTTAATGTCAAAGACGTTCCTTGCCGGTATCAGTTGGAACTGCTAAACTTACAATCCGACGATCTGTTAAAGGACAAATACGAACGTAAAGTGGTCTTGGGTAACTTTTACAGGAATTTCTCTGAAACCAGATTCCCGAGACTTATGCACTTGCCGCACGAATATTATGTAATTTTGGATCGACATATGTGGCCGAACAATTTTTTTCACTAATGAAATGTGCAAAGCTCAAATCAAGAAGTACATTGTCAAATCACAACCTAAATGTAGTCTTCGATTAAATATTGCTCAAACATTACGTTCCAACATTGATATACTTGTTAAAGAAAAAAGATACAGGAAAGTCAGACAATTGTTACTGTAATCTTGTATCATCTAAGGTGCAGACGAGCTTGTATGGTAATTAATGAAGTTCATTTTTTATTATTTTTATTGTAGTAAATTATGTTAATTCAAATGATAGTATTGTTTATTTTTGTCAAAGAACATAGATTTTGTGGAAAGGTAATTGTTCTCACAGAATAGTAAAATAGAATTATTTATAATATGTTAAACTACTGTGCTGTAATTAACCGATAAACTATCAAGAAAATCGATTGATGTTTCATTAATTCGGAAACACGTATTACGTAAGTTCTAACCCCCTAAATTCCCGCTGCCCGCAATACGAATGCCCCTCTCTTCCCCCCTGTTCACTGATGCCACCGTTTCACATACTCCTCGCAGATATATAACGCGAGCAGTGAGAGCAGATAGCAGTGACGTCACAGAGCAACCTTCTGTCTTCCCCTGTTCTATACGATTGGCTGCTAACACAGAAGAAATACCATTTACAAAACAGATTGTTACTAAGTTACTGGTGTCATATTTAATTTAATTTTAATTTCTTTCTGTCACTACAGATTGCAAAACACAAAGAATATCTTTTCAATTAAACAATCAGGGAAAAACAAACCACAGTAGAAAGATAAACAAAATAAAACAGTATGCAAACTGTGAAACATATGAAAACATTAATCCTAGAAACACACACTATTAGAAAATGAAATAAAGTACTTGTATGTAGTTTCAGTATAACCTACATTATGTTCGAGAGTGACTATATAAATGGTTACGCATGATCTGTATAGAGTCCCTCAATACGAGCAGACTTATTTCATAATACAGATGTTTGTTTAGGCTGAACGAGTATTATAAGCTATAACATAATACACGTTGGAAACTTAAAAATTCTTCAATATGTAGGTTGGAATTCTTTATCTTTATTCTTGTTTAATTTATGTGAACCACATCCACGCAAGAAGTACCAAACTGTTAGGCCTATACCGGTATATAAATATAAATTTTCATGTTTTAATTATACAAGTGTCAGCTTGTGTGTCTACAATGTAATTAATAATTAATAACCCGGTTAGCTTTGACGGCAAACCCTTTATAAACTTTGCTAGGATTTTATAATTTTAATGCTCTATAAATTTATAAATAATGACGTAGAATATGTCACAGAAATAAACAGACTATACAGTCTTTGACAATTTGGAAAAACCAAATTGAAAAATTAAAATAATATTGTAATGACCTTCTGGAATATGTTTTCGTAAACAATTTTATCTTTGAAAATCGTATTATATCGTTGATCAACAACAATGATTGGGATTGGGCTGGAGGTTCAAACTGAGCCCTGAAAGCAAAAAGTGCAAATTCACATATAAAATGAATAGTAGTCCTGGTCAAAGGTTCTTCTATCTACGTCTATGAATTTTAATTTACCCCACAGTACGCATGGGGTACGCCGTAGCGTACAAACCGGAAGGTCGCGGGTTCGATCCCCGGTGAGGTCGTTGGAATTTTTCAATTGGCCTAATCCTTCTGGTGGCAATATGGCCCTGGGGTCGACTCAGCCTCTTACAGAAATGAGTACCAGGAGCAATCCTGGGGGTAAAGGCGGCCGGTGCGTAAGGCTGACAACCTTACCACCTTCATGTGCCGAATGTCTAAAAATCTGAGAGCCTCAACCTCCTGGAACCCTCTGGGCCTCCATGGCCTTTAATAGGGAACCACAATACACATAATAAATATGCGCAAATCTTACATGAAGTACACAAATCTGCTCACGTCTCATCTTGAAAGGCGAGAGCATTTAAATTGTCGAAAACAAATTTATACGAATGAAATAAAATCGTATAATATTAAGTGACAGTATGGTACTTTATAAAATTGTGTGCAAGATGGAAAAATGTCAGTCCGTGTGTCTGTACGTGCGATAACTCAAACAATCTTTATCGGATTTTCATGAAACTTGGTATAAACATTTATAATGTCCATGGCAAGAAGCCTGTTTATTTTGGACCAAATCGGTTGGCCAGTACCGAAGTAACGACTAATTAAAGGTCACAAGCTTTTTAAATGGGAAATCATGCCCCGTTTCTAATCATTGAGGGCCTTGACTCCAATGCAATCAAATGTTTGTTTATTTCATTGATCAAGTTGAAACGAGTACTACATAAATACTGTTATATACAGAAGGTATACTACTGTAAAATAATTAGCGGTGCAATTTGTGAAATGTTGTCATGTTTTAAGAATTTCTTATGAAGTAAGTATGAATTAAGGTTAAGAATAAAAAACTTAAAGACCTTTGTTCTTCTCCAAGCCCTGCTTAATGAATCGATCTAGAGCTTAAGTCTGAGATCTATTACAAAAATAACTTCTTTTCTGGATGGGCCTATCATGATTGCAATTGTTACTGATAAGAAAAAACATTCTGGCACTTTGTTATATCAGTTTACCTATTTTATTTTATGATAATATTTATATAGGGTACTCTATTGAAAATAAATATTTATATAACAATATTAATAGTACAAAGTCTGTGCCATGTATAGGCCTATCAGAAGCATATGAAATATGGCCTATTAACTCATTCTGGCACTTTGTTATATCAGTTTACCTGATTTCATTACGTGCCAGAATAATACTTTCTAACATGGTGGGCGGGAAAAAATGTCTGCGTGTCTGGTACTCGCGGTAACTAGTATACGCTTTATCACAGAAAAATGAAAAATATTCAGGTATTGTATCACGTAGTTCCGCGTAAATGTCCTCAATTATAACAGCAATAATTAAAGTGGGCCTAAGTCATATATAATATTGACTTCGTTTATAACTTCACTCCTATTATTTATTTTCTTCAACTAGGAAATGTATTTCTACTGAATAGTCGGAGCAATATTAATTTTTGAATGGTACATTGGCTTCTTTCGTAAACATAAAAACCTCAACGAAAATATCTTTTATCGGACATATTTTGCCCCTTTCATTTTAAAACGTCCATCCACCCCCGAACACAATCTCTGCTTCTTCGGGTGGTGTATCAACTTTGTATGTATATTTTTCGTGTAATTTGAAACAATAAATTGTAATTGTAAAATAGTAAATTAATTAATAATTTAATTTACACAAATTGTAGCTCAGATAGATGCATATTTGCCTCAAGGTATTTGCCTTTGACAATTATTGTGTCTCTACCACATTTTAAACGTATCCCGGAGAATTCCGTCAGCGAGTTTTGTAATTTATTGGTTTTTAGATAATTTCTCACCAAAATATTTGAAGAGTACTCATCTTTTTCTGACGTACAATGATATTTAAGACCAAATAGCATTAAAAAGTATGTTAATATTTAAACAAATTACTTTATAATTTACAACATATACCGTTGCATTACTTGTGAAAGCTGTTAACTCTAGCAATAATAGGTCTTTATTCATACAGTGGGCACCACAAATAAGTATTTCAATACATATTTTTACTCATTAATTTTGTTATTATAAACTTTAAATCAAACAACAGTCAATTTTTTGTTATAAGTCAAAATATTTCACAAAAAAATCATGATAATATGTACCTAAGGATTATGTTATAATTGTTTAAAATAATGATGAAGATCTTCAGTGTATTAAAGTGGGAGGATACCTAGAAAATGCTAATTCGGATCCAAACATGATAAAGTGGTTAGAATTATTCCAAATAATAATAAAATAGGTAAACTGATGTAACAAAGTGCCAGAATGCTTTTGTTTAATCAGCGATAATTGCAATTATGATATGCAGAAAATAAGTTATTTTTTAAAATCGATTTCCGAGTTAAGCTCCAGATTGATTAATTAAGCAGGGCTTACGGAAGAACAAAGATCTAGTTTGTTTTAATCAGAAAGAAATCGTCCAGCATCAGCAGAACTATACAGATTTGTGATATCTTGACAATCGCACGTGCACATAAAAATACAAAAGAAAACAAAGTCAAATCGGCCGGCTACGGGATTTGAACCAGGGACCTACAGAATGCGAGTCAATTTCACAAATTCTCTGCCACATCGCTCGGTTCAACGGTCCAGTTTGATAATTATACGTGAAGGATTATGAGGGTAATGTTATTTGTCAAAGCTAATTTTTTGTAACTTCCAAAGCCGTATATGAACGCTGTAAAACGGTATGTTGTTATAAGAACTGATTAACATTTTATAAATTCTTTCTAATATATTACCATAAAATAGGCGCTAAATCGGGCAGTACTCCGGGAACGGTCAACCAATTTGGTTCAATATCAACAGGCTTCTTCGCATGGACGTTATAAATGCGTATACCAAGTTACATGAAAATCCGATAAAGCGTATTTGAGGTATCACTCTTAGGCCTACAGATACATGGACAGACAGACGTACAGACAGATGGATATACATTTTCCCGTATCCCACACAATCTCATAAAGTACAATTCTGGGACTTATTAAATAAGTTACATAAATACAACTATAGACGGCGTGATGATCATAGGCGTAACCAGGCCGACCATATGGGGGGGTTATAACATCTGGAGAGGGGGGTTCCGGGGTCCTCCCCCCGGAAAATTTTAATAATTAAGATGCACAATAACGAGTTTTAAGCTTCCTACGCTTTGAACTCATATTAAGTAATTTATAAGCAATTTTTTTAAAAAGGTGACATATCACAATAATGAAATAAATAGTACAATTTTCCCTTTTTTAATCAATGGGGGTTCAAACCCCGAAAATCCCCCCTCGGTACGCCTATGGTGATGATACAAAAATGAACTTTTTCCTTCGTTCGTACTATAATACGCTCTTTACGTGTGACGTAAAGGTATCATAATGACACTCATTTCTACACTGTTTATCATTTCGAAACTGGTGTTATATCGATTATTATCGAACGGAACGCTCATGAGACCTTGAGAGTAGCAGCTGAAATCTACGTAATAAACAGCCTATATTTAAAATAAAACCAATTCTGTTCGTGTTAATTTTAATATCCTACTAACATGAATTCATATCGCCCTGTAAAAATCCATTGGTTTGAAGAAAACAGCAAATCAATTTGACTGAGGCCGTAGCTGCCATCTCTCGTAGAAGACATGAACTGCGTCAACCAATTGGTGCGAAGGTTAACGCGCTGAAGCGTAGCCGGTTCATTTGAGTGAATCTAAAATCTAAAAATGTTAACATTTGGACTAATTATGGTCGAACAAACGAAAAAGTCGTATGCAACTCGCCTATAATGGTAATCAATATGGCAAGGAATTTAATGACAAGGCATAAAATATTGAAAAAATGCAAATAAAAGATGCATTTATGACCTAAAAATAATGAAGAAATGACACAAAATTAAAAAAAAAACAATAAATTTTTTCACTATTAGCTATATTTAGTTATTTTTAAAGGAAATGAATTGCTAAGAGCAATTCAACTGATGCCAGTGCGTTATATATGAATTTACAATAGCCTATAAACACTTATTTTATTACTAAAAAAGTAAGTAAAACAAATCTTCCTGGATTAATCAAATTATCCCTAGTAAATATGTGCCATTTATAAATAAAAAAAAATTATTTATTGCTACAAGCCAAACTGCTATGGCGGTTACAACAAACCTGAATTAAAATTAACTATGAACACTTGGAGGAGATTTTCAAATAAAAACGACTGTCTGTTGTCTGAAAGTAACGATTTGTACCTCCACTGAAACATGACATAAAATACCGAAAATGACCTAAAAATGTAGAAAATGACCTAAAAATTGCCCAAAAATGACCTTTCTCTTGAAAATGACAAAAAATGCAAAAACAAATTGCCCTTATTTAATCAATTACTTCATGATACACATTTCTATATATTCGAGCTATCTTTTAACCTTCATATAAAAATGATGCAAAATCATCAAAGGTCTTGCCCTAGTAATTAATGTACTCATATGAAGATTATAAACCTCGCGTTGCTCCTTTCATAAACATAAATCTACTCGTATGCCATTACAGGCTTGTTGCAAAATGTACTTTTCAAACATCGAAAACGAAATCCTATTAAGTTACATGAAAACATCTATTCGTAAAGAGAAGGGTATCACGACGAAAGTATTTTTAATTATAAACTTTAGACAAAACTAAAATAGCAATCCTGTTAAATGCAAGATAATTGCAAGGTGAACAATCTGGTTTTCAACAAGGCATGTAGACATTAAGCGATTAGTAATCGGATTTTTGCTGCTGTATGCATTTTTAAGATAACAATCACACTCATTTTTCATTCGCGAAGCCAGTCGAATCGTTTTCAATATTCATGGGTTCCACAGAAGCTATGTTTGGATTCGCTACGATTTGCAAGAACAGGTTAGGACTCAATTTCCGTATTGATTTATTGAAGACTAGTCACCATAAATCATTCCCACCAACTTGTTTCAATTGCTTCTCATCAACATTTGTCTTGGCCTCCTCGTATCTATTTCATTAATGAACCAACTAGAATCGCTTCTTTTTTATCACATTGATTTGTGAACCTCTGTGATATTGCAGAAGGGCCCTTGTCACAAGTATTTAATTTAATTCTATCATTCAAAGGTATGAAAATACCGTTGAGTACCGCTGAGTTCGATCATTAAAGTAAAATAAAATAAAATGTAGCATATAATAATTAAAACCCACAAATCAGTAAGCTTCATTTTATGCTGCCTAGGAAAACACACAACGGGGAAGACGCAAAAAGAAGAAATTGGAAGATTGTGTCAGTGCTAGTTTTTAATAAAACTTTTTGAAGATTTTAATTATTTTTTTATTTTGAATCGTAAGTTACATTGTTTAACAGAACTCTCTCCGTGCAGGTAAGTTTTATTTTACAGGATGAGTTATAAAAAAAAGTGCAAGCCCTTTTAAGGGGCCAAGAAAAAGTTGCTAGAACGTTATAGCGATTGGTCAGATGTCACTACTCTCTTTCGTAAAATAGTAATTATCCATTTCCTTCATTTTAACCACTAGAAATACTATTATTCCTACTTCTACTACTACCACTACTACTTCTACTATTGTCGTGATCTATTATTAACTTAAATTCAAAATAGCATAAATAACTATTTCAGCTTTGAGAATTTGGTCCATAAACTAGACGGTTTTTGATAAAGCACAAACGTAACCAACACAATATTTAGTTTCGCTCATAACGTTACTTTATGAACGTCATTTTCTTTCTATGCATTAAATATACAGCACGCTTTATTAGGAGATCTTTGCTCTATGTCGTAAAATATGTATTTTACAGAGCATTAAAGTCATTACAATTGGTGCTCATAAGTCAATAATTAACCGATACAGGGTTAAAATTTTCATTAAATTGACTTAATTTCTTCTTAGTGATCGATAAAAGCCTGATTCTTAATCATTCATCAACAGCGATATCATAATTTAGAGTTTTCATAATCTGCAAAATTTACAGATAATTCACGTGACTGGCCGCCACTTCAGTGGTCCTTTTTGTGTTAATAACGAAGTTCCTTTGTTTTGCATTTTTTCAAATGTTAGAAGTCAGTGGCGGCCATGTCCTGGGAGATTATTTGCTGTAACAGGAAAACTTAAATCCATAGATAAAAAAATCTACCAATAAAAGTTCCTTGCCTATATCCCCTCTATAGACAGGTATTTCGGTGTTATTCATTAACACTCTGTATGTAAGTCCTTATCATAGCGAACTATTTATCAATATTAGTTCGCTATTTGCCTTTTCTGTAACTTCAAGAGAGAGATAAATTTCTTTACAAATAGATCAGGATTCAGTATTTTCAACAAATGTTTCTGCTATGTTCAACTGTTATCGTACTGATTTGTTTCAAACAAATTGTTGCAAACCAAAATAGCCTGAATTCTGCTACATTCTTTCTTTGATTACTGCTCTAAGAACAAGCGAACTGAAATTATTTTCGTTTTAAAATTTACAAATCAAAATAACATAAAACGCCGTACGACGTTCGACCATTAAAAGAACTTAACAAGCTCACAACAATAACAATACCTTCTATTTCATATCAGTATGAGAAGAACAAAAGACGTCATTTTAATTTTAATCACTAATTCATCTACGCCAGCACAGCAAGATGTCCTAAAGATGACATAGGAGTGTCGAAAGGCCTAGGCAGCATAAAATATAGATTGTTGAGCTGATAGTATTAATTATATATTTTATTTTATTTTATCGACCATTTAATTAGGAAAAACAATGAAATCTGCTTAAATTATCGATGCCGATATCCATGTATTTACGTTTGCATAGCCTGTACTTGAAAATTACAAATCGGAAAAATCGTGTTTTATTTTTTAAATTTCTTTCTTATTCGACGTCACTTTAATTACGAGTATCTTATCCTGGCGTATTAATCACTGTTATCTGGGACCTTTGGTCCTATTCTACATTCGCACTCTGTACATATTAATTTTAAACCATGTAATTTAGTTTTGTTTTTCATCGTAGTAACTAGAAATCTTAATTGGAGCTATTTTTTATATTAAACTAAGTTATACGTTTTTCTCTTTAGTATTCGTTAGTATAATTTTAGATATCTTAGGCTATAATCCTAATTATTTTCTTTAGTATTTTTATATTTTGTAATTTAATTTTGTAATTTTCTTTTGTAATTTAATGTTTTATAGCACTCTAGTTTATAAATTATAACTATGTTTAGTTCTTGGTATTTAAGTATTAAGTATTAATTAATTATCTGTAATATTATGTATTTGTGTTATGTAATTGTAATGTAGTTTTTTTTTTACTGGTAGGGCGGAAGAGAAGGCCAAATGGCCTTAGCTCTGCCAGAATAAATAAACAGAATAAATAAATAAAAATAAATAAATAAACATAAGTACTTTTTTCCATTAACTTGCTTATAGATGGCACATTTCTCCTTCCCCAACCGCGGTGTTCTATTTTATTTTATACCATTGTCCTTAGGATCGTGATATTCCTTTGTCTCTGCGTCCAAGGGAATACAAGGGTTTGAGCTTAGGAGCCCCAAATGTGTCTTAAGTGTTCGAGATTTAACCAACTCAAATGAAACGGGTTAATAACACGATCTACGTATCACGATGCCAGTCCACAAAAAAATTCTGTGAATTATTTCATAAACTGTCAGATGCCACATAAATTTGAAAGGGGAAACATTATATAAATAATGGGGGAAAATAATAAAGAAAAGCTGAGGTATGAATGGTACAAACAGAAAAGGAAGAAAGGAAGAAGAAAAGACATAAGAATGAATGAAAGAAAGAAGGAAGGAGCGTTTGGAAAATCGTAAAAGATCCCCGAACGAAACATTAAGTAATTAATCATGAATAAAAACAACGAATGTTGTTATGCGAAAAAGGAAAACGAAAAAAGAAATTAGGATAAAAGGAAAATATACAGAAAGTAAAGAACAAACATGAAGAAATGAAGATACGAATGAAAGATATGATTATACAAAAATAACTACACATAAATATGAAAATTAAAAATAACAATGAAGGAACAAAACATGGAAGAACGTATAAAAAGAAATAACATCAAATTCAATGAAAGTGAACAGAAATGATAGGAAGAAATTGGAAGAAAAGAAAGAAGAAAGAAAAATGACAACTAGAGGGACAGAAAGAAAATATGAAAGAAAGAAGGGAAAAGAACAGAATAAATAAAGAAAAAAAAAGAGAAATGGAGAGTGAAGGAAAAAGGAAACACCCTAGTCTAACAGCGATACTTTCGTAACACTTCGTAGGTGGATATAATAGGCCTACAGGTCTACATCCAAAAACGGCAACACCACTCCTACATTTAAATTGTGTTTCTCTCAGCATGTGGATTGTAGATACTTTCTGATTCAGGACATGACTTTTATCAGGGAACAAGAGTACACTTGTTGCTTAGATACGGATTAAGCAGCTGTGCCAATATATCATT
The DNA here is from genome assembly GCA_964059195.1 of Ectobius pallidus. Classification (NCBI taxonomy): domain Eukaryota; kingdom Metazoa; phylum Arthropoda; class Insecta; order Blattodea; family Ectobiidae; genus Ectobius; species Ectobius pallidus. The sequence goes on from CAXKWD010000006.1 coordinate 116,759,723, forward strand.
ATTACATAACCCACATACAGATCAAACACGCTAACAAGAACTTATTTCCCTCATTAAATTAAGACTAAAAGGTCGCGGCATCATATCTCTTCAGCGTACTTGCAACTACATAAAACTCCCATTCCTTTATAAATTGGTTATACGAACATTACAGTGCTGATGGAATAAGGAAGGGTCGTTAATTTTCAGAAAGTGTCTTACAAGGGAACATGAAGGTGGAAGATCTTCCCATCTCCGTATCTACAAAAATGTTCAGGGGAACAACTCTGTCCCATAGGCGTAACCAGGCCGACCATATGGGGGGGGGGTTATAACATCCGCGGGGTCTGGCGAGTATGGAAGGAGAGGGGGGTCCGGGGGCCCTCCCCCGGAAAATTTTAAAAATTAAGATGCAAAATAACGAGTTTTAAGCTTCCGGGGGTTCTCCCACGGAAAATTTTAAAAATTAAGATGCAAAATAACAAGTTTTAAGCTTCCGGGGGTACTTCCCCGGAAAATTTTAAAAATTAAGACGCAAAATAACGAGTTTTAAGCTTCCCACGCTTTATACTTGTATTAAGCAATTTATGGGCAGACTTAAAAAAATTATACAATTTTCCTTTTTTTAATCAATGGGGGGGGGGGTTCAAACCCCCAAACCCCCCCCTCGCTACGCCTATGCTCTGTCCCATGCTAAAAAATTGTAACAAAAAATACCTTATACCTTCTTTAACACTGTTAATAACTTTCGTATGCTTATTTATAAATAATATCTAAATAATGATAATAATAATAATAATAATAATAATAATAATAATAATAATAATAATAATAATAATGTTAGTTAATTACTAACAATAATAATATGTTAGTTATTTAAACCCAATCTAAAAAATTAATACACTGTAATCCTTACTTGTAAGTGAAGTGTTGCTGCTAAATTAAAAACCTGTAGAGTTTCTAGTTCAGGAGATAAGTATCTCATAAAGCTCGAAAATATAGCTTTTTAAAAAGATTCTTAAAAGTTCAGGCAATTGCAAAAACATAGCGTTCTAACCCAGAGTTAATAGAACTGTTATAACACACGTAATGTAAGAACAAATCACATGAACCCTATGCTTACACATATGGAAATATTCTACAGTAAAATACAAAACATTTACATGAAAATTTTGAAATAACTCACATCACATTTCTTTTCTCAATGTAAGCCCAGGCTGATCTTGTTTGCGGACACGAGGTGTTGAAGTTTTACAATGTTTAACTGGTGAGGTTCCAGACGGAAATAATATAGCTTACCTTTATATCTTACTATCCTTAACACATACACACCATTCAAATGTTCCAGACATTAAGGGATTATAATTAAAGCAAAACTAAAATTAAAAATTCACGGTATATTATAACAATGTGCTAAATCTTAAATAAAATGTATTACTTGTGAATTTAGTTATACTATTTAACTTTATTGACACTCAGTACTACGATTAGACAGTGTTAATTACCTCGTTGGAGGGCTTTCAATTGCATAATAATAATAAATAATAATAATTATTATTATTATTATAATTATTGTCAAAGACGTAAATGTGTAGACAGTATCAGAGTTTCTTCCAATGCTAATGTAAAAGCTAATATAGACTACTAATATAAATAAATTAAAATTAGTGTAGGTCTATTGCTTAAACGCAACCATAAGCAGCCATTTTCTGAAAATATGTATTATTTAGTAAAATATTAACTTCATTGCAAATGTATAGAGTAACAGAGAACAATTGACATTCATCAGCGATACAGAAATGAGTACTAGACTAATAGTACATTTGAAGGTAAAGATATCTCTCCCACTAAAGGCTATACTTAAAAGTGAGATTTTAGATATTTCCATAAATCCTCGGTCACATCTTTTACCTGGGAATACTATCCCCGATCCTTACTAACATTCTCATTTCCACATCGTGTAACACTGTCTAATCTATATATACTTCCCCATCATTCCGCGATAGCAAAAAATGCGTCTCATAGTTTTTAAAACAGGTTGCTTATTAGGTAGGAAGATGCTTAAGGGTGTTTAGATTTTTACAATTTTTATAGTGCAGCATGCTTTGGGTGAAAGTGGGCAATTATGAATTCATGAGGAGCTGGTGAAGCAGCGGCCCCTGATAGACTCGTGGCCGGCATACTGATCACTCGCAAGTATGCGAGCGATGGGTCCCGTAACCCGACAAGCGGCCCGTCAGAGGAACTACGTACTGCGGCATTCCAAATCTAAAGAACCTATTCGATTATTACTTTCCAGTGGAGAAAAATTCTGCGTTCAGCCCGGAATGATGGGTACTTATTAATTAATAATTAGAAAGAAACATTAGGCTCTATAACAGTAAAAGAAATCCCATCCAGTGCAAAATATCTTAACTCTAAGTAGAGTTAAGAATAAAATTAGATACGTACTGTATAATCCGTTTTATCTTCCACATCCTTATGCCCTTTAAAAAATGTCTTAGTTTTTATCTTATACTTATAATATACCGGTATATATATATATATATATATATATATATATATATATTATATGCCAATGAATAGAATTTAGAATAAAAAATAGAATTTCTAACACAGGACACATGAGTAAAAGTAGCACAAAATGACACTAATGCTAAAATCCATAGTAACTAACTTTGGTTTCAATCACATGAAAATATTCTTTTAGTTAAGAATATTTGTATATGATTATTAAATAGATTCAGTTTGATAAAATTTATAACGTTAAATTTCTTGTGGTGGACGCAAAATAATTATACTTCATGACTGAAGCGAGTTGTCGACTCCACCCTTTACGTTGGCAGCCTTACACCAGAAAATTAGTAACCTCTGTCTGCGCATGTGCATGTGTATATGAGACAGTAGATGGCAGGGCAGCTCCACGCATCAATGTGGCTTCTCGGTGTGTAATTTAGAAGTGTATGATATTTAAAATTTAAAATTTAGAAGAAATAGCCAAGGATTAATATTTCTTCACAAATTACTACATTAAAAAATTGATGACAATAATATTGTTAAGAAGACTTCCTTTTACGTGCCAAGTAAACTAAGTAGACACAGGAAGCTATTATTTACCCCCAGGGTAAATACTGATATTCACAAAAATTCACCTCTAAATAAAGTAATCACTTTGTACAATAAAATTCATTTTTTTAAATTGTGATGTACTTAGCATGTCCGGAAATGAATTTAAAAATGCTTTAGTTGAAGTTAATTTAATACTGAATTAAACTTATTAAACGTGGTTACAATAAATTGTAGTTGGTGTATTGGTTTAATGTATCATGCCAAACGTTCTCCGCACTCTTTCTTTCTTATCTTAAATCTCAAAGGCATTATGTACTGTGATTAGAAAAGAAACCTGGCAACTGCTGTAACCCAGAAGTGGCTAGGAATTTCTTTTTCTTTTTATTAAAAGCAGTAATGTATCTTTTGTGTATACTTATCTTTTGTATCTTTTGTTTTTATTATTTTGTATGTATGAATTGTATTTTTGGCATGGACATTGTAATTGGGGTTTCTACCTGTAATGTTCACTATTATTATTAAATAAATAAATAAGTAAATTCATTAGAATGAATCTAATATTTATTATTATTATTATTTCATAAAAATTAACGGCTATGGAAAGTGCATGATACACATGGTAACAGATTTGATTTGACCTTATGAACTCATTTCGTAAACTTAATGACTTCTTCAGATAGCCTGTTAGGCCTACTGAATTTCTTAATATAGGAAAAAGTAAAAATGAAGTTTCTTTTACAAATTAGTTAACCACCTGCTACTGATTTTGAACATAGATATACCCAGATTGGTAAAGTATGGCTACTTTTATCTCTCTCTCTCTCTCTCTCTCTCTCTCTCTCTCTCTCTCTCTCTACCTCTCTCTCTCTACCTCTCTCTCTCTCTACCTCTCTCTCTCTCTCTCTCTCTCTGTTCATCAGATCAGTAGAGAAGGAACCAGTGCGATCAATTTCTACCACTGGATGATGTAGAATTTGTTATAAAAGGGAAAGAAAATCTAGGAAAAAGTGAAAAGAGATTTTGTTATCTCTGCCATGAATATTCAGAGAGCAAGACTCTGACTATATGAAAGTCTTGTAATAAGGGACTTAAAAGACTTAATTGGCGACTTGATTACTCTCAATGTGATCCATGCAAAAGTACTATGCATACCATTCTGCCTTTTGCACACTGACAAAAATTTAAATTCACATATATGTTAGGAAAAAATAAAGTTTTCAAAAGTGAAGTATTTGGGTGAACTTATACTAAAGTTTGAATTGCGCATTCGTTCTAAAGCTCTGTATAGACAACGTTAATAATTACTAACATCTAATACGCTATCTAAAGACGAAATATGATGTACATTTCCTCCAAAATATTTCAAATATGCTCCAGAAAAAATGAAGTATGCTCTATCATTTAAGAAATTTTAATACTTTACGTGCTCTTGCTAGCTGAATAAGATTATGAATTACAAAAAAATAGAAGTTGTATAAAATACATTATAAAAGTTTTAGAAAACAAAGTCGATGCACAATTTTAGTAAATTGAAACTAATGAAGTGAAATATGGCTTTAATATTATACAATCAGTTCCGAAAACATTTGGCTATGCTCTGTCAATTATTGTACAAAACATTCACTTAGCCAAATGGGTACTGTAAACGTTGAATTAAAGATACAGACACTATTTAAAATCTGTCAGAAGTAGGTAGTTAAAAATTAGTCAAATTAATAAAATTTGCTCAAATATTTTAATATCAAGCAAGCACGATGCACTATCGCAAACTAACAAAATATGCAACAATATGCAGAATAAAACCATGAATTTTCTTTTATTTCTTTCATATACTGTACACATTTTAACACTACCATGTAATAGACTGAAGTATTGAAAAATATAATATAATATAATAATTACCGTTTTATTAATGTCTAGCATTTATATTACCATACTTTATTTGTAACTAACAACTGAAAGGCACTCATACAAAAGTATGCTTATCCGGATGTTAACTTCATTCTGCATTTTAAGTATCTCATATTTAATTTGAATAAGGGTAGGCCTACATTATGTGTAAAGCAAAGGTGAAGTATACGAATGTATTTATCGCCTCAGTTCTATTTAATGTTTTCTTTCCTTCGAGAGCGTATCAGCGTCCTTCAGTTAGAAAATATAAATTATGTTTGGATAAAAGGATATAGTCTACCCAAATGCGCGCTTTAATCCAGTAATTCTCTAAAGTAATGCATTGTTAATAAGGACGAGTAATCCATCTAACTTCCTCAGCAGCCCTCAACATTTATCATTAAACATGTTTTCGCAATAAAAAAATTGAATCTCGAGGGAGCAGTTTCACACCTAGCGCTGCTGAAAAGTTTCAATTATTAACGAGTTTCCCGACGTCCATGCGGATTCCTCGCGATGATTAGACGTCGCGGCGTATTTGCGACGCCGTCTGCAACTGATACGTTTGTAATTACAAACCAGCCAATCAACACTCGCCTATCAAGCAGTTCGGCTGTGAATTACGGATGAATAGAATTGATAAGACAGTGACAAGTTGCAAACAATTTCAAAAGTTTTACCAGAGGGCCTCGATTTGAAAACTTATTGTTGCGTTGCAACTTTTATCTGCAATTGACAGCACGGCACCGAGCGTGTTTTAAATGCAAAAACGTACTATGATTACGCATAAAATATGCTGTTTAGAAGACATTAGTGACAGTACAGCGTTATTGACCACTTCTCACACGATGACATGAGAATACATTAATTCGAAGAAGAATTAGCTCTAAAGATGTCTCCTTAAAAAGTAAACTGGCGTTTAGTATCTTGGACTTGAAGCGGTACCAAATCGCAAGGCTGTTGTTTTCATTATAGTCGAAAATCCCATTTTCAAGGTAGAATAATAATTTACCTTTTCAACAAAGTTTGGTGTATGTATATATGTAGGATATAAAACAGTGATAGGCGAAATTTTTTTGCCAAACTTTGTTCAGAAGGTAAATTATATATATATATATATATATATATATATATATATATATATATAAAACAGTGTAATTTATGAAACTGTTATGGTACTTAAATTAGCCTGTTATATTGTAATTTATTTTGATAATAATTTAGCCTATAATTTTAAATGGAAAATTTACTACACACCTATATGCCTATCAGAAATTGGGCCTGCTAAAGTCCTACTGATTGGTTACTTCTCGGAATTTTAATAGCTGAGGGATGACACAGCCGGAACTTTGTTATATTGTTAGTGTTGTAGTGAAACGTTTTTTTCGTTACCCTCAGCTTAGCGGAATAGCAACACCATTTCTCGAGCCGGGACACCTACTACGCGGTGCTGATAGGCGACGAGGGAAGCGACGAAACGAACGCCATGGGCGAGAGGAAGAGGAGTCCGTGATATTTATTATATGGGTTGGCTTTAGATTATCCAGTTGTAATATACTACCACTTCATGTATGTCGAGGGAATCCATCTATAAAATATGCCCAATCTGAAAAGCAGGAAAATATCCTGGATACTGACTCGAAAATCTGTAGGTCTATCCTCAACGGATTACTTCGAAAGCTCTTTTGGTAAAATTGAACTTCCAAAACAAAACATTTATAACATTAGGTCTAAGTACTTCTGAAGATGATAGTAAAAACAACTATAAAAATCCCTTTAGGCAGGCCTACAGGCGGAGGTAGATTTCGAAGTGCTTTTGGTTTAATTTATTGTCGCTGCATAGCACTCTTCTTCTTTAGCCTTGGCATGGCAAACCTGCAGTAAAGAGGAAGAGCCTACAATCAATTGTTTTGACAACAATAATAGGATATAATATTCTGGGAGGCCGTGCGCAAGATCAGCAATGAATAAAATTAGCAAAGCCGCTAAACAAGACAAAATTATGATATTATAATAATTCTTTCAAGTGTTATTATTTTCAAACATTAAAATCTCGCGTCATATGAGAGCTATCAAGAAACTATTTATTGATTTGTAGAGTACTCATCAAGAGCTTTTCAACGATACCCCACAAGACGTGGTTTCAAAAGTTTCGAATTTTCATCCCCCACCCCCACTCGAACCCCCGAATCGTTGGTGTCACTGTGAACTCCATAGGGAGTACTCTAATTTATTCAAACAAAGTTTCCCTCTATACTTCATAGGGGCCGAGATATACATTTTTAAAAATTTCAACCCCCTCCCCCGACCACCCCCTTGGGCCAATTTTGCTCATTAACGAACTTGTCCGAACTATTGGGCCTAGAAATAACATATTAAAATTTGGTTCAAATATCTTCAAAATTACGGCCGCTATCGTGTAAAGATATATATATATATAAATATCACAAAAATTTTTTTTGAACGGGCGGTGGTTTCGTACTTAGGGGAGCATGAAACGCAAAGATATGAAAGAATTTTTCGAAAATCATAAAGTGGTATCCATTGCAATAGGTAGATTTTTCTTCGAAAATCTACCTAAAAACTTACTCGTTACTGTAGTAACTGGGAAAACGGTTTTCCAAACTCACCTGAAACAGAAATAAAACACCAATTACAAACGCGTTCCACTGTTTAAACACAATGTTTGCGATTGCATGCCCAGACCGATATATTATGTTTAGCGAAGACTTTCCAAACTATATAATCAGCCATTTCACGTTATAATGTTTATGACGAACATGAAGAACAATTGCTTTTTAATGCACGAGATGTATGGACAATGTGATATTCCAATGATAAGCTCTTTATATGTACAATAAGCATGTAGGATATGAACATAGCCTATGTATCCAGAAATCATATTCTGTGATAGCTGGGTAAAGGTGTTTCCGAAATGAAGACACAATGTTGTACTACGAGATTAGACGTATTTCACTGTCACTTTAGTCTGCGATTACCAGTTACTTTCTTAATTTTTCAAATAAAAAATAATTTTATTTTTTAGATTCCTTGCCGAACAACACACTTTAATTGGACGCAAAATTCACTATATTTGCGAAAAAATTAATAAGAATACAAAAAATCCTTTTTTACGCATCACGAATTGAAAGAACTTCTGACACGACACTTTTTTTTAATTATTTTTTTTATTATTTATTTTCTGGCACTGCAAGTGGGTGAACAACCCGGTGGCAGTGGTGCAATAAATACCAGCCATACATATATAGCCTACAAAAATGACACTGTACATAAAGTTACACATGAAATATCACAACAGCTATCCACATAGGCCTACTTGATAAAAAAATCTCTTTCCATTTAAAACTACAGCATATTAAAATTACATACTGATAATATTATAGAAAAAAGAATATATATTATACATTATCATACACCCTATTCAATATATTTTTAAGAATTTTGGCGTTAGCAGGAAACGTTTCGAAGATTTCTGCAGGTAAATCATTCCAATCCTGAATCCCTCTATTTAAAAAAGAAAATTTTGCAATATTAGTTCTCTGAGATCTACCCCTTATTTTGTATTTGTGATCCTTCCTACTTTTGTGATCTGGTTCTTTAATTTTGCTGTGAAGCTCTTCCCATGCCGGTTGTTTCGTGTATACACAATACATACATTTTAATCTATTTATTTTCCTTCTGGATTCTAAAGATTTCCACCCTAGTGTTTTTAACATAGCCGTAACGCTGTCAGTTTGTTGGTGCTTATTCATAACAAATCTTGCAGCTTTTCTCTGCACCATTTCTAACTGTGTTATTAGACCTGCCTGATACGGATCCCATACACTTACAGCATACTCTAAATTTGGTCTCACCAATGATTTATAAGCTAATTCTTTGGTTTTTAAGATGCTTCCCCTTAATGCTCTGGGTAGAAGTTGCGCATTTTCTTACTAATGCTAAAAATCCATTATAACCAACTTTAATGTCAATCATATGGGAAATACTCTTTTACTTAAGAATATTTGTAGGCCTATATGATTTATCAAATAGACTTAGTTCGATAAAAACTGAATATGCTAAAATTCATTACGCCTTTGTAGTTGTTACATTTTCTCATGGTGGTAGCAAAAATCATCATACTGGCTGGCTGGAAAGCTTTTTCGAATCCATTCCTTATGTTGGAAGCTGTGCACCAGAAAATCAATAAGCTCTGTCTGCGCATGTAAATGTATAAATGCGGCGGTAGATGACAATGCAGCTGAAGGCTCCAATAAGACTACCCGGTACGTAATTCATTAGAACAGATCTAGTAGGCCTATTTATTGTTTATTTTTATTTATTTATTTATCCATCAATAAAGACGCCAAAGAGCAATAATGCTCATAACTAGGGGTAGTACATTATAATACACAGAGAACAACAATATATTTACCAAGATCTAGGAAAAAGTACAATTTCACAAATATTAACAGCTGTGTAAAAATAGTGAATGATGTACACGATAAAATGCCCTTATTTTTCCCGTAGGATTGCTACATTCATTCTTAAGGGCCCTTTTCTCACACATATCAATTCATGCATAATAAAATATATCCTTTACCATTTGTATGTAAATAACTATTCCTAAATTAATCATACTCACAACTTGCCAGACAAGTTGTATTTTCATAAGGGCAGAAAAACAAAACTTATTTCCCTCAAAGTTATTCTTGATTCCCCTTATTCAAATCTTGCAGCGTTAGCAAAGAGGAAATGTAAAGGGAAATCAGGTTGCGTGTTCTGTTCAGAACTTCCTGTTAATTATTCAGAAGTTAGAAATGAAATACGAGGAGAATAAGAAGAACATGAAGTATAGGCCTAAGTTAAAGGAGCGTGTGCGGGCTGTAAGATAAGGAAAACAGAAGTCTGTCGAAACAATCCTCAGATCCATTAAAACTAACACGTACACTTCAATACAGAAATATACATTTGAAGCAATTTCTTATTAAGCTATTTTGGATTCTAAGTTTCTCATATAACTTTGTCTATCCATCATAATATTGCGGCACAAAATATACGGTAAGGTTTCATCCAAGGCTAGTCAAGAATAGCTGACAAGCCTCGCGTTTCACCAACGTCTACCAAATTCTGCATAGCGTTTAGACTTCGAAGACTAGGTTAATACAAAATCAAAATAAGAAATGATAAAGAAAAATCACCGCACCGATATACCATAATCACATACTTTTTAAAAGTTAAGTAAACTAATTAAGCTAAAAAATCAGTCCTCAATATTTATACTAAAAGGGGTTCTAAAATAACGCTCCGTAAAAATAGAAGCTTTTCACAAAAATCTTGTTGTGCATTTTCTTTTATCTTCGTTTCATTAAAATTAAGATGAGTCAAACAAAAAAACATTCCTTGCTCCATGGGGATAATGCAGAACCGGTTGGTTGATTCACCCATCAGAAAACCACTTTACGAGACAGAAATTTCAGAGCCTCTTCACTAAACCATCGTATTTCACATCTATCTCGCAAAGAGGAGAGTGCGCAGACTTCAGTAAGTTCCCGTTCTGAGAACAGAGGTTCCGAAACCAACATACACTTATGGGTATTCAATGTGCATTGTTACCATAATTCCCAATAGGCTGTACAAATTGTCCAAAAAGTTATTCCCTGATAAGAAAAATGTATTTAAACACCTAGAAAATTAAAGTTCAGCATAATGTTGCCCCTTATTTTCACATGTGGCCTGGATAGTAGAGTGTAAAGTGTGTGTGTGTGTTCCCTGTTACAGGCCATGGAGGCCCAGAGGGTTTCAGGAGGTTGAGGCTCCCAAATTTTTAAGCAATCGGCACATGAAGGGGGTAAGGTTGTCAGCCTTACGCACCGGCCGCCTTTAACCCTAGGATTGGTCCTGATACTCATTTCTGTTAGAGGCTGAGTCCGCCCCCGGGTCATAGTGCCACCAGAAGGATTAGGCCAATTGAAAAACTCCACGACCTCATCGGGGATCGAACCCGCGACCTTCCGGTTTGTATCGCAGCGCCTCAACCACTACTATACGGCGTACCCCTGGATAGTAGAGTTCCTGCCATAAATTCACAAACATTTTTCAAGACTTTGGCCATAATTGGTGAAATGAACACTCTCTCTTCAATATACCTCCATACAATTTATAGGTGTCACGGTCTGAAACCATGGTCAACATATTCCTTGATTATTTGCGAGTAATACGAAAGACCGAGTGCCCAATTCACCAGAATATGAAGGTAGACATTTTGATGGATTCGATAGCCAGGATGATGGAAGAGATGTTTGATAACAATATGGCTGAAATTCGAGACCGTAAGAGAACGTAGCCTACAATAGTGGTGTAATACAAATAAAAAACATAATAAAATAACTCCAAGGAGAAGAGTAACTTGTATGAAGCTGGGACTTTCATGTTACCTAACATGGTTTTATAAAAATAACGTTATAATTAGACCTGTGATTTTAAGGCAAATGCCTATTTTGTTCCTTATGAAATAACATGAAAATTTTTAAATAGGTTGAAATTTCATCATATTTAGCTTATATTTATAGAGTTTTGTAGTGCCCTAAAATGCCTATTTGGAAGATTGGAGCCTATTTTTACTATTTTAGTGCATAAAATGGCTATTTTGTACATTTCAAATAAAATTCAACTTCTGTAACTTTTATAATTATTTAATGGACATCCCTACATGAGAGCAGAACAGCAGAGGGTGGGGTTTTCACAGAAATTTGATTTTCCCAAACAATTGTCGCCAAAGGAATGCTGAATGATTGGGAGGATTAGGTGAGAACAAGTAGCAGGTATATATAGTAAGAAGGGACAATCTGTGTCAATTTTTCATATAATCCAAAACTGTTTTTGATAAATGTATTTTTAATTCTGACTTAATTTTGCAATGATTTCTGTTAAGAATAGGTAGGCCTATACCACGTTTCTTACAGCAAAAAAAATCATGTTACAGTTGAAGAGCATATTGTAGTATTTTAAAGTCTATTTTCTGTCTATTTACACATTTTTGAAGCTTATTTTAAGTGCCTATTTTCTCTTTTAAAAGCCTATTTACTTGTTTTAAAAGCCTATTTTAGGTGCCTAAAACTAATTTTTTTAGAGCCTAAAATCCCAGGTCTAATTATAATTCTAAGGACATTCAATATTATGTTTATAATAGTAGTATTTCAGCATATTGTAGCCTACTCTGTGTGTTTTTAGATTCCGGGCATTCCTCGAAAGAAACTAATTTAGGCTTATGTAACGAAGTACATTAAATTAAATCCGTTCTTTATGTATTTTGAACGTGAACAGAAAAACGTAGCATTAATGAAATTCATCTTTGCCAACGAGGGATTAATGTCAGCTAAAATGTGAGAAAATCCACCTCTGAAATTAGTACAAGAAATTAATAATTAGGAGTGAATTTTATTCAAGAGAAGTGCTATGTTACTAAATTAATCTAAGCTCACATTTATCAGCACTCATTTATGCAGAGTTTTTCAATAGAAGACGTCTCAAGATCTTACCAATTTTATTTGTGGACTCGTGATTAGTCACGACTTTACATCTTTTAATCTCTCTCTATATAGAGGCTTTGTCTGACAGAGAATCAACGTAGAGCCTAAACTATAATAGGTAAAGACTTGGAATTTTGACAGTACCTTCGTTTCATAATGTAAGTGCTCACTAAGAAAGGATTTTGGAAAATTTTGATTTTAAATCCCAGAAATCTAATGTTTTAGAGGAGACATAATACCTTTGCCCTTATGGGATTCTTCATGGCTATTATTATTATAATACCTTTTAGTTTCTCGCATAGCCTATACGTAGTATAAGAGAAAGTATTGTGATCGTGACAAAAAATCGAAATCGAGATAACACCGGAAATACATGTTTCACGATACCTAGAAGCAGAAAAAAAGTTGTTTTGGAATGACGTCTGTCCGTCTGTCCGTCTGTCCGTCTGTTTGTGAACAAGCACTGTGGCTAAATGGTTCATTGTATTTACTTCATTTTTTAAATTAAGGACTTTTTCGGAATTTTATCGAACCACCCAGAAATTGAGTTTTATAACTGAAACATTAAGGGGACTTGTATGAAACCTTTTTGACAAATTTTGATTTTTGAAAAATTTACTCTAATGATTTTAATTAAAATTTAAAATTGCAATCTCTTATCTATGACTAATAAAATGGGTATATCAGTTTTTTCGAAAAAAATGACTTAGAGGGTACGTTACTCGTTTAGATATATAAAGAAGCTGTTATACAAACTTACATTTTATTATACTTAATTCTTAAGTTTTAATCGGCAAGGAGTATCGTAGGCCTACATTTATCAACACACTTTAAATTATTAAATTTTACCTGTAGGTAAAATAAGTCTTTTCAAGTGAATTTGGTTTCAAATATACTTTATTCCACAATTTTAAGGTGTGTATGATCCAAATACAAGATTTATGCACACACACTGTGTGTTCTAGACCACATAGCCTAAGTTTTAATGTCAACAGCCAAAAATTAATTTTATTACCTGGTTACTTTATTCTTTTCTAGGCCTAGACTTCTTAGGTTGAACTCAAATTCTATTATAGGCTATTAACGGGGTATAAGGTGGAATTTTTCACATTTTAGGTGAAAAGAACTTAGGCCTAATTAACTCTCAGAAATTAGATTTTTAAAGTTCCGCACATGTTTTACTAGATCAAGATTATTTATACAATCCTGCTGAGAATGCTAAGTTATAGAACAAATCAGCCTGTATGCTCTAATTTAGTGACTGTCAACCACCTACAATGCCTGTGTTGAACGAGTTGTCACTGCTCTCTCACCAATTGAAAATTGAAGTCGTGATAGGAACGATGACAACTAGGGATGCTACAAACAACAATGTCTTCTTGTGCTTACCAACACATAAGTAACAAGAAGATGTGAGAGGAAAATATTTTATCCTAAAATTAAACTAAGAGACTGCTACATCCAACTATTTTCTACTATTGTCGAGTTTCATGGCGTCAGTAAATATTAACTGATATTAATGTAAATAAATATGACACAGGATGAAATAGGGAGAATGAGTCATGGTGTAAATATTCAATTCGGCAATTGCCATTACGACTGAGGAAATGAAAAAAAAAAACACGTCAAATTGGCCGGTCACAGAAGTTGAGCCTGGGACCTTCCGAATACGAGTCCAAGACGATACCATCTCGGCCATCTCGCTCGGTTACACCATTTCTTCCAACTTCAAAAGCAGCATTTTGTTTGCTGAAATCTTTTAAACACTTGGTAATTTCAGATGAAATCAGTCGATATTAGTGTACATAATTGATCGTTTTATTAAGAAGCCTAATGCTTTTAGTTATAGAAGCGATCTACACAATTACGAAACAAAGCAACAAAACTAATTGAACTATCCTGCCTGCAGGCTTTCTTTAACTATGAAAAATTGTGAAGCCATGTCCATAAAAATTGCGAACAAAGTACCTGCTAGATTATTTCGGCTAAATCGAAACCATTTCAAATCTGTGATCTCTGGTTGGTTGACTACAAGGTCATTTTATGATATGAGTGAGTTTTTTAATTGTGATGTGTCTGATTTGATGTAATTTTATTTCTTTGACCATGTATATACACTATGTGTTCTCCGACAGGTAATCTAACATCTATCATCTAACCTCTAACAACACTGGCAACACTGAACCAATTGGTATTCAAAAGAAAGAAACTTGTAAAATTACAAAGGAACCAGATAGTATTCAGAGGAAAGCAATTTGTAAAAGGACAAGGATAGGCCTACTGAATTTCTTTAACACACACGTGCCCCCAATGTGTACCGGTCTTTATATTACGACTCACATAGAAATAAATGAAGAGCAAGTCTTGGCAACACTACTGCTGAATTTTTAAAGCTTTATAAATATTCCGACAAGTTATGTTTCGTCCCAGCTGAGGAATGACAGGGACGTGCATTTTTAAACACCCTGTGAGAGCAGTAACCACAATGTTTGCATTGCACAGTTGTCCGAGGAGGCGTCGGGGCGGAAAAGCCAGCCTCATGTACCTGCATTCGGCTAATTGTGCCAGCAGTGCGCCAAAAACACTTTTCTGCTAATCTGTGCAAACACTCTTTCCGTCTCATAGAACACTAACAACAACAAAAAACTAATATAAAATAATTCTATTGTAGACTACCTAGCAAATGGACTGTGTATAGGTGTAACTTTACTTTTTTCAATTCTCACAAAATATAGACAGAATTCAGTGTTAATAAGAACTTGAACAACAAAAGGCAATAATAATAATAATAATAATAATAATTCGCGGGTGCGTAAGCAAAGAGAATTAAGTCCACCATCCTCAGAAATTGAGATATGACCATAGAGTTATAGATAAAAATGTTCCCTACATTTGTGTTAAGTCCAGTAAGTCATATTAAAAAACGTACGGTAGTTATGGATGTGTGCCTCATGGGTTTATCCATCTCTAAAGCGATGTTGGGCAGGTAATGTGTGTTAAGTCACTCTAATTTTTAGTAACAAGAAAATGGACTTAACTCTCTTTGCCCCCGCACCCGCGAATTATACGAGGGAATGAGGATAAGTCGTGGCAACTGTTTTAACTTAAAGTATTTTATATCACAACGAAGAGGGGTGGTAATTAGGGTTGTAAGTCAGTCGCCATGCAGAATGGATATGACAAGATTTGAACAGCGCTCTTGCTTCGAAATGGACGCTCTTTGAGAGAAAAATGTTAGATAATGCTGCAGAGAGCTGGTGGAAGCTTCGTTAAATAATGTCCTCTCTTACCGAACTATGTTTTTAGGAGTGGTATAATTATGTGTTTTCATGCTTCTAATTACCTCAATAAATCAGAAAGGCACGATGCCGTCGAGTTTGGATGATTATGGGCTTTTTTTCCGCTACTAGTACCCGTAGCCATTCGCAACAAGCTGTTCTCGTAGTTCTTGTCTTCTGCAACAGATGTCAGCTCATGGCGTCCGGTCAAATTGATGCTCCTTCTCGATAGTTTTCTTGGAACCAACAAATTTTGACAGCAGGAAAAGAATTCAATTGAGTCTAGTATTAAAATTAACAGTCAGCAGAATAGATTTCATTTTATATACAGGTTGTTTATTATGCAGTTACTGTTGCTACTCTCAAAGTTTCAAGATCGTTCCGTGTTATTTAATAGTTGATACCACACCGATGTTATAATGAAAACTGTTTCAAAATTAATATCATTATTATACCTTACGTCCCACATAATAATCTTATTAAGTGCCAATATGGTACTTTATGAGATTGTGTGGGGGACGGGGAAATGTCTGTCCGTCTATCTGTCCGTGTGTCAGTACTCGCGATAACTCAAATACGCTTTATCGGATTTTCTTGAAACTTGGTATACGCATTTATAACGTCCATGGGAAGAACCCTATTGATATTGGACAAAATCAGTTGACCGGTACTGGAGCAAAGCCCAATTTAGTGCCTATTTTATGGTAATGTATTAGAAAGCATTTATCAAATGCAAATTAGTTATCATGACATATTGTTTTACAGTATTCATATACGGCTTTGGAAATTGCTATACAGCTAGCTATATATATTTATTAAGAAATTTGAAAAACTGTGTGCCTGACAGTAAGATCAGCATATCAGCATATTTCGCCTTTTTCCAAAGTATTATTTCATATGGAATTTTACTTTGGGGAAACAGCAGTTACATTCAAAAGATTCTTGTGCTACAAAAAAAGGTTGTTAGGATTATTACAGATTCGGAAAATATAGAACATTGTAAGCCATTATTTATTAGGTGTGGGTGCTTAACAGTAATTAACTTATACATATACCATGTTTTGGTGTACACTAAAAACAGATTACCAGATTCTTATTATAGGAAGGATGTACATACTCATAATACCCGTAATTGTAAGAGAATTGATGTGCCTTTTCAAAGACTCTCTAAATCATTAAACAGTTTTGAAATACTTGGCTTAAAAATGATTAATAAACTGCCAATAAAATTTATAGAGTTACCAATAAAACGATTTAAAAATGAACTATATAGCTGGTTAACGAATACACCTTTTTACTCTGTGACAGAATTTTTTGAATGTGAACATATTTTAGTGTCTCGGGTTTAAGTTGATGTTAATATAACATTGACTTTATATTACTATTTTATTTAAAGAATGTAAAATGGGAATAGGAACGTTGTTTGGCTTTCTTGTGATATTTAATTATCTCTCATTTATGTAATGTAATTTTAAGAATGACGTTGTCTATTACTGCAAGTTCAATGACAATAAAATACTTATTATTATTATTATTATTATTATTATTATTATTATTATTATTATTATTATTATATGACAAATAACATTATTCCTTCACATACACTTATGAAAGCAGATCGTTAAATTGAGCGAGGTAGCTGACATGGTAACGTCTTGGACTCACATTTTGGTTGTTCCTGGTTCAATTCCCGTAGCCGGCCAATTTGACGTATCTTTTTGTATTTTTATGTGAGTATGCGATTGTCAAGATATCACAAATCTGTATAGTTCTGCTGATGCTGGACGATTTAAACTGATTAAAAAACTAGACCTTTGCTCTCCCTGAAACTCTGCTTAATGAATGAAACTGAAGCTTACCTCGGAAATCAATAAAAAATACAAAAAAACGTAATCTCTGCATATCATAATATAAATTACTGATTAAACAAAAGCCTACTGGGACTTTGTTACATCAGTTTACCTGATTGTATTGTTACTGATGTTACTACTATTATTATTATCATTACTATTATTATCATCATCAATATTATTATTGTTGTTATTATTATAATTATAATTATTATTATTATTAGTTTATCGTTAATGCAAAGCATAGTATTCAATAATGGTATGTGTAACTGACGCTCTTTACCATCAAAAAGAGGAATGTGTGGCAGAAGTAACTTCAAAGGGTAGCAGGTTATTGAATAATTTCGGGATCGATGAGGTGGTAATGCACGCCTGTCGGGTATTAGCTAATGGAAGAGTAATCCTCTACCACGGCCATCACCACAGTCTCATATAACGGTACTACACCTACCCTTGCTTTTACTTGGCAACTTTGACATTTGGATTAGTTTATTTTTATTTTCATTTACTTATTTTTCTCGGAAATCATGTTCAAACTTAGATAACCATTTTGAAGTTACTCTTTCTCCATCTCTCTCTTTGTCTCACGCTCTCTCGCTCTCCTTTCATTCCACTCTTTCTCAATATCTCAACTCTTTTAACGATTCTTTCCTCCTCCTTATCTCTTGCTGACCACATTTCCACTTTTCTTTCTCTTTCTTTTTTCTGTCATTCTCTATCTATTCTATACATCTATTCTTTTCGAACCACTTCCACTGTTTCTCTTCTTCATTAATTTTTATATAACTTAGGCTTTTTACCTCTCTGACTCTTCTCACAACTCGTTATTTTCCTTTCCCTTAACCAGCCTGCTCCGACTTTGACATACTCTCTTTCCCTTCTCTCTTCCATTGTTAATTTTCATAAATTTAAAAAGTGATTTTTTTTTATCTGTTTGCAATCTTTAATGCGTAATCTAGCCTTCTAAAGTATCGTATAAATTTAGAATCGAGAAGAAAGGTTAAGGAACAACTATGGATTTAGTTTACTGTTCCAGGGATGCCATTCATATTATGATCATTTTATTTCCGAATCGAAATCCAAAACTAAACCGCAATAGAAAGGACATTTATTTACCTACTGTATACCACGCATAAATTTAAATATGTGACGTAACTTTTCACAAACACAGTTGCTTAATATTTTAACATTATTTGGTAAGTATGATAATGCCCGAGTAGTGTAGGAGTTAGCGTTTCTGACTACAATAGCAAATGTGCCCGGGAAAATGGAACTTTACGCCCCATGCGAGTCTCTCACTCCAACTCCTACTGGTGCAAGGGTCTTTTCTATTACACATACGGTTTTTTTTATTTAATAATTGTGAAATATGTTTAGTACAAGGCTCTTTTTTTATTGTGAAATATTATTACCGGTGTTGAGCAGGTGAGCGGAGAAGAGTGGGACGTAAAGTTCCATTATGCCATTTGCCCTACACTATGTCAAATTTAAAACCTCATGAACGGTTTTATTTCATTTTCAGAGTGTGTCATATGGCTTGGTTAATGTAAAATACATGACATCGAATTTCATGGAGCTGTAACTAATATAAGGTTCAGCACTGGGAGTGTACTGCAACAGGCCTGCGACCGTCACCGATGTGCCGGATTTTGTGTCTCGCAGGCCTGGGATGGAACCCATGGACTTGGGCAGAGAAAGCCAGTGCCATACAGACTGCGCCACTCAAGTCGAAGCAATTAGCTTAAGGGGAAAAAAACGCACTGAGTAGGTATGTTTAATGCAAGATATGCTTTTTTTTACCATGATTACATGAAAACTTCCACCTGACAATAGTCATCAGGGGCGTTCTCATTCTTGAGTGTTCTGAGGTAGGTACGAATTGATCGGAGTTCACTTAGCCTCGTGAGGTTATTGAAGTATCTGACCGGGAAATGAAAACTATTAATAATCATGGATGTTAGCATGCTCACCATATGCTCCCCACCTGATAATGACATTAGACAAAGGTACATAGCGTAGCGATCGGATAGTAGGCCCATAGGCTAATTGTTTATTTCGGAATGTAGTTCCATGCAGTTAATTATATCAATGCTACCACAGAAGATAGTCATGACATTTTAGCATTAACTGTACCTAGCAGACAATAGCAAACCCCACTTCCCTTGCATTGCATTCTTCTAGATTTAATGATATCTGAGATAATTCAAGTGGTTTTCTAGCCCTCTCCAGATAAAGAGTAACACTCGACGTTACAATGTTAACCCCTCGGTACCCAATGAGTGTTGCTTTATGAATATCTTCTAAAAGACTCATGTTGCTTAGAAATATATATTCCCATGGACTTATAGGGGATATTAAAGTGTATAATATTTATATACTAATAGTCTAATCATATTGCATACTTAAATATATTATTAATTTGAGCATCTGGGCGGGGTGCACTCATCCTCGTGATACCAGTTGAGTTGCTATTTGATCAAGAAAGAAAAATCAAGTAAACTGATGTAACCAAGTACCAAAATGTTTTTCTTTAATCAGAGATAATTGCAATTATGATATGCAGAAAATAAGTTTTTTTTAAAATCGATTTACGAGTTAGGTTCCAGACTGCTTCATTAAGCAGGGCTTACGGAAGAACAAAGGTCTAATTTGATAACCATATGTGAAGGAATATGTGGGTAGTGCTATTCGTCAAACCTAACTGCATTCTACTTCCAAAGCCGTATATGAACACTGTAAAACAATGTGTTGTCATGAGAACTCATTTGCATTTGATAAATTCAGTCTAATATATTACCATAAATTAGCCGCTAAATTGGGCATTACTCCGGTACCGGTCAATCGATTTGGTCCAAAATCAATAGGCTTCTTCCCATGCACGTTATAAATGCATATACCAAGGTTCATGAAAATCCAATAAAGCGTATTTTAGTTATCACGCGTAAAGGCGCACGGACAGATAGACAGACGGACAGAAATTTTCCCGTCCACCACACAATCTCAGAAAGTACCATTCTGGCACTTAATAACGGCTTGTACATATTATCTTCTTTCCATTTTTAACTGCCCACATTATAAGTCTACTCTGTAATTTTACTGTTGGATAGACCATAGATTAGCCTAAGTAAGTAAGTAATAAGTAGCCTAAGTATGTAAGTTAGTAAGTAAATAAATAAATAATCAGATGTATAGGCCTATCTGAATAAAATAGGAATGGTAAATGAGACCGATGAAATACACTGCAGCTTACCATCTGGTTTAATTTTATGACGGGGATATGATTGAAAGTGTCATACTCATATGAAATGTATTACTTATTCGAAATTTATTACTTTCTCATATTACCGCCTAAGTCAATTTTACGAAATTCTATAGCCAAGATACAGGAAGCAGAGAATAGCCAGTATCAGATTTCAGATATTGAAAATAAATGAGCGCGACGCGACGCGGCGCGAAGATGATGCGATTATGAGAATAGTGAAAACAGCAGACTGTAGTGTTTTGAACCTGGACCTGTTGAATATGCATTAGGTGGCCGTGGCGATAATTACGAATTCCCGTCTAGTCCGGTTCAGTGGTGGCGCGCGCAACAGAATTCCTCTTCACCATGAATATGCATGCGGTCAGGCAATCAGGTTTGCCATTTTAATTAAAATAATCATTTTCATATCGAACACCATAGCCCTCGAGTATTGTATTATTATCTTCCACACCACCTAGTTTTTACATTGTTAAATCAACGGCATAATGGTTTCAGTCAATAATCACAACTCTGATATTATACTGAAGAGGAAATTATAATGGCATGTTAAAGACACTACTTTTTGTAAAATAAAACATACGCTTTTAGAAAATGAGTTGCTAATTATGTAGTATCATCCTAAGTTATTATAATTTCTGTCATTATTAATGCATTTCACAGGCTGTAGAATGGCATTTATAGCTTGCTTCCAAGTCTCTGGTTTAACTTTTTTTTCCCCCACACAATGCATATCTTTGGGAAAGATTTCAATATAAAATAGCACAAGTATTACTCAATGGCCATAGCCAATTCCTAAGCAAACTAAACAATAGACTATTATTTGTATTATGGAACTCGGAGGTTCACTGCCGCGCTTACATGAACCCGCCATTAAACCCTATTCTGTGCTAACTCCAACCATCCCTCTCAAATCCCACTTCCCTTAAATCTATTATAATATTATCCTTCCACGTACGTCTAGGTCTTCCAAGTAGTATCTTCCCTTCGGGTCTTCCAGTCAATATTGTTTAGATAAGTCTTTCCTCCCCCATGCGCGCAACATGTCCAAACCATTTCATCCTCGGTGATTTAATTTCCCTTACTATATTCGGTGAAGAGTACAGGATATGAAATTTCGTAAGATGCAGTTTTCTTCAAGTCTAATTATTCTAATTATTATTACTATTATAATTAATATTATACCTATCGTAATTTATATATAATTTATAGTATAGTCTAATTATTCTAATTATTATTATTACTATTATAATTAATATTATAATTATCGTAATTTATATATAATTTATAGTGTAAGTGCTATTTTCTTTTCCTTTCTGTACTTTTTTATTCTTTGTATTCTAATTGCAGTTTTTTGAATCCTGGCAGAGCGAAAGGAACACCTGATGGTCTTATCTCTACCAGGCTAAATAAATAAATTTGATTTGAAATACTGTTCGGAAATCACGGGTGTGTGAACTGGTTAAGGACTGGAAGAAGCAGATGGCAGATTCCAGCAGCTCTGGGTTCTGCTGTCTAGTTTAAACTACCAATCGGACATCATACCTTGTGAAGGATTCGCACAATAGGCTTCACGTTTTGTCCTTACGGTGTATTCACCATTCACCTCTATGACATACAGTTCAAGTATTCCTAACATCTATAAATCAAAATATTTAAATTTCATCCCCCTATCCCCAGATTATTTTTGTTACACTGAGTATCACTGGGATCGTAAGAATCCCAAGTAATTTGCAAGAGAAAATACCTTAAGTAATTACAAGGGATATATAGGTAATATAATGTGTTAATGGAAAGCTGTGTAAAACATAAATTTTTCCCTGAAAATAGCTCAGTTTTTCATTTTGGCATTTTTACATATGTTACACTAAAAAAAATTAATGGGGTCATATAGACCCCAATGGGTCCGCCGCCATGGGTGTATAGGTAGCATACTTGCCTTCCAACCTGGCGGTTCGGGTTCGATTACCGGCCGGGTAGTGGGTTTTTCAGGAATGAAAAATCCACGGGTTCAGGACTGGACATCAACCAGGAAAATTATAGGCTATATTAAAAAAACCTTTAATTAAAGTGGCGATTGCTAGAATAGGGTATAAGATATTCACAATAGATCTATTAAGGTCGCAGTGTTGAGAAGCCGAAGGGCTTACACTACCCTCATTAATCTAATCTTATCTAATCTAGACTCCAATGGCATTCAATGAAAAAACAATACATGGGCCTACATTCTGATGTGTTGGAAATGTAAAAATTAATAAAACATCACTGAACACAGTTGACTCAGAAGGATAAAGCCATAGTGTAAAAACACCGAAGTTTTTGTTTGTTTGTTTGTTTGTTTGTTAAAATTGTTTTTGGGGGGAGTGATATTGACCCCAATGTTACTAGGAAAGTTGTTTATTATCCATACTACATTTAAAAGCGCTCTAAAATGTTTGTTTGTAATCGAACTTCTCCGAGACCCTTTGGCTTAGGGGTCTGAAAATTTCACCATACTTTGTCCATGAAAATTTTATTCTGATAGCACAGTCGGTTCGGTGAAAATTTAATTAACAACGTTTTTGTGCTTTTGATGCTGACAGTAGTGTTTTGTCACTTTTTGTGCTGCCGTCATCTATCCATACATTAAACATCATTAAACATTAAAATTATGTTTAATCATAATTTTTACGATTTTCTTTCTGTAGCCTTTTACACACCCTCCTCTTATCTAGGCCATGTTCAACAGAGCTCAACCCTGATTCAACTCACCAGAAGGCACTGTAACAAAGTAAACAGCCAATCATAACCCTTATTACGGAGACTACCTTAGCCTTTGCCAAGCGGGTCATGTACGTAAGCCATGCTGTTCAAAATGCAATTTATGTGTTACAGTCGGTTCGGCCAAAATTTAATTTTTAATTTTAGTTAAGGTTATTCCCCTAGCGGCGGTGTTGCTAAATTGTAGCGTTGTGAGCACATCGATCATTCCGGTTTTGGAACCTCAGTGCTATATCAGTAAGATTCACTTATTGCTAAAATTACATTCCCTGCCCGGTAATGGGCTTAATCTTCCAGTATAGTGAAAATCTAAAATCTGTAAAATGAAGTTAGGGAGAAGGAAGCTGCTTAGTCACTTTAAAAAGATGGCACATGTTATAACCGTAACTAACATCTGCTAGCTACAGAGAAGTCTTGAAATGATGAATAGTGAACTTTATTAAAGCTATTTAAAATAAAACTCACCCCTCCGTACCTACCCTTTAGGAAGCAGCATCTGGAAGCCAATCTATTCATTAGAAACTGATCTGAAGTGCCACTGCAATACTTCGGGCTCTACAATAATCATTGTTTTATATTTAAGACTGTAATTTGCATTTTAGAAGTGCATTCGAAAAGCATTTGAAAGGAACTGTTATAAGGCCCTAAGAAGAAATAGTGGATGGTGTGATTTCACCTTCCAACTTCAGGTTCTCTATGGAATTTGCAACAATATAACAATTAGACCTACATGAAGAAACAACGAACATTAAGACGTGAAAGATTCGTAACAGTCAGTTTTACTACTTCATTATCTTCCCCATTTTCTCCCTTAAAAAGGCTTCCTCGAATTATAGTTTAGACCTATATATACTTTTCTTAAAACAGTACGTTCAATAACTTTTTGGCCTAAGTGAATAAAATTTTCCACCCGAATATGAAGCCAAATTATAATTAATTCTGTGAAGACAATTTTTAGGTAGTTTTCAAACTCCTTTCTTTCTGTCTCACATAAAACCAAACCAGTCCAAAGAAGTGAGAACAGCTATACGGCAGGAGAAATACTGGTTTTACTGGAATTTAATAAAGTAATTGTGTATAACTACTTAGTACATTTTTTTGTTGTTTGCCAATGAAATTCCGAGAAAACACTTGTAAGAGTAAGAATATTATTGAAACTTATACTAATAAAAATATTTTAAAACAAAAACCATCCAAAAATATTTAAAATAACTTAAGCTAAAATAGGCCTATGTGCATTTATTTAACATCTAATAAAACAACAAAAACTTACACATCATTAGCATGCTTACAAGTTATGAACTTTCACATTGTGCTTTATCTTGATATTCTGATATAAAAAATTCGAGGTATGGACATTAATTTGAGATAACCTGCAAGAAACAGGAAGCAAGTAGAAGCGATGATAAACAGAACGCTAATAACGAAACAAAAGCAATTGCCAGGATATCTTAAACGCTAAGACTTGCATAAGAACCAGATCATAGTAGGAAAGCAATCTAACCATTGAAGAATAAATTCCCATGGCAAGTCGTCATGAACACTGACCTCCAGATGATGAGGCTGATACGCTTATGATATAGAATCCAAACTGCAGTACTAATTCAGTACCATTCTTCAATTTCAAAAGGTGTTTTTATACCGTTAAAATCTTGTATTATAACTTTTCACGATCACCCCAACACTTTTCTTATTAAGAACGATAAAGGATAAAGAGTAGACACACTGATAAAAATGCAATATCGCATTGGAGATAGTTGGTAACGAAAACAAGTTTCCCCTGAAGTTTATGCAGCCCTCTCAGTAATTCATCAAGCCTGGCAAGTTTGCAGCAAGTGGTCCGACTTCTGACACACAACTTCAGAATCAATTTACCTTCATCCATCCATCACGTTTGGATTAACTCTAAGAAGGAACTTCTCTACTTAGCCACATCTCCCTCTTCTGCCATCAGGGGAGACATTACTCTAGCAAGCCCTACTGTAAGCAATTCAACGAAACTATCAATAAATCAGTAAGGTGAATAATAGCATTAAATAAATAAATTATATATAGCAAACTTAAGAACCTAAAGATTGATAAATTATTATTAATATTATTTTATTATTATTGTTATTATTATTATTATTACCATTATCATCATAGGTAGGTCTAATACCACCAGTGACTTGGAAACCGCCAATCTAGGGGATACAGGATGTAACAGAAAGGTAGGTCAAAACTTTGGGGGAACATTCCTTGCATATAGAGAGTGAAATTATGTTATATTATGAACATGGGTCCGAAAATGCCTTCATTTTCCGATTAGTGAACTTTGTCTACAACTTTGGGCCGGCAATTACAGATGACTGTTGAAAACATAAGCAATGCCACATCGTTACAATAGACGTAGGTACGAGCGTTATTAACACCTTTTATCTACCCTGTTGCAACATGTACCATTATGAATACGATGAGACATATACTTCGTGCACGATGCAGCCCTGCACATGTCAGCCTCTATTCGTCAGTTTCTGAATATACTGTTCCGTTATAAATGAATAGGAAGAGGTGAAACAATTTCTTGGTCTCCACGCTCGCCTGATCTGAATCCACTAGATGAATTTTCGGATCCCTGTTCATATAACAAGATTTCACCTTCTATATGCAGTAAATGTTTTCATAAAACTTTAGCCTACTTCTTCACACTCTGCACAGTAGTGCTAGAAAGATGCTTTCTCGCAAAACTGAATCCATACCTTAAATCCGTCAACGAGGACTACGATACAAAATCAACTAAGTCCAGGTCCATAAAGGTAAAACTGGTAGATGTTAACAATAAGGATGCGGTTGATCCAAATCTCGCCATTTTTTATTTGCGCTGAAATCTCTCCGTGCAGTTTCATCAGACAGTTCATATTTGCTTACTAGAGGATGGAATACAATTTGAGCACATTAAGTGGTAAATTTCTTTTCCATTGTAATTGCAAGTTGTGGTTTCGTTGCGGCAAATAAATTAGCACACAGTCAATCTATAGCGTGGCAGGTAAATAAATGTCCAATTTTATTCGAAGAAAACTAATTTGAGAAAAAGCTCTATTCACCCGCATTCTTGCTACAACACCGTCAATAATTAATTAAAATTAACATAAGATTTTTACTCCTGTGTCAATATTCTGTATGTTGTAGAAAATGTGGTAAAATATGTGTTTACTACCATCAAAACTTTATTTTATACTACGAAGGGATAGGGCATAAGTAATGAAGACTATTTTTCTTTTGAAAATGTGGGACCATCCACCTGAAGCCTACATGTAAAATCAAACTGTTGCCGGTTGTACACGTTGTTACGGATTAGGCAAAAAGTAGTAGCGTTATGGTCTAAATAATTTTCAAAACACATTTGAAAATACCAACATATTATGCGGCCAGATTTTTCAACTCACTCTTCTAGGTGCACGGGCGAAGGGGATTGATGGGGGATATGAAACAAGAGGTGATTAACTATTGAATTCGTGTGATGTGGTAATGTGAATGTAGCTACTGAATGCCATTAATTCAGGCTTCATAATGAATATATTATGTAGGCATAGCCTGTTATGTATGAATACTTCCATAGAAAAGCACCCAGACGAAAATACATTCAATGTTTAACAAGTCAGTAGAGAGATTATGAACATCGCTGAAATTATTATTACACAGATCATGTTAATGTTTTAAATTACAAATAAAATGACTATATAGGGTACACCTTAATCTAGTATATAGTACAAACAGCGAAAGTTTGTGCGCTTAGGCCTATCTTCTCTATATATAAGGCTTTGTCCAGACTGACTGAATGAATGACTGACTGACTGATTGACTGAATGACAGGAATCAACGTACAGCCTAAACTATAACAGGGAGAGACTTGGAATTTAGACAGTACCTTCGTTTCATAATGTAGGTGCTCACTAAGAAAGGATTTTGAAAAATTCTGATTCTAAATGCCAAAAATTAAATGTTTTTGAAAATACTTAATCCCTTTTTACATAGAATTATCCATTCCAAATCACAGAATATATTGTTGCCAAATGGTATCAGGTGGGCTTGGAAAAAACAAATGAAATGCACTTTTGACAAATAAGAGAAGTTATCAAAATAATTCATGTTATAAATAAATATTACAGAATGAAATCCACTAAAATAATGGAATCACATAACTTTCTCTACCCTGGACATAGAGAAAACAAAACGAGGTATGGTAATGTGTATATTATTATATTATATCGCAGGTTTTTGGAGAGAAAAGTATGAAAGTGATATTGCTTTCTGTTTAATTTCATCTCCAAAACGGCTTTATGGTAACATAAGAGTGGGAAATTTCCCGCCTCGATATTACAATTTTATGTTACAGGAATTTCTGTTTCTTCTTATTTAAACCTCTACCAGGCTTGCTGTGCACTGTACAAGCGATGGGATGCAAAATTCTAGATCCTCTATGAGCCATAAAAAACTATATCAAGCGTTTTCTGAGGGAATAGTTTGAGTGTAATAAGTCGTTCTTCCTATTTCAAATTATAAATGCCTATATAAGGACCTAGAATTTAAAATTGAAAATCCTTCATAAGCTAATTTCCAATTACAAAATACAAAACCCGGGCGACGCCGGGTCTTTTAAGCTAGTATGTTTATATGATAAAATCTCAAAAATAAAGCCGTCAAGGCGGCTCCATCCACAGCACGCAGATTTAATATGGGTATAGCCATCTCGATCTCAGTAATGCTAAAATCGTATTTGTAGTGAACGAAGTAGTTATATTTTTGCACGTTCCCGAAACTCTCCAGGCTCCCTAACTATTTTAACACACCAGTGTATATTTTACATTTTAACAAAGATTTCATGTTAGGCGGGCAAGGTGTTTCTTAACCTACATGTTTATGCATGATTTTAAACAACAGGCCTAGTCATGTAATTGTAATGTTTATTGTACTGCATATTTAAACATAATTTAAAATTTTATTAATATAAATGACGATTGATGAATAAGCGAAGGATTGTTTTTATATATAATGCAATAAATTTAATGATTATGATAATATAAACATATTTCGTCTTCAGCAAGTTTCTGGAATCAATGAGAGAATTTTTGAAGTAAAACTTCTTTTCTCGCGGTTGGGGTAAATCGGAAAATCAGTCACACTAAAACCGTAACGAAATCAGTCACGAAATCAGTCACAAAATCAGTCACACTCAAAAGTACGTGTTTCGGAGCGGACTGCACAGAAAACAATCAACTCAATGATTAGGAGTAATCAAAGGAAATTTTTCAGACATTAGCCTACTTCTTCAATGGCAATAGACAATTCCTAAGCAATCTAAAGGTATATTATCTATTTTATGGAACCCGGAGGTTGATTACCGCGCAAATCCAAAATTAAAAAATACAAATTTCCAAAACTATAAAAAAAATTAAATCATCCAAAAATTAAAACAATAAACTCAATGATTCAACTGAATGATTAAGCTTATCCAAAATTGAAATAAATTATCCGACATTGGTAAAGTGTGTTAAAACCACCGCCTTCTCGAGAATTACACTGAATCTTTCTTTTCGTTTGACTGTGCACATTTTGAAAAAAATTGAACAGCACTAGCCACCGCCTTCTCGAGAATTACACTGCATCTTTCTTTTCGTTTGACTGTGTACGTTTTGAAAAAAGTTGAACAGCACTATAATCAACAAAGTCGTAGCAGAAAACGCATACGATTTTAAATGAAGTGCATGATAGAACTGATACGTATGAACCTATATTAAAATCTATTTTGCCTTATGCAAACTATAAATCTCATAAAAAGGCACACACAGACTTTAAAAAACCGAAATTCTCATGTAGTGTCCAACAGAGACAATAATCTGTGGCTCATGAATGCTTATATGTCTGTCTTGAATGTTAACTGTACAATAACAGTGGGAGCCCGGTCACAAAAATCAGTACTTAGTGTGCCTCACAGTACTGCATATGACATAACTTGTCTGTCTGTGAGGTAGATCATTAGGGCATTCAGTCATAGGAGAGAAGTTCCATCTGGCTCTGCGAATTGAGCTCCGGCTTAGCTCAGTTGGTAGAGCATTGGCGCGAATAGCCAAAGGTCCTGGGTTCAAGTCCCAGTGCCGGAGGAATTTTTCTCCTATAATATTCTCATGTAGTGTCCAACAGAGACAATAATCTGTGGCTCATGAATGCTTATATGTCTATACTATAATACGCTTATTACGTCTGACGTAACGGTATCATAATGACACTCATTTCGAAACTGGTGTGGTATCTATTATTATTGAACACGGAACGTTCTTGAGACTTTGAAATCTGCATAACAAATAGCCTATATTTAAATTCTGTTCCTGTTAATTTTATAATCCTACTAAAATGAATTCTTTTCTTGCTGTCAAATTCCGTTCGTTTGAAGAAAACATCAAAAGGTAGCTTCGATTTGACAGACGTCGTAAGCTGCCATCTCTCGTAGAAGACATGAACTAGAAGCTGATGCGAAAGTCAGCGAGCTGAACCTTAGCCAGTTCGCTAGCGTGAATCTAAAACCTCAAAATTTAGACTAATTATGGTCGTACAAATACAATCGTATGCAACTTGCCTATACTGTTATTAAGATACTCGTATAAAGATTATGAACCTTGCGTTGCTCCTTTCATAAACATACTCGCACATAATAGGCTTGTTGCATAATATACTACTTGAGCATATACAATTATTATGCTTCCGTAGAAAGACAGAAACTCGCACCACTGTCTCCGATCAAGTATGTTATAATTCCCTTCACAGTGTGGTCTGTGAAATTGAAAGTAATATGAGTATCGCTTCTATAACGGAGGTCAGGAAGTGATGACCTCTCAAAACGAATCGATTATGTGACCGTGAACAGTAATGAGAGGCTTTATGGCCTGAGTTGGCTACACTGACACATACAAGTTACCTAAGCCTCGCTTCCGAAAAATGTTAATGCGTTAAAACAAGACAATGAAGTCATTATATGGAAATTGTATCTGCCTTCTTACTCCTTGCACTCTACCACCCACGTGCTATAAGATAGGCGGGAGCACCAACACTATATCAGACGATAACAATCAGGATTTGAAGAAATTCGCTAACACCTCAACATTGTGCTAATTAATTTTGAACTACTCAGTAGATTAAACAGTTGTCTACTATACGCCTAATCAATAATATGGTTTATAAATCGTAGTGGGGAGCCTTTATGATTGAAAACTGCATAAAAAAATCTGACATAAAACACATAACTTCCTCTGCCCAAATAAAACTTTTGCCCTTTTTTATTTGTTTTTTGTTGGCCCAGTCTTCCGCCCCCGGATTACCTGAGTCATAGGCTATATCCCCGGTCAGTTTTGCCCCTTAGCATAATATATTATGTTTATGTATGATACAAACAATAAAATATTGAATGCACATAACAAACCAAATCTTCCCAACTACAACAATTCCCCCACCAAAATTATTGAACCATAAATCCATTATAGGCAATGATACCAATAAAGTATAAAACAATAAATACCAGCAATTCTCTTCACGTAAATTGTTCTAAAAATGAAGAGAATGTCGTTACCACATCGCATCGCATTACCGAAGGATACACACGCCAAATAATATCTGATTAACGCACTCAGGTAACTGTCTTTATCCCAAGCATGAGCTATATACCTTTCTCGCTTCACATTCTGATATAGAATAAAAGGCCGTATTGCAAAAGCGCGTATTCAGTTGTTTCAACCTGATGCAAAGCTTTATTGTTCACCAGGCAAGACAGTTACCCGAAACAGTGGGTGGCCTATAAGTATCCTTCAGATAATTTTCATATAAAAGTTTCAGGTCTTAGTATAAGCATCTCGTGTACAGAATTAAAAAAATATCGTAAGATGTGTTTTCGAGAAAATTGCGAAAAACGAAATTTTCTTCATTTAAAGTGGCATTAAAAGGAAGATAAAATCGTCGTCCACCCATTTTTTCTGTCATAAAAACTAATTTACTTATATATTTTAAAATTACATAAATACATACACAATATATAAAGACCTGAAACCCCGAAAGAGCAAGAGCTGGTGCTCGGGGGAGGTTCCATGCTTATATTTACTTATTTTATATTATTTAAATATAATCTTAACCTAAAATTACCTTAAAACTAAATAGATAAAATATTGTGAAAAGACAAAGGCTGAGAGTAAAGGCATTACTCAAATGATATAAAAATAATTAGGCCTACAATAATGAAAAATAAATTATGCAAGTAGTAAGTACCAAAATATAAAACTATTTTTAAAGGTAAGAAAATCTGAGTTATATGAGTTTTTTTAAATTAATTTAGATTTAAGGACTCCATAACTACATAGCCTACATGTTTCTAAAAATAGCACTTTTATAATCAGGGCACTTCAAAACTTGCATTTATATTTTATCTTAAAAACTCAACTTCTACTTTTGGAGTCGAATACCAATGACACACACATAGGAAGTAAAAATTATTACTCCAGCGAGATTGTCAACTTCTCACTAAGAGAAACTATTGTTCTGGTATATGTATATATATATATTGCCCAACACTCCAACACCATTCCGCTGTTAAGGACCTGGTTCAGCAAGTATTGGAATTGAAGAAGTTGCGAAGTGTATGGACAAGTGGGCTAAAACAAGTCGCGTTGTGGGTGTTGTTTCCGTGCCAACTGGTTTCTTCCGTCAGTCTGGGTTAGTGGCTCACTATTCAGTTTCTCCTCATTTCAACTGTAACACTCTCACAACAAATCTACCCACAACAGGATGCTCTCTGTTGGCTTATATGTAGGCCTACAGCCGGCTGCAAAAGAATGGGTCGCCTAAAAAGTTATGTTTCAGATACAGAATATTGAGCATGCTTATCTCGTCATCGCCTGCGTACACAAGAAATGACATAACATACGGTTCGGAAGTTTATGACTTGTCATATTTTCATTCTGACCTCCGTTCTCGCCGAAAACACAAATTAAACACCGAATTGCATGCTTTTTTTATTTTGCATATAAAGTCATGTTTTGGTCATAATCCGAGGTGGTACGGGGAATCGAACCCGGGCAGACAGATCTGTAGTCAGCGACGCTAACCAGAAGACCATGTATTCACACTAATATTTAACGGTAAATATGTTTTGCTTTTGAAGAACAGCGATGATAACAATGAGCTAGATAAGACTGAAAAGAAGAAAAAGAAATGAATTTAACTGAATCTGCTTATGCTGAAAAAGAAAGTGATAAGAAGAAATGCGAAAGATTTCCTGAAGTAGTAACCATTGCTTTTGATTTGCAAGAAATTCTGCACAGTCCATTTATACGTTGTGATGTAGCATTATACAAAAGACAACTTTGGACCTTTAATCTGACCATGTATTTAAAAAAGGAAATAAATTAATGTCCTGCGATATGCTATCTCTGGAATAAAACTTTAGCTGGCAGGGATGGCCAAGAAATTGCCTCTTATTTATATGACTACTTGAAAAACTTACCAAATGACATTTTCGAAATAAGCTGTATAGTAAATCCTGTACAGGAAAAAAGAGAAACATTTTTGTAGCCATTATGTTTATGAGAGTAATAGGAGAGTATAAATTAGGGAACTTAGAAATAAATCACAAATTCCTTGAAGTAGGATTCACCTACTTCGAAGTCGATACAATCCATGCAACAAGAAAAAAAAAACAGGGACAGTTAAAGTAGAACTGCCATGGGATTGAGCCAATGTAATTCGGATGGTTCCTAGGAAATCTCCAATAAGTATAGCAGGACTTGAACAAAACAGTTTCTACAATTTTAAAAATTTGTTATAAAGTCACTACATTCACAAGAAGGTTAATACAGATGGAAATCAAGTGGCCTGGAATAAAATAAAATGAATGAAATACGGCACAGAAATGTCAGGAAACAAGACAGATATTATTAAGAGGACAACACGACGCTTATCAACACCTGAACTTACCACTCTTTTTGATGGGCACATTAATCTTTCAGAAAATAAATTAAGGGATTTAAAGGGTCTACTTCCTTTCATCATCCCCGAGAAGTCGTCCTTTCCAGCTTCGATTCATCAACGCACTGAATTAGAAGCTAGCAGAAGAGATGAAATGTCGTGTGATAAAGAAAGTCAAATAAAAAGTTTGTTTGAAATAAAAATAATTAGTATTTAATGAAATTATGTATAAGTGAAGAAAAGAAAATGCCCTGTGAATATAAGTTTGAACTCCGAAGATGCCAGAGAAACAGTTTTGATGGTTTGAAGTTGCTGTACATTAACGAAATACTGTACTAGCCACAGTAAATTAATTTAGCTAGAGAGATTACTTGATATAGAGTGTTTTGTTTGCTAAACGCATTTCAGGAATTATCAGATAGAGCAGGTTGACATTCTAATTATTGTGTTTCATTACCACAACAATGTCAACAGAATTCACTGACTCGAATTGGTTTGGGTTCATTAAATTAGAAATTAATTATTATTTGCGCATACCTCTTGGTTATTGTGTGTCCCTGGAGTACATGTTTATTTTACTCTGGGTCATGCTATGAATGTGTTATTAATGTTTGTTTTGAATCGTAGTTAATAGTTTATGATCGATGTTGTGTTTTAGATTTTAATATGTTGAATTAATTGTTAGTAGTCATGCGAAAAAGCGTGGTCTTGTGGTTAGCGTTGCTGACTACAGATCCGTCGGCCCGGGTTCGATTCCCGGTACCTCCTCGGATTTTTCTGAGATAGGGAGGTCTGGTAGGGGTGCACTCAGCCTCGTGATTCCAAACTGAGGAGCTACTTGATAGAGAAGTAGCGGCTCCGGTCCAGAAAACCACCATTAACGGCCGTGGGTGTCGGCATGCTGACCACATGCCCCCCAATCCTGCCATCTGCCTACGGGAGATGATGCAGCGGTCGGGTGGTAGGCCAAGTCCTTCCGGGAATGTAGCGCCACGGAGTTTAGTTTTTTAGTCATGCGAAAAAACTCGTGAAAAGTGAATTATATCGTAGCAATAAATTCTATTTCACTTTTCATGATGACATTTAAATAAGAAACGTATTATTGGAAGCCTACTTACTTTAATATAATAAAGATTCATTATAGCCTATATAAGTTATTCTACCTTCTTTCATGCTCCTTTGATTCAAAACCCGTATTTAAATAAATTGGATGAATTTAATAATTTTATTCTTAATTACATTTTTTTCATAATAAATGCAAATAATTAAACAAACAGAACGAATTTTGTGCTTCCGTTCAGGTATATAGATTCGAAATGATTAAAACGTACCTGAACCTTACCCAAATCATACATAAGCAATTAAACCGATTGATTATTAAAAAGCTAAAATCTCGATTACAATGTAAGTTTCACGATTCAAGAGCTATGCTCGGAAAAAAAAGACTCCAGATTCGAATTTCCTAGCTCAAAAGAACGCCACATAAAGAGTTTCGTTCAAATCATTCGATGCTCTTTTTCCCCCGGTTACTATGGAAAACCGAGTTAGACCACCTTCAATTAATTTAACAATTTATTGAATACTGTCTTCTTAATAGGTGGCGTTGGATGTACAAAAATATGAGGAAATATGAGGTTAAATACTATATTTGATACAAAACTGTACGTCTAGTACTTCAGAACCAAAATCCTTCTCAATGTTAACAATTTCATGTAAGTAATAGTACGAATTTAAATTTAATAAGATTGAGGGAAAATCCAAAAACAGGTGGTACCTTCGGATAGTTGTATCCCGCCCAACCCACCCAAAATGGTGCACTTTCTTTTATACCACGATCTAGCGCACGGGTGCTCAACTGTGGCACATTGTGCCAATGTGCGGTGGGGTAATGTCTCCCACTACAGTCGCCCTTGACGTCAGCATAAAGCAGTTTCGACGTGACACTGAACATGAAGAGCGGGTTTCATACGTCACAGCAGGGGTGGGATACTAAAACGTTTCCCCTCAGTTGCTCAGGTATGATCTAGCGAATTCTTCTGTCCTCGTATTATGAAGAAACTCGTGATTGGACGTTGGTGTTACGTCATATCGCTAGATACCGGTGATAGGCTGACAAACCTCGCGGGAGATGTAATGAGGTGGGTACAAGGCACTTGCGACAGTATACAAGGTCAGTGGGTACAAGGCACTTGCGACAATATAGAAGGACAGTTGGTCACCCTGCTTCGCTAAGAAACAAAATAAATCACACAGTCCGTACAAATGTGAATATCGAGTGGGCGGGGTTAAGCTTGGACTTAGCCAAGATTGAAATAAGAGCTAATATTGTGTAAATAAGCATATTACAAGAAAAAGTTTGACAGTAGTTCTATCACTTTCAAAGAAGTGTTTTATATACTCGTATTTAGAAACTATTCTTATGAATCATATAGGAATTATGAATATTTAAATACATTATGAAACTGTTGCAGCAGAGAAGCGTTTTAATGCTATCATTCTGTAATATTTTGATTATTTTACTCAGTGCAAGTACGGTTCTCTATGAGATTGTATTATGGACGAGAAATGTCCGTCCGTGGGCCTGTACGCGCGATAACTCAAATACGCTTTATCGGATTTTCATGAAACTTGGTGAACACACTTATAACGTCCATAGAAATAAGCTTATGGATATTGGACCAAATCAGTTGACTGTATCGGAATAACGACTAATTAACCGCCATATGCATTTTAAACGGCAAATCATCACTATACTACAATAAAGCCGCTCAGCCTCTAACAGAAATGAGTACCAGGCGCAATCCTGGGGGTAAAGGCGGCCGGTGCGTACCTTCATCTGCCGAATGTCTAAAATCTGGTAGCCTCAAGCTACTGGAACCCTCTGGGCTTCCATGACCTGTATAGGGTGCACTTTACTTTTTTACTTTTTTTAGTTATATATAACTATATGGTGTAAAACAATTCCGTATAAAACTTGGAAGGTTTGTAGAGGAGATGAAATTAAACTTTTTTATGTTACAAATCGGTGAATTTGGGAGGAGGCCAGTACGGTGTCCACCACGTTCTACTGATTTCAGTCCTATAGATTTCTTTTGTGGAGGAGATGAAGCGTTTGGTGTACGAAACACCAATAGATACTCCAGAAGAGCTGGTTGCCCGTGTGGCTGAAGCTGCAGCTGTGGTTGTTTTTAACGATGAGACAATCATTTGCACGCAGATGCCAGCTGTGCATTAATGTAAACGGACGACATTTTCAATAAAATCTGTAATACATTCATCACACGGCAGGTTGAATACAGTCACACCATCCACTGTAAAACCCTTTAAGGACCCCTAGCGGGGAAACGGAGAACCTGTCAGATCTTTATCACGTAAAAAAGGGTTCATTTTATCTCCTCTTTAAACTCTCCTAGTTTGTACACGGAATTGTTCGAAGTCAACAAAATTGTATTTTTAAGACAAATATTTATAATTAAGACACAACACTATGTAAATATCGCCAAAAACGAATTGCAAAAATTTTTCAAGTGATACTTCATTCATACGTATTGACTGAGTCAAGAGATAGTGACTGAAATATAATATAATTAACAATTTATGTGATTAAGCGCAACTCGTATTTGGAAGAATGATTCTGGGGTTTGTAAGACAAAAATTATAATAAACATATGGAGCCTCACAAGAGGAGTAATGCGGACACAAAATGCTAAATGTTTACTGCATAGGTCTTCTTATCCCTATCCAAAACATTCTACAAAGGAAGTTAGCGCGTAGCGCAAAATAGAGCAGACTTTCTTGGATATTCCCGGAGGGAAGTAATGACATTTTGAGGAATGACATTCTCGGAAGAATGTAGGTGATATTACGCTGATGTTACAGAGAAATTTCTCGACAACATGGGGAAATTAATTTGATTGTCGTCGTAAAGTTGCTCATCTTAGCGCAAGTCTTCCTCTTCCGCAAAAGAAAGCTCTCTTATGTATTATCTTAAAGCCTTGAGGAGCCATCCCAATATACCTATTACCCAGGAAGGAATAAACAAACATTAACAACGTATGCAGTGCACAAAGGCTTCATTTTCGAGAAGGTTAAGGAAACAAAATGTTAGTTTTTTTTGAACAGCGGTTTCCATCATTACATTAAGGGGAACATACAGCTTTCGATGCTGAAAAATAGGCAAAGTTTCACTTTTTTTCTCAGCAATGAATTTATCTGTAGCCTTGTAATCTGGCATGCTCTATACTTACTAGTTCTACAATTGCATACTATTTTCAGAATTAATGTAACTATTACAGTTAATGGGAAATTATCATTACAAAATGGCAGTCAAATTTTGCGCACTGAAGTGCCGTTTCCCTGATAATTTTCATAAGTACAAACATTTCTGAGTTATTATTTTTTCTGTCTATTTGTAATATCATATGAACAACATAATCTAGAAGCTTTGGATTATCCGCAGTATAAATATTTGTAAAAAATAATTCATCGCTTGTTACTCTTTTTAGAAATTTATACATCAGAAATATTTTTTAGAAATAAACTATTAAAGTTACATCAATGATTCTAGATAGTATTGTTCAATAATATCAAACAGGTCTATACTTGCATGCAAAATTTCACTGCAATATGTTATCAGCGTTCTTTCAATCAGCAAAAATCTTCTTACAAGAAGGTAGGCCTGATCATTTTGATCACAAAAGCACTAAAATGACAATTTTTTTACATACGACGTATGG
Organism: Ectobius pallidus; assembly: GCA_964059195.1. Lineage (NCBI taxonomy): Eukaryota > Metazoa > Arthropoda > Insecta > Blattodea > Ectobiidae > Ectobius > Ectobius pallidus. The sequence goes on from CAXKWD010000006.1 coordinate 116,798,060, forward strand.
CAGTATCAACGACATATAGAGAATGCCAGAGTACAAGGCTACAAAACAATTCATTGCTGAGAAAAAAATAATTTTCCAGCATCGAAAGCTTATGTCCCCCCTTAAGAGTAATTATCCATATCACTACAATGTAAACCACCATTGTTTCTTTTATCATGGGATTTTAAACAATGCTAGCAAAAACATAAATCACTCCTGCAATGATTATAACGCGCCAATTTATCGTCACGAAAAATGAAAGTCTAACTTTCACCCCCAGAAGTAAATGGACCTACAAAGAAGAAGGATCAGCGTTCTTTCAGTCTGCAAAAATCTGTCATTCTACTCCTATTGTAATGGTTCTTTAACACAAACTTAAAATTTTAGTTTTATTGTATTGACTTTAAGTCAATTAAAACATTGACTACATAGCCTACCATGTACCGTGTATTGTAACATAGCACGCAAGGTAGCCTATATGAACAAATTACTTTTATAAGGTAGGAGGGAAATCAAATGAAAATAGCAATTAATTTTTTCCACTATTTTTTTAAGGAAGAATGTTTGCTTGTACATTATTTTTCCACATAGTCCCCCTCCCAGTTCAATGCACTTATGCCATCAGATAGGAAGTTCTTCGATACCGCATGATAAAAATTATTCTGGTTGACACTGTAGGCACTCATGCACCGCCGAGTCTTCATCAGACTTGAACTTCTGCCCTTCAAGGATATCTTTTAATGGACTAAAGATGTGGAAATCTGATGGTGCCAAACCTGGTAAGTATGGCAGATGTGGGAGGAACTTAAAACATAATTATGTCGTCGATGGTTTTCATGGTGGCACGAGCAGCATGAGGACTGGCGTTATCACGTTGAAGCAAAACACCTGCCCTCAGCAACCCCCTTCGCTCTGTCACCATCAGATTTCCGAATCTTTGGTCTGTTAAAGGATCTCCTTGGAGGACAGAAGTTCAAATCTGATGAAGACGTCCAATCGATGGTGCAGGAGTGGCTGCAGCGTCAACCAAAATAATTTTTCTCACGCGGTATCGAAGCTCTTCCTATCCAGTGGCGTAAGTGCATTGAACTGGGAGGGGACTGTGTAGAAAATAATGTACAAGCAAACATTCTTCCTGCAGTAGTGGAAAAAATTAATTGCTCTTTTTATTTGATTCTCCCTCGTAATTTGTAGAGGGTATAAGGTTGTAAATTGCAATACATTTTAATATTACTACCGTCTATAGAAATGAAGTTAATTAATGGCAAAGTGTTTTAATTATGTATGTAACAAGCTGACGTCAAATCGATTGTGACGTAACATCACGCAGAGAGACGTCCAGGTCGCCGTCCTCTAGATTCTAAACTCCCTTATTTACAAAATGAAGCTTTACCTTCCTAGATAGTTTATACCGTAAGTGGCCACAGGGAAATAAAGCTAATTAAATAATGATAATTCAAAATACTAAAATATGTATTCAAATGTATTGTTGTAGAAGTAATAACATGTACTGAAATAAGAGGAACCGTTCAAACGATACCGCGATTAAGAAAATATTGAAATTCATCCGGTAAAAATAATGTTTTTACATATATAACTTTATGATTTGTTTAAAACTTTAAATCCATTCTCATCTTAAGTTTTTATTACAAAATATGATCTGCTTTTGCGTAAAATATTGAAACATGTGTAATAAGTAATCAATTTCATATCTCCAGTGGTATAAATTATAATATTAGAATGTATAGAAATATCCGCCTATATACCATTGTCATTTAATACTATTATAATGGACTTAAATGTATTATGATTACCACTTTAAATCGAACGGAATTTTCGGTGTCCCTACAAGTAAATTTTGGCCAATACTTATGAAGTTAATGTTAAGTGCCCTATAACCTCCCAAATTATAATAGACAATAATCTGTTTCCATACACCTATGGAAATGTTTTTCCATAGTCGACTAACTTAAAATTTGCCAAAAATATAACCTACGCTGTATGCTCATAGATTTATGGCCGGTTCTATAAACTCCCGAATTACCTATGGGTAAATTATCCAATGGACAGAATTTACACAAGAATAACACCACACAAACACAAATAATTTAAAGATAGCAATCACTTACACTTGTGGCGAGTTTCTAGATAAATGTCCTCTGGGTAATTATGAAAATGACAGAAAAAATGTTCCTACAAACTCGGGCTAGATCTTTCCAAGGGTAAATCGTCGGGTTAATTTATCCTTTCATGGAAACCTCTGTCTATTGTCTGTATTTGTGCTTATCGACATTAAAAATCTATCTATCATGGACCTACGACAATTGGTATCGGATAATATATGTTATTGAAATGTATATCGGATGTTCCTATAAAGTAAGGCAACGAAACTGAATTGCACTGCAGTATACAAAGAGAGCAATGAACCTCTCAAAACAAAAGTCTGTCGTGTTTGGGGCCATCACGCAAAAGCAGTGCCTTGGGGACAAGTTGCGTTTTTACTTTCGTAAAAATAGAGAGAAATTACAGGTTCTGTTTTGTCTTACTTTCCTTCCAGCGATTGCGTAATCCCCCAGAATTATCGTACAACATATATACCTTTCATCATGAATTTGTTACTTATAGTGGAGTACTATTTAGTCCTTTAATTGTTGTCAGAAAATGTTAGACTTCAAATTTAAGCTTCGACAATATGGATTTGTTAAAATATTTGTTACAAACAACGATTGATATTTTTTTTTTTTTTTTTTTTTTTGCAGAAAAAACTGGAACAACATGGACAAACGAGAGGAAGGAAGCTCACAGCCAAAGGATGAAAGCAATATGGAGTCAAAGGAAAACACAGAAACGCCTCTAAGTACTTGGCGTAGTCCTGCATGGGCTCATGCGCGAACAAACAAAATAAATAAATAAATGAATAGATAAATAAAAATAATAAAGTAATAATAATAATAATAATAATAATAATAATAATAATAATAATAATAATAATAATAATAAGGAAATGTTACAGAAGCTATATGGTAAATTTAATTTCAGTGGTTTTCATTCGCAATTACACTACAAGGATTAATTTTACTGTACATAAAACGATTTCCTAAAAAAAATATTATCAAATCCACCGATTTTGTAGGCTATTAGAAAGGAGAAATACTGGATTTATTCCTCTTCACAAAGCAATAGTAAAAATTTGTAGTAGAGTGCTGAAAGTCTGAACTGATTTACAGTTTATGTTAACAGTAGCTATGTTAGGCATCCCCAGACGGCATAAAAAGCAGTAACATATGTCCGGGCTTGAACTGGAAGACGAAGCATTCATATGTTTTTGCTGCAGTTAGATTCTGTGAGATAAACAACCGAAGGTTTACTGTTACTGCAAGCCAGACTTCACCACTTGTCTCGAATAAAAATCAATTTTACTACCAACATAAATCCTTCTCTAGCTAAATTTACCCAAAATGCGAACTGATTTAAACTTTGCTTAGCAACTACGAACTGCAGTGAAAAAAGTGGGTGATGCAAGTTTACAGGTCCAGGAAATGTGATCTAACCCGAGGAAAGAGAATGTTCTATAATTAAATTGGACAGAACAAAACACGCTCTGTTGCTGAATGAAGGGAAGTTTCTTCACACGACTCTTGTTTGTCTCTTGTTTTTTGTTACAGCGACGTTCCTTGCTCCTTCAGCCTGTTAATTGACAAAGAACAATCCGAAGTGAGGGAAATTTTGTGCGTGGTGGACTTTATGGGTAAGATTTTTTGTCTTCCCTTTTTTTTTTTGTTGTGTCATATTGGTAGGACGGATATAAGAACACTTGTACTCTTTCCTTTTTTCATTAACTGACAGGATTTCAAGAATCTGTCATTCGGAAAGGAACAAAGTTACAGTTAGTTTTCGCCACATTTCCAATCAATGAGCAGAAAATGAAATTGGGATAGTCAAGATTAACCACGTAAGAAGTCAGTAAAAATTCTAGAGTGATGGGGAAAAAGCGAATAAGTCAAAATACCAAAGTTTTAGGAGAGATATAACGATTTATTTTCACAGCATTTTTACAATATTTAGATCAGTCCACCCAGATGTTTTTACATAGTAAAGATACTGTATAAGATAGTATAAGATACTGTGTAAAAATATCTGGGTGGACTGATCTAAATATTGTAAAAATGCTGTGGAAATAAATTGTTTTTGTCATTCCTGAAACTTTGGAATTTTGACTTAATCGCTTTTTCCCTATCACTCTAGAATTGATACTTTCTTCTCTCTACTTTATGAATAGGCAGAGTTTAAATCTACTATTAAATCATGCCGCTTCTAAATTAAAATCACAAAAATCTAACCTGTTATAAAAATTTAGTCCTTAATTAAACGCATTATATTTATTTTGTATTCATTTTAATTATATTTTTGTTTTTAAATTTTGTTATATTACTGAGTAAGCCTTGGTAAAGGTTTGTATCGTGTTTGTCAATCTGTTTACCCAGAATTCTAGTCGTCCTGGCGGTGTGACGTTACATCTCTAACGTCCAGTCACGAGTTTCTTCACAATTTGGGGAAGTAAATATGGCGGAAATTTCGCGACTTTTAACTAGTCATGGTATAAGTAAACGTGTATCATTTAGGGTGGGGAGGTTGGACCAAATCATTAATCAATACAACAAATTTCCATAGAACTATATTTAACAAAATATGTGTGATATTAGGTGTTTTATAAAGAGAATCTCGGTTTTAAATCCCGGGGTGCGCGGGCAAAGAGAGTTAAGTCCACCATCCTAAAAAAAATTGAGATATGTCCATAGAGTTATAGATAAAAATGTTCTCTACATTTGTGTTAAGTCCAGTAAGTCATATTCAATTTTTTTTTTTTTTTTTTTACTATAACAAACAGCCTATAATATAATACATAGTCATATCAATACTGCTTTTACAACAGAAATACACAGCAGGTGAATTATTCAAGGAGAAAAAAAATACAATGAATTATGAACTACAATAACAATAACAATAATTAAAAGAAATACATTTCCTCAAGGGCTGAAGATGGAGGAAAGGATCCCATGATACTGGTGGCATTCCCCCTTTGTATGGCAATGCTGATACGTTGCCTCAAATATTCGCCTGCCCTAGGATCCCCTGTTGCAGTAGCAAGTCTTCTACCTATCTCTGAAGTTAACTCCTTCGCTTCTGCACACCAAGTGTCTCGGCAGCAAACACAACAAAATGATACTGGTCAATTATGTATATTCAAAATTGTACGTTAGTTATGGATGTGTGCCTCATGGGTTTATCCATCTCTAAAGCTATGTTGGGCTGGTATAGTGTGTTAAGTCACTCTAATTCTCAGTAACAAGAAAGTGGACTTAACTCTCTTTGCTCGCGCACCCCGGAATTGGGGCCCGATAAACTGCAACTTTTTCCAGATTTAATTTTATGCATAGGTGAGTCAGGTTTAATAATTTAGTATTCATATATACGCCTACAAATTACATTACTGAAATGAAAACGATGTTAATCAAACTTGGAAAATCCCCTACTGATTAATAAAAACGAACAAATTCGTTGAGAGAAGGTGAGATAATATGTGTATGTTGCTTGAATAAAATTTGTTGTCTGTGGGATTACTGGGATATGAAACGCAATGAATGGGAGTTGATGTGCAATGAAATGCTCCTTCGCGGTCTGTGAACCCGAGGATTGCAGAATGGGAGGCTTTCACTCGTCCTTGACGTTAACTCATCCCATGTGACATACTTCTTCTGCTGACACTGCAACCATTAATCAAATTCAACTCTTATGCACAACGATCACTTATGTTAATAGTTCAAATATTACAAGCAAGATATCGTTTGAACTGATAGTGACATTTCTCGCGTAGGCCTACTTTATTTTATTTTATTTCAGACCACATGAGAGAGCAAGTGCTCCCATTACTGTAGTAATATAGAAATAATAATTGCACAATAATGAGATGTTATTTGGTGTCTACTGGGTGACTTGGTCACTTGGTTTACACACAGTTCAGCAATCCTCAGCATAATTTAAACAGTTTCAATAAATCAATCATGGTATATGGTTTGAAGATTACAATTATCTGCCTGTTGGTATGAGAGTTATTAGTGACCTGAAAGCTTTTAAACGGCGTATTAAAATATTTTAATAAATTATTAATAAATTATATGATTATTTATAATTATTAAATTATAAATTAAATATAGTATTAATAAATTATATGATTATTTATAATTAATAAATTATAAATTAAATATAGTATTAATAAATTATATGATTATTTATAATTATTAAATTATAAATTAAATATAGTATTAATAAATTATATGATTATTTATAATTATTAAATTATAAATTAAATAGAGTATTAATAAATTATATTATTAATTAATTATAAATTAATTATTAAATTTGATAAATCATAAAATTATTAATATTATAAAATTATATTTTAATAAATTATGGACATAATTTTATGTTATACATAAAATAATGGACATAATTTTATGTTATACATAAAATAATGGACATAATTTTATGTTATACATAAAATTATAAAATATAATTTTAGATAATCTTACATCTAGTGGCCAGTTTATTGCTTTTATTAGGACTATTATTATTATTATTATTATTATTATTATTATTATTATTATTATTATTACTATTATCATTATTACTTTTACGTAGGATTATCATATTGGAATTCATAACATAATCGTACGCAAATCGACATTACATGAATTTTTGCACCAGACAACACTATTTTTGCATGTCTAGTTGAGCCGTTTTCAACGGGTTATATTCTACCTTTGCATTACTCTAGTCCAATTTTGTCCCTTTGTATTACTGCTATCCAATTTTGTCCGTTTTCCGGACCGGAGTTCTCTCTCACTTTACTACGTTCACCGGATAAGACTACCCCATAAAGTGACGTAACAGGACGCACTGTTTAAGAACACGGCGTTGCATTATACGCATATTCAACTGATAGTGACACTGCTGAGGGTCTCCCCTTGACCAAGGATTAGATTAGCTCTTGGATTAATCTGGTACACAACGCAGACGTACAGAAAGAATTCAGAGAATGATGAGGGAAATGAACGTTCATGGCTTTAATTAGAGCAAGAGAGTCACTTAGTGACTCAGTGAGACACTTCTTTTACTATTCCTTGTCTTCCTATTCCATTAGCCTCTCGTGAGGTTAGCATAATTAGGCTTGGACAGGTACCGCAGTAATTTGATACAGAAGGAAATTGAAGAGAAACTTGGCTTTCTCCCCCAGTTTTTCGTCAGTGACATAGGCGTAACCAGGCCGACCATATGGGGGGTTATAACATCCGGGGGGTCTGGGAGGTATAGAATACCTCCCAGGGAGAGGGATGTTCGGGGGTCCTACCCGGAAAATTTTAAAAAATAAGATCCACAGCTTCCCACGCTTTATACTCGTATTAAGTAATTTATAAGCAGACTTAAAAAAAATTGTACAGTTTTCCTTTTTTTAATCAATGGGGGGGGGGTTCAAACCCCTAAAAACCCCCCTCGTTACGCCTCTGGTCAGTGACACCCTTTATTAGCCTGTATCCCCAGCATTTATCTGTAGAAACTGAGAAAATCATAGAAACCTCAGTCAGGAAAGCTGGGGTCGGGTATCGAACCCAGACCATCTTGTGGGAGCGCCATGAGTTTTAAAATTATAATTTACTTTTCTATGCTGGTTGTATTACAGATAGCCTAGACAGATATTTTCCCACTCTCAGTGAAGCCCGGACATTTATAAATCCGCGCACTATTGTGTTTCTTGTGGCGTGACCTCTCCTAATTCGATTGTACAGTGAATTTGACTGCGCTTCCATAACTACCTGTTTATGCGATAATTAAAAATCGAACGTGTCTGGTAATTTGTTCAGTAATTACCCGCAGATACGAGCGCCAACAGGGAAACGCGGTGTCAGAAAAACACCAGATCAATGCTATGCAAACTGGTAAAAGTATAAAAGGTCACACAAGTTGAGTCACGATATAGTTATATTTCCGTATGCCTTCAAGTAAACTTAATACCACAAAAAGTCACTCACATTCATTTTGATATAATGTTTCATGCTTGTCTCTTATAGTGTTTCATGTAAAAAAAAGAATTACACGACACTGAATTTTCCGATGCCTGTGCTTAATTTAATATTATGTGTCTCATATTTTCACCTAAGCAAGTTATTCAAGTATAGTAAATAAAAGTGAAAGTTTTCGCAGCTACGAATTCGCAAGTTTTCCTATGGATACCAGGTACTAATTTACAGCGTCATAAACTAGAGCTAATGGAGTATATAGTGTCACAGAGTAGTGTGATAATAATTATAATCTCATGGATCTTGAAACCTAGAGAGCAGCAAATCAAACTGTGTATTAGACATGAGATTATCGCCTGAAAAATTATTTAATAGCTATAAATGATCAGGCAAATATCAGTAACCTCTAAATTCTGTATAATATATATATATATATATATATATATATATATTTATATATATAAATATAAATAATATATATAAAAGCAGGCTATATAAAATTACGGAGCAGCACAGGAAAATAGTGCCATACGTTGTACAGTTATTCTGGATGTGCATAAAGTGGAAATGAACGAAAAAGAAAAAGATAAACAACATGCTATTTAAGTCACACGGTGAAAAAGTAATTAGACAATTTAAATACGGTAATTTTATTAATATGAAGCTGTCCCGCTATTTGAAATGAAGGTTAATGTTTATACTTTTAGATTTACCTTTAACGTGTGTGCCATAACCTCCCACTTTTAAACTCCTACAGAAATTTTCCAAGTACACAATATATTTCAGGAATATCCTTCAACAGATTTAATGAAAACTTTTTTTTCAACTTTTCGCCAATCTTGAAACTTATACTACGAACGTGTTTTTGTCGGTCTTATTTTCAGTAAATAAAAAAATGGTTTTAGCGACAAACAAATATATATATACTCGTATATTTTCAAAGAAATATCTATAAAATAATGCTGTCGTAGGTATAACCTAGGATTATACATGTATAAAATCTTATTTTTGAGGTAAATTGGTATAAATTTGTTAGATAACAAATGTACCTGTATGTACCTATGTACCTATACTAAAGGGTCAACTTGATACTAGAGGAATTCTTTTGCTTTGCCAGAATTAGGCCTATAACAAATTATCGCAATAGATTAAGGACATGTGAAATGTGAAGTTCTTTCCTTCAAATGTTAGTTTTTATTTATTTTTCTAAATCTGATTGTTTTTTCTTCTTTTGAACATTAAGTTACTTTATATGATTAAGTCATAATACTTACACAGTCTTTCACTAGATTCTGTTCAATTATGCGTTTTCTTGTTTCTTAGTACATATAGGCCTAATACATTTCATTATTATTTGTGTATTAGGCCTATGCTGTCTGCCTCTACTTATGAGCATTGTTGATTTTTCGGGTATTATTCTAAAAGAAATAAAAATATTAACCATATAAAAAATGGTTATAGAGGTGCAGATGATAATATTAGCAATAAAAATAAATAATAAAATAATAATTGTATTAATCATAATAATATAATAATCACCTTCAAGGGTAAATAAAAATCAGGTAAACTGATGTAAAAAAGTGCCAGTATGTTTTTGTTTAATCAGTTATGACTGCAATTATGATATGAAGAATATGTTTTTTTTAAATTGATTTCCAAGTTAAGCTCCAGATTTATTCATTAAGCAGGGCTTACGGAAGAAGAAAGGTCTACTAAAATAGGCACTAAATTGGGCATTACTCCGGTACCGGTGAACCGATTTGGTTCAATATCAATAGGGTTCTTCCCATCGACATTATGAATGTTTATACCAAGTTTCATGAAAATCCGAAAAAGCGTACTTGAGTTATGGTGCGTACAGACGCACAGACAGACAGACAGACGGACAGACATTTTTTCGTCCCCCACACAATCTCATAAAGTACCATACTGGCACTTAATAATTCGACAGAAGCATTGACTCGAGTGTGGAAAAACTATGGCGATTATGAAGCTTTCAAGTTGCGAACGTGTATAAAAACTACCCTGAATATGATACACTAATGACGGCAATTAACAAGGGCTATGAGAAAAACGCCTCCCAGGATACTGTAACAGTAATTACGCTATATACAGTAAACTGTCTTAGCACTTACAGAACTCCTTTCGTCAGATGTCAGTGTTCCATGCACTTACCTGCAACATAAAAAAAAGATACATTGTTAATATTACAAATGAAATGTGATAGTTTTGAGATACACTAAAATTAAATACTTATCCAGAACATGCCCAAGAAGACTATGTACTAACTACCACAAACATAGCTATACCAAGGTTTCCTGAAGATACAGCATAGGCCTACTATAGTCTAATAAATTTTTGTTTGACCATACCATAATACGCTTATTATATGTTTCTTAACGGTCTCCTAATGATTTCTATTTCGAAACAGATTTTCATTACAACACAGGTAAAGTATCGGTTATTACTAAGCCCGAATTTTAGGCTTTTATAAAGGGTATTTTAGCCTTTTATTTTCGAGGGCGCAAGTTTCATTTCCTGCGACGGCGAGTCGTCACATTTTCGAGTTACACAGAAAAGCGACAAAGCGACGTATACATCGTTTATTTCAGTGAGTTGTATAAATTTATTTTTATTATGTCTTTTCTTAAAAGGCACAAATTCACGTATTTATTTTCCTTTGCATTAATTGGAAAATCTATTAAAATCGTGTTTTTCTGCAGAAGTCCTCTTTAGCCAGAAGTTTTTCAGCAAAAGTCCTCCTTAGCCCCTTTTAGGCCTTTCAGTCCGATTTAGCCCTTTTTAGGTTCTATAAGATTCATATATTCAGAAGCAAGGGGCATGAAACGAAAAAATACATAAAAATGTTCTAATTAGGAAGCTGGGGAAGAAATAGGTTAAAACCTTCAAATCCGTGCCCTAGTTATTATTATCGAATACGGAACTATCTTGAAACCTAGAGAGCAACAAATCAAACTGTGTAATAGACATCAGATTATCGCCTGAAGTATGCTTTAATAGCTAGAAATGGTCAGGCAAATAGCAGTATCCTCTAAATTCCATATAATTAGGGTATATAAAATTACGGAGCAGCATAGGAAAAAGTTATATTACTACCATACATTGTACAGCCCTGAGCAAGATATTTAAATGGTTCTCATAACCACAGAAAGGCATGTAACGAGAGATTGAAATTGATTGAGTGGCTGGCATAAACAGAGGCTTAACATAAATTAAAGTATAACTAGCTGGACATTACAATGCGAGGCCCGTAGGCCATGCACGGCACACTTGCCAATAACACCACTTCCTCTACACAGTGTTATAGGGTGTGGCAATAACACGAAACCGTGTTCTGTATTATATGTTTGACGAATAGAATTGTAGTACATTTATTATCAAACAATAACAGTCAAAACTATGAAATATGTTACTTATAGAATATTCTATGTTACAGTTATACATTCAATGTGTACATTTTATTTAGTTTGGAGAGAAAAGCGTGAAGAGAGAATGAGTGGCCTTTCATGAATAAATTAATATGATGTTTTAATAAGTTATTAAAATGATTGAGTTAATATGTTGATTTGAATAATTATTTAAGGAAGGAATAGGCGAATTTCCTAAATTCTGCAAATATTTTTGTACAACAAGTACCTTAGGTTATTACCTAAGTATTGTCAAGCGTTATTATTATTATTATTATTATTATTATTATTATTAAATTTATTATTGTTGTATTATTATTATTATTATTATTATTATTAATTTATTATTTTTGTATTGTTATTATTATTATTATTATTATTATTATTATTATTTACTTTTTTGAGATACGGTGCGAAAGTGTCAAAATCATACTTCTCCCCAAATATAATTTACAAAACTTGAAAAAGTACTATATATTCATGAAAGCACATACTTCTATGCCCTTAGGCTATTCATAAGTATGGCACCGGCCTAGGTGGCATTTATGTGTGCATAAAATCGAAAGGCTCGTGTATGTATATTTATAGCCATGTAAAAAAATTCTGCGGAACAGAATTCCGGCATACCGGCGACGCAACGGCCTAAGTTGCAGTACATCCCCGTCCTTAAATAACAATAAACCAATCAACCTGATAATTGAAAGAAATCTATCAAGACATTTATTGGCAATAGCACACAGAACTGCCATTTAAACTTTCATACTCTTAATATCTCAGATATAAATGCCTAAATCAATGAACTGCTCAAAACATTACAGTCGAAAAGAGTTAAAGCAGGGTGTATACAGAAATTTCAAAATAAATTTCAAAATAAATTCCCAGAAATTTACATTTCCCTGACTATAAGAATCAATGTTTTCAAGGTCCAGTCTGCTCCATCCCCATAACAAAAATAAGAAATGATTAGCTCCAGTACTGAAAAGAAAATTGCTTACACAGTCTGGGTTACAGCAGACTGGAGCAACACAATGCCCCTCACATTTCCCTCACCGGGGCTAGTTATTTTCCCTGACCATTCCATATTTTGTTTTACACATTTTCTTCACTATTTCCTTTACTTTACAGAATTCCCTGACGTTCCCTGGCCAATTTAAATTTCCCTGACTTTCACTGACTTTCCAGAATGTGGACACCCTGTAAAGGTTCTAATTTCCGTAAGTGAGATGTTTTATAACTTGTAAAACTTTCAGTCACACTTATAAGAAGCGTTAAATACCCAAAACTTCGGAAATATAAAAAAGCTTACTCATAATTAGATTCACTTCGAACCAAAGATAAAGGAAAAGTTTTTTCTTTAATACTTAAAATAACCACATAAAGACCTGACTCTTCCTTCTCGAAAAATCCCTGTCCATAAATGATGAAACAATGTATTCACGAATCTTCTTTTTTCGGTGTAGTCAGGTGACTGGATCTCCTTCTGAGATTTATAAAAGCAACATAACAAATAACGCCGCTCAGAAAATGTAACAAATTGAGATACTGAAATCAAGACACTTGAAGCGGAAACACAGGATTTTCACGCAGTTATAGGAGGAACTCTTAAACCAAATTACATTTTAATATGAAACAATCCCTGTTATTAAAGTTTCTTGCAAAAACTTTACTCAATCCAAATAATTACTATTAATATGTAATACCTATGAAATAGGTTTATGTTAGAATTCCCTTGGTTCAGGTAAGAACGTGAACATACATAATTAATAATCAATTATCCTAAATCACTATAGGGTCATTCCGTCCCATATCATCACATCCCCGAACTTAGTCTATCTTCTCATGTGTCAAAGTATATGCTCAATCTTCGGAGCTCTGAAGCTTTTAGATTTATTTCCCATAATCTAAAATTAGTCCACCGCTGTGGCTCAGGGGATGCATTCAATCCTCTCACGCAGCGGGCCCGGGTTCGATTCCTGGTCGGGACAGGTTACCTAGGTGGGGTTTTTTTCTGGGGTTTTTCCTCACCTTTGAGACAAATGTCGGGTAACTTTAGGCCCTTGTGGTCCCCAGATATCATTTGGCCGTCATTATCATCTTCATCCCATCCTCGCCTTGTTTGGAGTGAGTGTGTGTGTGAATGGTGTGTCTCGTCCTATGTGTTCGTGTTGTCTCGGAGGTGGCCCCGGCATTGGGCTGATCACTCATACGGGGAGGCCCTCCATGTCCTTGTCTGGTCAAAAAAGTATGTATGTGATCCAAAGATAATCCCTCTCCCGACAGGTCGCGGCCCTGTAAGGCCCGGGCGGCTTGGGTCGCTTAAATCCTAAAAGGGAGAGGTGAAACTACGGTAAAGAAAGAAAGAAAGAAAGAAAGAAAGAATCTAAAATTATTTTTCGATATAAATTTTCATTTTCGAGCTGCGCTGTTCAAACACAAATACATTTATTTGTAACCATTATTTTTTTATTGACGAGACCTTAGAACATGATGAATAGTGAAATCAAATTCAGACACGCACACATTACTTCCTCTGCCTATGGTACGGATAGAGACAGCAAAAACAGTTTCCTATATTAGCCCTTGACAACCGAATGAGCTACAATAATTATTTTTTCACTGATTGAATAATGTAAGATCACATAACAATCTATCAACACTTATTTAGTCACATTTTTAAAGCAATTTTACTAAGCCTAAGTGAGTAGACGTCAATTATGAATAAAATTAACAAAGAGGAAATGAAGTCACGTTAATGAAAAATAAATATTAAAAATCTGATACGTTTCTGAAAACTAGAAACTTTAGCCTTTCTATAACTACTTAAGGAAAATTTAAAACTCGAGTAAATGGGTAGCCTACCTTAACTGCTTCTGACGTATAAATGCATATCTAAACAAATTGTATAAAACTGTATATTGTGTATTGTATAGGTTTAAAAGAGTAGCGCTTTATGTAAAATGTGGAAATTTTTATTCGAATTGCGAATTACAATGGTCATTCCTGGGGGGAAAAAAATGTTTACTGAAATTTTACCCGTTGAATTCTAACTTAGAATTTATTGATTATTTATTTTGACGTTTGCTTGAGTCAGCATATGAATACGTAAAAAATTAGTAATTCTAGGTAAAAATAAATAAATTTAACTTAAACATCTGATGAAGTAATAAGTTTCTGAAAACTAGAAACTTCAACCTTTCTGTTACTATTTAAGGAAAATTGAAAACACAGGTAGCATACTTTAATTTCAAGTTAATTATTTATTTTAATAATTACTGACAAACCAGAACGTCGTTACAAAAATGTCGATGACACTCTGAGAAAGGGAAACTTTGCTAATAGCCTATTTAATAAAACTGTAGCCCAATGTGAAAATAAAAATAAAAATAACTGAATTATTTGTCACAAATTATGGCTACCCTAAATAAAACTATGTGTTGACAGTTAGTATGCAAGGTACAGCCTTGCAAGCCGTTATCTAATGACACAGATATGAGATGGATACCCCTGGCAGAACTAAATGGTGACACGTTTGGCACGCACCGCAGGTGATGTGCGGAGGAGGACAGTTGTCATGTTGGTGCTACTGTCCGTAACCTGGGAAATTAAGCCAACAAGTGACAATCTCAAGAGATAAACATGTGACAAAAGGAAAGTGGGTTGCGAGATAAATGGAAAATACCTGTAACAGGAAGCTGACATATTATATACTCTATTATTAAGACAGTAGTTCAGTGAACAGTAGATCTCGCATCAAAAAGAAAGAAAAAAAAAACTTTGCCCTTTTATTTGTCGGTAAGCCATTACAGTTACATCTAAAATGTACTGAACAAAGTTGTAGAAAATTTGAACTCAAGAGTGTAAATTGTCTTCAAATTTCTATAGCATGCAAGGTTTGGAAATAATCATTGAAAGAAGCTGAACATTAAAATGGCCACCGTCTCGAAAAGGAATAAAAAAATATAAATCCTTACACATATGTAGTTTTTCATGGCTTCAAGGAAATACACACACTATTAAGTACATTGTGAAGAGAGTTTAGTAAAACAGGTCTTTTTCACCTTATGCGTAACATCAAAATGAAAGTGGCTAAATTTTTATGAATTCACCAAAAAATTTGCGTTTCAGAAAAATATGTTATTTAAAAATTATGAAAACAGTATTTCATTTCTACAAAAATTTTGAAATAACTTAATGTGAAATAATAACCCTAATTTGCATTTTAACATGTAACTTGAACCTTAAACTGACCATAATTCTTATAAAAATTGCAGTAGCCTATAGGCTAACACCCGTTACATTGTTTGAATTTCTATTTTTTTAAATTACAAAAATAATTTGTAATCTTCTGTAATCAGTGAATTTATATATTATTTAGGTATATCTCAGAAGGTTTAAAAACACCGAAGCTCTAATCTCACATAATTTTTCACCTTCCTACCCTCATGTACCTATTTTTCACCTTCCTACCCTCATGTACCTTTCTTCACAAGTTCATTTAAAAAACACTCGTTATACTACCATTTAAAAAAACTGTTATACTTCTAAAATTAAACTTCTTGCTTGGTAAAATGGCAACATTCTATCTAATTCTGCTTGACATAGATATAATATAGGTTATCCTAGTGTAGTTTAAAAATTAAATAAAAAACTTCTTTTACAAGGTTTGGATTACTGTAGGTTACATAGATGATACCCTCAAGATGTTTGACGAACCGAGTATTGTCATAACAATTAGCGATTCAATCTCTGATTTTGGCAGGTCAAATTCATTCCAAAATTTCAGTAAGAGTTTCTTTAGTCTGCAATAAAATTTGTTAGTTTCTATCAGTAGTCATCTAACAGTGTTTATTGATTTTCATCATCTACCTCAACAAGTTGGTTGTTATTTTGTAACACCCATTACAGTATTTTTTAAAAAAATATTTAAATATTAGAATTTTTTATTTCAGTACACACAGTAGGCTACACAGTAGTATTTCACAGTACATACAAAAGAGCTATCTTTTGTAAATAATGAGACTTTGATAACTGTTATTTCTTTCTCAAAATTTGTCTTTTTGACTGTGCATCTGTAACACCCGTTACAATGTTTGACCAGCTTCAGTCCACGTATGAATGGAGAGTGGATCTATTTCCTAGCTGGTGAATCATGAACTTTGTGAACAATTTTTCACAGCTGTATCTCTCATTGTTGTGGGAGAATATAGATTTTGAATGCGGCAAAATAAAAGGCAAATTAAAACTGAGAATACAGATTACAAAAGTTTGCATGCGTTGGCAGTTGGAAGAGCACAAAGGCTTAAAAACATTGGTGACAGCAGCACCTGTTCCATGCATGTAAACGCCATAAAATTTTGAATAGTTATATTTTAGGATATGCTTTATTTTTACTAGGGATGGGTCGATACCAGATTTTCTCGATACTCGATACCGATACATGATTTTTTCCCCTCGATACTTCGATACCGTCAACATTTACAGTTTCAATCAATAGATACATTAAAAATTAAAAGTTGAGGGAACTGTGTAATACCAACTAAATTTTTTTTTTTTGAAGTTTGAAGTTTATTGTTACATACATTATTAATTAAGTGTGCATATTTAATAAGACAAAATTTAATATCATCAGTTGCCTACAATTATTTTTAAACTCTACATTAAAACTAAAATTAGTTTTTTAAACAGTCCACTTACAAGTTTTTGTTCAAAAATACTAGCATTCTCACTTAATTGCAGAATTGAAGAATTACCAAAGTATCGAAAAAGTACCGAGCGAGTTTTCTGAAGTATCGCTCGATACCATTGAAGTATCGCTCGATACCATTGAAGTATCGCTCGATACCATTGAAGTATCGAGAGTATCGAGGTATCGAAAGTATCGAGGACCCATCCCTATTTTTTACACTAAAATAAAAAATAGATCTTTTTACCAAAATTGCTAAATTAACCCTCATCATTCCTCAAGCAATTTTGGTCCAATTTGAAAGGGAGAACAGTTTATCCACACCCTCCCTTGTTTATAATACCATATATGTTTGCAGTCACCCTAACAATGTACACTTCCCATAATAATATTCATCTGGAAGCACAGTTTCTTCAGAGAAAAGGAGGTACGCCCTTTCCATTAGAGATCACATTCTAGTCGCGGAACGTGGCAAATTAAAGTAAACAATGTGATTCTGAATTCCCTACCCACTCGCTTTGCGGTCACGTACATGAACTCTAAATACGTTCAGCTGGCGACCGCAGAACCCACGTTTCCACGAACACATGCGACCACTCATTTAACCTCTGAACACAGAAATAATTGTTACTCCTACAGCCTTGGCTGCTGAGTCATTATCCAGACATTCCAACAAAGGTTCTTTTCCAGATCTAGCCTATAAACTTACTTCAATATAATCTGTTGAGTTTCTTTACTACCTGGATCAGTTTCGACCCAAGGCTTTCCAACTCGTTTATTAACAACCATCCTGAATTATCTGGGTTAAACAATAAAAAATTTACGCATTTAATTTTTTAAAAATTCCGTAATTAACTCAAATATATGGGTAATAAAATACATGTTGTAATACCGTTGGGCTCGACCAATAAAATAAATAAAATGGATGCTTGATACCAGCAATTCAACAATATTTTATTCTATGCCTAGGCCTATCGAAATACTTCAGCCATCTTCAAGGCATCTTCTTATGGTGTGGATGTATTAATACTAGTAACTAAAAATTTTAAAGTAAATTATTGTCTTATATTCTTGTCACAGTTTATTTATAACTACAATTAAAAACCATAACTAAAATGTTTAAAAACATTGCTAAAGCACCAGCATAAGAAGATGCCCTGAAGATGACTGAGGCATGGTATGTCGAAAGGCCTAGGGAAAAAACAAAATGTTATTTAGTTGCTGGTATGAAATATCTGTTTTATTGGAGAAAACCTCACCTCGCATGGGTAACTTTTCCCGAACAGGATTCGAACCCTGGCCCGTGTGATGCGTGATCCTCTGAGCCACAGCGGTGCCAACGTATTATCGTACCAGTCATTATTAGCAAAAACCATTTGTGGCATTCAAACACTTCTTTAAGCACAACGTTTATGGCAGGGTGCGAAATTGCAGCGAAAATGTTATCTAAAAATTCCCTTACCAAAACTGCTGGCGGAAAGGGGAGAATCCTTTCATTGTAACATGATGAAGAAGACGTAGAATACATTAATTTGGAAACGATGTAGGCCTATTATTGATATTTATTCTGTGTAATTTCTATGAAAATAACAGCAATAATACCTATAGAACAGAAGTAATAGAAGGGCCGCCAGATCTTCAGCAATGTGACAAATTGGTAACTCTACACGTACTTGCAGTTCGGATGTTTTTCCCTTATTTTTTAACGACTTCGCACCCAGAAGCTCTCATATCCTTTTACAAATTTTACATTACTGGAGCAAGAAATCATGAATGCATTATGCATGCAATCTTTTTGTAGAACACTATCCACCTTTTCGGAAAGGCTTCCATAGGCAGAGTAGGCCCTAATAGTGTAAAGATAATCAGGACAGTTGAGGCTCACAAAGTAACAAAGTATTAATATAAATTAATAAGACTTGAGAATATTATGAAGGAAACTTCCTCCAACAACGGGATTTGAATTTCATCATAAATTTTAAAAAAAATCGAAAGGAAAATTGGGAACAAATACTTTTTGCGGATGATAGCGTCAACAAAGCGGTAGAGTCAAGTGCATGATGAGCTTCCACGAGGATCAGATTGCTCGCCGGATGTTCGCTCAATTTCTGGCACCGACACAGAGCACTCGCTGTGCCATGCCGTGAAGAAAAAAATAAACATCAACCTTTAATTTGTAACAAAAAAGGACCTTGTTTATGCCAGATGTAAACACACAGTATTGTTCCGATCCGTGAAAGATGGGATGGCAGTTCACTTTATGGTTTAATAGGGGTTCCCCATCATCACAAGTGCCGAAGTGACTGGGCTAACTATGGAGCATAAACGCATCTCTAATAGTCTAAACAAACCATCTTAGAATATTAATTCAGCAAGAAGAGGAGTATCTATGAAAAAAACCCTCATGTAGGTTATCTTTGTTTAGTTTGAGATGCTATCAAGCTGAATTCTTATTAATTTAGGGTAGCATGAAATGTATATAGGGGAGGTTTTCTAATTCAGAAAGGAATGCAAAGTGTTGTTTCAAATTCTTAGTACAGAGTTTCCTCTAGGAATATAGGTTTTTAATTTTTTAATCTGATGTGAAACATATAACTTTCATACTCTTCATAATGCAACTTAGTGTAAGCGGCCGAATTTCGGGACTGTACACTCAGTTGTCTCATTCGAGACTCACACACACATATACAAGCGTCTCCGAAAATTGTACTTTTGGATTCAGAGGACCTCTAAACGTGTATTAAGAGTGAAAACTCGACATCGAATACCAGGTCGAACACTAACGTCCTCTACCTAAGGAAGAGGTAGAGGAAAAAAGACAAACTGAAGCATAGTAAGAAGTATTTTCTGGACAGTTCATATTACAATTCCAACTAAATATAAAAATAAATGAGTTCATATTCTATTTCCGACTAAATATAAAAATAAATACCTAGAAATTTTGTATTACAAGATGGGCTGCCAGTCTTCTCACATCAATAATATGCTTTTAATACCTGTCAAATTACTATAATATTTGAAAGCTGCTGTAAATTATGCATGTAATGAAATCAGCAAATCCAATTTCAAAATAAAAGAATATTGTTGCAGGACATTACCTGAGCTGGGAAATGGGAAAGAGCTATATTTAAAATTAGCAACACACGAACGTGAAACACAATGTTTGTCTTGCAAATTGTGTCACCAAACTCGCTTAGCAATTCCCCAGTCTTGATGATTTGATTATTCGGGCGGCTGGCACGCTAATTGCCTTCTCCAATCCAATAAGTGATGCATTGTTCAACTCCTTCAAACAGTCTGTTCACTAAAACACTAAACTGCTCTATACACAGTGATTCTCAATTCATGACAGAAAATTATGACCGGCAAGGTTGATCACTCTGTAAAATTTTTTTTTGCCATCTGGTATGGCTTGATGTTACGGAAGCATGCACTGTCAGATTAACTGAAGTCAGAAAACTGAATCTGGCTCACCTCGTGGTGAATCAAACACATACACACATATAAGCAATAATTTTTACGAAAAGAAGGCCCAAATTCCAAAGCCACTTAAGCTACACAATTCTCCCATCACATACAAGAATTTGGCAAAATATCCAACAACTTTAAATTCCAAATTAACGTTCAAACAGCCCATAGAACGCACCAAGAACTCAGCCATGCTCAAGTTTATTTAATTCTACCCATTTTTCCAAACTCCAGCCTTCACATACGGTGTGATATTACTACTTTACACATCCTTCATACGCTTCAAAATGACCCACAGCTGTGAAATATATGGGATTCTGCTGCACCACGTCTCGAGGGAAATTACTTGTAATTCAATGGAAAATGTGCATCATCAACTCCACATACCGGGCTTCGAACGAAAGACAATACTTGAAGTACTACACTTACAGCCGTTGACACAATACATCGCAAGAATAGCAAGAAGATTCAACCTCTCCATCATCCACCAACACAATCCCCTAATGGCCAACCTCTAAACATCTTTAGCTCCCAATTATAACATTCTCTCTCGCAACAGCGAATAGGAAACACCATAGGACATAGGCCCACCTAGAATGAAGCCCATCACCTTATAAAGGGAAAAGCCTCACAACGAGGCTGAAAATGCTTATCGCTATTAATGTAAATAAAATTTAAGAAATCTCGTAGAATTGCTGTAACAGAAGTAGTAAAACAAGCAAGATAACGGTTCTGATTATCATATTTCTAAATTTTCAATGAACTATACAAAAATTTACAGACAAATAGAGCAGTGGCGTGAATGTGAAGTACAACGTAACCACAGCTTACCTGTGATGCGATGGCAGCGCTACAAAACAATAACAAATCCCGCTATCTAATAGCGAATACTGCTCCTATTGATAATATATATAATAGAAGTATCACTGGGTTTTGAGTTTACTTGAAAATCTTCAATATTTCGTCTAGTGTTTATATATATTTAACGAGATTAATTTCCTTTAAAACTACGATTCAGAGTCCGGAACTCATTTAACTATACGTCCCTCTCGCTGATAATATACAACCTTTGTTATAATTTATTTTGCTTTAAATGATTCGATTTTATTTATTAAGATATGAGAAAATTATCATAAATTGATTACAAATAAAGGAAAATTAACTCAAAAAGCTAGGATTATACTCTAATGAAATAAACCATTACGCCAAAAAATGGGCCGGGCTCCAATTCATGACGATGGCCATGTTTACTATCTTTCAAACCATAATTTGTATAATAGAGTAAAATTGTATTCTATGTCAGCTGGATTTATTAAAAAAAAAAAAGAGGTGCAATAGATATAAACCGGAGCAATTAGATCTAATTCTAATTTATTAGGGGTGGAACGTAAAATTGCGTAAGCAAATAAGAAATATTCTGGTTGATTATATGTAGGAGGAACAACAGAATTGGCGGGAAGAAAGTACATCACTTAGCTGAAGACGAGACTTCCCGAGCAAGTCAGTTTACCCCACATTATTACTATTTATCATTAATTAAGAACTAAATTTTTAATCATTACTTTCCTGTAGTTTTGTAGCTGCTGCGGCAAGTAGGCCTATTAATTAAACCCTGAATGGACTGAAGCATTCACGCCAAGAGATGGATCAAACAATAAAACGCTCTTTAACATTACTGAAAAATCATGCTACAATTAATACTCCAAATATATTTCAGGAATTAAAAGTATTTATGAGATCCTACTTTTTTTTACTAATTTATAAGATCTTATCAGCCCTTACAGCAGCGTTCAAGTATTATAGTTATTTTAAAGGTACCAAAAAGCATCAAGTGTAGGCTATGTTCTATTCTCTATCTTATTCGTAGATTTTCATAAAAAGGGACAATCGCAATTTTTTTGAGAACCGACGGGACAGCCAGGACACACATAAAAGCGGGACTGTGGTTGTCAAAACGGGACATATGGTCACACTTACTCTGTATCTCCTCACTTCTAGAAATGATTCCATCACCAAACTGTCGATCGCGGTGGTCTAGATCCGAAGGTCGCGGGATCCAAGCCGGCCGCGGTCGATGATTTTTCAGAACGTAACAATCTGGGCACGGAGTCCTCCGGGAGGGACTTTCAGCTGGATTGCCCATGTCGTAGATTTACGGCATGTAAACGAACTCCAAGCCTAAATTATAGACTCTGGAGAAAATTTCTAGGCCTTTTCACGTCCAAGTAATACCTTAGTTTCCGAACGGGGGTTGAGAGGCGATGGGCTTACCACCTGTGCCTCTGCTCTCTCTCGGGAAATAAGCGTAACAAAACTAGTATCGGTAATGAAACCTCCACTTGGAGGCCCTGGGCCCCAACATTGGGGTTATAGGAACGAGTCAGTCAGTCAGTCCTTCACCATAATGAAAGTATTTGAAACAACAACCAACAAAACTTTATCAAATTAACAACATGGAAAGGGATATATCGGCGCCATGTTTTGAACAGTTGTGTTTTAGCTTCTGTGTTCTGGAAGGAAACAGCAATACTCAGTAAGGAATTTGATTTTCGTAGCAGCTTGTAGGAAACGGTGGCTCGTCTCTCAGCAACAAATCTCTTGGCAGCAAATGTTGCAGTTTGTGTAGACATGCTTGCCATGTTATTGCAACGACAGCGCACGCGACACCAAAGTAACAACGCTCTGTTTATTTACAATATTTCACATTGAACTGTTTATTTATTCCTAATGTACGAAGCGCACACTGTTCTACATAGTGTTCATAGTTAAAGACTACCAGTCCGCATAAAGAGAGACAATATTGGAGTTTCGTATTCCTCATGTGTGCCTGTACTCTAAAAATCTTTAGCAGTACTAGTAGTAAGACTAGTAGCAGTAATAATAATAATAATAATAATAATAATTAGAACCCGGAAATTTATGATAAACCATAATATTTCCAATTATAATACACTCTATTGCATTATTAACGTATTGCTTATTATTATTATTATTATTATTATTATTATTATTATTATTTTCTTATTTTTATTATTATTATTATTATTATTATTATTATTATTATTATTATTATTATTATTACATGCTAGTATAAAATGTGTACAAGATACGAACAAGATAACAGAAAATGTATGGTTTCATTTTGCGTATTGTTATATTTTGTTAGTTTTGCTTTAATGCATCATATTTTCTTGATGTGAAAATATTTGCACATATTTCAGGCTATTGATATGTCACATTTTACCGGCAAAATTCGAAAATATTTTAAAGCATGTGCAAATCTCTGTTAATTCAAACATTTACAGCATATTTGACTATGTGAATGTTTCGAGAATTGACTGAACAATTGAGAGTTCATAGCCCGATGTTTTAGAAAGTGATTGTGTAATATTAAATCGACGTTTCACTCCATTATTTTTTTATTTACTAAAATCTGTTGCGATTACTTTTTTTATTGTAATGTAATTTATTTCTAGCAATTTTTTTGGCAATTTGTAAGGTAACTTAGTTGACAACAGAACGTCAACTACTAAAATTACTTTAATGATAGAGCATAAATTACAAATTTTAGAGCATATTTGCAAGCAAATTTCGTCTTACGCAGGGGTGCCCACGGGGGGGGGCAAAATATTAGCGTTTTATTAATTTTCTGGGGGGGGGTTGAAAATTGCTGCAAAATTAGCGTTTTATATGCTAAAATTAAAAACTGCCTAGCTAACTAGTTTTTGAGTGCTTAATAGCGTAAAATGTGATTTTCATTAGTTCCATATTTAAAAATTTCCCGTGGGTGGACACCCGACTTAAGTAACAATTTCTTGTTTACATTGGTATGTCTTAGAGTATGGTAAACAAATTTCCTAATTAGTTTTTGAGCACTAAAATAGCGTAAAATGTGATTTTCATTAGTTCAGTATTTAAAAATTTCTGCGGATGGAACCCCGACACCCCGGCACTTTCGACCCCCCCCTCAATTATTTTCTGGTTACGTCATTGTTGCACTTATTATATTATTAATATAATGTTACAAAGTGGCCCAAGAAGTTAAAGAGAAAAACAATTAATTAATTTAAAAAATTGCCCCACTAGAAAATATTACATGGGCACCCTTGTCGACAGCCAATCAGGTTGGGGGGGGGTGAGCAATGAAGTTGGGGGGGTGAGCAATGAAGTTGGGGCGGTGAGTCATGAAGTTTGGGGGGGTGGGCACCCCTGTCTTACGATAGAAAATATTGAGGTTTAGACTGAGTTTTCTTGAGAACCTTGGATCAGAATATTTGAAGGAATAAGTAGGATAACTATAATATTAACAGAAAGAATATACAACAAATTCCTCACATGAATAATATACCTTTACTTTTGTCAAAACATCTGAAGTCGTAGGCTAAATATTCGCAGTCAAACCTTTCAAAGTTTTTTTTTAAGTAAAAAAATAAAAACTAGAACTTTCCGAATTTCCCTATAGGCTACACTCTAGAAACTATAAGAATGCTAAATTTCAAGTTTCTAGTTCATGTAGAAATGGGTAGGCCTAAACTTCAATGTTAATAAGTGGATGATCTACACTGCCGTAGGTGTGCATGACGTCACGGCTATCTCGACAGTTTTTTTCTTCATATTTATGGTGCAGCTAGAAACGCCAAATTTCGCAAGATTAACTTATGGTCGTTGGATGTGCCAACATTCCTGCAAAGTTTTACTATTCTAGCTGTCCTATAAGTGTATAAAAAATTACATAACTTAAGAAAAATATACAAAAATTTTTGAAATATAAAATGTAACTATCTATGGTATAGACGATGGAGATCGACAAAAAGTCAAAAGACCAAACTTGTAGATCTCACAAAATCCGTTACAGCTATTGCATTCAATTTTTTGATACGACTTGCCGTTCGGCTACTATAAGCCTCCAAAGCAGATAGGCCTATGCACAGAACTTAAGTTGTGTCCGCCATTTTGTATGTTTTCCGGGGGTGAAAAATTAAAAATCGGACAGTTTTGGGATATTTTCATCGGTTGCAAGCTACAAGCTATAAGTACGCCAAATTTAAAGTTTATGACTCATCTGAAAGTGAAAAATCAATTGTCATTGAGTGAGTTAGCCACGCGTCTTTGTAGCATATTGATGTTTTGCTGTTTTTAAACTGTTAATTGGGCGTTACTCCGGTCGTCAACCGATTTAGTCCAAAATCAATAGCGTTCGTGAGATGGACGTCATAAATGTGTACAGGCCTATTAAGTTACATGAACATCCGATAAAGCATATTCGAGTTATCGCACGTACAGGCACACAGACAGACAGATATTTTCCTGTCCCCCACACAATCTCATCAAGTACCATACTGGCACTTAATAAAGTCAATGTAGTATAACATTGTCGGCTGCGGTGGTCTAGAGGTAGCCTCTAGATCAGAAGGTAGCGGGAACAAACCCGGCCACAATCGATGGGTTTTTCAGGACATAAAAATCCTGGGCACGGAGTCCTCCGGGAGGGAATTTAAGTTTCCGTGTCGTAGATTTACGGCACGTAAAAGAACTCCAAGCGTAAATTAGAGCCTCTGGACAAAATTTCCCGGCCCTTTCACGTCCAAGTAATACCTTAGTTTACGGAGAGGGTTAGGGGGCGATGGGCTTACCACCTGTCCCTCTGCCCCCTCTAGGAAAATAAGCGTAACGAAATTCATTTAGGTAAACAGAAACCTCCACTGGGAGGCCCTTCGTCCCAACATGGGGCATAGGATGAGAGAGAGAGAGAGAGAGAGAGAGAGAGAGAGAGAGAGAGAGAGAGAGAGAGAGAGAGAGAGAATAACATTAAAGTTAAGTCGAACAGAATTTATTTTATTTTAAATATAGGTTATTTAATTACACATTTTCGTTTGATGCTCTGAAGATCTCAAGATCGTTCCATGTTCGACAATAATTAATCGATACTACACCAGTTCGAAATGAGTGCCATTATGATACCGTTACGTCACACGTAAGAAGCGTATTATAGTACTGTCGAACAAAAAGATTTATTCTCAATCTCGAGCGAGTTTCTACGACTTCCGTACATGTTACCATGGGAAGCACTTAATGAAGGAATGAAGACTGGCGCAAGTGTAACTAAGTGTGAACACATTTTCTTTTCCTTCCTTTAGCTCTTGGAATGATTCAAAGCTTCCAGGAGATATTACATTAAACACTTTCTTATCCATTTACCAACTTCTTATCAGTTTACTCAGTGACAGCTAATTCTGGATAACCTACGCCAAACAGAGCGGAAGTTCAATTCAGTTAGTAGCAGATATCTTTAGATATTGAGGCGTAGTGACTCGTCAGTAAATAGAGCCTCCAATCATTTGTCGCTCTATTATCTGCTGGGTGGGAGGAAAGAGCTTCATGAGATGGCATCACAAAGAATTCGCTCCTGGTTTAATTCAGTTCTTACGGTGATATTGATCCAATTTCAATTGTTGGAGATAGACTTCTAAGAAAAAAAACTAAAGAAAAAGGAACTACGCCCCCCCCCAAGGTAAAATTAAAGGCTCACTTCACTTATTCCAATCGTAAGTCAGCTTTTGACCTAGAACAATAATGAGCGAGAATATGTTTGAAATCAGCCCAATCACAGTGTTCTTTTTCGACAATATTCACTAACCCGCTTAACGCTGAGCTGTTGTCACTCGTTTTTACTGACCATTTCCGGTTGTGAGTATATCAAAGCAATTCGCAGGATAAAACTGACATTAAACATTATTTTTGCACTCCTTAGCTAGTAAGTGTTACTTACGAAAGTTGACATTCCCACACAATCGTGTTGCTAAGGGCGTTGCGATGAGGTTAAATTACTTACGGTCCAAGCGCCACGTCATAATTCATTGCGATACAATTCATAATACAAGCCTTTATGGACACGGCCCCCAGGACAAATATTCGGTTCCCATAACAACAAACACATGCGAATCACTTTCTGAAATAAACATCTATTTTCAAGAATGTATTTACATAATATTTTCAGGTAATATCACAATTAATATAATTAAATTGATATAAATAATCATCGTGCAAAAAATAGCATGCAACACACGGGCCGTAAAGGCATTTACGGGTCTCGAAAACTTAAAAACCCCAGGCGCTTAAAACAAAACTAGATCTAAGGAGTATGTAAGTAAAGTGTTCCCTATTACAGGCCATGGAGTCCCAGAGGCTCAGTAAGTAGAGGCTCCCAGACTTTAGACATTCAGCACGTGAAGGTGGTAGGGTGGTAAGGTGGTAAGGTTGTAAGCCTTACGCACCGGCCGCATTTACCCCCAGGAATGCAACTGGCACTCATTTCTGTTAGAGACTTAGTCGACCCTAAGGCCATAATATCACCAGACGTATTAGACCAATTGAGAAACTCCAACGATCTCATCAGGGATCGAACCCGCGACCTTCCAATTTGTAACGCAGCGACTCAACCACTACGCTGCGGCGTAATCCCCTATATGTAAGCACATTTTTTTATTAATCACAAATAAGAGAAGTCTTGGTCTTAATTCACAAAATATTACATTCCTAATCATGGAGATGTATTCACTTAATATGGTCAGTAAAATCTCGATTTTTGCAATATCCAGATCTTACAAGAAACTGCTATGTGTGTGAAAACAGAATAACAAACGAAATGTTCGTAAACGGTAAAGTTAAAGTTACCCCCGTCTGGCCATGGAGGTCCTTAGGGTTCATAGAGGTTGAGACTCCCAGATTAGTTTAGATATTCGTCACATGAAGGTGATAAGGTTGTCAGCCTTCGCCCTCAGGATTGTTTCTAGTACGGTAGCCTACTCATTTGTATTGCATTTGTATTGGAACGACCCAAGGGTCATTGCGTCATCTGAAAGATTAGGCCAATGGAAAACCCCTACGACCTCATCGGGGATTGAACTCCCGACCTTCCGATTTGTAGATCTGTGCCTCAACCAACTGCGCCACTGTAACTCAGCAGAAATACTCGTACACTTACCAAACGGATACCGGTACAATATTAGCAATAGCTAAAATCGATCTTAGGGAAAATGTCATCTCATAAATTTGTTACTATTATTATTATTATTATTATTATTATTATTATTATTATTATTATTATTATTATTATTATTATATTAGTATTGTACATACAAGTTTTAATTTAACATGGAATTATATTAAAGTATTTTGTATAAGGAAATCCGTGATGAAAAAGAAAGTACTAACAAAAGAGTATCAAGAGAGAAAATACAATTTTATAGAATATCTGGAGTGGAAGATAGAAAAAGAAGCGAAAAGAAATGGTCTGATACTCTCACATAACGTTTTCCTTTTTACCATATGCATGATATGTTATTTTCTTCCTCGGGAACGTTGGATTACCACAAAATCCAACTTCTGCTCTATGGGCTGCGCCATAAAAATAAACTCCGATATCTTGTCAAAGTAAAAGTATACAATAAGATGTCTGTAATCGGAGCCTATTTGTAAAGTGACATAGTATGTTGCGGTAAAATAACAATCTGAATGTACTTTAATTACATCATAAACGACATGTTTAAAATACCTCGAACAAACCAAGCAAGGCTCAAGAATGTGTTATAATAAACATGTAACACAACACTGATGTTTCCTGAGTAATAACCTCTCGCGGCCTGTGTCACATGTGAAATATGCAGTGCGGCCTAAAACAGAAACATTTCACAGAACTTGTTATATCACCATGTCTCCTTCGCTCGCAATCATACTAGAAGCATTAATCGGTGTAGGAAATTGGTTTCATATTTGACCCGAAACTTGTTGTCGATTTTTTAGCAGAAAGAAAAATTTTAAGGTCCACTGAGTAAAAAATTACCATTTTTATAAAAAAATTGCGATCTAACAGAATAGCTTAAAATGTCGTAATAAAACCAAATATATATTTATATTATAATACAGTGAGTCCCACGCAAGAGTTGGCCAATGACGCGGGTTTCTGCGTCGCGGCTGGCACAGCTCCAACTCCCGAGCGATCGGGTGAAATATCTACGCAAATAATGCCGCGGTTGGTGTAATGATTCAGGTTCTCACATTTACAGTTAAAATTACAACGAAAATAACCACGTACCTCATCACAAGAGATGTTGAAAATGTTCTCCTCTTGCATACGCACAACACTGACCTTTTTTTAAGGAATTTTCTTTCACGCGCGTAAATTCAGCTTCCGAGACAGAGTTAATTTCTCTTGTGATATTGTCTTTAAGTTCTTTTTGTGTATGGGAAATTGACCTATACACTTTATTTTTCAAGTTTCTCCATAAATAATATTCACATACTGTTAGAAGAACTTCATGACAATATCACATAGGCCTATCACAAGAGAAAGTAACTCTGTCTCGGAAGCTGAACTTATGCGCGTGAAAGAAAATTTCCTAAAATGGTGCCAGTATTGTCTGGATGCAAGAGGAGAACATGATGAGGTACATGGTTATTTTCATTGTAATTTTAACTGTAAATGTGATAACCTGAATCATTACAACGACCGCGGCATTATTTGCGTAGATATTTCACCTGATCGCTCGGGAGTTGGAGCTGTGCCAGCCGCGACGCAAAAAACCCGCGTCATTGGCCAACTCTTGCGTGGGACTCACTGTAGCTTGAAACACGTCGACGACTTTCGCTTGCTCTTATTAATATTTGAAGTTTAGGCGTAAATGAAAAATGTTTATTTTTTGCACGTCTTAGAAAACGATTCTTGAAGATTTCATTTATAGCTGTTTGTGTATTATGTACCGATAATAAAAATAAGGCATTATCGGACGAGGTGAGTCCGCTAACGCTTTTGTGAACGTGGTGCACTTCTTTTTAGCAAAAAGCGCTCAAAATTATCTGAAATACTTAAAATGAAAGTAAATGCAAAATGTATGTAGGTCTATAAGGCATAGTCAATATTGTTGCCATATTCTTACCGCCGCGATTCAAACCAATAGGCATACAGAATATGGCGGGTTCTAAACCCTGTTCAAGTTGGTATGATGACTATCACTCCCGTCTGGATTTTTTTCAAAACAACGCTAAAGGTTTCCACGTTAAGTATTATTTTTCGCCATGTTTGCAGTCTGACAAGCAGCAATTTTAGAAAGCGACTAACCCTTCTAATTTTTACTTCCTCTGGCCGTACCATAGATACGATAGAGTAGAGGAAGTTGAATTTATAACTAAATACAATTTTTAGGTCCCCTGAATCCAAAAAATTAATTATTTCGAGAAACATATCTATGTGTATGTGAATGTCTGCGAACAGCCTAGCTCCACAACAAAAATTCGTATGAAAGGCCATATTATATGAAGAAAATCTAGTTTTTCATTATTTTCATGATTACTCTAATTAATTTGTTTAAATTTTGTACATGGGGTGCTTATACTAACGGATAAAACTTTTTTTTAACATTTTCTCGTAAAAAGTCTCTGAATGGTAGTAATTAGCCTCCAACTGTTTGTAGAAACTCAGTTTTGCCTGGTGAGGAATAAAACTTTGCATCAGGTTGAAACAAATGAATAAGCGCTATTTGCAATATTGCCTCTTATTCTATATCAGAATGTGAAGTGAAAAAGATGTATTGCCCATGCTTAGGGTAAATAAATTTAGGTGTGTGCATTAATAAGGTTTTATTAAGGTTGTGTATCCTTCGGGGATGCGACGAGGTAATACATTAGCTTCGTTTTTACAACCAATTTACAGGAAGAGAATGTTCTATCATAATATTATAGTATAGTAAGGAGCAGAACTTTTATTTGAGCAAAGAAAATTATGTATTTCTCACCGTTTTTTTATTTTTTTATTATTTTCTTTTTTACATTAGTGACTTGTATTAAACACTAACACATCTATTTGAAAAAGAAATCATATAAATTGTTTTATGGGTAGTTATGAGCTACTCACCCATTCCAAAAGCTCAGGCTTTTAAAGTCATGCTTCTTGATGGTTTAAATGAGGCTTAGCTTACTGTGTTTACAATGCAGCCACTTATATTTTTGCGAGAAAATCGTATTGCCCATGCCGTAAAGAAGAGAAAGTCATTTCAGTATCACGTCACTCTTTAATATTTTCTTATTCCCGTACAAAACTTCAAATTATAAGATGTTTGAAAATTAGCTTAGAGTTTGCATTTATAAATTATATGGAACTTTTTAACAAGACTCTCAGAATAAAATCACCGTGTAACGGTATCTTTCTCTTATTTAAGCCACAGAAAAAAGTCTGGGAAAATAAAATAAGCTTATATTACGTCTGAGAAGTATGCTAACAAAAGTGTGATTTTTTTCCTCTTTGAAGGGATATGCACAATTTCCCTGCCTCTAGATATAGAAACGTTTAGGAACTCTTCCTCTCCAGAGAATTCACTTCTTCCCTAAATCCGCGTCGCCCGAGCAGAAACTCGCCAGAAGGCCGCTTAAGTGTATGATCGATTCTGTGACATTTCACTGCCCTTCTGATACACTCATTTCACAGGGTTCATGGCACGCTTTATAGGTGCATTGTTTAAATTCCTCCCCTTTTAAAGGTTTTCACCCTAACAAGAAAAAAATTGTGGAAACACCCGGATAACTGACTTCGTAAAATAGTTCTTGAAATAAAGTATAATGTGTATACATTTCATATACTAATAGCAAAAAGATAGACTGAAAATATTTTAATTTACACTACTGACTTGTAGGCCTATATAATTATTTGCTTTCATTTCAAACTTTTTGAAGCAGACAATGGCTCAGCATGTTCATGTGAGGTATCAATCGAAAGATTTTTCCACTCCGGATTGACCAATTAGCATTCTGTTGAGTATTAACATTTCGACTAAATTTCTTTATTGAAACAATCTATAATAAGATACAAAAGATAATTACCGGTATTAAAAAAAGCCTCTCAACAAGAAATATGGGAAAAATTGCCAAAGAACATTAGATTTCTTCCAGACCCACAAAATTTATAACATTCAAATATTACACTGGAGATCCTGGTGTGGTTTAACGAAAGATTACACTGATGGTATTCGGTAAGTTCCATTTGTTACATGCTCAACGGGGGGGGGACTTTTCCCATATAGCTTTGTTATCGAGAAGTGAATGTGCCTTCTATACCAAGAAACTAAAGGATTTAACTAGTTATAAATGTCCCAGAATATGTTAAGTTCTATGAACAAGTTGCCAAATGGTTCAGTGTGATACAGATGATGATAAGGAAGATTAAAAATATGTATCACTAGTTTCGTGTTCTACTGACTTAATAAGGATATTAATTTAATTTAATTTCGTTATGTTTCTTTTCACAATAAAACAGTTATTTATATAAGTTAAGGCATTCTTATCGTAACAGAACAATTCAGAAAGTCAGGAGTCATCAAACTTAATACTTTTCAGACGTCAGAAATAAAATCCCACAGAGTATATTATTTTAAGTTACTGATGTTAGATTTTCTTGTTAAGAAAATCGGTATTACATAATTAGCTTCAGCACAGATTTTTCCTCCCTGTAAAATTTACATTTTATGACTCATGAGTAATTTCTGAATGAGTGATTCACTCACGCGTTCTAGGACTCAAAACTAAGATATCTTTCTCTGATCCAAATAGATTTCCATACACACTTCTCAAGAGATACCACTTACAAAAATAAATAACGAGGCGAGGTCGGGAGTTCGAGCAAGCCTCGTAATGGACCCATTGCAAATGATCAAATCTTATCGGATACGCGACATGAATGATGCCGAAATGCTTTGGAAACCTCGTAATGGCACGTTTATACTAAGCACAGTGAGAGTTTTGAATGAAAACTTCTATCATGGTAACAACATATGCTATTTTAATGTTCCTACCTGTAATCACACATCCAATGTTTCTTAGAGAGTGACTCAATCGTTGGTTTTATACCTATAAATCTGTAACTTTGTTAAACCCTTGTAACTCTTAGACAGAAACTGAGGAACAATAAATAATATTATGAGTATAGTAATGATTATTAATGTTATATACGAGTATAATAAAAATGATTATATTATTGTAAAAATTAAATTTGCTTTATTATTTCATAATAT
The DNA here is from genome assembly GCA_964059195.1 of Ectobius pallidus. Lineage (NCBI taxonomy): Eukaryota > Metazoa > Arthropoda > Insecta > Blattodea > Ectobiidae > Ectobius > Ectobius pallidus. The sequence goes on from CAXKWD010000006.1 coordinate 116,831,751, forward strand.
ATATAACATAACAATTTATAATAATTATTATAATTAATAATAATAACAATTGGGAGAATAACATACACAAACTGAGACCAGAAAAGGAGTTATACAAACAAACAGAAAAAATAAGCCATGCTTTCAGGAAAAGAAGATTAAGATTCTATGGTCATATTTTCAGAATGGAAAGAGACAGACTTACCAAACAAATTTTTGATCACTATGTAAGTAAAAAAACTAAACCCACATTTTTCAAGGAAGTTGAAGAAGATTTGAAATTACTCAACATCAAAAAGGAGGATATTGCAAACAGAGAAAAGTTTAGGAAAGCAATATTTGATGGCGAATTTCCAGAAAAACCCAAGAAGAAAACGGGAAGTAAATGGACGGAAGAACGGAAACAGCAACATCGCGAAAGGATGAAGAAGTTTTGGGAAGACAACTGTTTCACGTGGTCCTAAGCTGGCCTAATCGAAAGGAAAAAAAAATAACAATTATTATTATTTTACTGTAATACTCCACAGATTAAGAGACATGCCTGATCTTCGATCCGGTGATTGCTGGAAGCTTTATATTCGCAGATTACATTTCAAACTTCTGTATCTAGTGGCCCATGCTATAAAACACACCACTTTGCATATCAAAACAGATTTAGGCAAACAGTTTAAATAAAGGGTCAACGAACGGAAAATAACAACAGAGGAAGATATTTGTATGCTAATTGTGAGATTTATCTGGTATGCAAGATGATGGAGGAGGAGCTACCGACTGCAACTTCCTGATGCCCATCGGATTGTATCGGCAAGGCGGTGTCTAACCTTTCTGACATGGCAAATACCTGCAATTTGTGTATGCAACAACTTTGACTTATTTTAGAGGTGTCCAACCTTTGCGCCAATCTGACCTTCGGCAAGGATAGCATTATACAAGAATGTTATTACAACAATCATTGTGTAATGTCACATTAGCACAAACTTTAGTCAACAGATAAATATCAGAATAGAAATCAAATATTGCTACTACAGGAAAATTTCAACTCAAATCATGTAAAGGGAATGTGAATATCATACCTTTCTACTTTCGCAAACCATATCATAAGTACTAGAAATTTAAAATTTATGTTCTGATTCAAATTAAAAAATTCGTACTTCAAATAATTGTTCTAATTCTAAAAGTTCTGCATACCAATCCACATCTAACTCCGATAAAGTCAAATATTTAGGCACTGAACAGCATTCAAAATGGGGAAAATTAAGTAAGTCTGGCCGTTCTAAGAAGGGAACCTCAAGTAAACAAAAACAAGTACATCTGTCTCACTCTAGCACATTACTCGTATGACTTAAGAGTGAGACAGACATGCAGGATTTTGTTGACTTCAGATTTCCTTCTTAGCTTGTCTCAGGTATAGTAATTTAGTAGGCCTAAACAGGATGCATAGAAGTTAAAAGTATATAAATTTCTCATCCTTTGCTCATTTAGATCTGACAATTCTACTTACTGAGGATAATCTACTTGTCTTTAATACATTATCCATTATAATGAATGACAGAATTGAATGGGGAGGAGCTTTGAATACAATTCTATTTTACCAATAGTTGCTTAAAACAAAAACAAAAAATCAAAACACAAATAAGACAAATAAATAAAACTTCACTACAGGTAGAGGAAGTAGGAAATTGAATTTGATATGGAGTTTTTAGCGTTAATACAATGCGTTTCAAGGTCGCCTGATTCCAAAAATGTCAATTTCATGAAATTTTATGTCTGAGGCACATGAAAACGAACAATTGTATGAAAATAACATTTAAATTCCTTGGGAAAGTTTCCTTCTCCTACTAAGATATTAGAAAACTTTGTTTTTTGTTTTTTGTTTTTTTTTGCGATTTTATAAAAAATGGATTAAACGATTTTGTATAATTCCAGCTGCTTATAAAGACCTAACTTTGATTTTTCTCCTATAAATTCTCTGAAGGGTAGTTATGAGCTATTCATCTCTTCTATTAACATAGGATTTATAACATTTTTCCTTACAAACAATAAAGCTTTGCGTGAGATTGAAATAACTGAATGTACATTCCCATAATGCAGTCATTTATTCTAAGTTTCAATGTGAAGCTATAAAATAGTATGATCTTGCTTACGGAAAGAAAGCATCGTAAGTATATTTTCTTCCTAGAATTGAAGAGAACTAAAATAACATTCATGTGAGCGAATTCTACTTCGAAGACAAAATCACATTCCGTATAAAGTCTTTGTCACAGAAACTTGCTGTAAAAAGACTTTTAACAAAAGCTTTACAGTAGATTCTGCATATGATATGCAATTTGAGGTTTCTTTCTTGTAAGAAACGGAATACTTTTCTAACTCCGCGGGAGGCTACAGGTCACTGCGGTCGACTCAGTAGGCGTCAGCAATCAAAAAAACAAAATATACTTTATATAAACTATAATTCACACACCAGAGAGAGAGGCATTGTGCTTAAACTTGGTGGACCAAGGATATTTCTCAAAGAAATCATTGTTCACTGCTTCGCTTGCAAATTTATACAACATTCGATCCGTAAAGCAATCTGCATTTATTATGAAAACATAAGATACTATTTATAGATATATTACAGCAGTAACATATCAGGGATAGACAGAGTTTCGGTAATCAAGAAATTATCAAAGGTAATGTAACGTAAGATCCGGATTTTATCGATAAATTCATGAGCAACGAAGAGAATCCGGACTATTGAGACTACAGTATTTAGCGAATACTCAAAGAATTAAGTAAGTAATGAATATTATTAAAACCCGAAAATGAATACAAATAAATCGACATTAGTGTCATTGTAAGCGACAATGCCTATGGTGGGACAATCTATATACTGTAATACTGTAGGCCTATATCGATCATCAACATTATAGTCGAGGTTCGTGCGACTTTCCATTCGATTACCTGTTATATTATATATATTTTTTAAATTAACTTCATCGCTAAAACAATATCATATTAAGATTGTACTTCTCATAACTATCATTAATACGAGATTTAAATCCTTCACCACACTTATAAATAATTATTGTATTATTTTTACATCTTCTTTTGTGCGAGTACAGGTACATAATGTACCTATACCCGTATTCTCGATTGGATCTTGGCCCATATCGGCTTTTATGTGTGTGCAAATAAAATTTCCCCATGTCTGTAGATTTCTAGACATATAAAGAATAATTCATGCAGAACAAAATTCATGTTTTTGCCTTATTGAGTGGTAGAGAAGGCCTTATGGCCTTAATTTCTCTAGGTTAAATAAATAAATAAATAAATAAAATAAAATAAAATAAAATAAAATTCCTGCACACCAGGCCTGAGGCACACGATGTGATATAGACCTACAAATCTCCCCCCGACAATTCAACTTCTTAAAAACAAAACAAAAACAAACAAAACAAACAAAAAACAAAAAAAAATTACTCCAAAGCAGAATACCAGCCAAGCATAGAAGTAGAAAAGTAAGGGAATGATAATTCTTTCGTACTAGCCGTATGTAAGCTAAGGTGGAAAGCTACCATGGCAACATGCTGGTACAGCATTAAATTCTCCAATTGACTCACATAACCCGGTGTACCACCCGGTATATCTCAATATGAGATAATAACCCAGTGGCGTATATTCCCATTAAGTACTTTAAGGACCGGACTTCATAGTAAACCACTAGTAGGTCACAGTGGAATGAAAATTATTCTTTCACACTGGCCGTGTGTACGCTAAGTTGGAAAGATAGAGCCAGACTAAAAAATTCAAAGTCATAGCTGGGATTTGAACCAAGATCTTCGGCTCTCCGTGCTGCTGCTCTACCAATTGAGCTGTCATGCCAACATGCTGGTACAACATTAAATTCCCCAAATGACTCCCAATCTGACTCACCTTTCATAAATAAGTAAAGTTTATCTTCTTCGTCCTATCTCATTCATCGTAGCGAATTTACTGCATGCACATTAGTAATTTTGTTTGTATCCCTGCAACACAGGTCACCGTTTCTATGCAGACATATAACAGGAAGACCCCTTTTTCGTCCTCGTAGCATTTTGTGCAATAGCATTTGGCATTAAGTATGATTTGACTTGCAATATGTAGGCCACCAGCAGGGTTGCCAGATCAGAAACGTAGAACAGTCGTACCAGTATCCAAAAATAGTCGTATGTTAGTTAAAACTGTCGTATAGTTTGTGATTTTTCAGTGTAATGAACGCATTGTGTTAATAATAATAATAATAATAATAATAATAATAATAATAACTAATAATCGGTATTATGCACCTTACACATGTCATGTAATTGTTAATAAATCATCTTATTTGTAAATGATTAGGCGTGTTCATAATCTTTCGATGTGATAAATTTGATAAAATACAATAAAATTAAATGATGTTATTAATAGCAACATGCTTACAACAAAAACCATGAGAAAACAAAAAAGTGGAAACGTATAAAAATTTAAATTTCGTCAGTGGATTGATTAAAAATATATAAAACTCTATGTTTAAAATAGTCGTACAAATACGCGTACGACTCATGATTGCGTCGTACGTCGTATAAATCTATGAAATCGTCGTATGGAAATCAATTTATATTATCCCTTTCAGAACTGAAATGTACTGATTTATATAAGCAAACATCAAGTGATATCATCAGTGGGCTCTAAGTTTAAAATCACGGAGAAATTTTCAGTAGAATAGCTGGTTAGTGTAAATGAAAAATTTAACATGCTGAAAAAAATCCTCACATTTTACAATAAAGTATTATCTATTGTTTTGAACTTTTATTAATTTCTAATCTAAAATAATTACTTAACACCTATTCTTCAAATTATATTTTAGCTTAATGGAGATAGCTTATACGGTGGGTTCCTACGTCGTCAATTATTCCGCCTTGGTTTAGATTCATGTACATAGGATGTACAACATTGATCAATGCTTTGTCCAAATCTGCAAAGCTCAACTGGGGATTGAACCATAATTCACTACGCACAATCTACAAAGGTGCGATCTTACCCTTACTATCCTATGCGGTGCCTGTTTGGATAAACGCCTTACAAAGGAAATATAACAGGGCAAAACTAATAAGGGTACAAAGGCTAATAAATATTAAGATAGCCAAAGAGTATCGCACCACTTCCACGGAGGCACTCTGCATAATGACAGGCTTGATACCAATCGTGCTCAAGTTAAAGGAGATTGCAAGGGAATACAAAGCAATCAAGATGGAAAACGGACATATTGACGAGCTAGAATTGAAGAAATGGCCTCATCCACCAGAATTCCCGAGTATAGAAGACATAGATCCTACAAAACCCTACAATATAGAAATATACACAGACGGAAGCAAATCTAGCGATGGTGTTGGGTCAGGTATAGTAGTCTTTATCAACGGAGAAATAACACACCAGCTTCAGCTCAAATTGCATAACGAATGTTCCAACAATCAGGCTGAGCAGCTAGCAATTGTGAAGGCAATAGAAGAAGTAGACACCCTACATGGTAGTATTGACACTATGAACATAATCGCTATATATACAGACAGTAAAATCACCATAGACTCACTCAAGAATTCAAAAAACCACAATCACCTCATTGAAGATATCAGAAAGGCTATAAAAGGCATAAGAAATAAAGGATGGTCTGTAGCAATTGGCTGGGTGAAGGCCCATGTGGGAATACATGGAAAAACTTGCTGATCGCCTCGCCAAAAATGCTGCAAGAAGCTCTAGCTCACTGACATACAATAAAGTCCCGAAGAGTAACGTATTAAAAACGTTAAGAGAGGAGAGTTATGCAATATGGGACACTGAATGGCAAGCCACAACTAAGGGTCAAGAAACGAAGAAATACTTTCCGAGTGTGGTGCAAAGGCTATCCTCCAAGATTTATCCTACAGTAGGGCTTCCTACTATGCTCACCGGACATGGACCAATAAAAGCCTATTTTCATAGATTTAAAATAACGCAAAATTCCACTTGTCCCTGCAACGAAGGAGAAGAGACGAATGACCACCTTCTGCTGGAATGTTCGAGGTACAACAGAGAACGAGCTCAACTAAAGGCCAGCATAATTCGAAACAGAGGACAGTGGCCACCTAGATATAATGATTTAGTCATAAAATACCTAAAAGACTTTAATAAATTTATTAAAGCAATGGACTTAAAATAAATAGATCAATGGATTTCAAATAAATAGGCCTAGATAAGTAAATATACGGACTAGGATAGGGATTCACAGGATAGCAGGGAATGTACTGAAATTTGTTCTTGTGTCGATAAATTGCTTGAATTGAGAAATAATTTCACGTAATTTACATTGCTTGTGAAAACAAACGTTTCCGTTACATCTCTTACATTTATTTACGTATCACAAGGCTCTGAAATCAGCTACAAGAGTCGGTCCGCTTTTTTCTCCCCTACCTGTACATTTCAAATTTCAGCACCTTCCTTTTAGAGAGTAACTTATTACAAAATTAGCCTCCTAGGCAGGGACTGTTAGATCAGTAAAGATTTGTCTTATTCGAAAAATCGAATAATCAGTTAATTTCCTGCAATCCTTATTGAACAGCAGCACAAGTACTGTGAACTGCATTATTGCGTAGAAAGAATCTCTATATATATATAAAAGGCTTTGTCCTGACTGACTGAATGAATGACTGACTGATTGACTGAATGACAGGAATCAACGTACAGCCTAAACTATAACAGGTAGAGACTTGGAATTTTGACAGTACCTTCGTTTCATAATGTAGGTGCTCACTAAGAAAGGATTTTGAAAAATTCTGATTCTAAATGCCAAAAATTAAATGTTTTTGAAAATACTTAATCCCTTTTTACATAGAATTATCCATTCCAAATCACAGAATATATTGTTGCCAAATGGTATCAGGTGGGCTTGGAAAAAACAAATGAAATGCACTTTTGACAAATAAGAGAAGTTATCAAAATAATTCATGTTATAAATAAATATTACAGAATGAAATCCACTAAAATAATGGAATCACATAACTTTCTCTACCCTGGACATAGAGAAAACAAAACGAGGTATGGTAATGTGTATATTATTATATTATATCGAAGGTTTTTGGAGAGAAAAGTATGAAAGTGATAATGCTTTCTGTTTAATTTCATCTCCAAAACGGCTTTATGGTAACATAAGAGTGGGAAATTTCCCGCCTCGATATTACAATTTTATGTTACAGGAATTTCTGTTTCTTCTTATTTAAACCTCTACCAGGCTTGCTGTGCACTGTACAAGCGATGGGATGCAAAATTCTAGATCCTCTATGAGCCATAAAAAATTATATCAAGCGTTTTCTGAGGGAATAGTTTGAGTGTAATAAGTCGTTCTTCCTATTTCAAATTATAAATGCCTATATAAGGACCTAGAATTTAAAAATGAAAATCCTTCATAAGCTAATTTCCAATTACAAAATACAAAACCCGGGCGACGCCGGGTCTTTTAAGCTAGTACAATATAAACAGCAGGGATGTGTCAATGCTATGGTTTAGAAGGGGAGAGCGAATGGGGTTACGAAATAATATCAAGAGGGGTGTTTCCCGTTTCTATAAATCAACTTGTCATACGGGGATGGGAAGCCAAAGGTGAACTGCATCAAACTGCTGACAACTGAACATCGCGCAGTATGTCATGCTAATTCAAATCGACATTCCCCTTTGTATTCCATGAAGCAATTGTTTCATTCACACTAATTATTAGTACTACACTGTATTGTTAATTATGCAATGTTAGTGATTATCCGGTTACCCACGTGGTTCGGTCATAGCGAGTAGGATTATATGGGCACTGATTCAAATTACCAAAATAAAATTAAATGAAAGTCAAGTGGACCGATTTAAGCGACGATTTCAACTGTAAAATATTTATGTCCAAATTTCAACAAATTTACATTTATATATTACAGGGTACGACAAAACATCCTCCCTATTTTAAATTTCAAATAAAAATTGGATGGATCAAAATAAAGTATATTAATATTAATAATATCTACACAGTGGGAATTTAGGGTTTTCAGTACATTACATTAGTTCAACTCGCTGTATTAAAAGACTAAATATTATTCTTGGAGCAAAAATTAAAAAAATAAGTAAATAAATAAATAAATAGTAGTAGCTAGTAGTAGGTTAAAATGGGGGATGCGTAATTTTAAGACTTGTGGTACTTTACATGGTTTAATACCTTCCACTTGGCATTAGCCAGCAATTTCATTGTATTTGAAAGTTTTGTAATTGAAGCGTTTAGTTTTATAAGGGTCTAAGTGCCAAAATCATGATTTTTCAGCTAATAATTTTAAATGGGTCTATGTACCCAGACCAATGCATTTCAAAAGGATCCAAGGTCCAGGGAAAGCCACGTTAGTAGCAATACATTCCTGGGTTATATCCGGCAGGTCTTTCTGTGGGTCTGTGTCTTGTTTTCTACACTAGCATGATTTTGGTACTTAGACCCTTATAAAACTAAACGCTTCAATTACAGAATCTTCTGTGGGAGGGGGAGCAACTGCATATACGCAAAACTATTTGTTCCAATAAGATTTGTGCAGTTAGATTATTTTCCTACATTTGACAGGTTTAGGAAAGAAGTGCGCCTGAATTAAAAAATGAAATAAATTGGCAAATGTTTATTTAATTTAATCTTAAACTTAGAATTACAGGCCTATACTTTATTCAGCAATGTGGTAAAGCCATAACTTCCTTACCGTAGGCAATGCAATTACAATACTTACATTAGTTATTAATCCATTATGATATGGGTAAAGAAAGTAAAAATGTTTACTTTTGTTTATTACATCTTAGAAACGTTGCTTATAAATGGGATTAAAACTGTAGAGGTCTATAAATTTTTAACGTATGACAATATTCTGAACATAGTAATTAAAAAAAAATCTAAAAATTGCACTCGGAATGCGTGAATAGGACACCCTTAAAAAAATTAACAAGTAAAATTTTATTATTTGCCCATGTGTTTACTGAACATCAAGTAATCATTTAACGAAAGAAAATAAATGACTTTTAACCCAAAACTAGCAATATTTCATCGATTAAGCAAACGTAAACGGAAAGTTTTGTATCAAATCCTCCAAACATCATGACTTGAAGTATAAATTTGGGTTTAATGTAACAATTGAGCTATAATATTCACTTAAATTTGCGCGCACATACAGAAAAATATGTCTATCTTGTGGGAGGCGTCTCAGCCAGATCTAAACCATGAACCTCAATTAAAGCATGATAATTAATCACACCACTAAAGTCGAAAAAATAATATAAATAAATTCAATCGACGCGACTAGCAATAATTCATTACCGAAAGGAAAAAATCTAGGAAATGGAAAGAGAAAACTAGGGCATGGTTTGTGGTGAGCTTAAATCACGTGTTACCACTTTGATCACGGAGTATGAAAGCACTTGAGCTCTTTTTTATTGAGCGATCGTCATATGTCAAGTTGTCGAGTCCTTGACGTCGCCTCGTTCGGATCGAAGACACACTGAGACACGCACAGAACAGTACCAATTTCCAAAGCTTACTTCTATTCATAGATGCATGACGTCTCCTAGGAGACCTATTTACCACGTACTTCAATTGTTTCCGTAGCCTAGCAACCCTTTGTTATTATACTAGTCTGCGAGAAGATGAACACGTAATTATTTGAATTACCCAACCGTACTTGGAACATTGTTAACAGTAATTAAAAGCCTCATAAAATGAGCCTTCAGTAAGCATTGAAAATTCTTGAAAGTGTTACAGAATTAACTTCGTAATTCGCACAATAAAGAATTACTGTGAGAAGAATAACTATTAAGGTGTCTAGAGTGTTGTAGGCCATAAACACAGTGATAATAAAATATCGATTATTCGAGCTGATATGGACCAGGGCATTGATATAACTAAAAATAATAGTGGATTTTGGCGTTAATTTTGTTACAATGTCATTAATTTTCATTAATTAATAAGGCAACGAAAATTCTACACCCTGTAATGCACCTCGAAACCGGGGTTTTTGCATTTTAATTATCAGTAATTTAAATTGTTTATGCATGTTTTGGGTAAGGCTCGTGAATCTGTGATACGTTTTAATCATTTCATTTTGAATCTGTATGCCTACATAGCAGCACAAGATTAGTTTCGTTCGTTTAATTAATTCTTTTTATTGAGTAAAGCAATATAATTAAAAGAAAATTATGTAATTTATGTAAAAAAAGATGTCAATGTTAATAAATAATTATGAAGTTTTAATTATTTTAATTTTAAATAAAATTATTTAATTACAACATCTAGCATTAGAGTGAATCAATTTATGGAGAAAAGATGTCAGTGTTAATAAATAATTATAAAATTTTAATTATTTTCATTTTAAATAAATTATTTAATTACAACATCTAGCATTAGAGTGAATAATCGGGGTCAAAACCGCGGGAACCTGCTAGTTTGGAAATAAAACTAACCTAATTTATTCCGTAGTCTACTAAAGACTAACATGAATGTAGTACGTTAATTTCTAATTATAGAACAACGTCATATTTATGGACACAACAGCAAACAACAACAACAACAACAACAACAATAATAATAATAATAATAATAATAATAATAATAATAATAAGGAAAAGGTTATTCGAAAGACTTCAACACAGGCGGGAGAACAATATTGGACTAGATTTAGGGGAAGTAGGATTTGGGAGGGATGGTTGGATGGAGTTAGCACAGAATAGGGTTGCATGGCGGGCTCATATACCTCCGGGTTCCATAAAATAAGTAATAATTACGTAGCTTGCTTATGCAGCAGTAATAAGTTTTCATTTCATTTTGTCACTGTATTGAGAAATTTTCAGTTAGGCTGAACAAAACATGCATTTACTTATAGTCCACACAGGAAAATATTTATTGAAAGGGAATCATGCTTCCTCTAACTCCCGCCCCGAAAAAAAAATGTATTCACGACTGCGCAGCTGGAGCGAATTTATATGATGAAACTCGTAAACTCGAGTTGAATTTATTAAGACTATTCCATGAATAAAAATGTGACGGATTATATAAATAATTACTCACGTGTTTTGTCATATAAAAACAAAACTCATAATTCAGGTAAGCTAACATCTGAACAGAAATAGAGCACACGAACTGGTGGCTTGCACCGAATTGAAATAGTGTTTTTAATCAATGTACAAGTTCTGCTGTATAAAATAACGCGTTTTTATTCTGCTTAGTGGCAGCATGTTGAAGCCTTACGTGTCCAGTAACGAGGTGACGTTTTTTCAGATAAAATTGCATTCTTGCGATCCGAGTTAGGATATTATGTTGAACGATCGTGATTGGTCTATATCCGAGGAATTGCTAAACGTTATATCAAACACGCGGAGTGTAAGTGGAATAGCCTAGACTCTAGAGATATAACCACATTGGGATTGTGTTAGATACATTAAATTTACTTGCGAACGCCTACATAACTACTCTAAATGCGTTTTATTTCTTATTCTTATTGATATTCTGATGACACAAAAATAAAATACGAATTTTCATAACATCCTTCCTGCCTTAGGGCGGTATTCCACTATCCAATTCATTGGGCAAGAACTTCACGAAGAACTTGTCAGGCGATATTTGAATCAAAGATGCGCTAGTACACTACATCCAATAGCTTTGACCAAAACCAGTTTTCTCTGTATAGGGAAAGCTTGAATTTCGAAGATTAAATCATTAAAAAATTCTTTATAATGGCATTAGTTTATTAGTTTTATATAAATGTTTTATAGCATAATTGCAGAAATATCTAAATGACAAGGAAGTCAGGCCGAATCGTTACTTTCTTTAAATTGAATGTTATGTTAACGATGCCACGAGTTTAGGTTCGCTTGCAATGCCAATATTTATATCTTCTGGTAAGTCGCTTTCGAAATGTGGCTTAAATAGTATAAATGCTCTGCCATGAAAGTACTGTTTGAATGTTTTGTGATTTATAATGCGGGTCTGCTCAATAGCCTAGTAAGTAAAAAATGCAGGCATACAGAAGGCTTGATTTTCGATGGTGAATCGTAAAACAGTATAAATAATGGCATAAATTTATTAGTTTATAAATATTTTTGTAGCAGCGACTCCGCATTTGAGAAATATCTAAATGACAAAATCAGGCTGAATCATTGTTTACATTGGTTATGTGAGACAAGTTTAGGTTAGCTTGCAGGATTTTTAAAAATATATCCCTATATTACTACTATAGCATGTAGTATCGGTACATCATTTTTGAAATGTGGATTAAGTTAAATACTGAATAATCATATATAGGCCTACTTGAAGAATATGTGGTATCAAACTATTTTGGTGCCGTTTATTTCTCAAAACAGTCGATGTTTAGCCGCCATTTTGGACCCCTATGCTATGAATGCCGGGAAATCTTTGATCCAATGTAACGACATGCAGAAAGTCTTCAAATGCTCGTCCAATACGGTTTCCTTGAAGCAACAGGCGGCCATTTTCTTTTTTCTAGACGATTTGATCAAATAACTTGGATAGTGGAATACCGGCCTTATTTAACTGTACAGTCAACCCTTGACATAATGCCCCTCTTTACAGTGCCATCCTCAACTGCGCCACTAAATGAAAGTGAATGGATCTTCTCCCATATAAAATACATAAGAAACCTCGTTACAGTGCCAATTCATTTAGTGCCAGTGAATATAAGACAAGATTTTTATAAAACATAGCTTGCGGTGATTTTTTTTTTTTTTCAGTTGCAGAATTCTTTTAAAACTGGCAGGAATGTTAGGAAGATTATTTAAGAAACATACTGTACTTTATTTCCAAGTAGTGAATGTAAATGTAGTGAGGTGGAATGAGGAAGCTATGTTAAGAAGTTGGACAGACAGCCTGCGTGAGGGTGGAGCAGGTAGAAAGAGCCCTTCATACAATGAGACATTCCAAACTTTCACTTCTTTCAGTCCAGTATCCATTCAGCTGTTAAACATATAGTTAATCACTTATATGGACACACATGATCTTCAACCCCTTTATGTACTGTAGCACTGGATATATACTGTATCAAAGTGAGTTACTGAACAGTATTTTATTTTGTGCTAATGTCCTATATTTGCCTTTTAAATTTTCCTTTCACAATAGTGTTCAGTAAGATAATACAGCAATGTATTATGCCATTATTTTAAAAATTAAATTTTGTTTTAGTGCCACCCTCGCTTTGTGCCACTAAATGTTACACAACGAACTGTGGCATTATATCGAGGGTTGACTGTATTTCATTTTCCACTGGTTATTGTTAAAACCATAAAATAACGAATGACAATGCTAGTAATAGGCGTATTATACTAGCATTATGTTGCCGAACTGCCTCCCAATTACATATAGAAATCTTTTTAGACACTTTTTGTTCCGTACACTTTCTTCATAAGGATAAAAATAATACAAGGATTGTTCTTGAGTTACATGTTAGATTCGAACGATTTGTAGCAATGATAAGCAGGCTTTAAAACTTAGTGCCCGATCGAATATGTTAACAGCAACCGTACTGTACAGACTTTGCTCGGCGTATGCCCTAGCTACCATATGCTAGTTCACGTGATAGTAAACAAACCGCAATACAGATATAGGAAGACCACAAAATAACTTCTCATTATCTAAACTCACATTACAATCATGCAAAACGATACTTTCTCCTGTTTGTGTATAATAGTCCCTCCCAAATGTTTCAATATATGTTTGCGTTTTAGAACACTTTACTTTCGGCATGCCGAACACGTATTATAAATTTATAAACACGCACAATGACAAGATACACTGTTGACCAATTTGAGAGTCGCCGTACTACGAGGGCATTCACTTCTCATTACTACTATCAATGACTGTCTTATCAGCCTACGCAATCACTCTCCACCCCCTATACTCAGGTTGTTGGTAACCGGAATCAACTCCCTCTGTGGGTTCGGGCACTAAGTTTTAAAGCCTGATGATAAGTTAGATTTGAGAACAGCCTTGCAATCTAATAGCTTCGTGTACGAACATAATACGCCACAGTTGCTCTTTTCTGAGATAATGCTAATTGTAGGAAAGCGTTAATTTTTCAAAACTTGAATATAATGTAATAACGTTTTCTTCATGTGTGTTGTGTTCATAAAGGTAGATGAAATGAAGAGAGAGTAAGCGGCTCTATAAATGGCCTTTTACAATGTTTTCAATGTGTGGCTTATTGGATTCATGTAAGGAACCACGAAAAAAAGGCATTCAATTTTGTGGGTTCACAGTAAATTGCGTACATTATAATACTAATACTAATACTAATACTAATACTAATAATAATAATAATAATAATAAATAAATAAATGAGCATTTAATAGATATATCTTAAATATATCCTCTGTCAATTTGAATAGTCTAACTATCATAGGATCAATTTGCAAGCAAAATTCTGAAACTATGTGTAAACAAAAATAATAGTGTACTTTTGTTTATAACCGCAATAGTATGAGATTTAAAAATTGGAAACGATATGGTGTTTACGTTGTTTTTCTAACCCTAATTCATATCTCGTCAATACTAACGAATCTTTTAAAACTATTACAACTTCTTTTACAGTAACAGAAAGCTTCAATTTTAACCAGATTAGTTTAGCAACGAACATATTTATGGCAGCTTAACCTCCCATTTTATTATAGTACTAAATTTTGAATTATTAACTGAACCTGTCTAGAGAAACAATTGACACTCGATAGATTTATTTGTAGCCTACATATTTGCTAATCTAAACTAACACTAAGATTAAAATAGGTGAAGTATGTAGGTTAAGTTAAACGAAGTTAGCTTTGCGGATACACATTTTTACTTTCTGAAGCTAACTCTGCCTACTTAGACTTATAAGAATACAGATGTTAAATGTGAGATTCATACAGGAAATTTCTAGGGTGGTCTAGAGAAACAATTGACACTCTATAGATTTATTTGTAGCCTACATATAAGCTAATCTAAACTAACACTAAGATTAAAATAGGTGAAGTATGTAGGTTAAGTTAAACGAAGTTAAGTTTGCGGATACACATTTAACTTTCTGAAGCTAACTCAACCTACTTAGACTTTACAAGAATACAGAATGTTAAATGTGAGATTCATACAGGAAATTTCTAGGGTGGTCTAGAGAAACAATTGACACTCGATAGATTTATTTGTAGCCTACATATTTGCTAATCTAAACTAACACTAAGATTAAAATAGGTGAAGTATGTAGGTTAAGTTAAACGAAGTTAGCTTTGCGGATACACATTTTACTTTCTGAAGCTAACTCTGCCTACTTAGACTTATAAGAATACAGATGTTAAATGTGAGATTCATACAGGAAATTTCTAGGGTGGTCTAGAGAAACAATTGACACTCTATAGATTTATTTGTAGCCTACATATATGCTAATCTAAACTAACACTAAGATTAAAATAGGTGAAGTATGTAGGTTAAGTTAAACGAAGTTAAGTTTGCGGATACACATTTAACTTTCTGTAGCTAACTCAGCCTACTTAGACTTACAAGAATACAGAATGTTAAATGTGAGATTCATACAGGAAATTTCTAGGGTGGTCGAGAGAAACAATTGACACTCGATAGATTTATTTGTAGCCTACATATATGCTAATATAAACTAACACTAAGATTAAAAGAGGTGAAGTATGTAGGTTAAGTTAAACGAAGTTAAGTTTGCGGATACACATTTAACTTTCTGTAGCTAACTCAGCCTACTTAGACTTACAAGAATACAGAATGTTAAATGTGAGATTCATACAGGAAATTTCTAGGGTGGTCTAGAGAAACAATTGACACTATAGATTTATTTGTAGCCTACATATATGCTAATATAAACTAACACTAAGATTAAAAGAGGTGAAGTATGTAGGTTAAGTTAAACGAAGTTAAGTTTGCGGATACACATTTAACTTTCTGAAGCTAACTCAGCCTACTTAGACTGTACAAGAATACAGAATGTCACATGTGAGGTTCATACAGGAAATTTCTAGTGTGAAGTTTTGACAACCTAAATAAGTAGCTCAAATATCTGAAATATAAATTTCTTTGCCAAATTCTGTATAACGAAATTCGAAATTGAGTAAGGGTACGGAGAAAATAAAATGTGGTAATTATGGCATTGTCTTACCCTGCATCATCGTTGACCAGGTGCTCTAGCATTTGGATCTTGAGCATGGCGATGGTTAATATTATCCTGTCACTACATCACAACACTGACACAAACACACACGCAAGAAAACACGCACAAGCACGGAGACTGACTGCTAGCTTGAACACTGAACACACCACCGGCTGCGGGCGACACTAGCGCATCCACTCTGGACTGCCGCTACACGAGGAATGACGCAAGGTCGCTATGCCATGCTTCGGGGGGAATCACGGCTTCCACATGCATGCATGCCCCTGCCCCACAACACAAAGTTATAGTGCAGTTACTCATTGGATGGCCAGTCGGCTTCAAAGGTTTCGGTGTTTCTTTATGTTAATTGATCTGACTAAATCGGTCTTGGGCTTCCGCTATCCAAAACAAAAGCAACGTTGCAATATTCTCTCATTGTTGTCACTGACCTCAGTTCTTCCTTCGCTTTATTCAATTCACACGTGTTACTGTTTACTGTAACTTGATCTTGCAACCATGCATTTCACTCCACGCGGAGTAGACGACTTGCTGTCAAAATCGCCACAGGACATTCTTAGATTTTGATTGGCTGGGGTAACTAGCTGATTGGTGCGGTAAAATTAAAGAACATGGGTTGAGCTGTCGGCAAACTTTTCCTCCTAACGAAAGGAAGCCGCCTGGGTATGCAATGAGTAACTGGACTATACCAGAATAGGGGAGAGTGAATATGTCCCGAGAGAAAATTACTTAATTATTGCCTCGTTACAAATTCTAGAGTGATAGGGAAAAAGCGAATAAGTCAAAATACCAAAGTTTTAGGAGAGACAAATAATTATTTATTTTCACAGAATTTTTAGAATATTTAGATCAGTCCACCCAGATATTTTTACATAGTAATCAGTCCACCCAGATATTTTTACATAGTATAAGATACTGTGTAAAAATATCTGGGTGGACTTATCTAAATATTGTTAAAATGCTGTGGAAATAAATTTTTTTGTCATTCTTGAAACTTTGGAATTTTGACTTATTCGCCTTTTCCCTATTAATCTAGAATTTATTTCCACAACATTGTTACACTATTTAGTTCAGTTCACCATATATTTTTACACAGTATCTTATACTATGTAAAAATATCTGGGTGGACTGATCTAAATATTGTAAAAATGCTGTGAAAATAAATAGTTATTTGTCTCTCCTAAAACTTTGGAACTCTGACTTATTCGCTTTTTCCTTATCACTCTAGAATTATTTGAAGGTGAAACGTGGACGTATGAACTACTACAAATATTATTGGTTTTCATTTCTAAGCAAGATGAAAATATTAAGTACAGAGGCACATTTCCTGTGTCAATTGAACTATGTGGAGTATGGCCAAATATTAAAATAGCTGTAGCCTAAATTATTTTTAAAAATAATAAAATCACTATTAAATGTCACAGCAACTGTCCTTTAAAACATGCACTGGTTACTGACATTAATGATGTTGGGCTTGGACGAAAACGGTGGTAGAGTCCTCTTAAATTCACATTTCACCATGAGTGAGCGCAAAACTCTTTCTCGATACCTATGGTAATAAATTTCAAATAATTTCATGTTCACCCTCTCCTTTTAACCGCCGTGAACCTTTTCAGCATTATAGTCGTTATTTGACATCTAGAAAATCATAATAATAGAATTATTTCCATACGCCACGATAAATTCGTTATAGCTACTGTAATTAATATATTTTGCTAAAACATGATTGGAATAAAGATAGATGGAAATCATTTCCTCTAAAGAAGGTATTGCTACCTTGTTATCACAAAAGAAAGGGCATGGATTATGGAATTCCGTCATGATAATAATTATCGCAATTAGAATATTTTACTACTTACATTCATGACTACTGACAACGAATTAAACAAAAACGAATTAGCCTCAGCCCCTTCTCGTAAAACCTATCACTCTCCCAATGTAAGGTTCCTCAAATTACTTTTTCCCCTAATGAACTGATATTAGACAAAAACCGTAAACCAATAAGGGCCATTTTCTCCAAGTCAGTTTAAACCTGGATTTACTTCAAACTAGTTTAATCCTGAGTTTAAAGTAAAAATGATTTTCCCCACACTAGTTTAAACCTTGCATCATGTTTAAACTTGGGATCTAGTTAAACCTTCATGGTATTCCTTAACCACGTTTCCATCCTGTCTTAAAGGCAAGATGTAAAAGTAAGTAATCATAATCCAATAGTTCAATGGCTCAATACCGGTTTTTAAATTTTAGAAAAAAGTTTTAAGCTGCATTAACTAAACTCACTGCACAATAATCATGCCTTTCAAAAAAATTAAACATCATGTCTTTGTCAGAGCATGTTTTTTAGGTACAACGCAATAGTAGGCTATTTGTTAAAGAGAGCCTACATGAACACCACTTAGACAAACATTCTATAAACGATCAGCTGACTCTGAAACAATCAAACAACAGAATTGTCATATTCAAGGTTATTCAAAATACAAAATACCTAGCTATAAATACCTAAGATCAGTTGTACTAAACTACCAAATTGCATAAAAGTGCTCCTAGTAAATAAATTCAAGACAACTCTAGATAATAGGTTAAAAAATTAAGTATTTTAGGCTATCCTATTGAAGAACTCATTGGAGGAGATCTGACTACTATGAAAAGACATAGTGTAGATCAGCTGACTAATGATATCGTATTCGAAAGTAGTCCATACCACCATATAATTAGAATTTTTTATCTAAATATTCCACTAAACTAAATTTCTTTCTTCATTCTGTCTTGCGTTGCCAACGTAACATAATGCACTATTGTAAATAATATTATAACATTGTCGACTTATAGCCTTTGTAATTATAATGCAATTTGTAATATCTTGTATTAGAATTAGTTGTTTATTATGAAGGCACTAATGTATTTATTCATCCCTGCTTCCCCTAAGTGGTGTTGCCGCACAGACTGAACTAATGTACAATAAAATTGTTTAACAGGGAAAATAATCATTAAAATACTGTACCTTCAAAGGAACGTTTCTATGCATGAATGAATAAAAATAAAATTAATAATGTTACATAAATGAGGCCTCAAAATCGCAACAGAAGCCTACAGAAGCACACAGACTACAATTTGTTGAGTAAAATGGTCGGAGAGCCAGAATTTGGATGGTTACATATTCCAACCTGCACAACAATCGGTTTGGACGAACAATATTCAATTAATAGTGTTGGCTGGCCCGACGAGTTGGATGATGTAGAGCACATAAGATTATGTCATGTTGAAACATGACAAGTAAATTTACGTAGAGACGCTTGAAACTTATAAGGTTTAAGCCAGCTTTTATCCAGAGACGAGTTAAGTTTTTTATGAGATTTTGTCGGAGTTTACAAATATTTGATAGCACGAAAGTTTCTAAGTTTCTGGAGCGGTTGCATTTCATGTAAAACCCACCAAAACTTCGTATGCATAAAAAGGAGATATGAGATATCAAAAGTGAAATAAAATGAACTCCATAAACTTCAATTCTTTGCTAGTCAGAAGCCCGGACTGGTTAGTGCGACTACAGTAGTAAGCCCCAAATATTGGACGATGCAGACTGGGGACAACATGCAGTCATGTACAATATTATGTACATTACACTACCTGCTCATAAAATCGAATTTAGATTTTGAATATAAAAAGATCCCAACGAGTTAAACAGAAAACGTATAAAAAGTCTGAGTGCTCATTCATTCATCCAACTATCCATCCATCAATCAATTCATCCATCCGACCATTAACCTAATGATTCATCCGGATCTCTTCCTACATTCTTTCATCCATCACTGCATCCCTCCACTTAAGCACCCATTTGGATAACTACCCACCCATCCAACCAACCATCTATTAATCCAACCATTCATTCAAACATCCATCCACCCACCCATCGGTCCATCCGGTTCATCAATAAACCATCCATTCACATATTTCTCCATCCATTCATCCATCCCTCCTCTCATCCATCTCTTCATTCAGTCATTTATTTATTTATCTATCTATCCGTTCGCTTATCCATCAATCCAATGTAAAATTACATTGACCCATTCATCCACAACACCATCCATCCAATAATCCAACCATCCTTCCATAAATACATCGATTTATCCATCCGTACAACCATCTATTGAAACACCCAACCGGATATCCGCATATCCATCTCTCTCTCCCACCCTCTTTCATACCCTTATTTAAAATATATAGGTTTACAAGTGGGGTACGCCGCAGCGTGCTGGTTGAGGCGCTGCGCTACAAACCGGAAGGTCGCGAGTTCGATTCCCGATGAGGTCGTTGAGATTTTTCAATTGGCCTAATTCTTCTGGGGCACTATGGCCCTGGCCGACTCAGCCTCCAACAGAAACGAGTACCAGGAGCAATCCTGGGGGTAATGGCGGCCGGTGCGTAAGGCTGACAACCTTACCACCTACATGTGCCGAATATCCAAACTCTGGGAGCCTCGACCTCCTGGAACCCTCTGGGCCTCCATGGCCTGTATAGGGATCACTTTACCTTTACTTTTAGATTTACAGGTGTAATATATAAAAGAACTTGGGCACAACAGGCCAAGGTATTTTTTAGTAGTACGTTACTGTCCATAAATACCATAACAAGCAAACAATGTGAATATGATAGTATCATACAAATAATGTTCGCCTGGTTGTTTATGAACGGCATGATATATTTAACTGCAATAGTAAAAGGCAAGGAGACAATTCAATGAGATGTCTTCTTTCTGAGACGGTAACAACTGAGCTATCGTATCCAATCTAAATGCTATATTGAGATTAAACTTATGAATGAGGTGTAAAATGGTTAACCGCATATATTAATTCCAGAACATTGCTATAATATGAGATAGATTTAATTGTTAAGTAGAATTTTAAAAAATAAAATAACTCACAGTTTTCATACCAGTTTTACTACGATTTGATATCCATACCTGCAAAATAATAAAGAAAATGCATGTGTTAAATCCATGTACTGTACATTTTTATGTCAGGAAAACCAACCTAAAGTATGATCGTTCCAAGAAAGAATCCTGAAGTAAACAAAAACCAGTATGTTTGACTCACTCTAGCACATCATTCGTATGATCTAAGAGCGAGATAGACATGTTCAGTGGCATAACGAAGAAAGACTGGACACTCCTGCAAAGTTTAATTTGGGCCCCGTAACAAAAATAATCCACGCTAAAGCATATGGGTTCATTAGCATGATTTCAACCGCAGGAAATATCAAATTTGACAGGCTGACAGAACTTTGGAGGTATTAACGTTTGCCTGTATTATTATTACCTTATTACTATTAGTGATAGTTGCAATTGGAATATATATTCCAATTGCAACTATAAATGCAATATATATATATATATATATATATATATATATATATATATATTCCAATTGCAACTATCACTAATATATATTGGTTGAAAGACTGTTTCTCTCTCTCTCTCTCTCTCTCTCTCTCTCTCTATATATATATATATATATATATATATATATATATATTGGTTGAAAGACGGTTTCTCCTGTATATATATATATATATATATATATATATATATATATATATATAACATACTCCCCCATTACGACAATCTACTTAACTTACATTCCTTTTTCCGGTTTTCGTTTCGGGCCTTGTAGGATCTCGCGCCCCCCCCCTGCATCGCTGGGTTTGGGGGTCCTTCAGTTACGCCACTGGACACGCTGGTTTTTATTTACTTCAGGTTTCTTTCTTAGAACAGTCAAACTATATTCAATAGATTAGCGATGAGAAAAAGTTTCCCTTATGGACACTATATTCTTTCCACCCACTATGAAAAAATGTCTTTGGGACAGGTAGAGCGCTCGAGAGAGTCTCCTGTATATATATATATATATATATATATATATATATATATATATAACATACTCCCCCATTACGACAATCTACTTAACTTACATTCCTTTTTCCGGTTTTCGTTTCGGGCCTTGTAGGATCTCGCGCCCCCCCTGCATCGCTGGGTTTGGGGGTCCTTCAGTTACGCCACTGGACACGCTGGTTTTTATTTACTTCAGGTTTCTTTCTTAGAACAGTCAAACTATATTCAATAGATTAGCGATGAGAAAAAGTTTCCCTTATGGACACTATATTCTTTCCATCCACTATGAAAAAATGTCTTTGGGACAGGTAGAGCGCTCGAGAGAGTGTACAGTACTTTTTTTATTCTATACTAAGACCCCATTGAAAAGCAAATAGAATGAACGAGGAAGGAAACATAAAATATATGTTTGGGCATCTGACATAAGTTGCTGGCACGAGCCTTCTAATGGATATAGTTTTCTACTCATTACTTTTAAAATATTTGGTGCCACATTTCATTTTACGAAGAAGAGTTACGACTTATAACTTCTAGTAGCAAGCAACAGAAATTTTGTATTGTCTATCTATCTATCTATCTATCTATATTAATAAAAGGAAGTGTCTGTCCTCCGTCTGTCTTCCGTCTGTCCTCCGTCTGTCCTCCGTCTGTCCGCGATGCCCAGCGAAATCTACTCAACGCAGAGATCTGAAATTTTAAACGTAGGTGGACTGAAGGGTCGAAAAATGCACCTCGAAGCGGGAATTTTAATTTTCGCTTTCGTTCGTGAGTTATGAGTGAAAAACGGGCAGAAAACGTGTATTTTTTGCGATTTTGAAGCATCAGTTTCAGTACAGTAATATATTTCAATGTTAAATCAATTACAGCTGGCTTTGGCTATTTTTGTCATCGTACCTCATAGCCTACCTTGGAAATAAAAGCATCGCGATCGCTTGATTTTGTAAGTCCATCGTGGACGATTCATTTGTTTAGAGTGTCAAGGCACGCAGATATATGACATTTTCAACCTACACGTAAGAAGGAACCTACACGTGAGGTCGCTTTTTCTACCAGGGGACGCTATCTAATCGTGGAATACACTCCACGTGATTTAGGTGTTAATAAATATAATGATTTAACTATTATGCACTTAAGTTTTGAAATAATTATCGCGGGGGAAGCCGCGGGCACATGTTATCTTATAACTAGCATGTGCCCGCGGCTTCACCCGCGATAATTATTTCAAAAATTAAAAATTAAGAGCATAATAGTTAAATCATTATAATTATTAACACCTAAATCACGTGGACTACATACCACGATTAGATAGCGTCGCCTGGTAAAAGCGACCTCAGATTCGAGTTGCTTGGCCCAGAAAACCCTTGTATAGTTTCGTTCAAATCAAACAACAGTATTTAGGCCTATATTGATTATCCCTCTTCCGTGTTGGTTGAAAATTTAATATGTCTGTGGGCCTTAACATTCTAAACAAATGAATCGACCAGCGTGGGCTTACAACATTCAAGCGATCGCGATGCTTTTATTTTCACGGTATGACAAAAATAGCCAAAGACAACTGCAATTGATTTGACATTGAAATGTATTACTGAAATCTGATGCTTCGACAGCGCGAATCACGTTTTCTGCCAGTTTTTCACTCATAACTCGCGAACGAAAGCTAAAATTAAAAATTCGGCTTCGAGGTGCATTCGCCCACCTTTCAGTCCATCTATCTTTAAAATTTCAGATCTCTGCGTTCAGTAGATTTCGATGGGCATCGTGGACAGACAGACAAACAGCATGTGCCCGCGGCTTCCCCCGCGATAATTATTTCAAAAATTAAAAATTAAGAGCATAATAGTTAAATCATTATATTTATTAACACCTAAATCACGTGGACTACATGTCACGATTAAATAGCGTCGCCCGGTAAAAGCGATCTCAGATTCGAGTTCCTTGGCCCAGAAAATCCCTGTATAGTGAGTTTCGTCCAAATCGAACGATGTTTAACCATATTTAGGTCTATGTTGATTACCCCTCTTCCGTGTAGGTTGAAAATTTCATATGTCTAAGGGCCTTGACATTCTAAACAAATGAATCGACCAGCGTGGGCTTACAACATTCTAGCGATCGCGATGCTTTTATTACCACGGTATGACAAAAATAGCAAAGCCAACTGCAATTGATTTGACATTGAAATGTATTACTGAAATCTGATGCTTCGACAGCGCTAAAATCACGTTTTCTGCCAGTTTTTCACTCACAACTCGCGAACGAAAGCTAAAATTAAAAATCCGGCTTCGATGCGCATTCGCCCACCTTTCAGCCCATCTATGTTTAAAATTTCAGATCTCTGCGTTCAGTAGATTTCGCTGGGCATCGTGGACAGACAGACAAACACGTCCTTTTATTATTTTAAGATAGCATGTGCCCGCAGCTTCGCCCGCGATAATTATTTCAAAAATTAAAAATTAAGAGCATAATAGTTAAATCATTATATTAACACCTAAATCATGTGGACTACATATCACGATTAGATAGCGTCACCTGGTAAAAGCGACCTCAGATTCGAGTTCCTAGGCCCGGAAAACCCCTGTATAGTGAGTTTCGTCCAAATCGAACAACGTTTGACCATATTTAGGCTAATATTGATTATCCCTATAATAATAATAATAATAATAATAATAATAATAAACCTCTTCGGTGTAGGTTGAAAATTTCACATTATGTTTGCGTGCCTTGACATTAAAAACAAATGAATCGACCAGCGTGAGCTACAACATTCAAGAGATCGCGATGCTTTTATGTCGAAGGTTTGACAAAAATAGCCAAAGCCTAGTGTAATTGATTTGAATTACTGAAAACTCATGCTTCGAAAACGGAATAAATACACGTTTTCTGCCAGTTTTTCACTCATAACTCACGAACTAAAGCGAAAATTAAAATTCCGGTTTCGAGGTGCACATTCCGACCCTTTAGCCCGCCTATGTATAAAATTTCAGATCTCTGCGTTGAGTAGATTTCGCTGGGCATCGCGGACAGACAGACGGAAAACAGACAGACGGAAGACAGACAGACGGAGGACAGACACTCCCTTTTATTAATATAGATAATAAAAGGACGTGTTTGTCTGTCTGCGATGCCCACCGAAATCTACTGAACGCCGAGATCTGAAATTTTAAACATAGAGGGACTGAAAGGTGGGCAAATGCACCTCGAAGCCGAATTTTTAATTTTAGCTTTTGTTCGCGAGGTATGAGTGAAAAACTGGCAGAAAACGTGATTTTAGCGCTGTCGAAGCATCAGATTTCAGTAATACATTTCAATGTCAAATCAATTGCAGTTGACTTTGACTATTTTTGTCATACCGTGGAAATAAAAGCATCGCGATCGCTTGAATGTTGTAAGCCCACGCTGGTCGATTCATTTGTTAAGAATGTCAAGGCCCGTAGACATATGAAATTTTCAACCTACACGGAAGAGGGATAATCAACATAGACCTAAATATAGTTAAACATCGTTCGATTTGGACGAAACTCACTATACAGGGATTTTCTGGGCCAAGGAACTCGAATCTGAGATCGCTTTTACCAGACGACGCTATCTAATCGTGGTATGTAGTCCACGTGATTTAGGTGTTAATAAATATAATGATTTAACTATTATGCTCTTAATTTTTAATTTTTGAAATAATTATCGCGGGCGAAGCCGCGGGCACATGCTAGTCTATATTAATAAAAGGAAGTGTCTGTCCTCCGTCTGTCCTTCTGTCTGTCCGCG
Source organism: Ectobius pallidus (assembly GCA_964059195.1). NCBI lineage: Eukaryota > Metazoa > Arthropoda > Insecta > Blattodea > Ectobiidae > Ectobius > Ectobius pallidus. Next base: position 116,857,572 of record CAXKWD010000006.1, read on the forward strand.
ATGCCCAGCGAAATCTACTGAACGCAGAGATCTGAAATTTTAAACATAGATGGACTAAAGGGTCGGAAAGAGCACCTCGAAGCCGGAATTTTTATTTTAGCTTTCCTTCGAGAGTTATGAGTGAAAAACGGGCAGAAAACGTGTATTTTTTTGCGATTTCGAAGGATCAGTTTCAGTAATATATTTCAATGTTAAATCAATTACAGCTGGCTTTGGCTATTTTTGTCATCATACCTCATAGCCTACCTTGGAAATAAAAGCATCGCGATTACTTTATTTGGTAAGTCCATCGTGGACGATTCATTTGTTTAGAGTGTCAAGGCCCACAGACATATGATATTTTCAACCTACACGGAAGAAGGATAATCAACCCTAAATATGGTTAAACATTGTTCGATTTGAACGAAACTCACTATACAGCGGTTTTCTGGGCCAAGGAACTCGAATCTGAGGTCGCTTTTACCAGGGGACGCTACCTAATCGTGGAATGCACTCCACGTGATTTACTCGTTAATAATTATAATGATTTAACTATGCTCTTAATTTTTAGTTTTTATTTTTTCAAACAATTATCGCGGGGGAAGCCGCGGGCACATGCGGGCACATGCTGTTTGTCTGTCTGTCCACGATGCCCATCGAAATCTACTGAACGCAGAGATCTGAGATTTTAAAGATAGATGGACTGAAAGGTGGGCGAATGCACCTCGAGGCCGAATTTGTAATTTTAGCTTTCGTTCGCGAGTTATGAGTGAAAAGCTGGCAGAAAACGTGATTTTAGCGCTGTCGAAGCATCAGATTTCAGTAATACATTTCAATGTCAAATCAATTGCAGTTGGCTTTGGCTATTTTTGTCATACCGTGGAAATAAAAGCATCGCGATCGCTTGATTGTTGTAAGCCAAAGCTGGTCGATTCATTTGTTTAGAATGTCAAGGCCCGTATACATATGAAATTTTCAACCTACACGGAAGAGGGATAATCAACATAGACCTAAATATGGTTAAACATCGTTCGATTTGGACGAAACTCACTATACAGGGATTTTCTGGGCCAAGGAACTCGAATCTGAGATCGTTTTTACCAGGCGACGATATCTAATCGTGGTATGTAATTCACGTGATTTAGGTGTTAATAAATATAATGATTTAACTATTATGCTCTTCATTTTTAGTTTTTAATTTTTGAAATAATTATCGCGGGGGAAACCGCGGGCGCCTTTACCAGGCGACGCTATCTAATCGTGATATGTAGTCCACGTGATTTAGGTGTTAATAAATATAATGATTTAACTATTAGGGTTATGCTTTTAATTTTTAATTTTTTAAATAATTATCGCGGGCGAAGCCGCGGGCACATGCTATCTTAAAATAATAACAGGACGTGTTTGTCTGTCTGTTCACGATGCTCATCGAAATCTACTGAACGCAGATATCTGAAATTTTGATGGGCTGAAAGGTGGGCGAATGCGCATCGGAGCCGGATTTTTAATTTTAGCTTTCGTTCGCGAGTTGTGAGTGAAAAACTGGCAGAAAACGTGATTTTAGCGCTGTCGAAGCATCAGATTTCAGTAATACATTTCAGTGTCTAATCAATTGCAGTTGGCTTTGGCTATTTAATATGGTAATATGGTAATGAAAGCATCGCGATCGCTAGAATGTTGTAAGCCCACGCTGGTCGATTCATTTGTTTAGAATGTCAATGCCCGTAGACATTGAAGAAGGAAGAAGGATAATCAACCCTAAATATGGTCAAACATTGTTCGATTTGAACGAAACTCACTATACAGGAGTTTTCTGGGCCAAGGAACTCGAATCTGAGGTCGCTTTTACCAGGGGACGCTACCTATTCGTGGAATGCACTCCACGTGATTTAGGTGTTAATAATTATAATGATTTAACTATGCTCTTAATTTTTAGTTTTTAATTTTTGAAATAATTATTGCGGGGGAAGCAGCGGGCACATGCGGGCACATGCTGTTTGTCTGTCTGTCCACGATGCCCATCGAAATCTACTGAACGCAGAGATCTGAAATTTTAAAGATAGATGGACTGAAAGGTGGGCGAATGCACCTCGAAGCCGAATTTTTAATTTTAGCTTTCGTTTGCGAGTTATGAGTGAAAAACTGGCAGAAAACGTGATTTTAGCGCTGTCGAAGCATCAGATTTCAGTAATACATTTCAATGTCAAATCAATTGCAGTTGGCTTTGGCTATTTTTGTCATACCGTGGAAATAAAAGCATCGCGATCGCTTGAATGTTGTAAGCCCACGCTGGTCGATTCATTTGTTTAGAATGCCAAGGCCCATAGCTATATAATTTTCAACCTACACGGAAAAGGGATAATCAACATAGACCTAAATATGGTTAAACATCGTTCGATTTGGACGAAACTCACTATACATGGATTTTCTGGGCCAAGGAACTCGAATCTGAGATCTGTTTTACCAGGCGACGCTATCTAATCGTGGTATGTAGTCCACGTGATTTAGGTGTTAATAAATATAATGATTTAACTATTATGCTCTTAATTTTTAATTTTTGAAATAATTATCGCGGGCGAAGCCGTGGGCACATGCTAGTAAAATATAATTTTCAGTCACCAGTATGATGAAAGGGCTCACATGATAGCCTATTAACGCAATAAAAGAGAGTGCATCATCCCTTTCTGATAAGTAGATATCTCTCCTCTCCCACAGGTCACATAAAATATCGATGAAATCAAATTTCCTTTGAGGTAGAATGGCAGAACCCACAGTAAAGTGAGTGCATATGCGATGAAGGCAAAATTCTGTTATCCCATCGCTAAAATAGCCTATGGAAGAAATCATTTGAGAGAACTCTATAGACCTACAAGACATAATTCATGGTAATTCAAAATACCGTACACTCTTATACTCGAGTCTGCATTATATACCGTACTATGAGATAAATAAATAACAATTGAAACTCTAACTTCACAGTCCTACTGACAAAGTATACGAATTAGAATCCTGAAAAAAACTTGTTTCAACTTGGAAGTTGCAGCGAACATCAGGCGATGCTAGTACTGGGCCGAATATTTCAAGCGGAGCGGCCGAAATAAGTTTGCTGAACATATAAGATTAATAATATTACCAGGGAATCTATACTTGTTCTAAATTGTGCAAATAACGCACATTTTGTTTTTCTCACTGCATCAGCAAAAACATTTTCTCACTGTAACAACAAAAATTACATTAATTATGGGCCAAACTTCCTTCTCTTAAACTTTAGCAGGTTTGATTCATTTCAGAATTTTTCAGGGTGAAATGTATGAAATGAAATGCATGAAACAAATGTATGAATGATTTATGTATGTCAATACACATAGTACGAATTAAAAATTTTATTGGAGAAAAATATTACCCACAAATGAGTAAAACTCCTAAGTTCCCACAGACAGATAAAATAATAATTGCTTGATTACATCACTAAATTAATTATTTTCTCCTTAGATGAACTCTATGGCCCTACTTTCCATGGGGAGAGTGTACAGACCACTGCCACATCCACTTCGACTTTCAACTTCATTGGTAGATGGCTGATTGAGAACATGCAACCAGCAAGCCCATTCCCATGGTCGTTATTTACGAGTTTCCTGAACGGATCACCATTTATTTACTAAGTACGGTAGCTCCTCAAATATCGTCAAGAGGCTGAGTACCTCCCTATCTCAGAAAATTCTACCAGGAATCATACCTTGGGCCTACAGATCCGAGTCATGTTTTACATAATAGTAAAGGCAATTAATATGTTATATATTTCAAGATCGTTTTATTCTGCAGCAACATTTAAGCACTCAAATACCAATGAGTTATCCATGTAGGCTAACTTGAGCACTACGTGGGAGTTCCCATATGATTTGGAACAAGTAGCCAAGTGGATCACTGCATTTAATAGGTAGCAATCTGCTTTCACCCATCGTGTTTCCGGTATTACCTGTTACCTCCGTGCGTTCCATATTACACAGGTAACTTGTAATCATGCGTGGGGAATGTTAAATCACTAATTTATCTTCATAAGCTCTTGCTCTTGCTGATGGACGTGCATGTAACATGTAAGAACAAAGGATGAGAGAAACAAAAAGTAAAGTTATAGACCTACATAGCAAAGGTAAATAAAAACAACCATAACAAATTATTCAGAAGCCGATAGTTTATTTCAGAGATACGTGAAGCAGTTATAAAAATTAAATAAGCAAATAAAAACATCAAACAATTATATAAAAAAGTAGTTGAATAAAAATATATTTAATATTAAAGAATGGAAGGAATGTATTATTCACGGAAAACATACGAGAGATAGACGGATAAACAGATTGTACAGACGGACGAATGGAAGGGTGGAATTAATGTGAATGACAAAAGTCCAACGTTAAAAACAAGAAGGTAAGAAAGAAAGTAAGCAAGAAAAAGGAAGGAAGAAAATGAAGAAAACGAATCATACTGAAGGAAAAACTAACACACGAGACACATATAAGAAGACAGATAGACACATGGATGGATGGATGGCCAGTTGGATGGATGGGTTGATCGATGGATGGGTGGATGAAGCGATAAGTGATATAAATCTTATATGAATCCTCTCCCTTAAGCTTGGACAATGCAATTTTCTTGCTATGCATTTTTGCTATACATTGCTTGCTATGCATAGAGGAAATGGCTGAACTGCGGAAGTATGTATTCAGTTGTCTCAGAATTGCTTAAAGCCGTATGGCTCACGAGTTAAAAATCAACCCTTCAGATAATTCCTATGATCAAATACAAGAATCTACATCTCTATTTTATACTGTACGTAAAATAGCCTACTCCACATACAAAAATGAATTTCATATAGACTAGGCATACTAAGTACTGATACAAGCTATGCGAAAAAAATAGAGCTTTTTCCTGAAAATGCTAAAAACAAAGTTTTCTTCGCATGAAGTCATCGACAAGGTCCAATATCACATACCGGAAGATAAGTTCTTTTATAGAGATTCACTTTCTGTTCCATGCTCCACAGACAGGCACGAATATTTTCACAAAATAATAACACGCCCGGACCTCATTATTATCGGTTGTGAAGTTATTACTGATCGAAGTTTCAAACAAAATGATCGCATTTGAGTGTGAAACACAACATTTCTTCTATCTATTGTGATTTAGACAAGTTACGCCTGGGGAAGGTATAGATAATAAAGAAAATTCAATCCTGAAAGGATACTAATCAACGGACTCAGCTGAAGGAATATTAAAATGAAGAAAAATGAAGAAATGAAGAAAAAACCTTTATAAGTTAGTGTGCAAGATTCAAACTCTGTATTTCTAAAGCAAGGCTACTCGGAAGTCCAATGGTTAACGCTCTAGATATGAATCGTTCCTAGTAATATATTTTACAGAAAGAGGTGTGAAAGTAGGAACATTATGAGGAACTACTGGAATAAAAAATAAATTAGCGGGTTCTGACAAGAAAACGTCGTTAAATTCAGTGGGAGTCGGCATGTTGACCAAACGTCAAATAGGCTACCCTGAGCTATAAGATATTTTTAATACTAACAATTAGCGGTTTAAAAATATATGTGAGAAAATTTTAAAATTTTAAAATAATAATTATTAAATTTTGCTCCATGTCATTTTCTTTACTTGAATATTTCTGATATGTATATTTTCCTCCAAAACTATTACATTATTATTTATATTATTATTTATTTTTTCATATTATGTTCCCTTGTGTAATTGTCATATTGTTTGTGTTTCTGGTTTTCTTTTCTGTGTGTTTTTTTCTTATTGTTATAGCATTAGCTTAATTATTTTGAATATCACTTTAAATATTTAATTTTAGAAACTGGCGTATTAATGTAAGCGAGAATATTCTAATTGAGCATTAGCCTGTAATATTCTTAGTACAATATATAAATAAATATGTAATATTACTACGTGGAATGAAATATGAGATAATAGGCTTAAGTTCAATCAGTTTAAAAGCATCAGGTACTACTAGCTAAGCGATTATTAAGTGGGTCTGATTGATTTTTTATTGGCAGGTTATTTACGGGCGGTTGTGTATTGCTACATAGCCTATGCATTTAACAGTAGCTGGTGTGCCAGAATTTTGTTCTGTAGGAGTTCTTTGGCGTGCCTGTATATCACTAGTAATGGAACTGTCGTACATATGCAAATGCCATCGACATGGTCCACATTCAAATCCGCGAACTTTGGAACAGAAAGCCAGTGCCCAGACAACTGTTCCATCCAAACCGTATCGCAAAAGAATACGCAGAGAATGAAATTGAAATTATAATGAAGTTCTGTTAAACAACTTGTCAAAGAAAAATATATTCCGGAGAAGGTAAAAACTCAGTTTATACTGCCAGGTTATGAACTCCGGTCACCTGCAGCGAGAAACGAGCATTAACGATTCATCGTAATAAAGTTTATGGACATAAATTCTCAACTAATAATTACGTGACGAGAACTCATGCGATAAAGTAGACAATGTTGATATGTGCAATGTATAATAATATATAATATAATTATTAAATAAAGAAGAATGTCTGTCTGTTCATTATTATTTATAGAAATCTACCGTTTTATTCCGATCTTGATTAAATTTTGGACTTAGCCTTCAAAACAAAGGAAGAACAATGTCCACTTTTCATTTTTTAATAATCCTATACCTCTTTTCTACCCCTTAAGCAAAATGTGAACGCGTATTTATTCGGGTTTTCATGAATAACTAAAAAAAAAAAAAATGGTGAGAAAAGTTGGAGGTAGTTTTTATAACTTTTGCTATTTCAAAACCCAACATTCCCGGCTCTCATAGCATTATTGGTTGTGAAGTTATTACAGATCGAAGTTGAAAAATAGTCTTCTTTAATTGTCATGGTTAACATAACGAGAGGTCCGGATATTATCGATAAATTAACGAGCTATGAAGCTGCGATTGATTGTGAATTTATCTTGAGAAAATCCGAATCTCGAATTATATTAATTCCGGGGTGCGCGGGCAAAGAGAGTTAAGTCCACCATCCTAAAAAAATGAGATATGTCCTTAGAGTTATAGATAAATATGTTCTCTAAGTCATATTCAAAATTGTACGGTAGTTATGGATGTGTGCCTCATGGGTTTATCCATCTCTAAAGCTATGTTGAACTGGTATAATGTGTTAAATCACTTTAATTCTCAGTAACAAGAAAGTGGACTAAACTCTCTTTGCCCGCGCACCCCGGAATTATTGGACCATTTAGGCTTAGCAACAAAAGGCAAAATTGTCAATATCTTATCACTTACATTATTCTGTTCTTACTATAAAATTTTAGAGAGAAATATAGAGAATATTTAATATTCTCTATATTTCTCTCTAAAACGTTCAATGTTACCTACCATAATTTTTATTTTATTTCCTTGCACATGGATCCTGTCCTAATTAATTTAATTCTTTCCATTAAAAATTACAGAGCACAGAACTTTGACAAGAAAGTAAACACGTCATATGCCTACAGACGGTTTTTATCTTAAAAAAGAACTGATCGACTGCAAGGAGGAATCTGTTTTAGTTGTAGAATTTTAGGACTGCCTTTTCTATGGAGGTCGCGAAAAACGGCTTTGCGAATGGCTGTGATTAGTGGCATAACTGTGTCAAAGCTGAATGTTGGCTAAAGAAAAAGTTGTGTTACTGAATGAACAATGTCTTACATTCTTTGAACTTTTTTGGATATACGAATTCATCTATAATTCTGAAATATTGTTTGCACGTTTCATTATGAAATAACCCCTCGGTCACACTCTAGTGTAAGTACTATGCATGTGTTGTAAGTCATAACATAACCTCATCAGACATGCGATAGGGTCAATGTCAAGCCCAAGATGTCTACTGATAAGCACAATGGCGGCAGGGCCGCCACATCTCAGGGTCGGGCCCAGGATTATTTCGTACTGGTCGCGGGCCCCTCACTGACCACCGACCATTCTCATTCAGCTTTCTGATTTAAGTAATAAAAAAAGGCCATATTAATTGGTGTAAACACTGTAAACTTATGTTAAGTTGATCGTTAGTTATAAAATGATACCAGAAACCATATTTCCAACATTTTTTTAATACTAGGCCATTTAATTGTAATAATTATTTTTCAAAATTATGTTTATCCTGATTACAATAAATCTTTGTGTTGAAACGTCTAAATACAAAACATGACACTGCTTTAAAATGAGTGTATCAAAGCAATTTCAACAACTAGTCTAATAGTCTAGAATAAAGTAAATAAGGACTGTAAATATCCAAAAAGGAAAAAAAAAACTAGAACATTACAGCAGTATTATATTATACCAATACCTATATGAAAATGAAAATGAAAGTAGGCCTATTTGCTAAAAGAGGTTACAAACATAATACAAAATAACTTTTTTCAGTTTTCAACTTGAAATTTCCATAAAATTTTATCACACCACCGGAACCGAGCCGGGCCCCTTTGGGGTCTGGGCCCAGGTCCCTTGGGTCCGCCAGTCCCCCCCATGTGGCGGCCCTGAATGGCGGATCCACAAAGCGCCGACACATTCCTCCTATTTGACTCTGCACGTGCTAATTTCCTGGTGTCTCCAACATCGCTCTTACATAATCAACATCCTATATGTGACGAGGAATCTTGTAAGCTTTTGTCAAGGTAATTTACAGAATAACTAGGAGAAAAATTCCTCTGACAGCTGTAAGCGATACCGAGACTTTTAGATGTCCTTACCAATGCTTTACCAACAGAACTATCAAGAGTTTGGGAGACGGTGGCCGATGGAATTTATTCCCTTTTCATTATCTTACTGATCAACTTACTGGAATATTTAATTTAAAAAAAATACCAAACACACTCATTTAAAGTGATCAATTTACTGGAATATTTCATTTTAAAAATACCAAACATACTCCTTTAAAGTGATCTTTTGACTCTTTCCCACTCTTTTAAACTTATAAACCCGTTGATATCACATGATGAATGTTTACATTATTATTATAAATTCAGATGTGAAACGGTTATAGCTATTGCAGAAACTACATGTAACATATTAAAAATCAAATCACTATTGTATAAAGAAGTAGGCAAAAATGGAAATTCAACTGGAAATTGGAAAAGTTGCCTACAATCCTGTAGCTTATTCTTTGTAGCTTATTCTTTAAAACTTGCCAAGTACGTTATCAAAACCCTGCTGACAAGAATTGGCTTGCACTGAAAACATGATGTGTTTTTATTCTGTTCACTGAAACAATCCAGATAGGTGACATAGACTTCACATTAATACCTCGGCGTATTCAGCAATGTGGAGACGTTTTATCATAGGTAATCCCACGACAGTTGGATTTATTAAGACTTCACCATGAATAAAATGTAACGGATCTTATAAATAATTATTACTTATGTGCTTTGTTGTATAAAAACAAAATTAACAGTTGTGAGATCACGGAATACTATAAATCAACCAACCATGAATCGATTCGAGCTCCCATGATGTAACCAGTGCTACCAATGTTGCATTTAATACATAGTTAACTTCATTCAGGTAAGATAACAGCAGAACAGAATAAAAGCACACGAACAGGCTTGCACCGAATCGATATTGTGTTCTTAATCAATGTACATTTCTATTATTTCAATTTCCAAACAAGTTATGTTGTATAAAATAATCTGTTTTCGTGCCGCTTAGTGGCAACATCTGACTATTAATCACTGCATAATGATACTCGCATCTCTATAAGGAGGAAACGGTTTTATCACGATAAAACACAATCCTCGCGATTCCTACAAGAATATTGCAAGATAAACGATCGTGATTGGTCTATATCCGAGGAATTGCTGAACTTTATTGGTCAGTATCAAACACGCGGCGTATGAGTTGAATAGTCTGATAAAACATTTTCTTTGAAAGGATTCTGTAAGAAAAACCACAATGATTGGCGGCTAAGACAGCCATAACATCTAATTTTACTCAGCTTGTTAACCAGTACCAGAAATGATTATGTGAAATTATTCTTAGCATTACAGGAACGGAAGTTTTACCCGAAACGAAGAGTTACTGTTAGTATTGTGTTTTGTAATCACGATCAGTGTGGTTTTTATTGCGGATCTGTAATGATCTGCTGGAAGATCTATAGCACAGATCTCTCAGTCCCGTTGTGGTAATTTCCACGAATTTATTGGCGTTCGTGAAGAGGTACCGGCATGACAAAAAATTATCTGATGCAAAAACAAACATGGCCGGTATGAAGCAAGCTTGCTTTTTTTCTTTTTAAAAACGTTCTTACTTGGAGGACATTAAACTTAACGATTCCAAATATTCCGTCCTTATAATAGGCTACTATGTGCCAATCAAGTTTTACCAAGAGGTAACACTAGCGGTTGCATCGGAAAGGCCTGGTTCGATTCCCGATGCTAATAATAATAATAATAATAATAATATATTTCTGCCGTTAAATACAATGTACAATAGGCTATGTCAAAATTTGTAAAATAGATATATTATACAGTAATACCACAATCTAAAAATTCAGTCAAATTATAAAAAGGACTGTTACAAAGCCAAGTTTTCATCTGTTATTTAAACCTACGATTATTTAGTTGTTTGATCTGCGTTGGCAACTTATTATAAAATTTAATACTAGTGATAAGGTGACTTGACTGTACCTTGCCTAATCTTGTATAAGGCACTTTGAGATTATCGATATTTCTAGTATCATGTACATGTGTCTCATTAAGTGACACCAATGCATTTATATTCTTCTTTACGTATAATAAAAGCTCCAGAATGTAACAATTATACACAGTTAAAATTCCTTGCACGGACCTTAGTGAAGATTCTTGGAGTTTGTCCGAGCAAATAAGGCGGAAGGCGGCCTGGATAGTGATCATTCCTCGCCTCCCCCCCCCCACAATCTTTCATCTACACCCTGATTCATAATTGTAATAATTGATATGGAAGTAGTCTGAAGAACGTTACTCTATTTCCCATGACTTGATCCAACATTGTTATTGTAGGTACCTGAAAACCCGAAAATTAAATTTAACGAATTTTTATTTTTATCTACAGGATAAAATATAACATATTTTGGGTACTCAGGCGTTTATTTTTCTGTACGAAGAGTTCTGTTTTCAAATTCTAGATCAAACATTACTAACAATTTGGACGAGGAAATAGATTTCGAAGATGTGCCCAAATTTCTCCTCAAAATTCTCATAACTCAAACGATATTAGACTGACATAAATGGAATTAATTTGCGAGTGTGTATAAACATCAAGGAGGAATAAGAGTATCAAGTATGAATGATACAGGTAAATCATTGTGAATTTAAGAAATAATTTTACCCTTCGTTTCCCTTAAACATGACCGGATTCCATCTTTTCTAAAAATTAGATATTGAAATAAAAGTTATGATTCGCAATTATTTACCTCTCCTTCCTGATAACTAAAAGCTGAAATTTATTCAAGCAAATCAGAAGGCAGTAGGCCTAACAGTTCGCTTATGTATCAAACTTCAGGTAATATTTTTTTAGAATATTTCTAAATTATTATGATTCCGGCTTTTGTTTTCGAGTTATGCAGCATTCACATAAAAAATTAACCGTAAACTTAAGAACATAAACTTTAACGCAAAATTTAGCATGACATTAAGCATTCACAACGAAAACTTTGTAACAACCAATCACAAACGAGAACGTGATCTTTAAACGAAAATACTTTCATGTGTGTATTAAACACGTGTAGGCCTTTAAACATTAAAATCACACAATCGTATGTAGGTATGTACAAATTAACGACATATTATGTAGTATAATATAATGTACGTTGGGCTGTATTTACTACCGTACCGGTACTTCATTTCTTGTTAAATTAATATTTATGTGTTTTCTTTCAATGCCACATCTTTGTATAATGAATTGCTTTTATCATACAGAGAGCGATATAAGGTTACGAGTTTCTCATACATAGACGCCATCTCTTAGCTACTTCTACTATCGTCTCCTGTTCTGTGGAGTTGAGAGCTGAGATTGGTTGTATCGTTATTTTTCACATAAACTTAACGTGAAAGCTTCGAGTTTGCAAGGTTCTAAATTAAAGTTTAATTTACGTTATGTTTAAAGTTTACGCGATACATTGTGAATAGTCCCATTGAAAAAAAAAAAAAAAAAAAAAAAATACCCCAAACTTTAAAGTTTTCGCTAAGTTTACGTTTAATCTTCGATGTGAAAGGCCCATTACGCTATTCACTGAAATATATACATGTAAATAAAGACCTTTTTGTTCGACTATACTACAATATGTTTATTACATTTGACGTAACAGTATCTTTAAAGTACAGAATTTCATTAAAAACACTGGTGTAGTGTCAATTATTATCGAACACGAATCAATTTTTAAGCCTTAAAAGAAGCAAATAAAACTGAGCAACAAACAACCTGCCTTTAAAATAAAATAAATTCTCTTCGTATTAATTTTAATATTGCACTAAATTGAGTTCATTTTCTGTTATAAAATCCGTTGGTTTCAATAAAACTCATCAGACGAAATTCGTCTTCACCATACGCCATCACCTGCCATCTATCGCAAAAGACAAGAACTACGATAACTTTCTAGCGGCTCTTTAACGAGGTATCCGTTTTCGTTAGCTTAATGATTCCAAAATCTCAAAACTGAAACATTTAATTATGGTCGAACAAAAACAGTACGGACATATATTGTCACATCAAGAACTGCCGGTCACTGACAACGTTCTAATTGCAGTTAACAGCGCATATACATAGCAAATATATAATAGCGTACGGTAACTGTTCATGTCCTATGTTAATTAAATTTATATACCATTTAATGTTTTTGTGTAATTTAATTGTATTTGTAAGATTTAATTTAGTTTATATAATTTAGGTGTCACTTAATGTATTTTATATAATTTAGTGTGTTATTTTGTGCCATTTAATGTATTTTGTATATTTAATGTAAGTTATTATATTGTAACAAGAAATGAACTATTAGTCCCTGGTGAAGTGGAATAAAAGACCTCACGGTCTTAACTTTCACCAGGTTATATAAAACTATTATTATTATTATTATTATTATTATTATTATTATTATTATTATTCTGAGTGACAGATTATTCAAAATGACAGAGGATAGAATACCCAAGAAAATTTTGTATTGGAAAGTAGAAGAAAAAAGAAGAAGAGGGAAGCCCAAAGAGTGCTGGATGGATGGGATGAAAAGGAGTATGGCGATTAAGTGTAGAAGATGCTATGGACAGCGACTTATGGAGGCAAAGGATTGTTATGGGATGAAGGAAAACCATTCTATTGTGGAATATTCCTTAATAAAAATATATTATTATTATCATTATTATATTATTATTATTATTATTATTATTATTATTATTATTATTATTATTAAACAGTCGTATGCAACGTGCCTATAATTAAGATACTCGTATGAAATTATTCACTCGCTTAGCTCGTTTTATAAACATCGTGTCTTTTAGGCTCGTTTCATAATGTATTATTTCTTTTTGCTACAGTTTATACCGCTGCCATAGTTGCTATTAGCTAGATAGGCTAAGTAGATATTCGACACTGAAACTAGATGTAGAGTTTTAAGACACCTCCGTCCAGAAATATTATTTTCATAGAAATGTCTGTGTCTCTGTGTGCCTGTTAATATCAAAGCTAAAATTAATTTGCGGCTGTGACAACATTCTCTTTTACTCTTACTATTAATTTGCATTTAAATTTTTTTCAGAGGTTTTCCCGAAAACAGATCTAACGATTTTGTTCATATTTTGTACTTAGATCTATTAATTTTATTCGGAACAATTTATCGTAGAAATTGTTGAAGGGTAGTTATAAGATAGGAAACTCTTGCACATACTTAAGCTTGCAAACAACACGACTTCGAATAAGGCTAAGATAACCGAATGAGCAATCTCCTAATGTCTCTGAATGAAAAGTGAAAAAAAAATATAATTGTTTAAGGAGAGAAATTTATGATTTATGGATTCATGAGACTGTACCATCAATTTTTATGGGACTATTTGACATATCTCGATATCGGCTTTCAAAGTAAACTCTTCCTAAGTTCCATACTGATCAGAAGAAGGTAATACAATAGGTAGTTACTAGTAGTATTGACCCCTGAAGGGGGAAGGCGGGTTGGGACTACCCTAAGCACTTCAGCCTTGTGGCTCATTGTGCCAACCTCCGGAATGGAATGATTTGCAAGCCCAACGATCCCTCGACAACAGACCCCACCGCGAGCCCCCACGGAACTCCCCTACATCCAACAGATACCTCTACCACAAGGCTTGTAAGTTTACTGATCTTGCCTCTACCATGCCACGTGTGCCGCTGCCTCGGTACCTCTTATAGAGCCCCCAGGTTGGCAGCACACCAGCCAGCAACTTCAGGACCACAAGCCACGGGGAGGACGGGAGAGGCCCACAGCAGGTGCTGGGGTCAAGGGTATACCGGAAACCGGGAAAGGAAACGGGATGATTATGTGGGGGAGGTTTGAAGATGAAATGGAGAGTGTTGGTGGAATGAGAGGGGGAAACGGGAGGATCCCCGAGAAAAACCCCCAAAGGTCACGGCTTCGTCCACCACGAATGACACGCCCGCCAGGCCCGGGGATTGAACCCGGGACCGCTAGCATGCCAGGCCCACGCGCTAAGCATGAGCCACCGCGACGGCTAATACAATAGGTACTCAGTTCAGTCAACTGTCTCTTTGAGTTCAGTTTCAGGAACTTTGTACGGAATACCTTTAGGTCATAGTTGAAGAAAAATTTACATAAAACAAGGTTCCTTCGTTTTAAAGGAATTTTAAAGTCTGCGTGCATGGCCTACTCTATCAAGGGATGCCTTTCTAGAAAAGCAAATGAGTTGCCATACAAAGCCCGAAGCCTTTTTAAAATCCTCATCCACTGCCACTAATCCCTCTGAGGCTACTGGGTTGAAGCCAAGCTAACGCTCCAGCCAGAGATATTTCAAAAAACTTTTTTCATTATTTAATCAGAAATACGAAGAGAAATCTTTCTTTTCTCGCTCACCCTACCCGTTTTTTTTTTCTTCTGTCTGTTGAATAATTTAAACGATGAATAAGATGATGGGTGGTAGGAGGGAAAGACGGCGTAGTGGTTCTTACGTCGGAAGGGAAATAATTTTTGTTGATTTATGACGGTTGGTAGCATTGATACATCTAGCAAGCGCATGGGCTGAAAAGTTATTTGAGGATCAAAGTGTCATCCTCCTTTCAGGTTCCCCGACACAAGTTAGAGTTATTGATAACGTCTAAGGGTTCATATGTTCGCACGTTCTTATTCATTTCTAGAGCTAGGGGTGTCCAATTTGCATACAGCGTACACAAACATATCAAATCCAGAATTGGAAATTTATTAACATGAGAAACATTGTCATGACTTTTTCTACCCTTTGTATTACAACAGCTGATTACGGGCGGTCTGCCAATAATGATAGCTTAAGACACTTGTATAAAAATTATGAAAGTAGCTTTGCTCATTCCATAAACGTACTCGTCCCTTAATAATAATGTAATATGCTAATGCATAAAGTACTTTATTTCATATCATGTTGTCTTATTCTTACATATCCTTCTGCTGGATTAAGTCACAGTATAAATTTCGGCCCAAGATTATGCAACTCACTAATAAGAGCTCATCCTGAACTACATAAACTAAATTTACAAAGATTTAAGAAACAAACTTATAAAATCTATTCAACCTAATGCATGACTCATTTTACAATATCCCAATTTTTTGCTTCTCATTTTGGCTATTCGTGCTTGTCATTCCTCTCTAACAAATAATGTTCAAAATAATTATATGTTTTACTTTTGATTTATATTATTTACTATTTGCCTTAATTTGGTGCCATTTTGTGAAGTACATTGTGAAAAATATTTGTATCTCTTTTTCGTGAAAGAATATAGATTTTGCACTTTAGGGTATGCTTGATTTTTAAAATATTAATAGCATCCCTTAAATCTTGAAAAATTCAACATTCATTAATAAGCACTGATGCTATCTAAAATCTCGACTTTGAATTTGAGGTCGAATATATCCTAATACTTTCTCTATCCATAGTACCTATCGTAAGGTAGAGTAAGTAAAGAACATTCTAAAACTTCGGAGTTGTTGACGACATGAATAAGAAAGAAACTCAACTAGAGCAGGGAAGAAGCCATACAAAGTACTTGTTATTAGAAAGGGAGATGAGATATTTTTAAATTACACTCTTCCGTCTGTACAGACACCGCATGGGGTGCAACCACCCTCCGCCACAGCAACAGGTTGAGCTTCCACATTCGTAATGAGAGAGCTCGTATTCAATATTCGCCTCTCACATAATGAATGGTGTGGTAGAATTAGATTATTCTAAGTTAGATTATATCTAGGTGCTCAGTATGAGATCAAACTTCTTTTCTGTATTTCTGAATAGACTTTGGGGTTTCCACGTTTAGAAAATACAGAAGTAGAGGACGTTTTGGCTATTCTTTCATGTGAACGAACCAATCGTTTGCATAATTTTTACATCCATAATCGTAACAATAATTTAGAAAATTGAAGCATATAATTATCACTAGTATAGTCGGATTTCTTTGTATAACTATCACATCTGGTTTTGTTTACTTCATATAATTTTATTTGCAAACGCAAAGAGCATAGCTCACGCAAGAGGTGATGTATACAGACACTGGCGTCAGACAATATTATCTTCATCTCATTCGGAATAAATTAATCAATAATTTGACACTAGAATGATAACGTGATTTGAAAATTTTAGCTCTTTATCTCGATAGTTTCAGAATTATTTAATAGTGAGCTTCGTACAGCAATTAAATTGAATTACCTAGAGAACTTAAGTCTATGCTTAAAAGTGGTGGATGGTCATCCACAGAAAAAGACAACCCAATTGATTTTTAAAATCAGTTGATTTGGGCAAAAAATGTCATTCCGTACCACTATTAATGAAATCAAAATTTACAGAATTAATTAGTGGAACAGAATAAAACTTAATTCCCTTCTGAAGTTCGCATGAACATTCACAAAATAGTTCAAATTTTAGGGCTTTTGAGCAATTACCACGTCCTTGGGACGTTAGGACTATAAAAAATCCATTTTACAGCCTTCATCAGAACGTTTCAAACACTCTATGTATGAAATATGCCCACAAACTTCTGTTAAGGGAAAGCACCACTGAGATTTGTTAAAAATTGTGAAAAAAAGTCATGTTCTTAAGGTGTAGATATAAAAATCTGTCATATGAATTTTGAAATTATGAATATTTTATTAGTTATGAATTTTCAAAATAAATATATTTTTGAAATTTTGAAATATAAATATATATAACTTACACTTTTTTTATCTCAGGAACCATAAACCTTAGAAAAAAATCATATGACAAACTTTTTCTTCATAGTTAGATAAATAAAGTGCATTTGTAAAAAAATTAATTTTTGAAAATTTTCATCGTGTGGAGTATTTTGAAGATCGCTCTACTTTTATATTATGAAAATTAATAACTCAAAAACTTTTCAAGATATTAGGATGAAATTTTAAACCATAAAATAAATGCACGAGACAAATGTATGGTAAAATTTCGAGCTATATTGCTTGAAAACTTTCGATTTTAGTAATTTCAGTGGTGCATTCCCTTAAACCTATTTTAAGAAGCATTACACAATTTGAGAGTATTATGTCTAAGCAAAGCCTATATACACATTTCAAAATGAGATAAAAATTAATCTTAATAAGAGGTTTATCAAACTTGAGAAGCTAAAACTCATCAGTTTTAAATATGGAAAAGAAAAATATATTGGCTTGCATATAAAAAATATTACAACCTTAAAGTAATCACATTCTTTAATTATGCTTTCTAAGTTCATAAATCTGTTTGAATAAGTTATACGTAATTGCATTATGGAGTACAGCGATATGTTTTATAGGTTGAATTATAATGATCGCACATCCGTTTTACTTCGTTCAAAGACTCTTGCAAGCATGTAATAGTATATTTCGATACAAGTGCCGTGAGCGATGCATACGGATCGAGGAAAGAGTTTTTTCAATTTTCCGAGATCCGTTATGCGCTTAGGGCACGAGTATTGCATGCTATTTTTTGCACGATGATTATTTATATAAATTTAATTATATTAAATGTGATATTACCTGAAAATATTATGTATATACATTCTTGAAGATAGATGTTTATTTCAGAAAGTGATTCGCATGTGTTTGTTGTTATGGGAACCGAATATTTGTCCTGGGGGGGCCTTGTCCATAAGGCTTGTATTATGATGTGCCGTAAGTAAGTTCTTACCGCACGGAAACTCTTACCACACATAGCAACAAGATTGCGAGTGGGAATGTCAACTTACGATCCACGGCAACAACATTCGTAAGTACCACTAATTCAAAAAATCCCTTTAGGCAGGCCTACAGGCGGAGGTAGATTTCGAAGTGCTTTTGGTTTAATTTATTGTCGCTGCATAGCACTCTTTTTCTTTAGCCTTGGCATGGTAAACCTGCATTAAAGCCGCTAACCAAGACAAAATTATGATATTATAATAATTCTTTTAAGTGTTATTATTTTCAAACATTAAAATCTCGCGTCATATGAGAGCTATCAAGAAACTATTTATTGATTTGTGGAGTACTCATCAAGAGCTTTTCAACGATACCCCACAAGACGTGGTTTCAAAAGTTTCGAATTTTCATCCCCCACCCCCACCCCCACCCCACCCCCACCCCCACCCCCACCCCCACCCTCACTCGAACCCCCGAATTGTTGGTGTCACTGTGAACTCCATAGGGAGTACTCTAATTTATTCAAACAAAGTTTCCCTCTATACTTCATAGGGGCCGAGATATAAATGTTTTAAAATTTCAACCCCCTCCCCCGACCACCCCCTTGGGCCAATTTTGCCCATTAACGAACTTGTCCGAACTATTGGGCCTAGAAATAACATAATAAAATTTGGTTCAAATATCTTCAAAATTACGGCCGCTATCGTGTAAAGATATATATATATATAAATATATATATAAATATCACAAAATTTTTTTTTGAACGGGCGGTGGTTTCGTACTTAGGGGAGCATGAAACGTAAAGATATGAAAGAATTTTTCGAAAATCATAAAGTGGTATCCATTGCAATAGGTAGATTTTTCTTCGAAAATCTACCTAAAATCATTTAAATGTAGCCTATATGCAATTCCATCGTTGATGAGGTGTTCCGAAACTCTTTATCGATGCGATGGTAAAATTATTGTAATGAAGCAGTTCTGGAGGACAGTTTCTCCATTTTGAAAATAAATTACGCATTAATCGAAATTATCATATATTCGCGTAAGATCCTTCAACTGGAATCATACATGATACACATTAAAAAGTTATGGTACCAGGATGATCTCTAACAAACATATAAAAATCCTGACTAGTGCTAACAATATTTTGAATTTCGTTGAATCGGAGTTTGTACTGATAGGCAGATGGCGGCACGTAAAGGGGAGATATGGACGCCGATAAGGTCGACTTAACAAATTAAATGGAGAGCAAATAGCTGAACATCTGCCGCGCGCAGCATCATTAGAAAAGTCGTCACCTTGCCATTGGACCCAGTAATTGAGACGGCCATGCTCCAGATCACAGGGACTTTGATTAATTCGTTGTCATGGAGATTCGCCTGTCATTTGACCATTCTTATGTACGGGAAATTTATGCTAAAATAAACGCTTCGAATACAATGGCAATTATATGGCATACGTTCAAATTGTTATAGACTTAGAGAATGACCATATGTGCAAACAGTGCGAAACCGGTAATGGTTTATGCAAAATATGTTTGAGTACGAAATAATGAGAGCAGTGTAAATTGAAATGTCACATAAATGATTTATTTGCAGTGCCAAATGTATAATTCATTAGTAATGTTGAAACAGCTTAAATGGATTTCATAGTCTTGGCCCATTATTTAATAGTACAGTATGCAACCTGGGTGAGGTTTTTTCCGGGGTTTTTCCTCATCTGTGAGACAAATGTCGGGTAACTTTAGGCCCTTGTGGTCCCCAGATCATTTGGCCGTCATTATCATCTTCATCCCATGTTTGGAGTGAGTGTGTGTGTTAATGGTGTGTCTCGTCCTATGTGTTCGTGTTGTCCCGGAGGAGGCCCAGGCATTGAGCTGATCACTCATCCGGGGAGGCCCTCTATTACCTTGTCTGGTCAAAAAAGTAAGTTTGTAATCCAAAGATAATCCTTCTCCCGACAGGTCGCGGCCCTGTAAGGCACGGGCGGCTTGGGTTGCTTATATCCTAAAAAGGGAGATGTAAAACTAAGATAAAGAAGGAGAAGTCTATAATGACATTGGCTTAATTACCATTATAGGCATGATGCCTACGACTGCTTTTGTTCGACCATAATTAAATATTTCAGTTACGAGATTTCAGAATCGCTCACACAAACGGACACAGCTGCCCTTCGCAATCAGCTGTTATAGTAGTTCTTGCATTTTGCGACAGATGGCAGCTCATGGTGTCCGGTCAAGTCGAAGTTTCTTCTTGGTCATTTTCTTGAAACTAGCGGATTTTGACAACACGAAATGAATTCAATTTAGGATAATACTAAAATTAACACGAACAGAATTGATTTTATTTGAAATAGAGGTTGTTTATTATGCAGTTACAGTTGCTGCTCTCAAGATTTAAAGATCTTTCCGTGTTCGATAATAATCGATACCACACTAATGTTAAATGTAAATCTGTTTCGAAATGGATATAATTATGGATATGGATAGCATGGTCGAACAAAAATATTATAAACCGAAAATTCTACATTATCATTACTACATAATATATTTACTGTTTTGTTAGTCGTCCTGGTGGCGCAGTCTGTATGGCGCTGGCTTTCTGTGCCAGAGTTTGTGGGTTCAATACCGGCCCAGGTTTATGGCACTTATGCGTGCTTACGTGACAGCCCCAAGTCTATAGATGTTCAGACATGTAAAAAGAGTTCCTGCGGGACAAAATTCTGGCACACTGGTGACGGTCACAGCTCTAAATTGTAGTAAGTTACACCCCGTCGTTAAATTACTATAAATCAATCAACCTTGCTGCTGTTCTGTAGTATGCTACAGTTCGTTATGGCACTGCGCTATAAACAGGAAGTTTCAGGTTCGATCCATCCTGAGGTTACTGGGGGTTTTTAATTGGCATAATCTTTCTGGCGGCACAATGGCCTTTGAGGTCAAATTAGCCTATAACAGAACTGAGTACCGGGTGTAATCCGGGGTTAAAGACAGTCGGTGAGCAGTTTCGGAGCCTCGATTTCCTTGAACTCCAAGGTCTTTATAGGGAACATACACAATGTTACTTTCGCTCGGTCAATTAATTATTACTAATTGTTCTATGAACAGCAGATCTCGCGTCCATTTAAAAATATAAGATCTACTCTTCATCGTAGTTTATAAAGTTTTTGCTAATGTTGTCGTAACCGCGAAGACAACTTTTTGTTTCCATGCGTGCGTTTGGTCGTGACTGAGTAATAAAAAAATTATAGGTAAATAGACGAAACGCCACTTCGCGCGGTGAATTATTAGTAGGGAAAGGAATTTAATGACCATAAAATAGTGAAAAATGCAAAATAAAAAAATCATTTATGATCTAAAAGTTGTGAAAAAATTACACAAAACTGAAAAAAGACCAATAAATTTACCATTATTATTTGCAATTAGTTTTTTAAGTAAAGAATTGAAAAAAGTTGTTTTTTATGGATATCAGTGCATTATATATGAATTTATAATATAACACACACTTAATTTATTACTGAAGTAATAAGTAAATTTATACTACTTGGAAACCCTTAGCGAATTTATTTGTTTTCTGAACCGGCATGAACATCAAATTGCTCCTAGAAAATATGTGCCATTTAAAAAAAAAGAAAACGTTTTTTATTGCTACAAGACAAACTGCTATAATGTTACAATAAACCTGAATTAAAATGAACTATGAACACTTGGCGGACATTCTCAAATAAAAACGATTATCTGTTGTCTGAAAGTAACTATTTTTACATGGGAAAGCAGCTCTCTACCTCCACTGAAACATAACCTAAAATACCGAAAATTACCTAAAGATTGCCAAAAAATGATCTATCTCTTAAAAATTGACGGGAAATGCAAAATAAAGCAAAAAATGCCAGAAAATTGCCCTTATTGAATCAATTACTCCATTATACACACGTATATATATCCGAGCTACCTTTTAACTTTCATATAAAAAAAAGAGAAATCATCAAATGCCTTGCCCTAATTATTAGTAATTCCGTGATCAGTAGGCTTCGCGTAAAAATACCCTTATCTTCATCAGTTAAAACGGCCAACGTTTTGAAATTGAATAAAAAATTTAAATTCTTACACATTTGTCATATTTAATTACTTCGAGGAACATTAATGCCAAACTGGAATGTGACTGTTTAACAAACAAATTTACATACAAACAAATGATATTCTGGTAAGCCATTAAAGTTACCTAAAAAAATACCTGAACTAAATTGGGAAAACTTCTACGCTAGAGCATCAAACGTTTGGCTAGAATTGTTGAAAGACGCTAAACGATAGGCTACATGAAACGGAACCATTAAAACGTTCTAACAAATAAAAATCTTTACACGTACGACGTTTTAGTAAGTTCAAGGAACATTCTCGCAAAATAGGCAGAAAATCGAATAAAACGTTGAGTCGTCACTGCTTAACAAACAAATTTACAGGCAAACAGACGAAATGCCGAAGACTCGATTTAAGGACGTCGCTTCGATCGGTTATTTATCTATCTAGGTGTATTAGTATTTGAATATTGTTTGCACTCATATAAGTACACAATATAATCATTTTTTATGCTTTGTTGTTTATTTATATCTTTGTTTATTTTCACTTTTAAGTGTGACTTCTATCCTCAGCTCTATTGTTAAAATAATACATAACAATAAGCTAGGGGTTGCGAAATCCCTAACATAGTGGTCAGTCTCATAACAGCCCCCTCTATTAACTTGCCCTTTTGCACAACGCAGTCTGCTTCGTTAGGGTAACCAGGCATATTAAGCATCCCTTCCACAGGAATCCTTTCCAACCCTTTCCTCCTCTGTTGTGAATTTTTCATAAAGGTTGTTACTCGCGTGAAGAGACTCCCCATTGTCATTTAACACTTTCACTCTTTATTATGCACCCCTCTTAATTGAAGGGGCGCTGTATTTAATACAAACAAACCACGCCAGCTGAAGTGAGGAAAACATATTTCACGTTAATATCCTTTTATTTTTAACGATGTTTATTTGTTTAAATCATGGTGACCCTGACTGAACCCCCGTGTCCTTGTCATAACAACAATAGATTGCAGAATCCATGCCATTATTATTTTTCATTCATAAAACTGGCATGGGCGTTGATTAAAAAATAATGTACAGGACGTTAAAAAATGTATTGCATATAACTCAAAATGAGATTCCTGGTAACAAGGAAATTATATATCATGTAATTTTTATATGCTATGGTTTTGAATGGAAATATTTTTTTTTAACTATCAGGTATGTAGGTAGCTGTTGTGATATTTAATGTGTAACTGTATATATAGTGTGTCATTTTTGTATATACGTATGGCTGGTATTTATTTTGTTGCACTGCCATCGGGTTGTTGACTCACTTGCAGTTCAACAAAATAAATAAATAAATAAATAAATAAGTAAAGTAATATTAAGTTCTACTACGATGGGTTCAGAAGTAATTATCTACGAACTTTCATCTACATAAGTAGCGTGGAATTCGTTAAAAACGGTACATACAGTAATGTATAAAGAAATACTAGAGAATTTCTGAAGTGCAGGAAAAAAAAACTATTTCACCACCAGTACAACAGTATAGCTACACGCACATTCACTTCAAAGTGAAACAACAGAAGTCTAAAATGGATTGT
The DNA here is from genome assembly GCA_964059195.1 of Ectobius pallidus. Lineage (NCBI taxonomy): Eukaryota > Metazoa > Arthropoda > Insecta > Blattodea > Ectobiidae > Ectobius > Ectobius pallidus. Next base: position 116,881,573 of record CAXKWD010000006.1, read on the forward strand.
AAACGAGTTCTGAACTTGTAATCTTCTGTTATCATAGGTCCAAATTTTACCGATATATTCACTACCGAATTAAGTATGTAAAGAATAAATGAAACCATGAAAATGTTTAAAATACATAACTTAGCTATTTCTGTCATTGTAAGCTAGATAGAACATGGCGAGATAATCAGAATATTATATAATACTGGTTTGAAAGGTCCAGCGGCGCGCGGTCTTTGTATTTTGTAATTCAAAATTAATTTATGAGGACTTCACATTTTCAAAATCTATGTCATTACATAGGTATCTAGACTATGAAGTGAAGAAGAAAGACCTATCACACTCAAAATAGGCTAAACAAATGCTAAATATGTCTTTATGTCGCTCATACAGGACTTAGAATTTTGCAACCCATTGCTTCTGCACACTATGCCTGGTAAGGACTGAAATAAGAAAGAGAAAAAAATAGAAATTCCAGCAACATAACATTTTTCTGTCTATACGGGATATTGTATTTCCCACTTTCTTGTTCCATAGGTCCTACAACCATTTCGGGGCTAAAATCGAAAAAAAAATCAATGTCACTTTCACACTTTCTTTTCTAAATACCTGGGACATAAAAATTTACTGCCAACAAAGAACTAAAAATGTTACATCCCATTGTGTCTCTTTTTATATGCTTGGCTTACAATAAACATATCTATTTCTTAACTAATACAAAGCCTACAGCGATGAATAACGTATCGGTGGATAGGATATTTATGGATTTCTGACATAGCATGCTCGCTATCCATGTTAGCACGAACTCAGGCCGAGACAACTGAAAATGCTGTCGCCGTAGGCTAATACTGTATTTTATTCTACATCAAAATGAGAAGTGAGAAAATGATATTCACCATGCTCAGGGTAGAGAAAGTTATGTGATCCATCACACCAGATATTTATTTACGTTTATTTAATTCTCCATAATCGATTTATGGAAATGAATTACATCGATAATCTCTCTAATTATTTGTCAAAGACCAGTTACTTGTAACTTTCAAAGCCTAATGTGAACACTGCAAACAATAATGATGTCATGAGAACTGATTTGCGTTTGATGAATTCGGTGTAATATTTTCAGACATTATATAATTTTTCAAGGGAAGGGGTGGTTTGTTTGAATTGTAATGTTGACCTCGTTTCTTTCCATGTTGAAGTGGGTACGTGTGCAAAATTTCCTGCAAATCGCTCAAAGCATGTGGATTTGTATAGGGAACGAACATACACACTTTTAAATTTATATATTAGACAAGTTTCCTATATGGGGGTTTCCGAGGTTTTTCCTCAAATGTGAGACGAATTCCGGGAAACTTTAGACCCTCTTGATCCCCGGAAATCAAATGGTCGTCATTATCACATTAAACACTTTAATAGAGTGTGCAAATGTTGTGTTCTTGTCTTATATCATCGGAACTGGGCTGGTTACTCATCCGGGGAGGCCCTCCAAGCCCTTGTCTGGTCAATAAAGTATGTAGGCATTATATAATTTTTCAAGGGAAGGGGTGGTTTGTTTGAATTGTAATGTTGACCTCATTTCTTTCCGTGTTGAAGTGGGTACGTGTGCAAAATTTCCTGCAAATCGCTCAAAGCATGTGGATTTGTATAGGGAACGAACATACACACTTTTAAATTTATATATTAGACAAGTTTCCTATATGGGGGTTTCCGAGGTTTTTCCTCAAATGTGAGACGAATTCCGGGAAACTTTAGACCCTCTTGATCCCCGGAAATCAAATGGTCGTCAATATCACATTAAACACTTTAATAGAGTGTGCAAATGTTGTGTTCTTGTCTTATATCATCGGAACTGGGCTTGTTACTCATCCGGGGAGGCCCTCCAAGCCCTTGTCTGGTCAATAAAGTATGTAGGCTATGTGATCCATAGAATCTTCTTGCCCCGATAGGTTGCGGTCTTTGAAGGTCCGGTCGGCGTGGGTCGCGTAAACGTCCCTACAATGGGGGAGGTCAACCTAAGAGAAAGAAGAAGAAGGAGAAGAATAAGAAGTCCCTACAGCGGGGGAGGTTATACTAAGAGAAAGAAGAAAAAAATTATCTAATTTTATTAGTCACGTCAAATTCCAGTATCGTGCAAATTCCCAATGCAGCTATGCATACTACTTACAATAACTTAATGTTGTAATGAGACTGTACACTGAATGTTTGGGAATTTTTGGAATGCAGTGTAAATTTTAATAGATTATGTAATTTTAAAAAAGAGAGGGACGTTTCTTTCCTGATTGAAGAAAGTATGTGTGCAAAATTTCGTGCAAATTGCATTAAGCATGCAGATTTGTTTATCGAAATACACATTCAAACACTTAAACATAAATACAGACTTTCAACTTTAAATATTAGACTAGACCGTACGCCATCAGCTGCCATCTATCGCAGAAGTCAAGAACTACGAGAACTGAGTAACAGCTGATTGTCCCGTTCAGCCGTTTTGTTTTTCTTTTTATGAATCTAAAATCTCAAAACTTAAACACTTAACAAACTATGGTCGAACAGAAGCAGTCGTATGCAAATTGACTACAATGGTAATTAAGATACCCGTATCTTAATAAAAATGTCATTATAGACTCATTGCGTAATGTGCCAACTAGTATCTTAGTAAAATGCCATTATATTAGGTTCCCTGCATTATGTAGGCTATATACTATTTTGCTGTGATGAAAATTCCATTTTTGGTCCATGTGCGTATGTAAAATTTGTTTCATTTATTGTAATTTTTTGTTAATTATGTTATAGTTACCTAGTATTGTTTTACTCTATATGGTGAAAATTGCTATAGTGTGTTTGGATAATTGATTAATTTTTCATATTTGTAATTGATAAATTAGCTGCAGAACTCTAAATTCCTAAAACTCGGCAATGGAATTCTCTGAAATAACATACAAGTCACACTAACGCAAGACTAGTGTTAAAAGGAATACGTGTTACTGAAAGTTGTAGTGTTTCCCAGAGTATGCATGTAATACGAAGAAATAGCTTACCGCCGTCGCCCGGGTTTTTTATTTTGCTTTATACTTAAACAAATACTTATGGATGGCTACTGATTTTCAAGGTTTAAGTCCTGATATAGGTATCTAGAGGACGACCAATCACACTCAAAATATTTCCCCCAGAAAACCCCCATACAGGAGTACGAGTTTTAATTTTTGCTGTTAGTTGTTTGAAATCTGGCTGATAATTATCAATATATAATTATAATTGGTAAGAGCGGTTCGCACGAGTTCACTTAAATGTTCATCATTTAGTTCAGATCGATATTTAGATTTAATGAACCTAAGCATTCAGTACAGAGATTCTCACACATAAGTAGTCCCAAATATCGAGATAAGTCTCTTAGCACTCTCTTTTGTTAGGTATTTTTCTTCTGGAACTTTCTTCCAAAATTCTGTGGCCGAAACACCACTTCGTTTAATCCCTCTTGCAGTTCTAGTAACTCCAACTGTATCCTTTGTAATTGGTGATGAAACAGGACAGCCATCGCCCACAACATCAACAGCAAAAGGTATTTCCAGGAATGAAAAAGAAGGTCTAAGTGTTCTCAAATCATTAAATCTGCCATTGATTTCTTTAGCAAGACCAAACATTTTACACACATAATCTTCTGTTTCCACCTGAACGTCAAGAAGGCTTTCAGTAATTTTCTTCAAACATTTGAAATGAGGTCTTTCCGAAAGAGTCTTAATTTGCTCTGAAAACTAAATACTCTCTGCTCTAAATCGGAAATTAGTTTTTCACTTCCTCGTAATATATTTCGTTAAATTATATTAACTATACACTTTTTAAAATCTGTATCATATTTAATCTTAGCTTGGTTTCAACAGTCGCACGAGATTGACTTAAGAGCCGCATGCGCCTCGCGAGCCTCGTTGTGGCCACCCCCCTGTTATATATAAAAATGTGAAGTAAGGAAATGATATTGCCCATGTCCAAGGTAGAGTAAGTTATGTGATGCATCACATCAGATATTTAACTACGGGGATTTCATTCTCCATTATTTAAATAAAGAAATAATTATTTCCCCCTAAACGCTCTTCTTGGTCAAACCCAGTATCAAGCAACTTCATTAGCCTCATGTGAACACTGGAAACAATACTGTTGTCATGGGGACTGCACACGCAGTTGTTTATTTTTGAATTGCATTTGGTGAATGTAGTGTAATATTTGTATTAATTGTAGCCTATAATTATAGAAGGGAAGTGGTGGTTTGTTTGAATTTTAATGCTGCTTAGGTTTCTTTCCTGGTTGAAGTGGGTTTGTGTATAAAATTTCGTGGAAATTGCTCAAGCATGTAGATTTGTACAGGGAACGAACATATTATGTAGGCATGAACACTTTTAATTTTATACTTCTACTAGCTTAAAAGGAACGGTGTCGCCCTAATTTTGTAATTTGTAATTCGAAATTAACATATGGAGGACTTTGGATTTTCAAAATCAATTTCCTTATATGGGTATCTAAAGTTTGAAGCGAAGATGAACGATCTATACTCAAAATAGGCCTATTCCTTCATAAACTCCTAGATTTAGCTTTATGTCGCTCATACAGGACTTAGAATTTTGCAACCCAATAAAAACATAACCTTTTACTGTCTATACGGGATATTGTAGTTCCCACTGTCATGTTGCCAAACAACCATTTAGGGGCTAAAACCAAATGAAAATCAGTATCACTTTCACACATTCGTTCCAAAAAATCTCAAACACATTAACTTACTGCGCACATACGACTAAAAATGTTCCATCCTATTTTGTCTATTTTTACATGCTTAGGCCTTACAATAAACATCCTTATTTCTAATAGGCTACAAAGCGTACAGCGATGAATAACGTATATGTGGATATAATTTTTACAGACTTCTGATATAGCATAACATTAGGGGGTTTTGATAAACGCACATACAACAGTTTACTAAAGAACCATATATACTCCATTTCTTGTATAATGTGTTCAGTTTTGTGAGACTATTTTCTGTAATCATGTTCTGCCTATATTTCTTTTTGTTTCCGCGAACTTACACTTTGGCCACTACGGTAGGCCTAATCCTCCCTGAGAAGAAATCTGAAGAAATAACTCTTTTCACTTTTAATAATACAGGTTTAAATAAACGTTTAGCCAACAGGTATAACATGTACTCTGTCTGGATTCTGGATATCTCACAATGCTTTTCGTTCATATCATGGCGAGTCATTTATTTATTCTATCAGAAAATTTACAATGGATTAAGGATTATGAAGCAGGATGACCCTCTGACCCGCATCGTCACTTCCGGAAAACAAGCACACAAGGCACGCCGCCAAGGACATACCAATCACCGAACTAACTATGCATAACAAGTGACAATCATCCGTTCGCGACCTACCACAAGTATTATACATGACGAGACATCTGCTGTCTTTAGGCCTATACTGCAACTGGTTAGATTGTAATTTGACTCATATGTAACACCTCATTCGCTTTACATTAAACTGCCGTTAATCGTTGTACAGCGGAAGCAACGCTCATTGGAATGTCATGAACGAAACACTTTCAAGAGTCCTTTTTGTATTTTCGAAAAAGGACACAACTTCCGAATCAGTTTGAAAGTACCTTAAAATGCTTATTCTATTGCACCGTATAGCCGTTCTAATAGCGTAAGTCATAATAATGATTATAACTTATAAGTAGGGACCGGATTTTTAGGTTTTTAAAAACACTGTTTTAGGTTTTCCATTAGGTGAAATAGTTTTTTTTAGGTTTTTTGTCAAAAATATCGTTTTCGGGTAGAATAATTGGTTTAATGAATTTGAATGTGCTACACAGGATTCAATACATAATTTTTGTAAAGTTTAACTTAACAAAATTGACTTAAATTTGTGTAAACTCGCTTTAGGACAATATTATAGACAATAGAAGAAAGAAAGCATAAACAATCAAAAGAAGCAGTAATAAACTCGATTTCATTTGTTTCGGCATAATTAATACATCTTCTTAAACCTCACACTGTGACCACTCAGTATGAATAAGAGGGTAGTAAATAAAGGTCAACAAGCGCTTTAAAACACGGAAATCTATACCCTTGTTCATACACGGCAACAATGGTTGTTCGTACGGATATTTGAAAAGGAATACGCCGGTACTCTTACACTTTCTCTCTTGATACTGGCCTTCCTAGACGACAATGGGTTGAACGAAACGCTGGTGGTATTAATTTCAACCCGATAAAAATTGTCTCTCCGAAAAATATCGATTTCTCAACAGAGAAATTTAACAAAAAAGACAAAAAGTAGCCTAAATTAGATATTTTAGGTTATATATCCCGTTTAGGTATAATTAGGTTTTTATACCCCATTTAGGTATTTTTAGGTGCCACAGAATTAATGTGGGTGAATCCTATGGTCATGATTCGAAAAAGTGTATGAGCGCTTTTTGTTTTGGAAGTAAGGAAAAAATAGGTAAAAACCTAAGAATCCGGTCCCTACTAAAAGCACTTTTTTAACTAAGAGAGAGAGAGAGAGAGAGAGAGAGAGAGAGAGAGAGAGAGAATGTAGGGAATACGGAGAGCTAGAAGAGGTGGGGAGGGAGAGGGAGAGACAGAAAAAGATAGAGGGAGGCAGAGAAAGGATGAAGGAAAAAGATTTGGAATGGAGGTAGGTAGATGGAATAAGTGGAGTGGATGGAATAGATTGATGGGTGGATGAATGCGTGGAAGGACATATAGAAATGTAGATAAACAGGCAGGAAGAAGACAAGCGGAAAATACCTATAGTTGGAGATAGAGAGATTTATAGAGGAACAAAGAGGGAGGTGAGGAGAGAGATACAGGAAGAAGAGAGAACAGAGATAGAGTAAAGGACGATGAGAGGGGAGAGAGAGGCACAGTTAGGGATATAGAGGACGAAAGAGATAAAGACTGAGAGAGAGAGAGAGGAAAGGAGGAAGAAATAGAGATTAAAATGGTAGAAGTGAGAGATAGGGAGAGTTGACGAGAGAGAGATGAGCGGCGGTAAAGGAAAGAGGGAAGAGTGACAGTGAGAGACAGAGTTTGAATAAGAGCTAGAGAGAGAGGATAGGAAGTAGAGACAGACAGACAGACAGACAGACAGATAGACATAGATAGAAATGACCGGTTATTTGCAATAAACTCCTGCATATTTTGACTTGATTTTATGTGAGGGAAGATGTGTGTGAATTACATTTTCATCTCTTATAAAGTATAGTATTGACTTTTGATTTAAAATTCCATAGCCACTGTGCATAATTTATTAATAACTGGATCTGTATTTTTGTCCATGAGGAAATTATTCTTGTAGAATAATTACGTAATTGCATAGCGCTTCGTAATTCTGTGGTTTTATCTTAAGAATTGAGGTATTATATATATATAAATATATTTAAGGTCTACACTCTACAGTAATAGCCGAAGGGCGTATTTGTCATAGATGGACATAATAAAAAAGAAAAAGAAGAATATAAACTTGGCCACTTTAGTGCAATACGGATAGTCGTCCGTATCAGTGCAGAAAAGCAAAAAGATAACAAACATAAATGACAACAGGGGACAGAAAGGAGGGTTGCAATTTTGTACTCATGAGGATGAACGACATCGAGGCGAAGCTAGTGGCCAGATTATAAAACATGAGGGTAGCAACCCCCTCTGCTTCTGGGGGAGAAAAACATTCCCTAAATATCAAATACACCTGTTATATTTCCTTATTACGTCTCCCACCCTCCATTCACTATATTGTATCGATGGCTATTCAAATAGTGGCGGAAATTCTCGGAGTATCTTAAATTGCCCTTTACACACACACTTCTGCTCAGACCAAGTTTGCAATGACTGGCTGAACAGCCTGGTTAAAAAAGAATGGGCCGACTCTTGTTCGTAAGAAAATTAAAGTTCTATGGAGCGGTTCACAAGTATAAACGAAGTTGTACTATTGCTGTGATGTTTGTTAATTGATAGAACATCCCGCTTTCTGTTAATTCGTTGGCAAGCAATGTTATGCAATATTAAAAAAATCCGGGCTTGTTTGTAGGCCGTGGTCCAGTTGACATTGGTGTGCCAAACGTTTCGTCCACAACTACGGCGGACATCCTCAGTGGCAGCCAGTCAACAGCCTGCCGCCGACCAGAACGCTTCGCCCGAGACTCCACCACCACTGAGGATGTCCGCCGTAGTTGTGGACGAAACGTTTGGCACACCAATGTCAACTGGACCACGGCCTACAAGCTCGGATAATATTTTTGATATTTACTCCGGTCGTGAAAGCTTTATAATGTTATGCAAGTTTAAACTTCCCTAAAAACTATCTGCAATAAATAAACCAATTTTATTTCATTTAACGCAAAGACATATGTCGTAAGCAACACGAAAGAAAGGCCTATTGTTGGGATTAATACCTTCTTCGCTAGCTAAAGTCTGACCTCTCTAAGAAAGAAATCTGAAGTAAACAAAAACCACTAATCTGTCTCTCTCTACAACATTACTCGTATGACTTAAGAGTGAGACATAGGTACATAATGGTTTTTGTGTACTTTAGGTCTCTTTCTTAGCTTGTCTCGGGTATAGAGACATGGCCAGAAACTTGTAATAAAATAATTAAGGATAGTTTCCAATTCGAACGTAGAGCCAGTATTGCTCACTCGTTCCGCAGGTCAGCTAAAATTTTAACATCGTTGTGTTATGAAGTTTTTTCCAATGCCCTGAGTTCATCTCGCCTGCTGGTAACTTGAAAAACAATAGATAGCTCCTTGGGTGTGCTGTTAAGGCTCTAGAAAGCATTCTTCTTAATTCTAGACACTGGTCATTCGGAGAAATGGTTATGAGAATTAAGCAAAGGTCGCCTTGATTTATTGACTAAATAACATGAAAATCGAAACTAAGAAAATTAAAGTTTGCATGTAAGCTTATAAGCATTTTAAAGAGCACGGTACTTTAAACATGGCGTCTACAACACCTTTCCACACGCCCAAACGCCTTAAACGTTTACAGAGACCCCTAGGGTTGCTATATTTTTTACGTGAAATCCCAAAAGTAGCCTTTTGTTATCAAAATGGCTAAACCAACACTTCTGCCATCTCGTAATGTAAGTTTGAATTTCAATGAAGACGAGATATTATTCGAGAGGGAACTTACCAAGATCTTCGTTCATATTTTTTAACCAAAGGTTAATATTCCAAAATTTGAAAATACACGGAAAACAATAAAATTATTGAAAAGTGTAGAATCTACTACATTTATATTAACACAGATTATTATTTAAAGTCAATACAGTGGCTTTACTCTATTCTCCTTACCCTTTTTCAGAAGTTAATGTCAGGCCCGCGCAGTTTCTAAAACGGAATATTAAAATATTCAAAAGCAAATTCGTTTTGGCACAAAAAAGTCGGAACTAATTTAAATGCATACTAATTATCACATTTTGCACATTTCTGAACAGATCGCCAAAAGTTCAAAATAATAACAAAGCTGGGCTTCCGGTGACGCTACCGAGTTATAGGTTGCGCTGAATAAAACTTTTTTTTTAAGAACTGCACAACCCGAGGTTATGTATTAATTATTATTGCAGAAAGGCAGACAATGAGTTATAAATACCTTGCAAACTGACACTTTCAATTACGCGGACCGTCTCCATGCTGACGGATAGCACCGGCGGCCTTGAGGCGCAAATGAAATACGACGAACTTTGTCTAATTTATGTTCCCTGTGATTCATGTGGCGTTTTTATTATTTGCGACGAAATTTAACACCTATATGCGAAATGTGCTTTCATCTCTGCAGAACAAAGAATAAAAATTTGTATAATAAAAAAATTAAATAAAAATAATAATAATAATAATAATAATAATAATAATAATATTAATTGTAATAACAATAACCTCTAGAGTTCTGTAAGAATTGAAACATTTTATTATGGGCACCGTATGACCCTCTTCAATCACTTATGTTATCTCGTAGATCGAAATAAAATGTCCCTGTTGCGAGAAATACAACAAATTTAGATCAGCTCGAGCCCTGGTGAGGGATTAACTCGACACAGGGACTCCTTCTAGGACAAGACAAACATGGCGACGGACGCTCACAACACATAACAACCAGACGTAGAACCAGAAAGGGATTTATCACTACTGAAAAATCCCCATCCCGGCAGGGCCGCCGGAGTGGAAGACAGACGCGCTACCTAAAGGCGCCGGTTGAACAGCGATTATTATTAAGTGCCAGAATGGTACTTTATGAGATTGTGTGGCGGACGAGAAAATGTATGTCCGTCTGTCCGTCCGTGTGTCTGTACGCGCGATAACTCAAGTACGCTTTATCGGATTTTCATGAAACTTGGTATACGCATTTATAACGTCCATGGGAAGAAGCCTATTGATACTGGACCAAATCGGTTGACCAGTACCGGAGTAATGCCCAATTCACTGCCTATTTTATGGTGATATATTAGAAAGAATTTATCAAATGCAAATCAGTTATCATGACAACAGATTGTTTTAGAGTGTTCATAGGGCTTTGGAAGTTTCAATACATTTAGCTATGACAAATAACACTATTTTTATCAAACACTATGCTTATCAAACTAGAACGTTAAACTGAGCGAGGTGGCCGAGACGGTAATATTTTGGACTCGCAATCTGGAGGACCATGGTTTCAAATCCCGCAGCCGGCCAAATTGACATTTTTTGTTTGTTTGTATTTTTATGTGAATGTGCGATTGTCAAGATCACAAATCTGTATAGTTATGCTGTTGCTGGACGATGTTAATATGATTTATTTTTAAATTAGACCTTTCTTCTTCCGTAGGTCCTGCTTAATGAATCAATCTGGAGCTTAACTCTGAAATCTATTTATAAAAATCTTAATTTTCTGTATATCATGATTGCAATTATAACTGATTAAGAAGGGCATTCTGGCACTTTTTTTTACATCAGTTTGCCTGATTTTATTGTTATTATTATTATAATTATTATTATTATTATTATTATTATTATTATTAAAGGAAGCTAAAACTTGTCAGAGAGATGAAAGCTGTGCGTACAGATTGAAATGCATTCTGGTCAACATAAATTTGAATCTTTTATCCCAATTTCCATTGAAAAGGATGTTTTAGAAAGCCTTAAATGAAGATTTAGCGAAAAAAGTGTACAGTTGAAGAGGGGGGAGGCGGAAACGGGTTGATAATGAGAGGGAGTTTGTAGGTGAAGAGGAGAGTGTTGGTGGCATGAGAGGGGGAAACTTGAGGAACCCCGAGAAAAAAATTCCCTTCGTCAGTCGGGAATTTATCGGTGATTTCCAAGTCATTCGCAGCATTACCTATGATAATAATAACCTATGTAGAATTATGTAAACATTGAGGTCTAAAAGGATATGCCCTGCAACAATATTTTTCTTCACAATCAATTACAATGGATGAGTTTTCATTTTCACACCCTGACAGCTTCACTCTGAATCATCTTGCTGAAGGGCTTATTGCTTTAGGATGTGGGTTACCTACAAACACCCTATTATATCCCGTGACGGTGCTCTATTGAATTAAATGTCTGCTGTATGATTAATCGTGTGGCAATCTTACGTTTTAATCTCTTAATGTGAAGTGTTTACACAGTTAACAATACGTTTGAAATGTCTGGACTGGCACACATAATCATTATTTATTTATTTACTCCCGGATAATATCGACTAGATATTCTACCATAATTTATACGTAATTGGGGATGATCTGTTAGGGAGAGTGGTATGAAATTCAGTTTCCTTCTCACAAGGAAAGTGTCCGAACCTTCATGACCTGCGTTGGAGTTGAGATTGATAACAGGGGCGTAAAATCGAATTACTGTAGCCTATGGCATGTACTTGGCTATACGTTAACATAGATATTCAGTAGGAAGGTTGTAAACATACATGCCATTGAATTATCTGTATTTTACACTTCTCGCAAAAAAAAAAATGAAAGACACTGGCACGATTTCTACACGATCGTAAAAATCTAGGAACGTTCAATAATATTAACAATGACTGGTGACAATATCATTTCATTAATTCAAGCTATGTGCAGTTTAGAAAAAAAAGCTTCAGAAATAGAAAATAAAGTCAATAACAAGTTTGGTTTCAACAGCGAAAACGAAAATGTGAACCTTTGGTTTTGTACCATAAGATGAAAGATATACACATAAAAACCTGTATACACACATTTTATAGGTGACAATACATGAAATTAATGCTTTTATGGGACCTAAAACAGTCTATTTTGAGGATACACCCTAACACTGCCTTTCTTGAATGTTTCTCCAATTAAAGTTTTCAAAAAGGTATGTTTTGTACATTTTCGTAAAAAATTCTACAATTTATTTTCATTTCATATACTGTACAATACGTACCATACTGAATGGTATGTCTAAAGATCACCAATGACTTGTCCACCGAAAATAATTATTTGGTTTTAAAAGTTTTGTTGCCTCAAGAATATTTCATCAGAATCCACCAATGAAAAACAAAATTAAAGAATTAAGTGTTGAGTTACAGAAGACATGGTTTTTTACTAGAAGATCTAGGAAAGGTGTTAGTAATCCATTGTGAATTAAATTATGGACAATAATTGGAAGAAATTAATTATTGTTGCAAAGAGTTGATTATTCAATGAGTTTGCCTTCATGTTAATTGTATATACCGGTACTCTACGAAATTCTCGTGTAAAGTAGTGTACTATAGTATATTATAGTATATTACATAACAGTGATAGTAATAAGGGCGCGGATAATATAGCCTACATATGTACATTTTCGTGAAGGTCTACAGTATGTCTGCGTTGATGCTTATCACTGAAGTGGTCATATTTATAAATATAATCCTATATTACAATATATAAAAAATTGGCGACTTAAATGGAATTAAAGAATTTATAATAAAACATATTTTACGATTTTTAGATGCTATTTCCTAATAATTTAGAGCCTATTTTAGGCACCTAAAATCGCAAGTTAGAAACTAAAAGTCCGAAGTCTAATAATGACTGAAGAACCCAAGATGCCCTGAAGATGGTATAGTGAAACTAACCATCTAACTAAAGAAGCTAACTCTTGTTACATGATAGTGTTTTTGCTGTTTTACTGGTTTTATATATAAAAAAATGAATGCTTTATTTCTCATAGAGCGTATTACAATGCTATTGCCATAATCAAATAGTTAACTGTTACAGGAATGCAGTGCATACAATAAATATATAATATTCATTAAAACTAACCAAGACAATTTTAATTAATGCAGATTAAACACTAATTGGCAAATTAGTAATTCTGGTAACTCAGGTGAGATTATTGTCCAAAGTAGTAAGAGATTATTTTACCTTTTTCTTGAATATTTTATTGCTAGCTCTTTAAAGCATTTTAGTAATTTATTAAATAATATTTTCCCTGATTAACTAGGGGATTTTTCATATTTAATCAGTCTTTGTAGGGCCATACAAAAACAAAATGTGTTTCTCGTATTGTAGTTGTGGTAATCTTGATGTAATATAACCAGGCTTCAAAACTTAGTGCCCGAACCCACAGAGGGAGTTGATTCCGGTTACCAACAACCTGAGTATAGGGGGTGGAGGGTGATTGCGTAGGCTGATAAGACAGTCATTGATAGTAGTACCGAGAAATGAATGCGCTCATAGTACGGTGCCTCTCAAATTGGTCAACAGTGTACCTTGTCATTGTGCATGTTTAAATTTATAATACGTATTCGGCATGCCGAAAGTAAAGTGTTCTAAAACGCAAACATATATTGAAACATTTGAGAGGGACTATTATACACAAATAGGAGAAAGTATCGTTTTGCATGCTTCTAATGTGAGTTTAGATAATGAGAAGTTATTTTGTGGTCTTCCTATATCTGTATTCTGGGTTGTTTACTATCACGTGAACTAGCATATGGTAGCTAGGGCATACGCCGAGCAAAGTCTGTACAGTACGGTTGCTGTTAACATATTCGATCGGGCACTAAGTTTTAAAGCCTGAATATAACTAAGGAATTCTAAGGAACCTCTTTGTGGACCAGGCCTCTTTGTGGAAACTTCCAGAACTGAAGTTGCTCTAACGAATTTTTTAATGCAAAAGAGATAATTTCCAGCTTTCGTGATATATATAGAATAAATCACGCAATATTCTGATGGCTAATTCCATGTTCGTACCCGTCTTTTTATCGAACACATTTAACGCTACCATGACAGCCGGCGTTGCGGCAATACTCCCTGTCAACTCTTTTACTTTTTGCGTCTCGTTAACAGATGTCTCTCATTAGAGCGAGATCATAAATCAAACGATAAACATTTGCACGCTTGTCTGCAGAACAGACATTTAAGTGCATTTCCAACTTCTTTACACCTCTAGTTACTTCAGACTGCAGATAATGTGCGATAATTGATTTCACTTTATGTCGTTATTAAGCATGTGGTTTTTATATCCCTATCACGTGAAGCACTTAATACTTTTAACGACCTTGCTGACATTTTACTCAATGTATTTTCTGTATTCAGAGTCTGCTGAAACTTCCTCCAGTTTTTACTTTCAGTCAAGTGTAAGAATGCTATCTAAATTTATTGAAGAAATCGATTATACTTTATACAATGCCATAGGCCTAAGTTTAAAAATACCGTTGTGTTTTTATTGAATCAGTGACCAATCCAGTATAAGAACATGTGGAATTTCAACCAATCGCCGACAGCTATAATCGTGGATACATATGCATTCATGAACCACGGATTATTGTCTCTGTTGTAAATTACATGAAAATATTATAGGAGAAAAATTCCTCTGACCCTGAGATTTGAACCCAGGACCATTGGCTATCCGTGCCACTGCTCTACTAACTAAGCTAAGCCAGAGTTCACTTCACAGAGCCAGATTGAACCTCTCTTCTATGACTGATTGCCCATATTTGTCTACCTCAATGACAGACAATTACACCATATGCAGTACTGTGAGGAACACTAATGAGTAGGGACCGGATTTTTAGGTTTTTAAAAACACTGTTTTAGGTTTTCCATTAGGTGAAATAGTTTTTTTTTAGGTTTTTTTGCCCAAAATATCGTTCTCGGGTAGAATAATTGGTTTAATGAATTTGAATGTGCTACATAGGATTCAATACACAATACTTGTAAAGTTTAACTTAATAAAATTGACTTAAATTTGTGTAAACTTGATTAGTACAATATTATACAATTAAAGAAAGAAAGCATAAACAATCAAAAGAGCAGTGAAAATAAGATTGCCTCACATTTCCTGGTTACAGTATATCACTAAATATCTTTCAAGATTCTCAACTGTGAAGTTCTTCCTGTTACCTCTTAGTTAATGTTAATACTGTATCTAGACAGTGCCCTTCTCAGGATTCGAATCCGATGCTTCCAATTTAGGGAGTAAAATTCTTTATGGTTGGATGTGGATAATGTGAAACTGATTATTTTCCTTTCTTCGGTTGTTACGCATGCTAACCGCATAACAGATCAACTAGGGATGAAAACTTCCCCCTTTTCTACAAAGGTAAATAACACTTACGTGTTTCTGGCAGGCTTGACAAAATATTACTTTGCCATCGGTAGTGAAATTCAGGTCGTCGCCAATCCACTGCCGGAATAAACTCAATTTCATTTGTTTCGGCATAATTAACACGTCTACTTAAAACTCGCAGTGTGACCACTCAGTATGAATAACAGGGCAGTACTAAATGCAAACAAGCGCTTTAAAACACAGAAATCTATATCCTTGTTCATACACGGCAACAATGGTTGTTCGTACGAATATTTTAAAAGGAATACGCCGGTACTCTTATACTTCCTCTCTAGATACTGTCCATCCTAGGCGACAATGGGTTGAACGAAACGCTGGTGGTATTAATTTCAACCCGACAAAAATTATTGTCTCTCCGCAAAATGCCGATTTCTCAACGGACAAACAAAAAAGACAAAAAATTTGCCTAAATTAGATATTTTAGGTTTTATATCCCGTTTAGGTATATTTAGGTTTTATACCCCATTTAGGTATTTTTAGGTGCTACAGAATTAATGTGGGTGAATCCTATGGACATGATTCGAAAAAGTGTATAAGCGCTTTTTGTTTTGGAAGCAAGGGAAAAAATAGGTAAAAACCTAAAAATCCGGTCCCTACTAATGAGTGATTTTTTGTGACCGGGCTTTTACTGTTATTGAACAATTAACACACATATATATATATATATATATATATATATATATATATATATATATATGCATTCATGAACCACAGATTATTGCCTCTGTTGGACGTTACATGAGTTGCTCAGTTGGTAGAGTAGTGGCACGGATAGCCAAAGGTCCTGGGTTCAAATCCCAGGGTCAGAGGAATTTTTCTCCTATAATATGCTCAGCTATAATCATACTTTTATCGTTTTATTTCTATCATTTCCATATTATTGTACCTGAGTGCACTTAAAAAAACAAACAAAAAAAAAACATGAAATTCACTGATAAAATAATACCTTGATGTCCTTGAAATAAAAGAAGGAAATACTGAGGAAAACAAACGAATAAAGAAAGAAAAACAATAACTTATTAATTTACTGTTTATTTAGTTACGTTAATTTAAGAACAATTGTGAAACAGTGGTCACGAACTCCACCGACATGAGCCTGTCTCATACCCACGAACTAGGGAACAAAACACGTGAGCTCTAATGAATATGTCACTTAGATGGCTAATGTTATCGATGCAGTCCAGTTGCCATTAGTCAATTGAGTTTCAATAAGGTTATTAATTAAATGAAAGCGTTGGAATAGTGAAATCGAAATAGTATTCCGTTCTTATAGATATTCTCTATTTGTTGTTAAAATAGTTTACTATGAAACATTTAGTTTAGTAGACTTAAGTTAAATAAAAAATAAACCAAAAATAAAATAAATACTAAATATTCAACGAACAATGCATGTACAAGCATGTTTTAGTTAAAAGAATTTATATAGGAAATCTTTAGAGTTGCGATGCTCCGACTGGACCGAATTGCGTTGGATAAGAATCCATCATATACCTTTATGGAATCTGCAGAGGAAAGTCTACAGTATAATTTTTAGTTAGCTAGCTTTTGAAGGGAAAGAAAAATTATCCAATTTGTAATATGTCAAAGCATTAAAAATATGGCAAAAAAGCGATCATACTTTAACGAAGGATTCATTTATCAAAAGTGAAAATAGTTCTAATAATAACTTAAAGATGGCAGGCAGGTTTATTTCCGGGAGATATTTCCAACGAGTTTGAAATTGTATTCTCAGCACGAACTTCATCAGAACTTCCTCTCAGCTTCCGAGAAGGATCTTTTCCCATCTTCATTATCATATTAATATGAAAATAAATATTATAGTATTGCCTTGCTGAAAGCTTGGCCGGCTACATCAAGACACGTTTTCTCCATTTACTTCAGATACGTTTAAAATACTGTTCGCAGAAATCGTAAGTGAAATGCTGGTAATGTGTGACACTTATTAAATGAATGTATTCCATTTCGTAGAAAGTTAATTATTCTACTGCAATCTGCAGTAAAATAAATGAACTACTGCTCTCCGTGTTTTTAGTCTATACAAAATGTCGGGACCGGGCCTACTATCTGACCTCCGTCTTTTGACAATATTGGCAGATGGCAGGATTGGGAAAATGTGGTCAGCATGTCAACATCTTTATGATGTTATTGATAGGAGATACTACTTCTTTATCGAGTAACTTCTCACTTTGTCCTCACGAGGCAGAGGGCTACTGGAGTGGATCTTTAGGTTCCATTATCTTTCCACATTCTTCATATTTACGACCCATTTCCAATAGGGGCTACAGGTATTACTTAATGTGATACATAACAAATGAAGAAAAGGAAACGAGAGGACTGAATTAACCGGAGATCCACTCCGCTACAAGAATGTACATTCTAAGCATTGAATCCTTACCGAAACAAGGGAGAATAAAAAATATTTTACAACATTACAATGATCCCCTTTTCTCCCTGCATCAGCAAAACCAGCCCCATCTTCCAAAGAAAACTTTATTATTTATTTATCTTTTTAAGAGAGATTTATTTATTCTTAGAGATAACACCTTCAAGAGTACAAGTAGAAGTAAAAATAAAAACCAACAAAAAATACTATTTCTAATTTAGCATTTAAAATGTAAGGTAGTCTATGTCCCTAGATGAGCAAAGCTCGTGTTTAGGGGGTATAATAGATTAATATAAATATATTTATATATCAATGCACAGTATACTACAATCGAAAATTATAAGTATATGAGTACAATGTATATAAAATAATTCTGCATCATTAACCAGTGGTTCACATAGAAATTACAAAAAGCAGAAGAAAATTTTTATAGAATAAATTGGGTTGAAACATTGAAAGACAAAACAAAATTAAAGTTGTGAAATTAATATTATATAATTTTTTTCCTCTTAAAATTGCACTTATAATCAGCCTTCTTCATTCAGTTTATTGCAAGCCAAATGAAAGTACATAGCCTACTCTAAAAATACTATCGCTGGAGCAAATAACAATTTTTCATAAAATGAAACGAACCCCTTCTGCACTTCTACCCTCCAGACGCTTCAAGCATAACTGTGGCATATGATAAGCGAAGCTATCAACTAAAAATCAATAAATATTTCTTGAACTCTTAAATTTTTCCCAGTAATTTCATTACAAAGGTTTATGTGAGTATTCATTCCCAGTAATTTAAAACCACTGCGATGGTAATTTAATCACCCGTACATTTTTAACGACTCTTTGTTTCATCAGGAAATTGTTTTCCGCCTACTCAATTCTGAAAGGTCATGACTAACTGTATGTTCCATGTGGATTACATTTATCATGGCCAACATTAAGATAACACTGATTCATTTGTTATATAGCATACCTCAAAGCTACACGCCAAGTAGAACATATACCTTATTTTCAATATCGAATTCTAACTTGAGTTTAAATTACAAAATCATTGCTGACCTAGATCATGTGTTTTGAGCGAGATTTTTTATTTTTATTTTTTGAGGCTATTTTGTATTCTACATATAGGCCTAAATTAAAATAAATACGAGAATGTTGAATAAGACTAGAAGAAAATGTTACAAAAATTACAAATCAAGGTAATTTCCATTCTGGTATCTTCCCCAACTAAATAACTATTGATAAAAATAAGAGCAATATTCACACAAAAAAGCAAGAAAGGAAATGCTTAAAAGTAGCCTAAGCATGTTATTATCTAATGGTGGATGTACTGAAATAAAGATAAAGATGATGATGGCAGTGATATGAATGCTTCATCATATGAATATTTTTTTTTTTTTCGATGGTCGAGATGATGTCACGGGTTCGTATTAAGGAAGCTGCAGGTTCAAATTCCCATCTGAGCGAGCCAAGGATTTTCGATTATGTTGATACAATGCCGTTACAAATTTCGTAAGAAACGTTTCACCTAAAGCCAACTGTACGACTAGGGAAATTCCGTCCGACCCGAGGGAGCATGCTACTATGTTTCGCAAGGAGCAAACTCTTTTGTTATGTGCAAATATTTCTTTTTTTAATCTAAGAAGTCATTTCAATGAATAGGAGAGCGGCGAAGGGTTTGGGACTGTAATAAAAATGAAAGTAAGCTGGATCGATCGTTTAGGTACCATCAATCATTATTTGCCCTTAAAGTGGAAAATAATGGAATGGTTTATTTATATTAATAAACATAACTATTATACATAGGAAGTTGGTAGAGTGGTTGTCTTCCACCCTGGCTGTCCGGGTTTGATTCTCAGCCGGGTCGAGAATTTTTCAGGAGTGGAAAATGTCCTTCCTGCGTTCATCCCCATTCCGCGAGAGGTAATGGCAAATCTGGAAAAACCTTGAACGAATTTTGGTCATCATCCCATGGTTTTTCGCATTACATTCATCATCTTTATACATGTGATCGCTAAATTAGTTACGAGAAATTCGTAATTCCTTCTAAAAATTGACATCTAGGCCTACCGGTGCAACTTCCTTCTGTAAAACGTATGCGAAGAATGGTAAAATGTTCAGTGAAGTAATTACAATAATGACAAGAATAAGAATAAAATCAGGTAAACTGATAAAACTAAGTGCCAGTATGCTTTCGCTGAATCCAAGACGTTACCATTCGGTTAACTCAGTCAATTTGACGATGTAGTTTGATAAGCTTATGTGAAGGAGTATTGTTATTTGTCAAATCTAAATATATTAGGCCTACAACTTAAAATTCTTAAAATACGTCAACATTTCACAAAATTCAGTGGCATATAACTCCGCTAATTATTTCACAGTAATAGTATTTGATAGTACTTATTTTCAACTACATCAGCCAAGTAAACAAACATCTGACTGCACTGCAGACAAAGCCCCCAAATGATTAAAAATGCGACATTGTTGTATGGATATGATTTTAAAAAATGTGACCTTTAATTAGTTGTTACTCTGGTACCGGTAAACCGATTTGGCCCAAAATAAGTAGGCTTCTTGCCACGTACATTATAAATGTATATACCAATTTTCATGAAAATCCGATAAAGCGTATTTGAGTTATCGCACCTTTTGCTATATAATACCATAAAAAGGCACCAAATTGGGTATTATTCCGGTACCGGCCAACCGATTTGGTCCAATATCAACAGACATCTTCCCATGGACATTATAAATAGGTATTCCAAGTTTCATGAAAATCCGATAAAGCGTATGTGAGTTATGGCGCCTTTAAAATATACACTAAATTGGGTTTTACTCCGGTACCGGTGAACCGATTTGGTTCAATATC
Source organism: Ectobius pallidus (assembly GCA_964059195.1). Lineage (NCBI taxonomy): Eukaryota > Metazoa > Arthropoda > Insecta > Blattodea > Ectobiidae > Ectobius > Ectobius pallidus. The sequence continues at coordinate 116,902,383 of CAXKWD010000006.1, forward strand.
AATAGGGTTCTTCCCATTGACATTATAAATGTGTTTTCCAAGTTTCATGAAAATCTGAAAAAGCGTATTTGAGTTAGAGCGCGTACAGACACACGGACGGACGGACAGACATTTTTCGTCCCCCACACAATCTCATATAGTACCATACTGGCACTTAATAATTAATTAAATTGTAGGTATATGGATAAAGAAAAGAGCGAGAAAGGCTAGTGCGTGGAAGCAGATAATAGTAGGGTACCTTATGTAAGAAAATCGCATCCCGTGGGCTCCTTCGTGAAGAAAGCAACACACCTATATTTTCAGTTTCTATGAAGTCTAAGGATACCCGAACCACTTGATGCTACTCTGGGGGTCGCGTCTGAGTCGCGTGATGACGTCATCAAAATGGCGGACGTCGCGTTTCACAGAAATGGCCATAACGTGAACCATATTTGAGATAGAGACTTGCAATAAACGGTTTTGAAATCACAATAAAATGTTCTACATTATTGTTTCTTACATGTATGGAGCTAAGACGACATATTCTACCGAAAAATCACACTTTTTGTTGGAAAATTGAAAAAAATGGTCCTGTAGAATGTGTTCTCTTGAAATTTCAATAGAAGATGATGCCGTGCCATAAATTACATGCAAACAAATTTGTTGAAGAGTTTAATAAGGATTCTACTCCCGTTTACCAGAAGTTTCCAATGTCAATAGTTTTAATTCTGTGATAGTTTTTGTAAAAGGGTCATTCCATATGAAATCATCCAAATTTTTAAAAAATGGTTGCATGACCATTTTAGAAAAAAATATTTTTTTGTAAATGAGTTCATACATGTTTCAAGATGTCAAAACAAGTTTTCAAAAAATTATTGTGTCCTTGGTTTCCCAGGGGTGTCCATTTTTCAATCCTGGTGTAACACATTTTTTGCGAATGTAACTGATTACAATATATATTTTCATAATTTAACAACCATAAGAGTTAGAAATTTGAATTATGAACCATTTTGTAACTGTTGAAGCGTACTTTTATAAATATTTTATTGTTTTCTTAAACAAAAAAAGTTTCATATGAAAATATGAGTTTGAAATTGGGGTACATTTTTCCAAAAAAATCACTTTTTGGGTCAAATTTTATGTGAGAAGGAAGTGATTGTAAACATTCAATTTTTTTTTGTGTTCAAACCTGCATGTGATTTGTCTGTGAGGAAAAAATCAGCTTCCAAAAATACATCCCTTATTTCTAAACTGGCCTCAAATATTATCGTTTTTCAGATTTTGACTATTTTTGGGCTTAAATATCTCTGAAGGGTACCCTTCAAAAAATCTGAAAAATTGTATAAAAGAAGCCTTTCATGTGCCTAACTCATAGTTAAAATTTCTATTTCTAGAAACAACTCCTTCTATTAATTTGATAGACCTGAAATATCACACCCTTTAGGGTACCGTATTTGGAAGAAACTACATATAATTCAACAACCATAAGAGATAGAAATTTGAATTATGAGTCATTTTATAACTATTGAAGCTTGCTTTTAGAAATATTTTAGTAATTTCTTCAACACAAATTTTTTCATATGAAAATGTGATTTTGAAATTCGGGTAAATTTAAGAAAAAAAATAACTTTTTGGTCCAAATTTTATATGAGAAGGAAGTGATTGTAAACATTCAATTTTTTTTATGTTCAAACCTGCATGTGATTTGTCTGTGAGGAAAAAATCAGCTTCCAAAAATACATCCCTTATTTCAAAACCGGCCTTAAATATTATCGTTTTTCAGATTTTGACTATTTTTGGGCTTAAATATCTCTGATGGATACCCTTCAAAAAATCTGAAAAATTGCATAAAAGAAGCCTTTCTTGTGCCTAGCTCACAGTTAAAATTTCTATTTCCAGAAACAACTTCGTCTATTAATTTGATAGAACTGAAATATCACACTATCGCATGTATGTAGTTTCTCCCAAATACGCTACCCTAAAAAGAGTGACATTTGAAACTTCTGGTAAACGGGAATAGTATCATTATTAAACTCTTCAAAAAATTTGTTTGCATGTAATTTATGGCACGGCATCATCTTCTATTGAAATTTCAAGAGAACACATTCTACAGGACCATTTTTTTTCAATTTTCCAACAAAAAGTGTGATTTTTCGGTAGAATATGCCGTCCTAGCTCCATACGTGTGAGAAACAATAATGTAGAGCATTTTATTGTGATTTCAAAACAGTTTTTTGCAAGTCTCTATCTCAAATAGGTTTCACGTTATGACCATTTCTGTGAAACGCGACGTCCGCCATTTTGATGACGTCATCACGCGACTCAGACGCGACCCCCAGAGTAGCATCAAGTGGTTCGGGTATCCTTAGACTTCATAGAAACTGAAAATATAGGTGTGTTGCTTTCTTCACGAAGGAGCCCACGGGATGACATAAGGTACCCTACTATAAGGAGTGGAAGACATTTTAAATTTATTCAGAAAGAAGGAGAGTTCTTGAAACGTAAATGCGGCGTATTAGGGTGGTAGGAGAGCAAGGTAGTGTATTAAGTGGAACTGAACGGAGATTTCGCAGAGTGCTTTTAAATAACAGAAAAAAAAAACTTTGCTTGTGAGCTTTTAAACAGCAATTACTTCGCCCTCAGCCCTTGATACCACGTGCGTTTCCACTTAAGTGGTCCGCGTGCCGCATTTGGCACGCTACACTGCCCTCTCTCATCTCCTATCTGCGAGGTATCTCAGACAACTAAGTGGAAACAGCCCAGAATTTCAAATCCATCTTTGTGCTTTTTATATACTCAAGAACGTTCTTCCTTTTTGTATTTGGACGACATAAGAACTCATTTTAAACTACTTACCCATGTACTCGTCCCAAAGGATTACACTATTCTTTCTTTCTTTCTTTCTTTCTTTCTTTCTTTCTTTCTTTCTTTCTTTGTCTTAGTTTTACCTCTCCCTTTTAGGATTTGCCCGGCCGATTACACTATTGTACATAACTTAATTGTTGGCCAAGTTCCTTTTACCAGCATTCTCTCTCTCTCTCTCTCTCTCTCTCTCTCTCTCTCTCTCTCTCCCTCTCTCTCACTCTCTCTCTCTATCTCCGTCTCTCTCTCTCTCATCCTATGCCCCCATGTTGGGGCGAAGGGCCTCCAAGTGGAGGTTTCTGTTTACCGATGTGAATTTTGTTACGTTTATTTTCCTAGAGAGGGCAGAGGGACAGCTGGTAAGCCCATCGCCCCTTAACCCCCCTCCGGAAACTAAGGTATTGCTTGGTCGTGAAAGGACCGAGAAATTTTGTCCAGAGGCTCTAATATAGGCTTGGAGTTATTTTACGTGCCGTAAATATAATAGCCTATACGTGTCCACCTTATACCCTCATTTAAAATAACAATATCTTGGATGGTTTTCCTTTAACTCACTCCAGTGTATTCTTGTAGTAAAACATTTTCTTATTACAATATACAGAGTACCCTTGTTTGAAATTATACAATTATTTTTTGAGATCTAGTTAAATTAGGCCTAATTTTCTTTTTTGCGTCTTTGATTTTAAGATTTTCCAATAAAATATATCTGCTAAAATGTTTTTTGGCCTATTCCTTATGTATAAATATTAAAAATAATAAAAGATACTGAAACAAACAGTGTGTTAAAAGTATATATTCTGCTTTTGTCAATCTTTATATAGGTAATATCTTTATTATTAGTCAAAGTACGTATAAAAAGTTGTGTAGGCCTATCATCACTTAGTCTATTTACTCACACTGTCTATTTTCATATAGTTCATTGCACTTGATGTGTTCTTGATGTTGTTCACTTCTGCTCTCTTGTAGATTATGTTGTGTTTTATTATTATATTTTATTATTCCTTTCATCATTTATTTGCCTTGTGAATGTAAATATAATTAATAAACATCTAAATAAAGTTCATAAAATGGTCTATGATAAGCTTGATGGTTGCGCGATGACATGATTTTTTTACATTTTTATTCATATTTCAGCTTTATTTAGGCTTACACTTACTTTTCTATTCTAGTTGTGTAATTGCTTTTGTTCCTTTAGCTGATATTCAATTTTAATTATTAAGGTCTTAGGGGAAATAACAGTGATTAGTCACAGTAAGTAAGTATTCAATCCAGGATTTGCCTTTGCGACTGCCGAAATCCAAGTTAAATTGGTCGGCCACGGAGTTTAAACCCGGAACCCGGTAAATTTTCGATGTTACCGTCTCTGACAGATCACTCGATTATATTGTTATGCAAACCTTAATAAAACAATGATTATTTTGATTGGCAACTTCCCCCATCCGTGACTCTTTTGATATGGACCAATAACCTGCAAGATTAGTTTGAAATCAGCCAATCATAGTGTATAGTTTCATGATTCCCGTTAAAGTTGAGCAGTTATCACACCTTCCTTTTTACTTTATCACATCCGGTTACAGAGGTTTGAAAACACTTTTGCGTAACCGGTTTGATCTAACCTTGCCAATGGCTGTGGCCGTAGAATACTCTTCTTGAAATGAGAGTTAAATATTTCTAATATACGGCAAAAGATGCAGAGAAAAGTCTGAAGACTGTTGTTGCATTTTAATCTGAGCAAGTTCTTTCCGACAGAAAACTAATGTATTACTTCTAGGAGAGGACAGTACGTTGTGGCCAAGGATTGTTAGAGTGAGTTAGGGTGCACTGCACAAGTTCTGAAACTTAGATCTTCCAAAAGGAAAACCAGATCTCACAGCAACAAAAAGTTGGAAAGGTCCGATCAGACTGCATTATTTGAGATGCATCTCTGTTGAATAACGGTCCATGATGAGATGCTGCGATACCGGTTACGGATGGACTGTGTAACAAATAAATAAAAGTTTCTTGCAGATTGCAGTAACGGTATGAGCATGAGAACGTTGCCATGACAGGAAGAAAGTGAGATTTCAATTACTCTTTAAGTTTAAACTCTCCAGTAAGCATTAACTCTTAATTGTTAATAACTCTCCGTTAAGCTAATATTATAACTAGGGCGCGGATTTCTATGACCTATGGATGCATTAATGACCTAAAAAAACATTAAAATATGACCAATAACATTTAAAATATGACTTGACCACTTACATATTGTGTACATTTTTAAAAGTTTCATTACAATATATTTTATTAAAATACCGGTATAATGTTAATTATTTAAAATATCTGTTAGTTCTCAAAAAGTATCATTATAATGCAAAATTTACAAAATATGATATGAAACTTCAAAATTTCTATAATATGCACACAAATATGCCAAATTATGACCTAAATATGCATATTCATACTAAATATGCTACAATAGTTGAAAATGTCCTAAATATGCAGTTATATGCACAATAAAAGCCGTTCCATTTTCACCAGGATGCTTGGAATCGAGTTTAACTTAGTCGGAAACCTGAAATAATGCAAAGGGGAAAAATATGACATGTCATAGAAATCCGCCCCCTAATTTTAACTATTCATCCATTGTGGCATTGATAACTTCACATTGGGTGATTAAATAATACTCTTTAGACAGTAAAAGGTAAAAGAAGCACTTTTAACATTAGATGGTATTACTTAAAAAGAGAAAATTATGCCACTGAGTAGTATAAAATTATAACACTCCAGGGTTACCAATTATGGTTTCAGTCACATGGAAAATACAGTTTTAGTTAACGATATTTGTATATGATTATTAAATAGACCTAGTTTGATAAAAATTGAGAATGTTAAATTTCATTACGCATTTTTAAATGCTGAATTTCTCATGGTAGTTGCAAAAAAATAGTGACGTAGAAGCTGAAAAGCGTCGTGCACTCCATCCCATATGTTGGCAGCTATGTCCCAGAAAATTAATAAAATTTGTCTGCGCATGTGCATACTATATGACAGGACAGCTGAAAATATCCCAAAATGGCTGCGCGGTACGCAATAAAATTATTTCACAAATATTAATCCGGAAGTCTAAATTTTAAGCCGGGGTAAAATTAGTTTTTGCTCGTAGGATTGGTAAACTCGCCCTTACGGCTACCTATTTGCAAAATAAAACCTCGTTTTTACCACTTGTTATATATATATATATATATAACTGTTATAATCTTTGTATTTCTTTATAAACTTTCTTTGTAATCTTTTTGGGGTGTAAGGATACTACTTTCAATAACATTTTACCAACATTATTTTTTATTACATATTTTATCAATGTTTAATTTTCCTAAAATTTAATTATGATAAAATAAAATCCCGATACTGAACAATACTTTATAAGCGAATCCTATTCCAAAACTGTTGATAATTGTTTATGATAATAATTTAAGGGTCTGACCCTGACTAAGGGTCTAATAATTTAAGTGTAACATCTAACCAAAGTAAACGTAACATAAAATACTTGTCTAAAACACTAACTTATGAATTGTATGAGCAATGAGTAGTCTTAAAAACCAACAACTAAATTTTTAATATTTATTTTAGACAAGAAACTTTTGGTGCGATCATAATGATTTTATAACAAGTATTTTAAATTAGACTGACTCATTAATATAACTGTAATATTTTCACAATCGAGCACAGATTGTAGTAATAGTAATATGTCAGATATACAATAAGTCAATTGGAAAAATGAAAATAATTGAAGTAGGCCTACTACTAAATACGGTACAAGAGAGTTATTCACTCAATTAAATTTTAGCTTTTTAATACCTGCATGCGTGGGATAATTAAGATATCAAAGAAGGACCTTCTTACCTTTTGGAGCAAGGCTTATTATTTAAACGAAGCACGTACTTGAGTCGAGTAAAATTTATGCGCCATGGGGGTAGGGAGAATAGAGTTACACACCAGTCGCCGGTATTTGAACCCTTGACCTCACCAAACACTCGGTTCATGATTACAAAGATCTCAGATAAAGTCTAATTCATGAAATATGGCTGACACTCTTCCACGACTTGCTTAACCTTCAAAATATTGTTTCTGCTCTCATCTTCCTGGGTTGATTCATAATCCTTAACGGTACCCGATCAATGCAAGAATACTTCTCCCTGACAAAAAACAGAAGGAAACAAAGGAAGAAGTAAATCAATTTTTGGAAGAAACAATAGAGAATGAAATGCACCTAGTGACCCCTGTCGGCATCGGTGTTAATTATGATACTCTTGTGAGACAGCATGACAGCACAATAAGATGTTATGTCAGCGCATTTGAGGGAGAGAAAAATAGAAACGTAAAACGATCTGTTATAATATGTCAGTCTGTCATGTAAAAAGAAGCAAACTCCGAAATAAGTAAATCAAGATTTGGGCAATTAACTGTTGTGGGTTACCGCTGAATGTAGTACGCTATTGTACTATGAACACAGAGTACAGTAAAACAGAGCCAACTCAATTTCACTTCCTTTCTTTGTTTCTTAGAGTTTCAGCAGTAGGAGCAATATGAAGACATATTTGTTACCACTGAGTATAGTAAGTAATGATTTTGAAATGTTTTATGAATATGCGAGTGACGAAGGAAGTTCAAAACTACGAGGAAATGGTACAGTGAGTCCATTTTATGAGGAAACCTCGCATCACTGCCGCATTGCCGCAGTGCAATGTATTACCGAAGCGGAATTACAGAAAGTGGCAAATAATTTGTTTAAACGATGTGAGGCATGTCTTACTGCGGACGGGGGTCATTTTCAACAGTATCTCAAATAAATGGTGAGTAATAAGCCTCTACATGTAGGCCTATGTTATGTTAAAGTCTTGATTAGCCGGTAGTAACGGAACACGGTCCCCGCCGTTGCAAGCACAACAGCGGGGAAAGTGTGAGCAGGGGCAACGCTGTTAAAAAGTTTCCTCATAAAATGGATTCCCTGTATAATGATTACTTTAAGAATAAACTGGACATCAGTAAACAATGGCGTATAAATAGTCTTGTAATACACTAGGGATGGAGTTTAAGTCATGGCAAGTATTTTTGTTTCTCAAAGTAAGGCGATGGTACCATGAAATATTGTATGTCACGGGAGAGTGTTGCATCTCCAGTATATGGACACATCATTTGGTAGAGTTGTGATGTCCGATTATACGAATAGAGGCAATGGTAGTTTATTTTGTAAGTTGTGAGTTCGCTGCCGTGCAGAATGGAAATGACAAGATGTGATCAGCAGTCATGCGTCAAAATACTGATGGAAACTTTGGGGAATAATGTCCATCCCTGCCGAACTTTGAGGACACAAGGAGTGTATATATGTGAATACATGCTTCAATTATCGTAATACATTAGAACGGCACAATGCAGTCACCTATGGATGTTTATGGATGTCTGTTTCCATCACTATCCTACATCTAGTACCCATAATTTGCATTATATATACCATGGGTGAGCATCTGTGGCACATCGTGTCACTGTGCGGTAGGGGAATTTCTCCCACTACAGTCGCCCTTGACGTCAGCATAAAGCAGTTTCGACGTGACACTCAACATGAAAAACAGGTTTCTTACGTCACAGCAAGGGATGGGGACTAAAACGTTTCCCCTCAGTTGCTCACCTATGATATATACATTCCACTTACATATTTCAAAATTTTAAAATGGTCCCACATTTTTTAAAGCGAAAATAGTTGCCATGACTTATTCCCTATTCCTCGTATTTACCTTAGCAACGAAACAGCGGACAGGATAGTAGATATCAAGTCCTCGGTGCAGTAATGCCTTGACCACCAATATATTAATTTATCGAATGTGCTGTACTAATATATACTAATATATGATCCCTCTCAACATTAAATGAGGTTAAGTTTAGTGATTATTATATAGAATTGAAGACCTAAGACACTCTATGTAATCACTAATTCGACCACTTTATATTAAGTATTAATTTTACAGCTACTGGTCTTAATTTTAAATGTAAATAATATTACTAATTGTAGTAATTAATTTCTACTGTCTATGACTAGTTGATATTCAACCGTATTTTAATTAATTTTACTAATATAATGTTATTTATTTTTAATGACTACGTGACAAGTGGTAAAAAGATAGCTTCACTAGAAAATTAATTTATGTATAATTTCAATTATATATATTGCATATGCATATCTACACATGTATATGTAAACAAGAATTCTATTAATGTATGATTAACACATTTGTAACATATAGAGTGCACATACTGTGATCTTGTCGATAAAATCTCAAGTGAACTTGTAATTTCTACGTCTCCAGATATTTCAGATTTTCTGATACATTCTGTTAGGTTTTATTCTAGTGCTTAGGCTGAATACTTTCTCCTCTTTACTTTGCTGTACTAATGATATGGCAAAACATTTTTAAAAATAATATATATGTTCCGAGTAGATTCTCGTATAAATAATCAATTATTCAGTTTTCGAAACAGCTCGCACTACCGTCGTTCAGATCAGCACAGTCCTGTTCAGTGGGCATAATTGTCTACTTGTAGAATATTGACAAAATTATTAAGTACTGACAATTTATAAATCACTGAAACTTTTAGGCTACATTGAAACAAAATCACCAAATAATAAATTAATAAAAATAATGTCAGTTGTTTGAACGTTTAGTAAGCAGCTGTTCCCAGGATCGTGTGTTCGATCCTGGCCTTGGTTAATGTAGTTATTATTTGTCCCTATAATAAAACATTGTTTTCAATAACCAGCTTCTAATGTTATAGTTTTTAGCTTCCCCCCCAATTCATTGTTACGATGGTTCTCTGTGGTACTCTTATGAAAACGTATTTATCATTTATCAGTTAGGTGTAGGTAAGTTCTTATTTCACTCCTCTCCCCAATTCATCAGCATTTTCACAATAGTCTATAGTTTCACGTTGAATTTATAACTACGGAAGCCCCTGCCTAACGACAGGTTAGGCAACCCATCTTACTGCACTGTGTTGCATTCTGTACAGCCCTGATGTGATGTCACAGGACGGGCAAGGAATGTGGTTGGAATGCAGGCAGAATTAGACCCTGTCCAGTGAATCAGCTGTCTCCTCGGGACTCCCACCTACAACCACACACAGATTCTTGAGTCCAAAATTCCATTCACGGGCCCACTTCAATGCATAATATATTTTTTAGACGAATTACGCATTGAATCAAAATATACTAATAACAATAATAAAAGCATTTTCTAAGGAACTGAACAAAACGAAAGACAGTCGAAGCACTTTTAGTGGTAGGTGATATTAATTCAAAGAAGAAAATTTTGCCACTGAGTGATGTATAATTATAGCACTCCAGGGCAAAGAACTTTGATTGCTTTGATCGATGGAAAATACTCTTTTAGTTTAAAATATTTCCATACGATTATTCAAAGACTTAGTTTGATAAAAATTGATACTTTTAAAATTCACTACGCCTTTTTAAATGTAAAAAATTCTCACGGTGGCTGCAAAAATCGTCATACTTGGTGGGTGAAAAGCGTTGTGCTTAAGTCTTTTCAAGCAGCACATCAAACTGTGATGGTTTATCCGTCATATCTATTTCAAATTTAATGTCCTGCGATGATTTCAGTCGATGAGTGCCTTATAATGAGCGTATAAAGTTAGTTGTGAAGCATAGGCGTACCGAGGGGGGGTTTTGGGGGTTTGAACCCCCCCCCCCCCATTGATTAAAAAAAGGAAAATTGTATAATTTTTTTAAGTCTGCCCATAAATTACTTAATACAAGTATAAAGCGTGGGAAGCTTAAAACTCGTTATTTTGCGTCTTAATTTTTAAAATTTTCCGGGGGTGGACCCCCGGAAGCTTAAAACTCGTTATTTTGCGACTTAATTTTTTAAATTTTCCGGGGGAGGACTCCCAGAAGCTTAAAACTCGTTATTTTGCATCTTAATTTTTAAAATTTTCCGGGGGAGGACCCCCGGACCCCCCTCTCCCTGAATGTTATAACCCCCCCCATATGGTCGGCCTGGTTACGCCTATGTTGTGAAGGGGTTAAAAACTTAGTACCTATTTCTTGGCGTGGAGACATCTCATTTTTAAAAACATTTATGTCTTTATCCTCTCTGAAAACATAACATTGAAATTAACATTGACAGCTGACAAAATACAAAAAAACCTAAATATAATAATTATACAGCCTAGTATTAAAGGGATGTAAGAAATCTTGTTCCACATTGCTTGTGAAATATGCAGCTTTAAGAGGAAAAACAAGGCAATATTGGTATACTAGAACAATGAACCTTCGTGAAGTTCCGCCTGAGTGCCTTCCAATGGTTAATTATTACAACAATGGGCTTCACTTTGCTTTGACTTGCAAATGTTAAGACAGTCTCGCTCTCTATTCTTCCATTAAACAGTCGTTCTAACCCTTCAGGATGAAGACGACTACCATACAGAATCGTACTGTAAATATTACACATTTCTGAACGTCTCATAAGTAGGGACCGGATTTTTAGGTTTTTAAAAACACTGTTTTAGGTTTTCCATTAGGCGAAATAGTTTTTTTAGGTTTTTTGTCCAAAATATCGTTTTTGGGTAGAATAATTGGTTTAATGAATTTGAATGTGCTACATAGGATTCAATACATATTACTTGTAAAGTTTAACTTAACAAAATTGACTTAAATTTGTGTAAACTTGCTTTAAGACAATATTATACAATTGAAGAAAGAAAGCATAAACAATCAAAAGAAGCAGCGAAAATAAGATTGTCTCACATTTCCTGGTTACAGTATATCACTAAATATCTTTCAAGATTCTCAAATGTGAACTTCTTCCTGTTATCTCAGAATACATTTGAAGGCAGAAAATGCCCTTTGAACCTCACATGACGTCAACAATGGTTGTTCGTACGAATATTTTAAAAGGGATACGCGGTACTCTTACACTTCCTCTCTTGATACTGTCATCCTAGACGCCAATGGGTTAAACGAAACGATGGTGGCATTAATTTCAACCCGACAAAAATTGTCTCTCCGCAAAATATCAATTTCTCAACTGACAAACATAAAAGACAAAAAGGTAGCCTATATTAGATATTTTAGGTTTTAAATCCAGTTTAGGTACATTTAGGTTTTTATACCCCATTTAGGTATTTTTAGGTGCCACAGAATTAATATGGGTGAATCCTATGGACATGATTCGTAAAAGTGTATGATCGCTTTTTGTTTTGGAAGTAAGGAAAAAAATAGGTAAAAACCTAAGAATCCGGTCCCTACTCATAAGTTTTAACAAATTTTTTTTAGCAGAAATAAAAGAAGCCCTCTTAACCATATACCTTACCATTACCATTACGAATGTCTAAAATCTGGGAGCCTCAACCTCCTGGAACCCTTTGGGCCTCCATGGCCTGTATAGGGAACACTTTACTTTTAACCGTATATGACATTAATTAAAAGGAGAAAATCATTCCACTGAGTGGTATAACATTATTATACTCCCAGATAGCCAACGTTGGTTGCTTTTATTGCTTCACACGGAAAATGATATTAATATTCTCGAAGAAATATATTTTTATGTTTCACATTATAGATCTTATAAATTGCGTAATCTTTTCTTGATTACAAAAGCAAACACTGACTCCCATAATAATTTCTCCTCTTTATAACGTGCTCCGTCTATACCTAGATACAATCAATTGCACAAAATGGGCTATATAAGTATATTTAACACAAATAGTGAAAGGTTCAATAATTTCTGTGATAAAAGTTTGAAAACTTTAAAATAGTAATAATTAAAAAGTGGTAGTTAAAATATGTTCCATGTAATTTTCTTTATTTAAGTCTTTTGTTACCTGCGAAAGTATTATATTATTTATGTTTTTGATCTGTTCCCTTCATTGTGTAATTTTCATATCGTATGTGTTTCTTGTTTCTTTTTCTGTATATTTTGTTTAGTTATAGTATTAGTTTAAATATTTTAGTATCAACTAACTAAATCCGTGGCGCTAACATCCCAGAAAGGACAAGGCCTACCACCCGACCACTGCGTCATCAACCTTAGGCAGACGGCAGGATTGGGGGCATGTGGTCAGCATGTGACACCCACGGATTTTACTATTAGATTAAACATATAATATTAGTGTTGTAAAACTGGTGTAATTAGTACAAAAGAATGTTGTAATTGGGCAATAAGCCTGTTATATCTCTACAAAATAAAATGAAAAAAATATATATAAAAATACTCTTTTATTTACAAATGTTTGCATATAACAATTAAATAGACTAGGTTTGATAAAAAACTAAGAGTATTCAGATATTGTCCCACGTAGGTTCATAAAAGCATGGTCACGTGAAAGCAGCAATAATTAAAGCAGGCCTATGTCATATATTATTTTGATTATGTTAAATTTTCACTCTCTATTAGGGTTAATTTTCTTGACGAAGGAGATCTAAATCAATTGAATAGTCCAAGCAAAGACTTAGTTAATGTGGGGGATGTTATAAGGAGAATATTATATGATAAATTGCGTATGATCCTTAAATCTATTTAATCTGGAGTCTGTAGGCTACATAAATTTCTGAATGGTACATATCGGTTTCTTTTGACAACCTAAATACATCAATAATACAAATCTTAACCCGTACAGTCGAGTGCACGGAAAATTTCCGATGCTTACGGTTTCTTCTAGTGTTTTTCATTTAAAGTTGGCATTGAATCTCCGTGTCGTCTGTGTTCCTCACCAGTCGAGGAGAATTTTACATTATTTTAATGGAATAAATATTTTAACGTTGTACAGAGTATTATCGTTATGCCGATAATGTTGTGCGGAGATTTTAACTGTAGTTAGCCATTCTACAACAGACTGCGTCTCGCTAACAACAGACTACAAGAGTCTGACAAGCATGCGCTATCCCACTATAAAGCACTTAGGTCTATGTCAGAATGAAGAATCACAAAATTGCAAGATCCATGCCAAGATGGATCGGAAGAAGAGCTGAGAGTATCACATCAGATTTGTTTTTGTTCTATACAACTGGAAAGGATGTAGATGAGCTGTAGTACTCGTGATGACTGTGGAGTACCAGGTGGGCATGGGAATGAGCCCGGGGCACGCTTCAGGCCACATGCAGGTATGTGAAGGCCGCGCACACTCTCATTAAGTCAAATTACTATACTCTACAGTCGTCATGACGACCAAGCATTTCATTTGTTCACGCCCAAGTCATGGTGACCAACAACTTATTTTGTTTACATCCAAACACGTGAATGAACCTTCCACTTCCAAGACGTATTTTCGTAAACAACAACGAATTGTAATAATTAATATATACGATTTAAATTAAAGGGAAACCACTGTTTATATTATTACCGTACAATAAGAGCCTATACTAGAGAGTTTTTGCCATAGCGTGTTGTCGGATACGGTACACACTAATGTCACGTGATCGAATACGGTAAATGGAATAACGTCTGGTGCTACGACGAAGTTTTGCCAGGGTAAATTGATACGGTACGGTAAAGGTAACAGAGAAAATGGAGGAACTGCTTCAGATTGCTGCATTTTGAGGTTTTAACGATGACTTATTGGAGGATATAATACCAAATTGTTCCCCGAATGTGATAGGCCTATGAATAAATTTAATTGTTATTTGTTTCTGTTAAGCCTAGAGATATATGAATTTCATAGTCCCTTATACCAGGACATAAATATTAATATTAATAACCTGAAAATGGGATTTTAATCAGAAAAAATGTTAACATGTAAAAATGTATGAGCACTGCTACCTAAGTTTATTGAAATATTTCTGGGTATTATATGCAGATGGTTTATAATACTAGAAATAATTGAGCCTATGACTACACATCATTTGAACCAATAACATAACGCCAGATCAAGGTACGTTGAGGACGCCAGAGAGCTTGATTTTGTTATTTAACCTTTACAATGCTGAATTTATATAATAATATAAGCCATCATCAACTGAAATCATCAGTGGGATCTAAGTTTGAAATCAATAGAGAGAATTTCAATAGAACAACTGGTTACTATGGATTACAGTCGAACGCAAGGATAAAAAATTCTCACAATATTACATGTAGCTTTACTTTATAAGTATTGCATTTCTGCTTTTATACAGTTTTTGAACGAACGAAATTATACGTCAGTAGCAGTGAAAAGGCTAAAGCGAAGTCTTTCCTGTTTTTCGGGATTCATGACTATTACCGTAAGCTTCACGCTAATCTGTCCGAAATAACGTGTCACCTTATCAGATATAGCGTTAAGGTAAACCGGCGCATGCGCAGAGCATCCATCAAGTGACTTTAGCGTTTACGGTAACTCAACGTAAGCTGGGCAAAAACTCTCTACTACTTTTTATGGCCACCTTAAAAATGTCTTATTTCACACACTTACTCCATAACAATTCCCTCATTGGTTTACCACTTTTCTTCATGAAAGGACGGGACAAGTACCGTATTTACCCAAATCTAATGTGTCATCTAATCTAATGTGCACCTCAATTTCGAGAGTTTAAATAATAAAAATAGAGTTTGTTGGCGAAAGTAATGCGCATCAATAGTAGGATATTTTACTCTTAGTATTTTATTTTACACTACAGTGGATTTATAAAGTCCGATGACTAAAAGTCCGAATGGTTTACGGGGTAGTGGAGGGTGATGCGGGATAATAGATATTTCCGTATTAAACCCCACCGCCTTAAAAATGCTTCATGTTCAGCAAGTATCAAAATATTACGTTAACTTCAGCCCGCGTTTGCGCGTACCAGAAATAGGCTAACGATAAATGTAAGGAAGTCGGGAATTATAGCAAATACGAAAATGATCAACGTTAATGCGGAGTTACGGGACGGATTTGCACTCCAATCTAATGCGCACCCCAATTTTCAATGCTACAAATAGACAAAAGAAAGTGCACATTAGATTCCAGTCAGTATGGTGGGCCTATATCGTGAAAACAAAAAAATTTAAACAAGTTTTATGTAAATTTTTCACAAAGTTTATAATTTCTTGCCTCTTTTGTAGTAATTGTATCTTTGTAGCAAGTATTCGACACATCTTAAAGTGTTCAGTGGTCTATTATTAAAACGCTTAAATATTTGCGTATTTTGTACTTATCTTATAATATAGGCAGGGTGTAGGGCTTCGAACATTATCATCTCAGTTGTTTACAGAGTTTGCATAAATGGACAAAAGACTCTATAACTGATTTCGAAATTGTTTGTTTTTAAATTTCCTAGGTGGTTTCACTTCTCACATTTAGGAATTTGTCAAAATGTAAAAGAAAATATTTCACTGTTTAAGGATACAATTCTTATACAACGATAATTTGATTATATGGCCTATTAATAATATTGATAACATTTCGTACAAGCATACTTCGTCATCATATAGCTGTAAATATATGACGTATATATGAAAATCATATAGTATTCTCTTGTGTGCGAAAACCCCAAAATTCAGACTAGTAAATCTTACAGAATGATGTCTATGTGTTATGTCTTTAGAAGTAAGAAAAGGGATTTCTTACCTATGAAAACATAAAAATAGTTAAAAACCATAAACCACAAAAAAGTTTCAAACATTTTTACAGAATGGTATACCGAATGAGATGGTCGAGTCGGTAACATAGCGGACTCACAGGAAATTGGGTTCAGACCTAGCGACTTAATAACCTAAGTTTGAGAATTTTTCATGGATTTTCTCGAGAGTAAAAGTGACAAACTTACTAACCACCTACTCCGAGCGTATTCCGTCAGTTTTCGTTAGTTACTGTAACGTCTTACCAGGAGGTCCTATCCCACTATGATCCTTCCCAAAGAATTCCTTAATGTTCGTAATGCCTTTGGTTCACTACGAGCATTACGAAAGAAAGGTGAATAAAATAGCACAAGAAGTTATAGCAATACTCAAAACGTGTAACTTATGGGCAAAAGGCTCGCCTTCTACCATATGCAACATCATCGCAGATTTTATTAATGCGAAGGAGGATTGCCAACCGTCCCAAATTTTCAGAGATAATCCAGAAATTTAGAGACGTGCTATCCCGATTTTGATTTGTTGTAAGCCTAAGAAATGTGTTTAATATGTTTAAAACCTATTCTAATGAAATCTTCCGTGTTTACTTCCCGTACTTTAAATCTACAACCAAGTTACAAAATCCAGCATCCGGTATGAAAATTATTTTCACAGTTGTTATTTGATGATAATATAAACCTCTTTACTGTTATCAATTTTAGGTAAATGAGCATAAAGTGCTTAAATTTGTTTAACTGTCGCCCGATGGATTTCAAGTATCGATTCTATGAAACAGTCCATATTGGATATTCTCTCGGAGTTTCTACTACAATATCTTATCAATATGAACAACCCCCTATCATGACAGTAATTTATCAGTTCATCTATTGTAGTACTATCACTGGTTGCTGTGCAACCTTTGTATTTTGGATTCTACTTACTAACACTTCAATACAAGTTCTAGCAATAAGCGCGATTCATATTAACCTATTCTTCAAAGTTAAATTGGACTCCAGGAATTAGTGTGCCTATTTAATTTAGTTTACCTTGCTTCAAACACGTCAAACAACAAAATTATATGCCACTTATTACAGGAATTCCCAGGCACGAAACAATATACATTACCGGAATATTATTCATATAAACTAAATCAGCAGGCTGTCTAGCAAAACGATAAAAGTCGAAATTGGAGCGAGATAGCAATGAACTGTCTGACACAATTGTGTCTTTAATGCCAAAGATTTCATTAGAAGAGTACATTCGAAAAGGAAACTGTCAATATAACGCTTGCTGAATGCTGCTACGGTATTATGTCATTGAAATCGAAAATTTTCTCTTCAAAAGAAAAATCAAAGTATTATAAAACAATAAATTCGAATGGGTCTTTTGTTTGGTTCCAGAGTTACGATCTATTGCTCTGTTGCACAACAACTGCAAAAACTAGGGATCACCAAAGAAGAAACCAAACACCTTACTGAAAGCATAATTGATTCAATCTTGAATCACCATATTTACTCCAAAAATTAATTGTGAGCTTCTGCTTAGAAGAGTAATGTAAAGCTGTAGATATTTATGTACGCCATGTACTTAATAATTGTCTTTCAGATGGAATTGTTAAGCTGTGTCTTAATGGCAACTTGCGTATTTGCAAGCAGCTTCATTTATGTTGATAATAAATGATTTTCTTCTCTTCTAGTCTAAAATTCGAGATAAAATTGCTAGACCAATTGCAACATTATAGTCCTCTAAAGATTTTCATTTTATGTTTAACAAATTGTCAAAAGAAATATGTATAACTACGCTTGTTTAATAATTTATCCGATTTTCATTAGGGTACATATTTCCCTATACGTTAGAAATGAAATAAGTGCAGGTATTATAATTATTAATTTGTTTGCAAATTTTTTCTTGAGAACACGGGAACTATTAAAACAAAAATATATTTTTAAAAAGTATTATATGCTTAAGTTAAAGCACTGCCCATATGTACTATAGGCTATAAGTAAAATAAAGTTTAAGCGCCTCATATACGATTATTAGTAGGCCTAATTATTTTATTATTAAGCATATGGCACCAATAAATTAATTATTTTCCCGCGAAAGAAAAAGCATTTTATTGAAATCATTATTTCTGATTATTACAAGGCTGGATAAGAATCACACAGGGTATTTAATAGCATACTGAATAAGCAGCAGTCACATTATCTCGCGAGTGCAGTCCACTCTTACACTCTCTATGTTCTTACTTCAGCATGTCTGTCATAAGGTAACGAATCTGGCTTACAAATTAGCAGCATAGTAAACACAGAGTCTAATCATGCTTTTGCATTAATTTTATGTTCACTGTACCTTGTGTGGCGTCATAACATGCTGAAACATGGAGATTACTCAACCGTGGAGGCAACATAATGTGATAAGCTATCGCCTTGCAGGTATGGATGCCCGCCATGCATAAAGGCACGATAAGTTGCCTGGCCGTCAGGTGCTACAAATCCTCTGATCTTAGTAACGTCTTACTCCATCTCCTTGGGAACGTAAACAGCTGATTCCTTACCTGAAAAACACAAAGCAGGAAAATCCTGTTAGAAAGGATCAAAATGAAAGTGTAGTCTTATAGACTTTAAATAATGTTAAAGCCAACGCATTAGGGAATCTCAAACCTCTATCATTTAAGGATTATGTTGCTTCTTTGGATATTGTCCTCAGAAGAGGAAACAAACGTAAAATTATGATGAAGGAAGCAAACAGTAAAATAAAGTGAGAGTAAAAATGGAATCAAGCGCTAAATAAAATAAGCAGATGAGACATACCAAAAAGTAGGACAATAAAGAAAAGAATGGCTAAGCAGGGGTGCCCACAAGGGGGAGGTTAAGACGCAGAGTGCGTCATTGCAATTTCTGGGGGGTTTGAAAATTGTTGTAAAATTAGCCTTTTATATGTTCAAATAAAAACGGTCAAGTTTTATAAGTTCAAAAGGTAATAAAAAAAACTCTTCCAATTCTTTAGAATATATTCTGTAATCACGTGTCATCAGTTAGGTATATATCATGTAAACGCAGCCTCATTAAACATGCTTTTTCAATTGACACTTCTTTACTTACAAATTCAGCAATACCTTTTCCTTAAGAAGTTTCACAGTAGGTCTACTGTTTTTCCAGTATTTGTAGAGGGGGGAGGTTACTTTTCATGAGGTTGGGGCGATACTTAAGATGGTTCTTACTTTTCATGAAACTGGGAAAGGGGTTAGTCATGGACACTCCTGGGTTAAGTATTTTTTTTTATAAACAAGTGCCTAATCTTCACAGAAAGTGAAGAACGAGACAAAGAAGGGACGGAGAAGTAGTTTATGAATAAGTGGATATGGTATACAATATGAATTTAACATATCACTTATTTATTGGAATATAATTTAATGCGTACACAGCTGTGGCGCAGGGGATACGTTCGCTCCTCTCACGCAGACTTGGACAGGATTTTTTTTGGGTTAGGGAATTTCAATCTGAGGTCTTTTTCCCGGGCGGCGCACTTTAATTGTGAAATGCACCTCGAAGTAGGGATTTTAGCTACTTAATTAATATCAATTTTTAAATTGTTTATGCATGATTTGGGTAAGGTTCAGGAGTCTGTGGTTCGTTTAAATCGTTTAATTTTGAATCTGTATACTTATAGACTAAGGCAGCTCATAAGATTCATTTTATTCTTTTAATTATTATTTATAATTACTAAGAAAACAATATAGGCCTAATTAAGATTTAAATACTGTAATTCAAGGAAGTAAAAACTATGTAAGTGTTGATACAGTATAGCTGTATAGCTATATAACGTTTTAATTATATTTATATTAAAAAAAATCAAGCAGTTGAGTAAATAATCGCGAACTAAGACTCGGGCACCTGCTAGTTTTATAATATTTTCTGTGCAATTTTGAATGTTGTCGTTAAAGCAAAGACCTTCTTATGCAGAAATTAAATCTTGGTAAACAGAAATGGCACATAAGGAGGCTTTGATGGAAGACAAGGCCCTCCTGTGTGAGAGCAGCGAACTAATCCTGCTTTCAACACACTTCCACTGACTTAGCATTTCATCACATTTGCTACGCAAACTTCACTTCTCATCGCATCATAGGATTCAGTTTAAAGCAAGATTGATTATAAATTTTAGCTTACTTATAAAATGTGACATTCTACTAAATGTGTTAGGTTCATGGCAATTTTACGCAAAGCACTACCTATCTAGCCCTTAGGCAGGCCAAGCCTATCGAACAGTACTCCCAAGGTGTGATACCATTCCCCTGATTACCCTCCCTTCGTGACCACGAAAGCATAGCGACTGGTACAGTTGTACAACTGATGAATGATTCAAACCTTGGGAATACTGTTCGACAGGCCTACTTTATACATTCTTGGATTTCCAGAAGGTACAGAATTTGCAGATGATTAACTCATGAAGGTTGCAAAGCTGTCGGTCTTATTCACTGGTCATATTCGCCCAAGGATTATTACTGATATTCCCTCCTATTGGAAGAACTATAGTGTGCCGTAAGAGAGATTAGGTTAGGACTGGTAGAAGAGTTCCCAAAAAGGTACAGGCTATATCTACCCTACCTTCTAACGTCTGCTCTTAAAATTGTATTTTGTATATTGTAGTCCTAAAGTTCAAGTAAGTAGTTACAAATTCTGCAAAAGTTTTTAAATTTTATTTAACCCCGACTTAATTAACTACTGTTCATGTATATATCTAGTGTATCTTTACTTGTAGCACTATAAGTACATTTTGTTTGTTCCTTCTTTTAAATCTGTCTTTGGTTGAGTGTAAGAGAAGGCCTCAAAGCCTTAACTCTACCACAATAAATAAAAGCCTTAACTAAATTAAATAAATTAAATAATTTATTATAATAATTTAAAATGATATAATATTTTACTAGTAATATAATATAATATATAATAATAAAATAAATAATATAAAATAATAATATAATAAATAATGTAATATAATATAATAATTTAAAATAAATAATATAAAAGCCTTATTATTATTTTAATGTTATTATTACAAAAAGATCTGTGCTGAGATTTAATTTTAACTTTAGATATGACACATAATAGAGTAGCCTATTTACTTAAAATCAGCTTCCGTTTATAATTTATAAGAGTGAGCTTTAGAGAAATAAAATGAGACAAGTACATTAACGCTTCAGAAAAAAATTCATGCAATTAGAAGTAGTAAGCTGGTAGAGTTTAATTTCATCTCATTTCTAGGAATGCAGAAATCGAGTAAGTCTAGTAAATTAACTATTCTTTTCCCCTTCTTTACTATCCTTGATAATTCAGCAGGCCAATAGCCAAAAATTGGCAAGTATTTTGTATGTTTCTATTTTTCGTATTATTCTACTATATTAGTTATGTTAAATAATATAATATGCATCCATAGCAGGATGGGTTAGAGATAAGACTTTATTGTTAATTTATTATTATTACTAATTTATTGTTAATTTATTCATTGAATTAGTTTACAACTACACACTCAGTTAATAGAAGACAGCAGGTGCCAGAGAAACGGTCACATTTCATTTAGAAATAATTGTTTCTTGCCTTTCTTTGCCTTTTATGAAATACGCTAATGGTGATTGCTAAAGAAAGAGCTTTCTTATAAATCTGAAACAAAACCGAAAAATTAGAATAATCCCTATTTTAAAATATAATTATTGTTAACTTATTCTTATTGTTCTTAAGTGCCAGAATTGAGATTGTGTGGTGGGCGGGAAATGTCTGACGTCTGTCTGTCTCTCTGTCTGTCTGTCCGTGTGTCTGTACGCGAGATAACTTATCGAATTTTCATGAAACTTGGTATACGCATTTATAACGTCCATTGGAAGTAGCGTATTGATATTGGACCAAATCAGTTGGCCGGTACCGGGGTAATGCCCAATTTAGTGCCTACTTTATGGTAATATATTAGAAAGAATTTATCAAATGCAAATCAGTTCTCATGACAACATATTATCTTTTACTGTTATCATATACTGCTTTTTAGGTTGTAATACAGTTAACTTTGACAAATAATACCACCCACGTATTCCTTCTCATATGCTTAACAAACTAGACCTTTGTTCTTCAGTAAGCCCTGCTTAATGAATCGACGTGGAGCTTAACTCGGAAATCAATTTAAAAAATAACTTATTTTCTGCATATCATAATTGCAATTATCATTGATTAAACAAATGCATTCTGGCATTTTGTTACATTTTGTTTTGTTGATGTAACAACCTGATTTTTATTATAATTGTTTTTATTTTATTCACAGAAGCAGTTTACAACCATAGGCCTACACTCTGTTAATAGAGAGCAGCAGATGCCAGAGAAACGCTCTTATTTCAGTAAAAATCTTATTTTCTTTTGTTTCTTCCCTTTCTTTGCCTTTAAAAAAATGTGTCAATGGTGATTGCTAAAGAAACAGCTTTCTTTTAAGTCAGAAACAAGACGGTAAAATAAAAACAATCCTGAGATTTCGTCATATTTACAAGAGACTTTCCAGCCCCCTTCCTGCGCCTTTAAAGAAAGACAAGGCTTTGTGTAAAAAATGAGTTGTAAATCTTGTGCTACGGTTTAAAGAATATACCACCCCTAGTAGTCAGCATGTTTTGGAAAAAAAAGGAAAAAACAAAAAAGGGATATTAGACTGATGGCTTATGTCGCTTATGACAGAAGAGGAATTGAGAAGACTTAAGGGTGGGAGAGGGGAAAAAAATCTCACAAAAAGCTATTTAAAATGAAGACAGAGAAGAAGAAACAGAGATTGAAAATAATAAAAAATGAAATGAACATAAACCCTTGTGTATGGAGGGGTAGAAGTCACTAAGGCAATGGAGTATGTTCCCAATTCTCTACCCTAATACAGCGCTGTCTTGTGGGACCCGCATTTCTATCAATTCAAGTAAAGCGAATTCTTGCTCTATACCCTAAGGAGATGCCCTATTTTCTATAACATGTTGCAGTTTTGTCGTTGAGTTTATTCCTTCATATTTTCTTTACGTTAAGATAAAGTCGTCCTCAATTCATGTTTAACATGCACGTTAGTTTTAATATTTAAGTAGATCATTCATATTTGTAAGCAATTAAAAGAAGGCAGGCCTAGCAAACTCCTATTTCTGAAATTCTACGGCACATATCGTGACTTATCGTAGAAACTTCAATATTAATTTGAATAGGACTGTACATGTACATTACCAAAGTATCGAAAAAGTACCGAGCGAGTTTTCTGAAGTATCGCTCGATGCAGATACCATGCAAATATCGAGGTATCGAAAGTATCGACTTATATATAGTATATCGAGCGATACTTCAGAAAACTCGCTCGGTACTTTTTCGATACTTTGGTAATGTACATATATACATATGTACATCTACAGGCCTATTCAAATTAATATTGGAGTTTCTACGATAAGTCACGATATGTGCCGTAGAATTTCAGAAATAGGAGTTTAATAGGCCTGCGTTCTTTTAACTGCTTACAAATATGAATGATCTACATAAATATTAAAACTAACGTGCATGTTAAACATGAGTTGAGGATGATTTTACCTTAACGTAAAGAAAATATGAAGGAATAAACTCAACGACAAAACTGCAACATGTATAAGTATATATATATATACAGGGATGGGTCCTCGATACTTTCGATACCTCGATACTCTCGATATTTGCATGGTATCTGCATCAAGCGATACTTCAGAAAACTCGCTCGGTACTTTTTCGATACTTTGGTAATTCTTCAATTCTGCAATTAAGTGAGAATGCTAGTATTTTTTAACAGAAACTTGTAAGTGGACTGTTTCAAAAACTAATTTTAGTTTTAATGTAGAGTTTAAAAATAATTATAGGCTACTGATGTTATTAAATTTTATCTCATTAAATATGCACACTTAATTAATTTAGTTGGTATTACACAGTTCTCTCAACTTTTATTTTTTAATATACCTATTTATTGAAACTGGAAATGTTGATAACATCTAGTATCGAGGGAAAAATCATGCATCGGTATCGAGTATCGAGAAAATCTGGTATCGACCCATCCCTAATATATAATGAAAATGAAAAATCCCTGTGAAAATGTGATATTATGACTAATGAAGCCTCAAAATATTTGTATCTGGTGAAAACTCAAATATCGAATTTCAGGTCCATGGACAATAGGATCTACCTAGCCTATTACATGCACAGGTAGAGGAAAATGAATATTTTAAAAGTATTGTCGCGTTTATTTTATCTGGCTTTTGGGAGGAAGGAAAGAGAAATCTAAATGGGACTAAATAGAACTACTACATGATTCATGAAACAAGCTTCATGTTATTGATGCATGGTGCAGTTATTAATAACATTTCGAGGAATGCAGAAATTGGATCGCAAGTGAACTGAATACATGACCTTCAATTACAGTGTTTAGATAGCGAATCTAGTACCTAATTTCTGCTTCAAATTCCATCCCCACCCACACAAATACTCTATTTAATTTATGTTAATGAAAACATTATCATACCTTAAATACCTCAGAGAACAATACAAACAATTCGTTTGAATAATTAAAATTTAAATCAACACAACTTGCATGTCTGTAGCTCACAGATACACTGGGGATTATAAGTCTTCATAATTTTCTTTTAATGTAAATAAGACTATGATCCACATTTCAGAGATCAGGTCGTGAAATTTAACAAATGCAGTGTGGAGGATTTTCGGGATGTTTGTTTTTAATTTGCGTAAGCAAATTATTATGGGGTTGAATTCACCACTGTACAACATGAAAAAGTCCTTTAGATGAAAATATGTGTTTCTTGTATATTTTTGGCTGAAAATAATGAATCTGTAATTATTTCTTGTTTACACGCACCATTTTCCGAAAATCCACATTTTTGCTCTTTACGTGTCTCCCACAAAATGGACCATTTTGCTTTTAATAATATGAATCAAGAACCTTTTGTTTATACAGAATCACTTAGTTTTATATAAGGGACAAAAAAAAAGATTCAAATTTGATATCACTGTACAATTAGACGAAAATATGTGTTTCTTGTATTTTTTGGCTAAAAATAACAAATCTGTAATTATGTTTTGTTTACCACGCACCATTTCCCCAAAAATCCATATTTTTGCTTTTTATGTAAATATGATAAGTGTGTCTCCTAAAAGGACAGTACGTAATTGACCATTTTGGTTTGGTTTTGATGTATGCATAAACAACCTTTTGTTTATACAGAATCACATAGTTTCATATAAAGGACAGAAAAAAGTTCAAATTTGCTGTACAGTGATACTTACCCTGAACTTTCACCATCTTTTGTCTTGGATATTTCTTACGTCATAGGAACTAGGTCTTCGTGTATTGATCATACTCCAACAATTCCCTTCATTTCCTGTCTATAATAACTTATTATGGTCATTAGGCCTATACCTATACATCCTGCTCTTTTATGGCCGACAGGGAAATGGATGAAAGGAGAGATATAATTATTGCATAATTAGCCTAAGCAAGTTGGAGCAGAATTTACCAATGCCGAAAATTTACAAAATGTCGAGCACGAACAACATCGAACCCATGCGTATTTAACAGACTCTCAATAAGCATGCCAAAATAGTTTTACGAAGAGGGGTAGACGGGAACCGGAAATTTGGCAACACCGGATGCTCATTCACAGTAGAGCAGACATCCTCATTGCAATCCCAGGGGCAACTCTATATGCCATTCAGCGTATTCTAGCTACTATATTCTGTTAATCACCAAGGTTACAGGTGAGGACATATACGAGGGCCGTCCATAAAGTACGTTTCTCTGGGGCCGTTTAAAGAAACAAAACACAATTTCATGGAAATGTTTATTGCAACAGATACAGTTTTTAAACATATTCGCCACCGGAATTGAGACATTTTTCATTCCGTGGGACCAACGTCTGAATACCTGTGTCGGAGAAGTCTGCCGCCTGGGATTTGAACCATTGTGTGGCAACTATGTCCGCCTCTTTGTCACTCTCTGTCATTTCTTGAAGGGAAAAGATGGAAATCAAAGGGAGCGAGATCCGGGCTATAGGGTGGATTTTTTAACACCTTCCAGAAAGTCTCCTGCAGAAGTTCGACTTTAAGTACAGTGTAATTCTGGTAACCTAGGCCTCGATTAACCAAACTTCCATATTATCCGATGAATCTACATACAGTAATTATTTTTACTAAGCAGTGGAAATTAATGTGACGTTGTATAACTGTAATTTGTTAATCTTCTTTAACGAGCTATAGCCATTAAAAAAATCCCTTTAGGCAGGCCTACAGGCTGAGGTAGATTTCAAAGTGCTTTTGGTTTAATTTATTATCGCTGCGCAGCACTCTTCTTTTTTAGCCTTGGCATGGCAAACCCGCAGTAATAAGAACTGAATTCGGTAAAGAGGAAGAGCCTACAATCATTTGTTTTGACAACAAGAATAGGATATAATATTCTGTGAGGCCGTGCGCAAGATCAGCAATGAATAAAATTAGCAAAGCCGCTAAACAAGACAAAATGATGATATTATAATAATTCTTTTAAGTGTTATTATTTTCAAACATTAAAATCTCGCGTCATATGAGAGCTATCAAGAAAATAGTTATTGATTTGTAGAGTACTCATCAAGAGCTTTTCAACGATACCCCACAAGACGTAGTTTCAAAAATTTGGAATTTCCATCCCCTCACCCCCACCCCCACTCGTACCCCCCAAAACCCCCGAATTGTTGGTGTCACTGTGAACTCCATAGGGAGTACTCTAATTTATTCAAACAAAGTTTCCCTCTATACTTCATAGGGGCCGAGATATAAATGTTTTAAAAGTTCAACCCCCTCCCCCGACCACCCCCTTGGGCCAATTTTGCCCATTAACGAACTTGTCCGAACTATTGGGCCTAGAAATAACATAATAAAATTTGGTTCAAATATCTTCAAAATTACGGCCGCTATCGTGTAAAGATATATATATATATATAAATATATATAAGTTATATATAAATATCACAATTTTTTTTTTTTAACGGGCGGTGGTTTCGTACTTAGGGGAGCAAGAAACGTAAAGACATGAAAGAATTTTTCGAAAATCATGACATGGTATCCATTGCAATAGGTAGATTTTTCTTCGAAATCTACCTAAAAACCACCCAAAATATGTTCTACACGTACATTAAAGTGACATATTAAGTAATAAAAGTGCTGTGTCTTAAATTAAACAACTACTCGTATTTACTGCTCTTAGTAACGGCTGATTTTCACTCATGCAAAGTCGCTTGGGAGGGGGGGGCCAAGAAGAATACAATTGAAGGAGACTGGGTATGTCCTAAGAGAGCCGAGTGGTCTCGGCATACCAAGCTGAAAACCGGGGTTCGATTCAAGCCCAGAATAAATTTTCCTTTTCAAAATACAATATAAACTTCTGCAGTGAGATAGACTCAAAATCAGTCATTAAAGACTTGAAAAATAGATAGATCGGAAAATCATGTTGCACCGGTAAAAATAGCGAGTTAAATAAAATTTTGGGCATGAATTTATTACTGAAATAAATAAGTCTAGCTTGAATGCTAACATCTGCATAAGAAACTGGATCGAGCACTCATATAGCCTATATAAATATTTGTGAATTTAGCCAGGTAACGTCTTTTACGATAAACGTTTATTAATTGATTTAACAATGATATTTATGCTTATAATGAAGGTATTTTTAATTGGGTCAGAAAAGTGTTAATATAGGGGGATGCGGAATATTTGGCCTACAAATGGGCGTAATACTCCATCTACTCTTTGCTGCATAACTGAATCAACGTGAAATCAATGTGTACTAGAACCGATATTACAGCCTCTCTTAATATTATTGGCCTATACATTCCATCTAAAAATATAATTTTCTTTCTTGTACAACCACACTTTTAGGCTGTTTATTCGGATATTGTATCGAAAGACGAGTATGAATAGGCGCAATGAGAAACACTGCTTTTATGAGTCCATCTGCAAGCTATTTCTTATCCGGAAAGACTGGAAGCATTCAACTGATACAGCAAAAAGGATATTCTTATGAATGCAGGCTTCCATGATATACTGGAAAAATTTGATAAATGTTATAGTCTATGAGGCATAAAGAAACCGAGTATTTGTTTTGTTGACGGAAAACAGGTGTTCGCACATGTGTTTGAAACCAAACAAACACATAACTTTTGCAGATAATTAATTTATGAAAATTAGGAAGCCGTTGACTTGAATGAGTTGGCTTTGTACCCTCATTTCTCGTTCATGCCTCCAGTCAATCAATTCATACTGGATGGGAAAAGGGACATTAGTCCGGTATCAAAACACGAATATGTATAGCGATGCAACATCTGTATTGAATGATTTGCCTATAGGCTAGTTTACTCGACAAAAAGAGGTTTCATAACTAAATTTCTCAACTGTTTTCATTGTACTTGAATACGCATGCGCTGGCAACACTCAGTTCCGATACTACACAGTTCTGGGTAATTCCAAATTTTCACGAAATTATAGTAAGTTTCGAGGTTTGTATTATATTGAAAGACTTTTTTCCAAGAACTGCCTCTACCCGCTGCCACCCTAATCCTCTTCGACCTGTCAGTCAGTGAATAGTAAGGTAATTAGGCGTATTTACACTTGTCTGCAGTCCAGTAAAATGTTGCCAAATACGTACCACAGCAAGTTTATTTCACTTGAGAAGTGGCGAATGCCTGCGGCAACACTGGGGAAATCCACGCGACTATAAGAGAATCTGTTCTTTGTCGGTGTCGGCGTCAGTGAAGATTTTCGGATTAGATAATAATGCTATTATATTCTTTTGTACATAGACGATGGTTTTGGACGAGATCTTCTTATGATGGCACGAATAGTACACATCTACAGCTTGAAGTTTTGAAATTCCTGGATTTGTATGAGGTCCAAACGTGTTCATGTCAAATTTTAAGGACTTCAAATTAAAAAAAATTGTAAATGTGCAACTGTACTGAATTTTTTTAAAGCAAATAGATGTAATTAATTTCACGAAATCACTTTCATGAAAGTAGTTATGAAACTTAGTGCGATCATGTAAACTAGCCTTACTTGACATAACAGGAATCTCTGGTATAATTTTGTTACTGGAACTGCACTTTGCGCATTCTAGGCGTCTAGAATTTTAGAATAGCTGGTTTAAACAATGCCATAGGAAATCCTCCTAGTAATTGTCGTTTGGTTATTATTATTCCATCACATTTCAATAAAAGTGAGCTGTCTGAACAAATGAACATTCAATGGCTCGATTAACATACATCGTGCGTTCCGATTACTCATCCGGAATAACTGCAGTTTATCGGGTTTTCAGCAATCTAAACGTTTTCATTCGAACACTATTGCTTTCTGTTTTTATTGCACAGGCATATTAATTTTTCTACCATAGTGTAGATTCGACAGTATTTTTACGCATCGCTAGAGCTAAGCAATGAACATTTCAGCACACATGTAATGTAGACCAAAAAATGTAAATGGAATCCAGTTCATAATTTATGGCAGGGCTGTTCAACTAGACCAGCGTTTCTCAACCTTTTTGAACCCGATGACCTCTAAAATATCTAAAAAAAATTTACGGCCCCCTAATTTTACATCCCATTTTTTAAAAGAAGGCCTATATTCTTAATATTTGGTCATTACAACGAAATATGTGAAAACATGTTACTTCTATACTTTCCACTTGCTTTATGATATTTTTTAATTATGTCTGCGGACCATAGGTTGAGAAACGCTGAACTAGACATTAGCTAGATAGTGTGCGGGCTGCATACTGGAAATTAGGCATAATTCTATATTACAGTATCATTAACAACTCTTATACAAAAAAAAATCCATTGTCTTCTTACTAGGCCTAAGTTGTTTGGTTTATTTTTTTTTTATCTTTTCTAATTAATTAATATTTAGTAATTTTGACCTAAAATCAAAGTGAAAGGAAGCAGATATTTGAGAGAAATCAGAGAAGTACCAGTTTTCAGTAAAAGATTTAAATTGTAAAATGAATTGAAAGTAGCCTTGCGCTTCACCTATAACAAGCGAAAAGAAGAACATCATCCATTCGATTCTAAATAATTGAACGATTTGGATGGAACTCATTATGCAAGGGTCTTTTTGCGCCAGGGAAACTAGAATCTGAGGTCGTTTTTCTTAGGCGGCCGGATTTTTAGCTGTTTAATTACTAATCTTTTAGTATATGAATGATTCACGTGTTAGTGTTGGTGAATATAATGTGTTAATTATTTTTCTCTTAAATAAATTGTTTTAAAATTTAGCGATTCAATTAATAGTCGCGAGCAAAGACACAGGCATCTTCTGGTAGTGAATATTGCACAGTGAACGAGTGGGATGATGCACTTAGTAGTAGAAGTACTGTCTGGCTGCGAGCTGAAGGCCGAGCTAGCGTTCCCCCACTACCTTACCATGCGCTTGCATTTTCTGTCTATGTCTTTCCCCCACCATGCCACCAGCTCGGCCTTCAGCTCACAGTCAGACAGTAGTACTAGTAGTAGTAGTAGTAATAGTAGTGGTGGTGGCGGCGGTGGTGGTGGTGGTAGTAGTAGAGCAGTAATTAATTTACAGAAAATTCAGTACAGTGTGTTGCAAAATAATAAAAAAGACATTAACACAATAATATAAATCAACATAACTACTAAATTAATAGGATAGTGGTACAGATTTATCAAAAATAATAACAGATATTAACAAAACAAAATTAATAAAAAAAACTAATAAATTAGTAAAATACTCGTACTAACAGTAACTTAGAAAATTCGGACAATTTGTTTCAGTTTTCATAAAAAGCAAAAAGTAATTTCTTAAAATGAATACATTATTCAGATAACATGATGGTAGGTGGTTTGAGAAAGCTGTATTTTTAAAGATAATCAGTGTTTTAAATAACAGATTCTCAGCACACAAAATGTTAAATAGAATAATTCAAATATGTGAGTTTGACATAGGCAAAATATTGCTATATAAAATCTGTTAGAAGAGGAGGAGTGTCATTTGTTAGTTTTCATGATTCATGCTATCAAATGTTTTTGATAGATCAACAAATATGCAAAAGGTATGGAGACTACTCTCAATAAAATTGTGCATTAGGTTTAGGGCAGAAAATATACCTGTGGAAGTGAATCATTTTGGAATAAACCCGTCTTGCTGTGCTGATATACAATCTTCGTACCGAAAGAATGACAATATTTTATGATGCATCAATTTTTCAACGATTTTGGAGAAGAAGCTATGGGGCAGTATTTGTTAGGGTTAGTGAGGTGTCCGGATTTGTGAAGAGGTTTCACAAGTGTGACTTTGAGAACAGAAGAAAAATCGCCGATTGAAAACGATTTGTTGATAAGTGACGAGAGTGTGGTTATAATATTTTTGAAGCGCACTGTTCAATTATAAATTAAGATATTTCATCACAATCTGTACTGTACGGAATTTTAATGCATGAAAGTCTTCTTCAGTAGTGTCATAACAACATATTTACACAAAATCGATGATTCTATGTATCAATAGTAATAATGAGCAGTTTAACCATAAAGATTGTCCAGATCAATATAAGTCGTGATATTTATTCCTTGTGTAGCTGTAGATTAAAAAGTACTATATCGGTCCAATTTTAGCTTTGGTAGTTTTACAAAAAACTCTATCGAATTTATAGTTATGACATTTTTTTAGAGATACATTTGTTTAATGAGTTAATTATTATAATCGACCTTCTATAGCCTTCTTAAATAATACTCCTTCTTTTCTACTATAATTCATTAGTCTTTATATATCAAGCACAATCTCCTTTGTTTTAGAAGCATGTGTAGTCAACATCATTACAAATGCTACTGGAATGCTTTCTTCAGAGAACACTCTAGCTTTATCTTTCTCAGTTATGGCATTCGTTATGTCGTATATATTTCATATCATCAGCCTTTTTTCTTTCTTTCTTTTCTTTTCTCTGCTTCTACCTGGCCATTAAAATCACTCAGAACAACTAAAAAAGTACTTTTAAATGACATGCTTTTTCTCTGACGTCATCTCTGAGTTCAGTAGCACAGGTGGTCAAAACCATCAACGGTTTTATTGTTTTTGTTAAGGAAGAAAGAAATAATCTACGTATCCCTTTAAAATAACCTACTTATGAAAGGCACCTGTGCATATGCTGCTTATATATCTTAGAATCCATAATAAAAGAGTTGAGCATCGTTTCTAACAAGTATTATTATTATTATTATTATTATTATTATTATTATGTGCCCGTATGGTACTTTATGAGATTTTGTAGAGGACGGGGAAATGTCTGTCCGTCTGTACGTCCGTCCGTCTGTCCGTATGTCTGTACGCGCGATAACTCAAATACGCTTTATCGGATTTTCATGAAACTTGGAATACGCATTTATAACATCCATGGGAAGAAGTCTATTGATATTGGACCAAATCGATTGACCGGTACCGGAGTAATGCCCAATTTTGGGCCTATTTTAATGGTAATATATTAGAAAGAATTCTAGAGTGATAGGGAAAAAAGCGAATAAGTCAAATGGCCAAAGTTTTGGGAGAAACAAATAACGATTTATTTTCACAGCATTTTTACAATATTTAGATCAGTCTACCCAGATATTTTTACATTGTACAAGATACTGTGCAAAAATATGTGGTGGACTGAACTAAATAGTGTAACAATGCTGTAGAAATTAATTGTTTTCTTGTGATTCCTGAAACTTTGGAATTTTAACTTAATAGCTTTTTCCCTATCACTCTAGAATTTATCAAATGCAAATTAGTTATCATGACAACATATTGCTTTACAACTTACTCATATACGGGTATGGAAGTTGCAATACAGTCAGCTATGACAAATAACACTATTATTTGACATATGCTTATTTAATTTAATCGTTAAACTGAGCGACTCGGCCGAGATGGTAACATCTCGGACTCATGTTCTGGAAGTCCCTGGTTCAAATCTCGAGCTGGCCAATTTGACTTTTTGTTGTTGTATTTTTATGTGAGTTTGCGAGAGTCAAGATGTCACAAATCTGTATAGTTCTGCTGATGCTGGACGATGTTAACCTTATTTTATTTTTTAAACTAGACCTTTGTTCTTCCGTAAGTCCTGCTTAATGCATCCATCTGGAGCTTCACTCGGAAATCGATTTAAAAAAATAATTTTCTACATATCATAATTGAAATTATAACTGATTAAACAAAAGCATTCTGGCAATTTCTTACATCAGTTTACCTGATTTTATTATTAACATTATTATTCTTATTACTATTATTAAGGTAATATAATACATGTTTACTTTTTATTAAGCACAAGTTCAAAAGTCGATATTTTCCCACATACATGGAAGCAAAGATAACAAAACGTAGTGTTTATAGAAGGCTATGATTTATAAACGCATTAATAAAACAGCTGATAACATGGTTTACATGACCCTCAGACCAATGTAAACGACACTTTAAACTAAAAACCTGGTTGCATTAATTCTCTAGTGACAATCTGTTACATAATTTGTATGCAGATTTTTATGGGATTTCTAAAAATGGCTGTAACAACGTTTTAAACATTGCATGTTTATAAAAACTAACATGAAGAAGAAAGTCGCACGTCTCTAAATAGCAATTCACTGAAAATAAATATTTAGTCATATAAAAACTGTACACTATTTGAAAAAAAAAACCTTGAATTTAAAAATGTTTGGGATAAATGTTCATTACCTTCTAATAGCCTATTAATAAATATTAATCCGTAGCTGGGAAATCACTTATTCACTAGCACAGAAGAACTCAAGAATTCAATGCCGCAACATCGAAAACTCTCCACCTTTTCCTGTCCCTCGTTACTTCTTTGAATTCTGCTCTTCGTTTTCCGAACTCTCTCAGATCGGCTTTAATATTGTTCTGCTCTGTTCTGTTCTTCTTAGTCTGCGTGTAATATGTCACTCCTAACTTGTGCAATATATGTGTTTTTCTTAACCCTTAACCATGGAGTGATTATTCTGTTACATTAACATGGACAAGAGGTTTGAGTGGCCGCTCAGAGTTAGGGCTTTTAGGCCTAACACTGAAAAACTTCCAAAAAGGAATGCTAATTATTATTCAAACAAATTTACTCTTAAATGTTTAACTAATGAACCATTATTCTTACAAACTCATTTTATAGCGATTTTCAAGGCACAGCACCACAAATGCAATGCTGTTATATTTTACAATCGGTTGAAATAATTCCAAAATATTTAGTTTCTTTTTGTAAATGCAAATAATATAAATTAGTATTTAGTCTTATTTTAAGTAGGAGATAGATCAGTTAGTGTATTGTATTCTTATTTATTTATTTATTTCATTTTACATATTTAAAAGTAATAAAAATACTGTGACATTTTATACGATAAACAAATAGGGGATGGAGTAGTTCTTAATTCCCAAAAGGCTGTAATGTTACACCAAAATGTAACAATAATATCGACTAAAACTCTTAGTTTGTTGCCTGCAGACTTGGAATTTCTTCTCCTTTCTTATCTTCCAATTTTAATAACAGATGGCAGCACATTAGACCCCAGAGTAAATCCGACAGGCTATTTATGCTTCAGTTTAATTGAGGGTTTATAATTTTCACCATGCCTACTATAGCACATAACTTTAATACGAGGAATGTCTACTGCAAGCATTGTACTGTTCCAGAAACTCGTTTTTATCATAGGCTTTGCAAACTATACAAAATATGTTATCTTGGCATACCTGCACCGTTTTCATCAAAGTGGCAAGATGTTCATGTTATAAATCTTCATCACTCGGGAAGCGGAACACGGGAAAACTAGAATATTATGTTACGAGAAACAAAAACCAATTTTTCATGCGGTACAGGGAAATCAATAGACGCAGTTTCAATGTGTTTGTAAGAAACTGGATACGTCAAAGAGAAGAGCCCGGAGATGGACGGAACAGTGGAAATGTATTCCAACTTGAGTTCAATTGAATACCCACCAGTTCCTGCAACAACCGCACTTCTCCATGAAGCAGCGAAGAAATTGAATTTTTTGCCAGTGTGGTCCGATCGTTTTCGTGGGAAGGGCCAGATGACACTTTCTAAATTATTTCGCGGGCCGGAATGATATATTAATAATAATTTTCTTTATAATGTGCTCCGTCTATACAATCAATTGCACAAAATGGGTAATACAGATATATTTAATACTAACAATGAGGGGATTAAAAATATCTATGACAAAAATTTTAAAACTTTAAAGTAGTGATAGTTAAAAAGTTATAGTTAAAATACACTCCATGTCATTTTCTGTATTTAAGTCGTTCGTTTCTTCCAAAACTAATATATTACTTATGTTTTGATCGGTTCCCTTCATTGTGTAATTTTCATATTGTATGTTTTTCTTGTTTCTTTTTTTTTGTATTATTTTTTAGTTGTAGTATTAGTTTAAATATTTTAGTATTACATTAAACACATAATATTAATGTTGTACAAATGGCGTAATTAGTATAAGAGAATATTGTAATTGACTTGACTTGACTGGGACTCGTACCATTGTCTTCAGAGTCCGAAGACCAGCCACTTAAACCGCATGGCTATTTCCCAAGTTGGGCAACAAGCCTGTTATATTCTTAATACAATAAATAAATATTTAAAATAAAATTATTATAATTAATTACAAAGTGCGAAGAAATACGATACATCAAACTAGATGTGTTAGCAACCTATTTTACAAAGGCATATAGGGAGTGTACAGGGATCACTTTACCTTTTTACTACTTAGCTGATTACATTCTTAGTGAATATAAAAAAATAACGAAATTGTTAAGAAGTTTTCCTCAAGTAAGATAATGTTACGATAAGAGGAAAAGAAAACGGAATATTTCATGTCACCATCAGATGGACTGAACATGGCTTAAATGTAATTTTTCGTTTTTACATCTGTATTGACAGGCACACAGACAATGAATTTATTAATTCGTTTACAGTCTTCTGCACTTAACTCAGGTATAGTCCAAAAAATTCAAAACATAATTTTCGGGTTTACAATCTCACCCAATTAATACTATTTTAGAAGAAAGCTAACCAGCACCAGATGAAAATTAAAATCCTCCAGATTCGATGAAATAAAATGAATGTGATACCAGTTGCTCAACTATGAATTATTTTGTAATTCGCCACCTAGACCTTTCGTCGCGTTTGCACCATCTTCAGGGCATATTTTTGCTGGCTTTGAGTTCTAATAATTAAAAACTGCATTTCGTCACATTTATAACATAAGATAAAATGTATAAAATATCATAAAAGCACTGTCACTGAACTGTCTTCTGTGACCTCCTCGTGGCCTTATTTCATTGATCCAGCTCAACAGTATTGGACATGTATTTTAGTAATTTTCTAGATTCAATAGTAAAATTTCAGCATGATTTACTAATCATTGTAATTCATCATTCAAAAGTTGAAAAATGGATAAAGGGAATTCAAGTCGTAACCATAATATAGCTGGCCATGGACTTAGAAAAGGGTAAGGCTGCGGTTAATAACAATGATATATGAGACAAGCCTGGAATAAAACATGAGCGGTTACGTCAACAACTGGCTTCTAGGTGCGCACGGTAGCTATCTGCGTTGGCGGTGAGCGCACTATATCAAACCTGAAAAACCTCGGTTACCCAGGTGATCATTGTTCATCACTTTGCTGGAAACAATAGGTATCGACTATCTGGATGTTCAACTCTGCTAACCTCTGTTTGAGTACGTTAAACCCTGTGAGATATTAAACAGAACACTCTCACTGATCTCGGCAGAACAATGGATGTGATTCTGTATCTTCCAAGATAATCACAGTTTAAAACAGATATACAGCAAGAGAAGCTGGAGATTTATTTACACACATAACGCACTATGTCGATAATTTTTAGGTAACAATAATTTTACAATATGTTAAATTCATAATACTGTATACTGTTGATAGCAGATCCCCGCAGCTTCGCCCACGATAATTAACTGGAAGATTACAAATTAAGAGCTTAATAATTAAAACATTATGTTTATTAACACTTGCACGCGAAACATTCATAGGCTTAAACTAAACGATTAATAATTATTGAAACAGCTAAAAATCCGGCTTTGTAGTGAATTCCACTATTAGAAAGCGTAGCATGGGGGAAAAACCTCAGATTCGAGTTCCCTGTCCCAGAAAACCCCTGCATAGTGAGTTTCGTCCAAATCGAACAATGTTTGCCCATTTAGGCCTAGGCCTATATTCATTGTCCCTATTCTGTCTCGGTTGAAAATTTCAGATGTCTGAGTGCCTTGATATTATAAATAAATGAATCGACCAAGCGATCGCGATGCTTTTATTTCCAAGGTATGACAAAAATAGGCAAAGCTACCTGCAATATATTGATTTGACAATTGAAATGTATTACTGAAAACTGATGCTTCGAAACCTCAAAAAACCCACGTTTCTGCCCGTTTTCACTAATAATTGGTGAACGAAAGCGAAAATTAACAATCCGGCTACGAGGTGCATTCGCCCATCCTTTAGTCCATCTATGTTTAAAATTTCAGATCTCTGCGTTCAGTAGATTTCGCTGGGCATCGCGCACAGACAGACAGACAGACAGACAGAAAGACAAACACTTCCTTTTATTATTACAGATTATCTACTCTTAAATAAAAAGAAGTATTGGTTCCTGTCTGTCTGTTCCGATATGAAGCAAAAACTGATTAAGTTGAAATGAAATGAACTTGAAATATCATGAACATAAATTTTATGCCTAATACCTGGAAAGAATATAGAACTCTAGGCCTAGCCACTGACTCAACTCCACTATTTCACCTAATATCAAATAATTAAAATTCAATATCAATAAATGAACACAAACCATGGCACAACAAAAATATAAGCAGATGTACATAAACAATTTCACGGCCTACTGGTAAACTAAAAAATTCACATTATGTTTTATGACCTGAAGCGCGTATTTTTAAAAAATCGGATCAAGTTCCGCAACAGAGATTAGAATTATTATACCGTTAGAGCAACGAGACTTATCCAGCGACCAGCCATTATTTTGACCATGTTCTCGGGACCCTCGGTTATTTCGTTTTTGATCGAGAATACAGGAGGCAGACAAATGAATATGCACTCTCTGCAATTGGACCTTTTGTTCTATATTATAACTTGAGGCAAGCAAAAAGCATTTTCTATTCGTGTAGAATTTCAGATTTTTTAGTTAATTACGAATTTATATCGAAGGAAAAGGGAGAATTGTAAAAGAAATTGCCACAAACACTATTTTATTAGCATGTTTAAATTATTTTCATATTTTAGTGTTGGTTTTTCTAGCATTACAGTTTATTATTTTTTAACTTTAAAATTCCATCATTTAATTAGCAATGGTAATATGAGAGTGAGAAATAAAATTTTCTGTCAAGACAATACAATCTTATGTAACCGGATTTTCTTTTTCTTCTTATTTCAACCCCTCCCAGGCATGGTGTGTAGAAGCAACGGAATGCAACATTCGACATCCTCTATAAGCCATAAAAAGCTATATCTAACGCTTTCTGAGGGAATAGTTTGAGTGTGATAGGCTATGTCGTTCTTCCTCATTTCAAATTCTACATACATATTATATAAGGACCTAGAGTTTCAAAATCGAAAGTCCTCCATAAGTTAATTTCAAATTACAAAATACAAAACCAGGGCGACGACGGCCTTTTAAGCTAGTCTTGAATAAAATTTACCTGCACCAAATGTAGGACCTTCAGCTTTCTTCCTTCCATAGATCCTTCATAATTTTTTCATAGTTGGTTTTAGAGGACTTCAACGCTAATTTTAAAACGAGGTTCATTGTTGCGCTTACCTGAGCCCGTCATTCAACCCTGTCCTGTGCTAACTCCATCCACCCATCCCTCGCAAATCCTACTTCCAAAAATTGATATAAGTTAACATTATACCATCAGAGGTAGATTTCTTTCACAACATGTAGCTTGTGTAAATCTTAATCTGCAGGTTGATAACTTATAAATGTTAATAGGGTTATGTATTTTAATTATAACCGCTAATTAAGTGTTACGGTTTCATGCAGTGTCTTGTTTTAGTAGCCTACACACGCTACATGGTTTTTTTATATACATTTAGGCCCACCTCTGATTTGATCATTTTAACTTATACTATTTTCACACAATTTATAAATAAAACTAAATATAACTCTAGCCACTTGGCAATCTATTTGCTTGTACATTATCAGTTCCTAGGCTCCTTAAGTTAAGCAAAGGCCTATATTAACGAGGGTATAAAGTGGATTCTTTTTAGTCTATAAGTTACATTAGCCCCTCGTTGGTCAACATGAAATTCG
This sequence comes from Ectobius pallidus, assembly GCA_964059195.1. Lineage (NCBI taxonomy): Eukaryota > Metazoa > Arthropoda > Insecta > Blattodea > Ectobiidae > Ectobius > Ectobius pallidus. Next base: position 116,942,182 of record CAXKWD010000006.1, read on the forward strand.
TTAATTCAGTGGTTGCTTATTTTCAGAGATATGGAATCCTCAATCAAAGCGGTTACTGTTCAACAAAACTGATACGGCAATTTTGAATAAAATTGCGAGAAATATTTTTTTCTTATAAAATTACAGTAGGCTACTCTATGGATAAACCAATACAAAGAAGTACACTTTCATCATTTTCTCGCTTCACTTTCCGAAACAGAGTAAGTGGTTAAATAATTGAGGAAATGGGAATTAAATTGCCACAGCCTCACACAGATCCTCGAGGCAAATTGTAAACAGAAGTTTTACTGAAGATGGCTAGTTTATAATCAAACTTCGGAATATTTCTGCGGTAAAAGGTTCAAGTAAAAGTTGTAGATTTTATTACATGGAAGTAGTGTGCACATAAGTTTAAGAAAGTCGTCAGCAAATTTTCGATAAAATAACGAAATAGTAAATTATTATGAAATGAAGTACAGTATTATTAATTAAGAGTAAGGGAAATGCACCCTTCGCGTCAGAGCCTTCCCCCAATATTTTTAACAGAAATACACATTTTACAAATCATCAAGAACAGCAAAACAAGAAAAGCGCAAAACTATCGTTGCAGTTGTAAATTAGTGTTAGTTAAAAACAAAGTAATATTGACAAAGTTTCTTGGCATACTGTCGTAAATACTCCAAATTTAATTTTGATATCATTTTACGATTTCGAGCTATGCTGTCTGTAGACAGTGGTGCCAACAAAGACACAGCTCTGATTATTTTTTATGCTTAAAACGTGCATTAGGCCTAATACTAAAAATTCCACATCTGATTTCACGGCCGTACTTTCTATTCCCTCTGCACACCTCCCTCTCCCTCCCTCTCCCTCTCCCTCTCTCTCTCTCTCTCTCTCTCTCTTTCTCTCTCTCTCTCTGTCTTTGGCCTGGGTAGAGCAGTGAGTATGGCGCTGGCGTTCTGGGTTCAAGGTCGGGGTTCGATCTCGGCCAGGTTGACGGCATTTATGTGTGCATAAATGTGATAGGCCCATGTCTGTAGATTTACATGCATGTAAAAGAACTTCTACGGGGAAAAATTCCGGCACACCGATTATGGCCGATTATGTGCCGATGTTCAGTACACTTCCGTCGTTAAATAACCATAGGCCTAAAACCAAACAACCTCTCTCTATTTTAGGTATTAAATTGCCAGATGAATACTTGAATAAATCTGTGTATTCTGAAAGTTATGAACTTATTTTCTGCAAAATAAAACGTTATGCGACTATTTTATTAAAATACATGTTCAACACCCTTGAGCTCGATCAATGTAATAAAATAAATAAGATACCATTTGCTCAACTAAGATATGCTTTTGTGAACTGTCGCCTAGGTCTTTCGGTGTCACTACACCGAAATTATTGCAGCTCCAAGCCAGCAAAAGATGCCCTGAAGACGGTGTAGAGACACTGGAAGACCTAGGCGACAGATCACAAAAATATGTCTTAGCTGAGCAAATGGTATCTTATTTATTTTATTACGTTATGCGACTGTATAAACATTATAGGATAACAGAAACTGAAGCATGTAGAGAGACTATTAATCCATGCACTATACCAGTATTAAATTAGCCCTACACACGCAATGCATTAATCAAATTGAAATAAAACTTCATTAGCTTCAATTTTACGACTTTCACCAGATTTGTTTACAAGGATAATGAATGCTGCAAGGTTGGTAGCCTCCCTCACTGAGGTATTAAATAACATTTTAAGCTCATAACGATGGACCTATGCAGCGTTCTATTGTTCCCATCCAGTAACCGAGGTAACCGACTCTGGTAATTGATATTTTTATAAGTCGCCTTTAATACATTCGTTGAATTCCATCGTTAAATTTAACGTCCCATTAAAAGGCGAGGATGACGTAATGTTATGTTAGTTTCAAATGGCACTCAGGAAGAATGGGGGAAAGACAGCGTGTTGGTATATAGGGAAGCTTATCGGCGGAGAACATGATCTTGTCCTATAAATATAAGTAACTGCCCACCACAGTAGCGGAATTGCTAAAACGTGATTGTGTTACTATGACACCAAACCTGTGCTCCTATGAATTTATGTTGTTGCGATGTGAGATTTCAGAAAGATTGCTTTATTTAAAAGCTCTATCTTAAAGTGCTACATATCCTGCTGGGAACGTGTTAATACGAAGAACCTAACAAACAGAGAATTAAAATGACGAAGGTATATGGCAAAAGGAAAACAGAAGAATATGAAGAAATAAAAGCAACAACAGAAATGTTTTGTAATTTAATTTAATCTGCCGTGAGCATTGAGATGACGCTTTAGGCCATTTAAAAATAGATTAAATTAAGTTACACGTCAAAATTTAAAATAAAAAATTAAAATTACAAACAAAATAAAAATACAGCAATTCAATTCAGAATTTCTTGTATCTAATATAAGGTTTGAGCTGGTATTTCCATACAGACACAACTCCACGTGTTAACAGGACTATATTCAATTGTGAAATTAATTAAATTGCCATAGCAACCGAAAAAAGAGCACCGCTGAAATCGATTTTTTGCAATAAGTTATATCACATCAATTTTTCGATCATTTCTATTTTTTAACCCGCTCTACTCGATTCGTCTGTTTATAACATTACCACACTCAGATATTCTCCTTTTCCTTTTCATGTGAACAGAAGGGGATCATGAGGCATGCCTAAATAGAAAAAAATTGAATGATATGGACAAAACTAACTATACATTTTGGGGGGGGGGCTAGAGCACTCGAATCTGAGGTCGTTATTTCATGCACTTTAATTGTAAAATGCACCTCGAAGCCGGGTTTTTAGCCTCTGAATTATCAATCGTTTTAATTGTTTATGAATGGTTTGGGCAATGTTCATGAATCTGTGGTTCTTTTTAATTATTTCTTTTCGAATTTGTAGGCCTATTCCCATATTAATTATTTATATTTACCACGAAAAACAATATAATCAAGAATAAAATTAATAATTCATGTAATTTATGTAAAAACAATGGCAGTGTTAATAAATATGTTGTAATAATTTTTTTGTTAAATAAATGATTTCAGTAAAACATCTAACAGCTGATTAAAAAAATTTCAGGCGAACCCACGGACCCCTGCTAGAACAAATACATAAGAATGAAAATAAATTAATATGAGTATTTTACACTATAGAAAGTTGTTAACAGAATAGCCGACAAATTCCATTATATCATGAAAGGGATTTTCTGTGGGGATATTTATGTTATCGAGCTGCATCTTTTTCTCTCAAGACACCTGGAATGGATAGTATTTACTTTGGACCAACTCTACAATGAATTAATATTGCCTGAAACGAACAATCGTTGTGAAGGAGCATCTAAATGATATAATAATAATAATAATAATAATAATAATAATAATAATGCAACCAATTATAATAACATAGAATAAAGAAAACGAATATAATGATATTGCAAAAATTCAGTTTGTTGGAGTAGTGGCACTTTTGCTTCTGCCAGGTAAAACAAACATTCCCATTATTTTCCTGTATAACTTGAACTATTTATTTTTAGTTTCATTTGATGTTACAGTGGAGACGAGAAATTGTTTGTGTTACTGGTTATTCTTACAGAAATGCGAAGGCGGCTTCCCAGAAATACCAATAAAGACGTCACAAAGGAAAAAGAAATCGCATTGTTGGTGCCTAGTCATGCGGGGGTGTATGTGTCGTAAAGCGTTTACTCTCCCAATCTCCTGTCTGTAGAACAGTAAAAGAAAATAGCCTACCAATCATTCTCAGTGGATGTTGATTCGATATGGAGTAAACTTAACAGTTTTAAACTAAAGGCTATCTTTCGTAGGGTTCGTAATATGAATTTTGTGCTGAAATGTCTATATTGAAGGTAAATGACAAACATTTAAGGTATTTAATTAATTAATTTAGCCTGTTAGAGATAAGACCATCAGGTCTTCTCTTCACCTCTACCAGGATTCCAAAAACAATTAAAATTTAAAAAATACAAGAAAAATAACAATTAGGAAAATAAAATAGCACTGACACTTAAGTTAAACTATGAAATTACAATAATAAATAAATAAACAATATCAAGAAGGCCATAAGGCCTTAGCTCTGCTAGATTAAATGAAGAGCTATTATCATTATTATCAATTACAATTTAAAAAACTATACAATAATAAAAATGATGTCTAACGCTTATGGCTTCTTACAACGTTTCCATCCTTAACCAATTACTTTGTTTATATATACGAAGTTTTTACTTAAATTGTCTGAACTTTTGACAGTCGATACATTCATAAGCAAAGAGTTCTATAATCGAATAGTGAAAATGGTGAAAGAAGTGGAGTAAAGAGCTGTGGGATGGTACTGATAGAGTTAAGTCATGTCATAATCGGGTGTGGAAATTATGACGACAGTAAGCGTATTAAAATGTCATGATAAACAAAATTGTCTCGAGGATTGCAGAATTTGAAAGAAAAGAGTAAGAGCGTGAAATCACGGCATGTATGGGATCGAAATCAGAAGATAGTAGCCTCTTTAAGATAATGAATCTGTACTACTCAAACATTAAAACGACACCAGTACGGCGAAAATGGATGGTCTCATACATTAATATACAGAACCGCGACTGATGTAGAGTGCTTAATATGGTGAAAATATTCAAATCTATACTTTTTAGATGTGTGGAAAACATTGAAGTATCACACATTATTGCAACTGTACTAAGCCACTCCACACATAAAGTTTTGAAGATATGTTTTGTTTATATTCTAAAGTTTTTTTGTTTTTTTTAATAGACCATAGACAAATATTTTGGAACTAATAATAACGTTCCTTGCACAAATTTTTCAGGTATATAATATGTAAAACAGTGATCTCGGTGGGAATCAAACCCGAGTTTTCGGTTTCGTACACTGACGCCTAGACTAGGCTCCCACAGGTCGTACCCACTCCCATTTCAAATATTCTTCTAGACCCCTATCGACTTCACTACACGTCTACAGTGAAGCCAAGATGAATTCGACACTGATAGTGATAGTTATTTTATTGTAGACTTTAAGTTAACAAAATTTGCAGTGGTAAAAAGTTATTTTCTTAGTTTTGCATTATTAGAGCGTGGGCTACTGTATACCCCCCATCCCCCCCCCCCCGTGGGATTTTCCGACTCATATATTTTTTTGTTGGTATTGACATGTAGTTTCATATTTTAGTTGTTTGCCCCTTATCAATTACAGCATTTACCCGGAAACCCCGGAAATCCGGAGAAAACTAGTTTGTTTTAATTTTTCTTTGTTCTTTGCTCCTAATATGCCCAGGGAATTTCTGAATCACATATTTATTGTTGGTATTGCCATCTAGATTAAGGTTTTAGCTGTTTGCCCCTTATCAATTACAGCATATCCCCGGAAAACAACGGAAATCCGGAGAAATGACTTTGTCTTAATTTGTCTTTGTTCTTTGCTCCTAATATGCCCAGGGAATTATTGACTCACATATTTTTTGTTGGTATTGTCATTTAATTTAAGGTTTAAGTTGTTTGCCTCTGGCCAATTACAACATATCCCCGGAAAACCCGGAATACCACGTATATACGGAGAAAATGACAATGTTTTATTTTTTCAATCTTTGTTTTTCCTTCTAATATTCCAAGGGAATTTCTGACTCATATGTTTTTTTTGTTGGCATTGCCCTCTAGATTAAGGCTCAGTTGTTTGCCCATTATCAAATACAGTATATCCCCGAAAAACTCCGAAAACCACGGAAACCCGGAGAAAATGACTTTGTTCAATTTTTTTAAAATCTTAGTTCTTTGCCCTAGTATTCAAAGGGACTTGGTGACTCATATGGTTTTGTGTTGGTATTGCCATCTAAATTAAGGTTTCAGTTGTTTGCCCCTTATCAATTACAGCATTTCCCCAAAAAACTCTGAAAACCACGGAAATCCGGAGAAAATTACTTTGTTTATTTTTTTTAATATAAGTTTTTTCCTCCTAGTATTCAAAGGGAATTGGTGACTTATATGTTTTTGTATTGGTATACCCATCTAGATTAAGGTTTCAGTTGTTTGCCCCCTATCAATTACAGCATTTTCCCAGAAAACTCGGAAAACCACGGAAATTCGGAGAAAATTACATTGTTTTAATTTTTTTAATCTTAGTTATTTGCTCTTAGTATTCAAAGGGACTTTGTGACTCATATGGTTTTGTGTTGGTATTGCCATCTAAATTAAGGTTTCAGTTGTTTGCCCCTTATCAATTACAGCATTTCCCCAGAAAACTCTGAAAACCACGGAAATCCGGAGAAAATTACATTACTTTTTTTTTTTAATATAAGTTTTTTCCTCCTAGTATTCAAAGGGAATTGGTGACTTATATGTTTTTGTATTGGTATTCCCATCTAGATTAAGGTTTCAGTTGTTTTTCCCCTATCAATTACAGCATTTCCCCAGAAAACTCGGAAAACCACGGAAATCCGGAGAAAATGACTTTGTTTTAATTTTTTTAATCTTAGTTATTTGCTCTTAGTATTCAAAGGGAATTGGTGACTTATATGTTTTTGTATTGGTATTGCCATCTAGATTAAGGTATCAGTTGTTTTCGCCTTATCAATTACAGCATATCCCCGGAAAACTCCGAAAACCACAAAAATCCGGAGAAAATGAGTTCGTTTTAATTTATTAAAAATCTTTGTTCTTTGATCGTAATATTCCCAGGGAATTTCTGACTCACATATTTTTGTTCGTATTGCCATCTAGTTTAAGGTTTCAGTTGTTTGCCCCTTACAAATAGTTTTAATTCTTTATTGTTCTTTGCCCCTAATATCCCCAGGGAATTTCTGACACATATTTTTGTTCACATTAGAATATGAAGGGTGTGCTGCCAGGTTTTCAATCGCTTTCATCCCTTCAGCATCATTATTTTTTGTCATGCTGTAATTGGTAAGGGGAAAACAACTGATACCTTACTAATTGTCACTTCCAACACAAAAGCATATGAGTCAGGAATTCTCTTCGAATATTAGGAGCAAAGAACAAGGATTTAAAAAGAAAACAGTCATTTTCTCCGTATATACGTGGTTTTCCGGGTTTTCCGGGGATATGCTGTAATTGGTAAGGGGCAAACAACTGAAACCTTAATCTAGATGGCAATACCAACACAAAAACATATGAATTGCCAATTCCTTTTGAATACTAGTAGCAAAGAACAAAGATTTTCAAAAATTCAAACGAAGTAAATTTTTCTGGATTTCCTTGGTTTTCGGAGTTTTCCGGGGATATGCTGTAATTGATAAGGGGCAAACAACTGAAATCTTAATCTAGATGGTAATGGCAACAAAAAAACATATGAGTCAGAAATTCCCTTTGAATATTAGGGGCAAAGAACAAAGATTTAAAAACTAAAACATAGTAATTTTCTCCGTATATACGTGGTTTTCCGGTTTTTCCGGGGATATGTTGTAATTTGTAAGGGGCAAACAACTGAAACCTTAAACTAGATGGCAATACGAACAAAAATATGTGAGTCAGAAATTCCCTGGGAATATTAGGGGCAAAGAACAATAAAAAATTTAAAGAATCCCATTTTCTCCGGATTTCCGTGCTTTTCCGGGGTTTCCGGGTAAATGCTGTAATTGATAAGGGGCAAACAATCAAAATCTTAAACTAGACGATAATACCAACAAAAAAATATGTGTGCCAGAAAATCCCACGGGGGGGGAGGGTTTGCTATTGGTAGCCCATGGTCTATATCAGGTATTTAGAAAAACCGATCATTTCTACCCCGAATGAAAACAGAAGACGTCAATAAAGTCGCAGATATTACTTACATAATAAATTAAGAATACAAATTCTTTGTTGTAATAAATATGTTAAATGATCGCTTGGAATAAGCGAAACATGTAAACGTGCTGAATAAATAAAACCGATAAACCGAAAACCTTTATTGGAACCGTTATACTGACAAAAATGTAGCCCTACATTCTTAAAAATGAATTAAGCGATTAACTGTAACGTTGTTTCTCTCATTCCAGTTTTCGTAATTCTCTCATACTATAGTTAGCCAAACAGTCAAAGAAATAAGGATAGAGATGGGCAGACAAACAGTGCGACAGAAAGAAAAATAAATATTAGGATCGACAGACCTACAGATTTTGAAGACAAAACTACTTTATTTAGTTCCATTGTATTTTTATTAATATATTTGATCAATGCATGATATGGGATACGTCTAATTCCCTATTCAGTTACAATTAACAAAAAAGAATCGAAGTTTGTTAAAAATCGCACTGGAGAAGAATGCATGCTATGTGATTGAGGAAGACGCCTGGTGGAAAGTTTTGTCGAGATGACCGGTCCCTGGGGCATGAATATTCAGCTTCCGAAATAAAAATGAAACACTTAATAAGCGACTACCTGCTCCATAAACTTTATGAGGATCAAATATAACATTAACGGTACATCAGAATGGCCGCGAGCATGGGTGGCTTCCTGAACAGTCTGGACATCGACAAGACATCACACGCATTGACAATGTCATCCTCTGTTACATTGCTCGTTGGCATTTTACATCTGTCTGTCAAAATCAAAGTACATTCTGATGTTATGACTATCGAACAAATTTATAAATATTTTTTTTTTATACTTTCATAAAATTCGTAATACATTTATAACTAAAGTAACAGATTACAAATCAAGACGTACATAAATTCACCTTAGCAAAATAAAAAATATTATACTTTTGCAGGCTCCAAACATCGCATACTATACAATTCCATTACTTTGTATTAAACTAACAAATGGAATAATCTGCATTTAAAAATACATTGCATATAAAACTATATTATCATTAATTATTACAGGCCTATTTATACCTAATTAATCAATTCAGTGTTTGTTACATGAAATTGAAACTCATAGTGCATTATGATTGCTGACTTCTTATGGATAAATAAGGTACAGTATCCTTTAAGGATCTCAGTTTTATTTTTCTGTCAATCAAAATCTATTAAACTTTATAGAAATTATAAAATACCTAGACCTATACAAAGTTCCATTTCGAAGGACATCTTGCAGGATATCTTCAAAAGGCGGGATATTTATAAAACTTCCAAGCCTATTCGCGGGATAAGATGTTAAAAAGGAGTATCCTGCGAAAAACAGGACACCTTGATCCACTCTAAGTCCCACTTACTTCGCCGGCAACTTTATTTGGATATAAATAGCATGTTTCGTTTTCAGCAAGAACCTAGAACCAAAAGCCTATGAAATTAGTTAATGGTATGTGGAATACTCAATTACACATTTAGTCCAAGTAAAGCGAGAAAATTGCAATATTCATCTTATGAAGAGAAGATTATGTGAATTTCTAACATAAGATTTAAAAGAAACAGTATCCATTTTTAACAGATTACCTACTGAATGATGCTATAAGAATTCTCAAGATCTTCTAAGAGCTATTAAACCACTACACTCTAACTTTTTTGTAAGCAGCAATAAATTTCACATCATTAGATTCGGACACCTAATCGGGAGAAACTGAAGCAAAATAAAAATTACACAGAGAAGGAAAGATTTTACAACCGTAATAATAAGGATGATTCTTTCAGAGACCAATCAGACCTTAATAAAAGCAGTTCGATAGACAAATTGGTGCGCAGACTGGACGACCGACTTTACAACTGTATAAAATGCTCGTAAAGATCCATGTCAGAGTTGCCAAGAATTCCTGAATCCGCACCTGTTGCTGTTCATTAGCGACAGACTTCTGCATATATCATACTCACTACACATGTAAGCCTACTACCTAATCTCACCTATAAGAGGCAGAAAAGTAAAAGAAACGTGCAGATTTTCACAGTAAAATGACCAAGTTACTTATAAAATCATTTTGATAACCAGATTCGAAATCTTAGGTTCCTTGCTAGCTAACTGTGATATTTAAACATAATTGTCCATTTCAACGTCATGACAGTCACATAACTTAGTCCAATCTTATAAAACCTAAAAATGGCTAAAAGACATTAAAAACTAAAAATGGCTAAAACTATTTTAAATTAAAGATAAAATACTTAAACTATTTTTTTTAAATATCTACCTACAGTTTGAATCTTGCACATTGTTACCAGTACATTTATAAGAAAAATACAGCATTGTATTTTGCCACTTTGTCACTTTGTAACCCCACTGTCCCTGTAAAGAAAATTATTACTGAACAAAAATCCTTGTTTCTTTAGAAGCAAATTAAAGACATTCTTAAGGAGCTTAGACTTGCAGTTTATTCACAATGTTTCCTCAAGCAAGATGCCGAAAGTTAGTTGATTGTATTTAAATGTGTTCTTCTCGAGTTTATGTGGTTGAGGTGGAAATGACAGGTAATTCTAAAATTAATTGTTTTCTATAAATTGTGGAAAATTAAGTAAAGAATGATTATACAGTTTTGTGGATCATAGCTACGGAAATTGTAAGTAAAAATAAAATTAATTAATAAATTCGTTTTAATTTGTTTTTTGTTTTTGTTTTAATATAATTCATTATAGGAATTAAAGTGAAACTCAAAGAAAAAGGACTCAAAATTGTAAAAAACTTAAATGAAACTAATTTAATATGTTAAAAAACTAATACAGGGTTTATAAAAACCTCCAAATCTGGGCTCTATTGATAATGGATGGCCACATGATTTTTTTTTAAACTCCTGCATGGATTTTTAAATTTTCACCGCTCTACTTTCCGGAAACCTAAAACGAGTGCGAATTCTTCTGCCTCCTTTAAAAAAGACTGAGTTGTTGGTCAAGTAGTGTTAAGACTGTCAGTTTTGGGAGGGACGGTTTAGTAGTAACTACACTTTAGACAATACAAAAACAAAAGCATTCAAACAGGTCATGTGAATATCAGTACTTAGAAACTTAGATTATTGCTCAAAATCTAAGGAAAACCATTATATTAAATGCTTATAAAAATTCTAAAATGATTTTTTAAAGGTGAAATAATAGTAGGCCTAATATAGATAATATATGTTGTACAAACTTTCTCACATAATTTAGGCCTATATGTGTTAAGATTTCTATTTATGAGGTCTTTAGGCTGACGATAGAAACCGGTATATAGGCCTACCATTAACAATTAATATACAACTTCCAGGTCAAATTTAGCAATCTTACCGAATTTTTCATATAATATTATGCTTATACTTTTATATTGCTATTTTCTTAGCCTTCAACTCGTGTTTTGTGAAAAAGCTATTTCCCAGGAATATTAATGCCATTGCATTAATGTGATAAATAAATCATATTTTAAAAAATTAACTAGTTTCTTCATTCATTTTTGCGAAGATTTTATACATTGCCACTATGGCCCAAGAGGCCAATAAGTTCTCTGTGATTGGCCCACCACCTGTTCCAACTTGCAACATGCATGCTCTAGACGTATTTCTGTGGCTTGGTTCTAAAAGGGCCAATGTCAATTTCTTGCAAAAATGAGGTCTATGCATTATTGAGCTCGGCTAGGCTTTATCTTTCGTTCAGTTGGTTCTAAAAGGGCCAATGTCAATTTCTTGCAAAAATGTTATTTATGCATTATTGAGCTCGGCTAGTCTATCTTTCGTGTACTAAAAGTGCCGATGTATGTTGCTATTAATAGACATAAGAAACCTTTGAGGCCTCGGAAGTTCTCAGCAAAAATTGTTACTTCTATAAAGGCTTCAAAGTCAGTTATCTCGAAAGCAACTTTCATGACATTGCCTCTTTTAGAACCAAGCTACAGATTTATTAAAATTGCTAAAGGCTCCCAAATTGTACAATTTTTTAGATTAATCTAGAATTATAATTATATGGTTTAATTTATTATTATTATTATTATTATTACAACTATTAATATTAGATGTTTTTGAGGTTGTTATCTGATGGTGGAATGGATGAATATGAAGGCCGTGCACACAATGGGATCGTGTAAACAAACTCGTGCGCTACCCGTGTTCGTGATGCACCACAACAATGCTGTCAGTCGGAAGTTATCCCGATCAGGGTCAATGATCCTCCCCTGTCACCTGATCTAACCTCTGCGCTATTATTATACCTCTCCAAATTTATGTAGATGGTATATCCTTCTTCAATTGGCCATATTAAAGAGCGTTAATTAATATATGTGAAAAAATTTCATTTGAAATTCAACATACAGTAGCTACCATAATGAGTATTATCATCAGAGAGAGGTCTGAATTTTAACGACGAAATTATGAGTGACCTCTCTTGAGAGAAACCGGATCTCAGTAGTATACTTACTACGCGAATAATGGCAAAATTAAATAAGGACGCCCTAATGAGAAATTAAAGCAAAAAAATACATAAATCTAATTTACATCATAGCTTCCTTCAGTTCTTCTGAAATTCCGTTTCCGTGATAATTTTCATAAATATCAATATTTTTGAAAGATTATTTTTTTCCAACTATTTGTAAATATCATATGAACAACATCATCTACAATCTTTGGAATATCTAGAGTATAAGTATTTTTAAAAATCCATGAAGAGTAATGTTTTGCATTTTCTTTTATGTTAAAAAAATAGATTTATATAATTAACGAATTAACTTTAAATCAATGATTATAGATATGCTGTACACGTGATACTAAAATAGATAGAAAAAAGAACCAATCAGAAATATTAATATTTGTTGAAATCATTATTTAAACGAAAATTCAGTGTATGAAACGTGGCTGCCATGTTATTAATTGTAATAGTTTGATTCCTTGTGAAAATAGTATGCAATTGTATAATTAGTTAGCAAAGAGCACGTAAGATTACGATGTAGTAGATCAATTCATCGTTTAGGGGGAAAAAAATGAAATTATAAAACCTAAAAATGACTTTCAATAAAACGTTAAGAACTAAAAATAGCTATAACTGGTTTGAAGTGAAACACGTTAAAATAAAATAATTATAATTATAATAAGTAATCCGATTATTATTCTACTAAAATTACCTTTTAAATGTCTGCTTCCATTTTGCATTTTGCTTATTGTTGTCAATATATTATTTTGTAAAATGAAACATAGCATTAAATTTTGTAATTTGTCATTTTGTACCCCGTTTTCTCGGTAAATGAAATCGTTAGTGAACCGGAATCGTTCTTGTTGAAGTTGAAAAATGACAGGGGCAATTATAAAGTGATTAGTTTCTATAAATTATACACTGTTGAAAATAAGCAGAAAAGAGTTGCTATAATTTTGTGGTTCAGAACCATGGAAATTGTAAGCAAAAATGAAATGAATTAATATATTTTTTCACTGGTACATTGTACTTATTAAATTGTCTGAAAATGGTAAAAAAAAAATAAAGTAAAACTATTTTAATGTGTTTAATAAACTAAAACAGGGTTTATAAAAACCTAAAATTCCGGGCCCTAGTGATGATAAACATGATTCTAATCTTACGGTAGTAAGTTTTCGATTGCTGGGATTGAAAGTATACGGATATAGAAACGGATGCATATGTAATAAAGAACAGTAATACAGAATACTGTATCGGACATCACATAATTCTGCATTGGAGCAACCGAGTGTAACGGACAAGTATAATTTCTCCGCTTCAGTGAAGCTGATTTCATCTTCACCACCTTCCGTATACACGTATTCCCCCCCCCCCAAAGAAAAAATATTGTTCTTTCCCTTAGAATAAACAATTATTTAAATCAGGTGTCTGAAAAACTCACTCTATACCCTAAGAATAGGCATTGGAATTTTCTCGCTTCTCATTCCGACATAATATAGTAAATTTATTGCTGGAGAGCTTTTCAGTCTTCTCTGTCTAATGTAAAACCTGTTGGTTTTCTAGAGCGCATCCTGCATAAGGTTCGGATACAAGTCCGATCATTTTTATTTATTTATTTACATGGAATACGTTATTTAAGATACATAAATTAATCTCCGGAAATAGAAAGTTATTCGTGCTCGGATACTACAGTTCAGTTTATTCTAACATACACAAACAAATCAACAAAAATATAACTAAATCTTAAAATGTACAACTTAAACGTTTAAGAGCCAAGTGGGAGAAGTTCTAACAACATGTGGTATAGATAATCAAATAGCTCCATAAAACTTCAAAATAATATCAGAATGAAATAAATGATAACTTATGAAATAATACTTGACACTTTTATTGATTTTTTGCAGTTCATATTTGCTAATTCTGTATGTGACCTAATTATGGAGCTATATAGAGTATTGGACCATAGCAATAATAGCTAAGTTTGGAGCAAGCAGAGGTAGGCTCTATTAAAGATGAGGTTTTCTTTCTTCTTCTGTTGTACTAATGTTGATCAGATATTATAATATGTAAGGTTCGGCATTGTGAAAACATTTGAGGAGTGTAAACTTAATAAGTCAAATGTGATGTGCTTCTTGCGGTTTTGTCAGAAATGCAAAGTCTAAACAACAATCATCATTTACTTTCTTTTCTAATAAAAGAATGCTAATTTCAGAAGTCTCATCTGTTAAAAGAAATGTTAGTGATGGTAAATTACTTAGTAATTCATCACTTACTCTTCGGAGACGCTTCAAGCGTGTGTGAAGATATCAACGAAAAGAAATGAGGAACCCACAGAAAGTTTCATTGAAGATGTCATCCACAGATATGCTGTAAAAAGCGCATTAGAATGCTGTAAATGTAAGTTACTGCATGCTATAGTATTATTTTATTGCTTCTCTTAATTTACCAAAATTTTGAGCCTACTATCCCCCCCCCCCCCGTGAAGATTGATATCCCCGGAGGAAAGAGGACTGCATTAAAGAAATTAGGTGTAAATATATAAAATATGTATGTATGAGAAAGAGCGAAGAGAACTTCTGACATGTAAATCAAGTCAACACGTCCTTACTCTGTACTATGTCACCCTCATTGATAACGCGACAACGAATTAGCCGATAGACGGTCAAGTTGTGTCAAGGAAAGCGTCTATTGGCGTCAATCAGCAACGCATCCGATAACCCCTGGCATTTTTATTCTCTTGGGAATAAATACGTTAATATATTTTAATTTTATGTTAGCGTATGATCGTAATAAACGTTGTATAGTGGTAAAGATTACGATTAAACGCCGTGGTTAAGAAAGTTGTGCTACTTAACAAATAAGTCTGGTATCAATGGATATCATTTTTCCCATTAAGGGTTGGTATATGTTTAAAATCTTGATAAAAATACAACCTTATACTCATTATCTTATCTGGGTCCAGTTCACCTTACAAATAAAATACAATATGTATATATAGTTTAAATTTAAAATTCCACAAGTTCATGATCACAATAATAAATGTATATAACAATTAATTAATATAATTATATTATATTCAATATATACATTAACTATTTTAACTGACACTATTTATATAACGAGTATCGTGTCCGAGACGATAGAGTCGTATCGCATTTTCGGGTTCGAGATAAATTACATGAATTAATACTGTAACTAAAGCTCAAGCATATCAAAATAATAATAATAGTAATAATAATAAAAATAATAACAAAAATGTGTCAATGATATTGTAATTTAAACAAGATAAATTGTAGTGAATCAACCTGTTTTCCAGAGTCACTGTGCATACATCTCTAATTAAATTCTTAAGGTAAATATTTATTAAAGCACTGCATCTAATTAATCCAAAAACAGTGAAAAAAATACTTCGATTGCTACCTTATTCATATAATTGACATGGTTTTTGCTTTGAAAAGTGACAATGCCAACAGATATAATTGTTAATTTATAATCTCGTTAGAATAATTATTTCTAAGTTGTTATTTAAATTTCATTTCTTTCATTCTTCACACGGAAATCTCTCTAATGCATACGCAAAGTAAAATTAAAATAGAAAAAGTTTTATACAGTAGCATTTATCTTTTAAAAATCTGACTGTCACTATAAACAAGAATTACGAGTTCAAGCGCAAGCGAACGAAACAAGTTTTTTTCTTTCTTCTAGTCTTTCACAGAGGCATTACATAACATTATTTGCTCCGTTCAAAACAAACATTTGAGGTTATGTACTACGACCAGTGTTTTCGTTGTGAATGTCATGTGCCACATTATTGCAAATAATGGAATACAGTACTGTACAAAATGTCACGCCTCTGTGAAATCCAGTACGCAGTAATCATTGTCATTAATTTGGATTGTTAGCGATAAAGTATCTGTTTGCTTTAGGGCTTAATCTGTCATATACTACAATTTAACTTTCTATTCAGGATGAAATTAATGATAATAACAGGCTTTAAGACTCATATCTCGAATCTTATTTCTGATATTTGAAAGACCCCGTTACCTTTAGATCCAAACATCACGTTTTACTATATATCTGAAAACTTGGGTATTTTGGGCGACAAAAATCTCTGTTTAAATTATTTCCTCTGTCCATACCACAGGTGACCTACTGCAGGTAGAATTAAACTAAGCTTTATTATAATAACAATTTATTATTTTGAAAAGAGTTAATACCGGACCGTTGATTCCGGAATATTGATTGAAACATTAAATAAGTAAGGTACTGTTGAGATTCAAACACATGAATGGAAACCTATGAAGCAATAACATATAAAACATAGATTTTTCAGAATGTAACAGTGCTTAAGTTGGGCCGGAACTGACCGGAACGGCGCTCCGGTAAAGTAAAAATCTACTCTTCACCGCTCCGGCAAAAATGCAGGGAGGAAAAAAATACATATGAAATAGGCGTATATTTTTCCAACAATAAAAAAAACCATTAATGGGGTAATGATCTATTCTTGTCACGACAGTTGCCTTGCCTGCGCGGTTGCCATAGATTTAATGCGCACGTGACGAAGTTGGTTGCATTGGTTGTTGTTATTGTACTCTATTTCTTTGTGATTCATTAAAAAAAGGTAATTTGACTACATTGTTTGGCATCAAAAAATGATAAATGAATAAATAAATATCTGCATATAAATTTATAGGTTCCCCCTTTAAAAAAATTCCGACTTCAGCCTGGAATGCAATCAAGCACGGTGAAATGAGAATACTTTATTGTATAATATTTAGAACATAAGAAAATATGCTACGTAATCAAAATATGTAAAAATATGTAACTTAAAACTTTGAAATAAGAACCTCTTCAGTATAACTCGTCAAGCTTTCTAAATTTCTCTTTTCAACTGTTTTAGCAATATAGTACCGTGTGGAATAACATAAAATTCGGGCTCTAATTACAGCAGATTTATAACGCAGGATATAGGCCTATATGTTCGCACACTAATATGCTAATTGCTTAATGACATAGTAATAAAATAATACTATACTTCCAAGGTCAGATACACCCAGTTATAAGGAAATCATTGACTGAACAACAAGACTTGTGTAGACACTTAAGGCCATCGGGTGGTATTCAGGAAACGGGAGAGATGATAAATGCGTGGAGGCTAGATTGTACAATTATGTTAGCTAATCATCAGTAACTTACAGAAGGAGATTAAACTTTGTAAATTAACAACAAATAACACAGTACCTAAATAAATTAGCAATCAGGTATTAAAGAGTAGGGAATAGGCATTTTCTATGTTTGAAATAAAGGAAAGGAGAAAAGACAAAAGAGCAGAATAAAAGAACGAAACAGCAGAGCGGAACTGGAGATAAAGGAACCAGGAAGAAATTATAAGAGAGCAATAGAGAAGAAGATAAAAAGCAAGAATAATTCGTATATAATAAGAAGCAAAGAGAAAAATAAGAACAGAATCAATTAAAGATAACAAATTGTGCAAAATACATAGCCTATTAAGTTACGAAAGACAAAAAAGAAAAATTTAATAATATAAGCAAAAAAAAAATTGAAAATATTTACAAAACGAGAGAAATAAATAGGAACATCTACATAGAAAAATTGGTCAAGATGGCGATATAAAAGAGAAGAAAATCTGAGGAAGAAGAAGAAAATATTTTAAGTAGGTCGGGAATATAAAGAAAGTGAAGTATGAAGAGTTAGCTATAATAATAATACTAATAATAACATAATTAGTAATAAGTTTACAATATAAATAGGGATAAAAAGGGAGATAGCTAATAACGACAGAGAATTAGGTGAGTAAGAAGGACAGTCAGAAGTGGAAAAGGGAAGTAGAAAGAAGGTGGAAAAGAAAATTAAACAGGGGAATAGAAATGCAAATGAATACCAGAAGAAAATGAGGTACGCGTGAAATCAAGCCAAAATAGAATAATATAACTGAAGCACATAAAATATGTAAATTTTAAAGGAAATTAAGAAAAACGTTTATGGAGAAGTAGAGGAAGAATTAACAACAAAGAAATACTAAAAGATCATAGTTTACTCAGATAATCAAACACCCAGGGTTCTCTTAGACCAGGCATGTTAAACTCAACTTTTACTGAGGTCCAACTCGACTTGATAATTTGAAGTCCAAGGACCTCATGCCGAAATGAAAATATAACCTTTTGTAAAAAGCAACCACCCGACTTTTACATTTTAATACAACGTGCTAAAATGCTTTGCGTATTGCAATCAATAGATTTTAAATACAGCTCATTGAAAATGCGTGGGAAACCAAAATAACAGAACTTTAATGTAAAATTGCTTACAAATTTTAGACTTACACTCATTATTAATTAGTAATTGTGTTATGTTGGAAGCATATTGACTGTAGTCAGAAGCAATGCGGGAATCTTGAAAATCCTGGTAGGTAGAAAAATGAAATTAGACTTCCATTTACCAGATGCCCTTTTCAAGGCCTGAGATTTAATTTAAAGGCCTTAATATTATCATACAATGAAGTTACAAACTGATCTTTCCACTTGAAATTTTAAATTTAAGCATTTTAAATGCATTGCAATATTTGCCATGAATGTCAAATCTTCAAGCCAATTATTATCGTCATAATTACAGACTATCAGGTAATTTGTCTTTCATTTCTAAGAAAACTTTAATTTCTTTTCGAAGGTGTCAAAAGCGTTTTAAAACTTGATGACAAGAAAGCCAGCAAACTTCTTAATGACATGGCAAGCCCTCAATTTACCTGTATCACTAATCAAAGTGGGATACTCAAGTTGATTCAGTCCCTGGAACAAATAAAATTCACTGTTTTCTTTATGTAATTCAAAATTCGGTTTATTTTTATTATTTTGAGCATAGTGTTAATGCACTATAGGCCTATGAGTCATACTTTGACTATTGGTGGCAACAAAGGAATTATTATTATAAGCATAACAGTATTTTATGAGATACATATCTTCTATACTGAGAAAAGTCAGGTTTTAGATAATTTCATTTTACGTTAAATTTTTTTAGAACATCTACTCTTATACAATTCAACGGCCCTAAATAGCGTGCTTGCTTGCCCGCTTCGTGAGACATCGGGTATACTCGGCGATGTTCGTCTCTCGCAGTCTAAACTTTCATGACGACTACAAAATTAGGAAGGAAAACCGTTTCTTTATTATATAAGGCCTAAGTGAAATGAACACAATGAACAAATATTCTAATTTTATTTTTACTTACAATTTTCATAGCTCTGAACCACAAACATTTTTAATAATCTACCAGTGTAATTTTCTTAAAAATCCTGGAGTCAATGAATAATGGCGGGCGAAGCCGGGGGAAACAGCTGTAAAATATTGATGGTTTTATCTTTTGAAATATCGCTGATAATAATAATCCGAATACCATTCCTTCCCTTGAAACATTATATAATTTCTGAAAATTACACTGAATTGATAAAATAAAATTCACATCATATTCATGTCAATAAACAGCTGAGAAACAATACGTATTATGTGTTCACAGGTTCTTTGGAACTGCATAATCGATTCTGATATAGTTTTCCCAGGGGGCGCTTTCATGTCGTGGAATGTACTCTAAAGCAGGAATTTTAGCTGTTTCATTAATTATTAATGGCTTAGTTTATGAATGATTCGCGTGCAAGTGTTAATAAATATAATGCTTTAATAATTATTATACTCTTAATTTTTAATTTTTAAAAGAATTATCGTGGCGAAGCCACGGGCACCTCCTAGTATTTATACATTGTACCTAAAGCTTTAGAGGGCCGCATTTCATGCGGGCAGCATGTTTCACACACCTGTCTCAGACGGTTACATTTTTCACAAATTACGCATAACCACATAGGCCTACAGCTTTAAACAGCCTGCTAATATTGCCTTTCGATGAGATCAATACAGGCTAGATACAGGATACTGATAAATTCCGGTATAACTCGGCTAATATCCATCTAAATGTCAATACTATAGATAAATTACAGTAGAAATCTGCGGAGTAGTTCAATAACCATTATAATACCACACCACCATAGGTATCGGGGTAGGCTGGTTATATTGCTGTGAAATATCACACATTCCACCACATTTTGTGTAAAGAACTAAAATCTTCATATTCAACAAAGATAGTCTGCTATCCCTATTATGTCCAACGTTGTGTACCTTCAATCTTCAATGACAATTTCTTTCTCTTGGCCGACATTCGCGTCAGTGTTTTACTTCTTATAGACTATAGCTTGGATGACAAAGACCTGGCCCCCAGAATTTTTTTGAACTGGACATACTGTAAATAATATAATAATAAATAATAATCATTTTATTACGAGTAAAAATAGATTAAATAAAGTGTAACTTAATGCAAACACGTACATGGAAAGGAAAACTTGTCTTTGAGTGAGTGAAGGAACGGAGCCAAAACTTTACTTCCTTTCCTTGAAAAAGTTCGCGGATTTTATTCGGAGGGAATAGGCCTATATCGAGCGTATTGTAAATATCTCGCATTAATTGGCGGTAGATATCTGTGCGTTAGGGGACAGTGTCCCGAAGAAAGAAAGATGTTTGTATATGGGAGTGAAACCATTGCTGGTGACATGGACCACAGAGTAACTCATTGTAATAGCTGTGTTACATGTCATGTTACATCACGATCTGGTCATTGTGGATGAGCAGTTCAGGGCTGGTATGCAGGGGTGCACAGTAAATTTTCACTGTCTTACACAATGCTATTAATATCTGAAACTGTGTCCGTCCAGGAACAGGAGTCAGGAAGGATTAAAAATTATAGCCTACATTACCACGAAAGAGGAGGGCTGCACCCAGTGCTGGATCAATCCTATAAGGAAAGTAAGCACGTGCTTAGGGCATCAATGGTAGGAGGAAGGCACCATAGAATTTTTATAGCCAAATTTATCATTTAAATTAATTAAATTAACAGGTATTTCCAAAAATTTAATTAAAAATCAACAATTTCCTTTTATTAAATGTTTTCTCTTGCGTAATCATGTTTATCCTGCAAAATAAAGTACACTGTGCTCGCAAATTGAAAGCTATACAAACTGCTCAGCTCGGTTGAAATATATTAAAATCCCCTCAGAACAATTATGTCTTATCTCTATTATGTATAGAAGCATATGCGTTACCTAAGATTGATTTATGAAGATATGACTTTGCAAGGGGGGAAAAAGCATGAAAAAATATTAATGCATAAATAAAATGGAAGCATACGGAAATACTGTAAATTTTGCTTAGTTTCGAATTTTCTATAGTTAAAAAATGTATGGTTTAATATTTTGAATTACAAGTGTAAGGGGGTAACTTAATAAATTTAATTAGTGCTTAGGGTATCTAAGGATCTTAATACGGCCCTGGTCGCACCAGTACTCTTCTTTAAAAAGATTTTCTCACTGTCGATATAGTGAAATAAGAGTAGAATGTTGAAACAGAAAGATAGCCTATGTGGGGGAAATGCGAAATGCCTCGAAGCATTTTGACTGACTCTCGAGGACTTAATTTAGGTTAATTCAGTATTACAGAAGGCTATGGTTACTGTTTTGATTTGAAATGATTTCCATTTGTCAGTACATCTTTGTAATGTATAGTAATGCCCGAATAAAATTTATACAAGTTAAATAAATGGTGCAAAAATACGTTGCACAAACTTTCTCGCATATACGTGTTAAAAGCTAGCACAGAAAAAATTAAATTAAAAAGACAATTAAATTTTATTTATTACATTTTCATAAAACTAAGAAGTATCTAGAACGGAAACCATCAGAGTCGATCTTCATGTTTAATACTTTTACCGTGAAATAATAGGCTAATAATAATAATGAATGACAGTAAAACTGCATATTATTAGTACTACTAGTATCACTACGGGAAAATTCAAATATAAATCGCACCTTGGGATAAATCGGCCCCACCCAACCCACCCACCAATACATGGTCAGTTGGTCACTCTGCTTCGCGTAGAAACAAAATACATCACAGTCCATGCAAATGTGAATATCGAATGGACGGAGCTTAAGGGGCGACTTATATTTGAATTTCGCTATAGGCTACTAAAACTAAAACTAAACTCCGTGGCACTACATTCCTTTAGGGATTTGGTCTACCAACCGACCGGTGTGTCATCTACCACAGGCAGATGGCAGGGTTGGGGCATGTGGTCAGCATGCCGACCCCCACGACCGTTAATAGTGGTTTCCATGACCGGAGCCGCTACTTCTCTATCAAGTAGCTCCTCAATTTGAATCACGAGGAAGTGTACCCCTACCAGACCCCTCAACCTCAGAAAAATCCAAGGATGTACCGGGGATCGAACCCGGACCGACGGATCTGACGCTAACCACAAGACCACGCCAGCAGTCCTACTGCTATTACTACTTAGGTTATATTGCACGCTTTAACTGCATTGTAGGTCATGTAATGTGTTTAGTATGTTTGCGTGAACTATTAGTCTATTGTAACAACTCACTCGCGTCATCTGTTTCTATTGTTTAGTGATGTCTTCGTATGTGGCATTCAGTTTAAACGATTATAATATCCAGTGACGTAGCGGCGATGAGTTATGGAAAATAAGCAAGTCCTGCAAACCCGGCGTTTGCTTTTGCGAACGAGGTAACCATGAAAAACCCAAGTCAATTTGGGCGGCCACGAGGTTTGATTTGAACTCAGGACCTCTTCCCTGTTAGCCCATAGGCCTACCACATCGCTGTAATTAGTTTAGTGTGTTCAATGCGACTGAGCTAAACTGATTGCATTTCACAACAATAAGTACATTAGGCCTATAGTTTTCTTGTTGCTAGTGGCAACAAAATGCCATTCATATTTTAATTGATATGTATGTTCTGAAATTCGCATTTAAGCTGTACTTATTTCGTTTTTATCTTGATATCTATTAATTGTATAAAGAAATGTTTTAAACACAAAATGTTCATTTTAATTTTCTGTACAACTTTACTGTGGTAAGTTTTCATGTATCACTTACTGTAATGGATATAATCTAGAAAAACTGAAAATGGATACGAATAAAGTACCCCTTAAGTCATTTTTGCAGAAATACAGATATAGCCATTTTATTACTCATAGATAAGAGTTTCCAATTTTAAATTTTTATTAAAATCGTTAGAGCCATTTTTTCAAAAATCAAAAATTTTGAAAAAGTTTTCATGAAAAGTCCCCTTAATATTTCAGTTGTAAAGTTAAATTTCTGGGCGGTTCGACAAAATTTCGAAAAAGTCCTTATTTCAAAAAATTATGTAAATACAACGAGCCGTTTACCCGCTGTGCTTGTCCACAGACGGACAGACGGACAGACGGACAGACGGACAGACGGACAGACAGACGGACAGACGTCATTCCAAAAATACTTTTTTCGGTTTCTAGGCATCGTGAAACGTGCTCTCCCGGTGTTAACTCAACTTCGATTTTTTGTCACGATCACAATACTTTCTCTATACTCCGTATAAGCGAGAAAGTAAAAAGAGGTTATTGATGATTTATCAACATTAGTGAAATGAAAGCATTCTGCAAAATGCAAAATCATTCGTGCCATAATTTTGTGTGTACTGTGGCTGAGTAGACGCACTACGCACTGGAAAATATTTTTAAAATAATCATATAAACATTATGAATCTAGCTAAATTTTAGCTAGCACGAATTGCTAGTAAATATAAAAATTCAGTTCTCTAAGAGTATCCCCAGTTTTCTGTAATAGGCCCACCGCCATCTCGAGAATTACACTGCCTGTCCATGCTTAATTTTAACATGGAGTTCAGAGTATTCTTAAATTGCCTAATTTCTCCAGTAGAGGCAACACAGTTCACACCCAGATAGCATGAAATTCCAGCATATTTCAGTTTCCGAGTTTATACTTCAGAGGGCAACACAGCATACGGTAATGTAAAGGATATTACAGCTGGGTGTGAAAGGTACTGCCAACTGTAATGTCGCCGCGTACGCAAAATTAGCCGTATAGGACAGGCATTGTATACACGAGTAATACAGTCTAGAAGGCAGTGAATAGGCCTAATTAAAAGTAAGAAATCTAAGCATAACTATGCAAACTGTTAAAATATACATTTTATAACATCGTTCAGTTATACAAGACAAACAAAGGGAAATAAGAGTGATCTGTGCACCCCTGCGTTATATGGAGTGATACAACCAGTTTTGGAGAGTGTGTGTATGCCCTTCGGCTATCTATAGCTTCCTTTCTTTGCATTCTTTACATATCAATAAACGAATTTACACACAAACCACTCCGCGGGCTTCCTCATTGCTTCACAACTATAATACACGACACCTGTTCTATCTCTTAACATTGACACTAATTGCACCGTTTAAGACATGGGTATGTGCATAAATGTTACATAAACAATGAATGTACTTACTAATTGAAGATTTTCCAAGGTAGAGCGGCATTGGTGGGATTCCATAATAGTACACTATTCAACGGGCCTACAAATGGCACTTATTAAGACACGAGTATTTTTTTATGAAACGAGCAAAGCAAGTTTCACAATTCTCATACGAGCGTCTTAATTACCATTATAGTTAAGTTACATACGACTGTTTTTGTTCGACCATAATTAAATATTTAAGTGTTGGATTCTTAGAATACTTCGTGATTGATTAATCAGACGACTCTCGCCATCAACTGTTATAGTTCTCGTCTTTACTGATAGATGGCAAGCTACAGGTAAGCGGGCTGCAGGGCTTCTCTTGACGTTTTAACGTCAAACAACGCATATTAAAAACAGGAAATAAGTTCAATTTAGTGTAATATTAAAATTGAGACGAACAAAATTTATTTTATTTTAAGTATAGGTTGTTTAATTACGCAGTTTCATTTGCTGCTCTGAAGGTTTCAAGATCGTTCCGTGTTCGATAATAATCAATACCAGACCTGTGTTATAATGGAAAACAGTATCAAAATGGATGGTATTGTGTCATCGTTATGTCGCATGTAATAAGCATATTATAGGGCCTAGTATGGTCGAACAAAAGATGTTAGTATTATTGTTATTAATTACTTGCAATAGGCCTAAATATATTAACTTCTTCTTTACTGAGTTTATTCTCTCCCATTTGTAGGGACTTTTATGCGGTCCGGGCCTCACAGGACCGCGACATGTCGGGATAGGGATCGCCTTTAGATCATGGACATATTATTTTAACCAGAAAGGACTGGATGGCCTCCCCGGATGGGTGAGCAGCAAAATGCCGGGGCCACCTCCGAGTCAACACGAACACTTAGGAAGAGGCACTGCAGCCATACACACTAATGAAGAATAAGGCGTAGATGGGATGAAAATGATCATGATGGTCAGATTATGTCCAAGGATCACAACGTAAGGAAAATCCCTGAAAACCCCCATCTAGGTAATTTGTCCTGACCGTGAATCAAACCCGGGTCTGCTACGCGAAGGGAGCGAACCTTTCCCCTAAATATATTAAATAACTACTTTAAATATTGCCTTAGCATCTGAGCATTGATGTTTGTTCATTTGTTATGGCTATTTAACATCGGTTATGTACTGTTATTTAGGCTGAAAACATGCCTGTGTCCGAATTTATCCCGCATAATTTATTTAACACTAGTGGGTGCCCGTGGCTTCGCCCACGATAATTAATTTAAAAATTAAGAGTATAATAACTATTAAAGCATTATATTTATTAACACTTGCACGCGAATCATTCATAAACTAAGCCATTAATAATTAGTGAAACAGCTAAAATTCCGGCTTCAGAGTACATTCCACGATTAGAAAGCGCCGCCTGAAAAAACGATCTCAGATTCGATTATGCAGTTCCAAAGCTAACTGTGAACACATAATACGTATTGTTTCTCAACTGTTTGTTGACAGATGAATATGATGCGAATTTTATTTGATCAATTCAGTGTAATTTTCAGAAATTATATAATGTTTCAAGGGAAGGAATGGTTTGTTTGGATTTTTATTATCAGCGATATTTCAAGAGTTAAACCATCAATATTTTATAGCTGGTGCCCCTGGCTTCGCCCGCCATTATTAATTGACTCCAGGATTTTTAAGAAATTTACACTGGTAGTTTATTAAAAATGTTTGTGGTTCAGAGCTATGAAAATTGTAAGTAAAAATAGAGACGAACATCGCCGAGTATACCCGATGTTTCACGAAGAAGGCGAGCGAGTGAGCACGCTATTTAGGGCCGTTGAATTGTATAAAAGTAGATGTTGGTAAATCTCAAAACAGAGGACTGTCGTAATTATGCAACATAATTAATGCCATCAATCTAGGCCGGGATTGAACCCGTGAACTTTACAAACAAAAGTCAGTGCCTAACTAACTGTTCCACCCAGGCCGACAGTTGAACATTTAAAACCTGTCTGAAAATTTGGAAATGTTAGTTTCATATTGCAGTATAACAGATTTACGATGCTTACCAAGAGAATGACAAAGTTTGATTCCCGATGGGCTTATTGGGATTCTTTTAATTGGATTAATAATCTGAAAGCTCTAAAGTCAATCTACAGTGCGTTTCACGCAAGAGTTGGCCAATCATGCGGGTTTCTGCGTCGAGGCGGCCACTGCTCTATCTCCCATGCGATCAGGTAAAATATTTACGCAAATAAAGCCGCTAACGGAGTAATGATTCAGGTTCTCACAGTTACCGTTAAAATTACAATGAAATTAACCCCGTACCTCATCACAAGATATGTTAGAAATGTTCTCTTCTTGCATCCACACAACACTGGCACCTTTTCAGGAAATGTTCTTTAACGCGCATAAGGTCAGCTTCCGAGAAAGAGTTAATTTCCCTTGTGATACTGTCTTTAAGTTCTTCTAATGTTTGGGGAATTGACCTATACATCTTATTCTTCAAGTTCCCCCGTAAATAACAGTCACATACTGTCATGACAACAATTTTTTTTCTCGAAGGCGATGGTACCATCAGATGTCGCACTTCACGGGAGAGTGTGGCACCTCTAGTATATGGACACATCATTTGGTAGCATTCTGATGTACGATTATAAATTAGAGGCGATGCTAATGAATATTGGAAGATGTGAACAGCATTCTTACGTCAAAATAGCTTCTATCCGGAGGAGAAATGGCAGAGAATACCAGAAGGAGCTGATGGAAGCTTTGGGGATTAATGCTCATCCGTACCGAACTTTAAGGTATCATGGAGTGTGTATGTGTGCTTTCATTCTTCGAACTACCGCATTACATTAGAGTGACGCCTATGGATGTTTATTGGTGTCTGTTTCCTTCACTATCCTACACCTAGTACCCGTAATCTGCATTATGCATACATTGTCCTGCCCTTTCATTAATTTTGTATAATTAAAATTTTTCAAGTGGTCCCACTTTTCAAAAGGAAAAGTAGTTGCCATGTCTTATGTTGCCCTCGTATTTAGTAAATTCCTTGGGTCTAAAAGGTCGCAATTGTCTGAACGTCTTTGAGCCTTGAAGAACCCAAATAGTCTTTAATTTAATAATTTAATTTAACAAAACGTTATTTAATCAGGCAGAGTTAAAACCTTAAGGCCTTCTCTTACACTCAACCAGAGATGGAAAAAAAGGAACAAACAAATATACTCAACACAGTTCTATAAGTAGTAAGAATACACTAGTTATATACATATACAGTAGTTAATTGAGTCTATGTTACATAGAATTAAACTATTTTAGAAAAATGTGTTACATTCTGAAAAGAAGTAACTTAACTTAGACCTACAATATACAAGAAACAATAAATAGCAAATGTTTTATACCTAAAAAATTAGCGTTTTTTGAATAGACATTCATTTAGCCTAGTTTTAAATGTTGACAGCGTACAACAGACCCTGATGCTGGAGGGAAGAAGATTCCTGGAACGTGCAGTAGTTACAGTAAAAGATCGGGAATATAAGGCAATTTTCAAGGAAATGTTTCTCTTTTCTTCCCTTAAAGTTAAATATGCGTCAAATAGAGTGCCTAACTTTCCAGTCCCCGTAGGATTTACTTCAGTCAGACCGTACCTTGTGAATCCTGCATTACAATACTGGCTGAAGCGAAAGTGGTGTTAAACGCAGTAGGAATGGTCACGGCTGAGGACTGGAGCGCCCATAACAACCCAGAGAAACAAGACGAACATGCAACCACTCCCAACATTTTATTATATTATGCATTCGTAATGTACAGTTTGCTTGTTCAGTTCTTCACAAGCGCAGTTAACGTTATGGCCTACCGTAAAAATCTTGTTAACACTACCGCCAACATTTCATCACATTACAATTAATGGCTGGTATCAATCAATCCATGGGAACCCAACATGCACAGCTATTTGTTCTCAGCAACAACTTTCATTAAAGGAGTAAATTTCGAAATCTGATTTTGTTGAAGTTTAAAGAAATTCTCTACAGACTGTACGGATGAAACAGAGTTAAAGTGGACGAAGTTCATACATTTATGCTAAAAATACTGTACAGTGGGAAGACAACAGCTTTAAGTGAATTTTATTAAGTTTTCAACCACAAATTTTAAATATTTTTTTGTGGAACAAGTAACTTGAATTTAAAAAACCTAGGAAAGTTGACGCCCTTTTGGAAGTTATTATATACATTTCGCAAAACAAAACAAATGTTTTGTTAATAATGAAAGTGAATTCACTAATCATTAACTAGATTGAGGAATGTAAGGGTTATTTTATCGTTTCTCTCATGGGACACTGCTTACAGCCTACAAATGTAAAAATACAATAATATACACATAATAGATTTTTAATTGTTCAATTTTAGTAACTTATTTTCCCTGTCCACGTCGGCCACGGTGGTGTAAGAGGTAGCATGCCCGCCTGTTGATCCGAGGGTCACGAAATCAAATCCGGCTGCAGTTGATGGATTTTTCAGGACGTAAAAATTCTGGGCATGAAGTCCTCAGGGAGGTACTTTAAGCTGGGGTTACCCGTGTCGTAGATTTACGGCAAGTAAAAGAACTCTAGGCCTAAGTCTAAATTAAGAGCCTCTAGACAAAATTTCTCAACCGTTTTAAGTCCAGGTAATACCTTAGTTTCTGGAGGAACTTTGTGAGGAGATGAGCTTAACACCTGCCCATCTGCCCTTTAACTCGGAAAATAATATTAACAAAGGCATAGGTACTGAAATCTCCACGTGGTGACAATATACTCCACCACAATGTTACAGAAAAAAGTTACTTTCCCTGTCAACGAAGACTATCATCTTCACTGGCAGATTCTTTTTAATCCACTTAGAGCAGCGTTTCTCAACCTATGGTGCAGATGGTCCGCAGACATAATTATTAAATATAAAGCAAGTAGAAAGTAAAGAAGTAAAATTTTTCACATGTTTTGTTATAATGACCTATTTTTAATACCCCAAATATTAAGAATATAGGCCTTCTTTTAAAAATGGGATGTAAAATTAGGGGTCCGTAAATTTTTTTGGCATTTTAGAGGTCCTCGGGTTCAAAAAGGTTGAGAAACGCTGATTTAGAGCATTCACCTGGTGGCGATTTTTTCTTGAATTTAAATGCTTTTCTTTAAAACTCAGTTCATTTTCAAAACATAAATACAAAGACGCCAAACATGAGGCTGTAAAGCTAAAATTCACAAAGTATAAACTTACTGAACGGCTTTTACTCAGATTGAAATATTTGGTATCATTTAGAAAATAAAAGTGAATGGTGACGGTGATGGTATTGCGAAGTAAAGCTGCCTAAAAAGTTTTACTGTTCAAATGCTTGTTACAGTAAATGAAAATAAATAATGATTATTATTTGTTCTTCTCAAACGATGAACAAATATAATATTATATCCACATATTAAATAAACTTACCCCGATTCTCCGGGAGTATACGTTATGAGTAAAGACGACCATCTTACCTGAAACGGAAAGAAAAAACAGTGAAAAGTTATTCATTGGGAAGGTAGATTCAGCCATGATGAGGCATGAATTGTTTAAATTTAAACAGAATATAGTGCTGTTCTGTTTCAAGTTACGCTAGTCTTCTGAAAATTTACTTTCGAAGCATAATTTTTTGAAGCCATAACGACATTGTTAGGAATAAGTCACCTATGCGAATTTTGAAAATTTACAGGACAGACAAACTTTTTGTACTATAACACAGTGGTGCGATACACAATATTTGCTACTATATGAGTTAATTCTTTCTTTCTTAAGATATTCATGCTATATCGCCTTCGTAGCTGTTACATCAGCTGAATCAACAATAATGGAACTAGCCACACAAAAAGAACACATAGGATGTTTTCCTTGTCACGATTTGAAACATTCTATGATTATATTTACTTCCTATTATTCATGAAATCCGCCTATTCCGAATTCCCGCTAAACCGAACGGTGTTAGGTCCCAATTAGTTCGGAATAGCGGGACTCTACTGTACTTGTATGGTATTAGAAAGTTATACTGCCATCGGAAGGAGGGAACTTGTAACAGGTCAAGAAAAAAATTGTATGACTACTATTCTTCTCTCAATAATCCAACTGTAGAAATCATAAAAAAGCAATCCCAAAACGCACTCCATCCTCTATCGCCAGTAATATGGAGTTCAAATCCCGTGGCCGGTAAATTTGAATCTACTGTATCTGTTAACCAGGTTGAGCGGAAGAGAAGGCCTTATGGCCTTAACTCTCCCAGGCAAAATAAATCATTTACTACTACTACTACTACTTATGGAACCTGAGATAGAGAAGGTAAAAAAGAGGACATAAACTTTTCGAAGTTTTTAATTTTAACTTTTTTTTTGTTGCTTGGGAAGAGGCGTGACTATGATTTGATATTGGTTATTAGCAGGCAGTGCACAGTTCACAGCATCATTGGAAGCGCGAGGTGTCATATTATGGGCGGAATATGTTTGAAACCTGTTCTAATAGGCATTTACACCCACAGAGGGTAGCAATGAAATCGCAATTCCTGTTATGAAAATCACTTTAAAGGGTTATTTTTATGATTAAAACCACTGCAATAACTCAAAGCAGAACAGCCTCTTCAAACCCACGCAATGCCAACTTAACAACTGTATTATAATTAAAATCAGTCAGCCTGCTTACCCTGACATTGTGGGTTCAAGTAAGGGACGGGTCGCTTAGACATGATCGGCCTATTAATCTCATCATGCAGAAGTTAAGCATGCAATCAGCAGCCATTCACTTTAATATATTTCTTGTAAATACCTAGTACATAAAGTTCACGGTAAAACACAAGTTTTAAGGCTTATTTACTTATTTATTTATTTATTGTATCTCCAAGTCTTTATGAACCCTATTTTGCCAAAAAAGGCATGTTAGGGTTATAGCTTACATAGAAATATATACAGTAAAATATAGAATATTAATTAGCCTACATATGGTTGTGAATATATGTTAAATACTGCATAAAATGATTATAATAACATTGCTTCGTGAAAATTTTTTGACACATGGAATTTCGTCACAATCTTCAAAAAGCAAATTTAGCTGGAGTCTTTTTGTTTCGAACATAGGACAATCGAACAAAACATGTTTTACAGTTAGTATGGATTCCTGACACAATTATAACCACTATCTGAAATGTGAAATCGTAAAAAAATAACTCCCAAATTTTCCATGGCCTGTCATAAACAGGGCTAGGATTTATATGTAATTACATATTTCTTAATTTCACATATAGACACATTTTTTTCATTTATCTCCATCTATTATGTTGTCCTCTATTCAAATTAAACAAATTTATTTTACATATTTTTCCATATTTCTGACATTAGTACATATTTATATGTAAAATAAATATTTGTCCATATTTAGTGATTTTAATGCAATATTCGTACATATTTCATTCTTAAGAGTAAAACTATATAAAATTGTCGTTTTCAGTGACAGAAAATATGGAAGCACAGGATAAGTTTACAGTTATGTACAGAATGAATGTGTGAAAAATGAATTGTGTTACATTGAATCAAATTTTTGTAATATAACAAAAATAATTCAGAAACTACAAAATAATAATCTGCCATTATCTGGAAATATTGACATTGTGAAATTCATGATTCATGAACTCAAATGTATACGTGGACATTTAGTCGATCTTATCAAATGTAAAGTGGACAATGTGTTTTCAAGAAATCCAGGCTTTGAAGAAATGTGTAAAATCAGTGCAATCTTAAGTAGCTCGTCAAATGTAAAACTAGAATCAGTGAATTTTAAACACGCGCCAATCACTTCATGTGCAGAAGAACGAAGTTTCAGCCAATACAAATCACTTTTGAAAATTTAAAACAAAGTTTTGTGGCATACTGTTATGGTAGCAGAAATAATCAATGAATGAATACAAATAAAGTAAGTGATCTGAAAAAAAATTGAATAATTTAATTTATGAATCCAGTTTTTGTAATGCATTTTTATAGGTTCTAAAAGTAACAAAGTGTAGTGTCTAGTGGTTAAATTTGTTTTGATGTCCATATTTTACAAAATATATTTGCATATATATATGTACGTATTTTGACATTTTTAGTACATATATATGTACATATTTTGACGTTTTTTAGTACATATATATGTACATATTTTGACATTTTTTAGTACATATAAATCCTAGCCCTGGTCATAAATTGTGTTAAAATAAAATTTGGTGTACATATTTTAACAATTAGCCGAAAGTGCACTGTAGGGAAGAAAAGTTCTTTAGTCAAGGCGCCATTTGTAGAGTTTTAAGGCTTCATAATATAAAATAATTGTATAAATCCTGTATTCTCAACTTCTTTTATTTGTCTAGGCCTTTCGGTTATATGGAAATATCATCAGGGCATCTTGTTTTGTAGAGCCAAATTTAAGAAGAATAAAACTGTTTACTTTATTTTTTTTTATATTTTTATTCTAAATGAAAATGTAAAAAAAAAACTATTTACTGATTAATTTAAAAAAATTGCTTACACTGTAAATATTCCAAAGACTGTAGATGATGTTGTTCATATGATATTTACAAAGAAATATAAATAATAATCACTCATAAATAATTATAATAAATTGTTGAAATTATCAGGAAACGACATTTCAGTGCACGAAATAACAATAATTACCCGTAACAGCAACAGTTCAATTAAATTCTTAAAATAATATGTAATTTTAGAATTAGTCAATAAAGAGTTACAGAACAATTCATTGCTGAGAAAAATAATAATGAATTTCATATATTTCTCAGTACCCAAATCTTACGCCTCCCGACAGGTGTATCCAGACATTTTCCAAGGAATCAAGGAATGGATAGCACATGCTGACGAAACCAAACAGTTCGACCCACACGGGATGGAATTAGCGCAAGTCTCCAAAGGGAACGCATTCTAAACACGTTATCCGTTTCATTTCCCCGTAACAAGGAAAAGTTTTCTCCTGGAGTGT
Organism: Ectobius pallidus; assembly: GCA_964059195.1. Lineage (NCBI taxonomy): Eukaryota > Metazoa > Arthropoda > Insecta > Blattodea > Ectobiidae > Ectobius > Ectobius pallidus. The sequence continues at coordinate 116,975,840 of CAXKWD010000006.1, forward strand.
GTATTCAATTACTGAACAAACTGATGAAAGCACGTCATGCGGGTTGCCTCCCCTGTCAGGCTATTGACCTTCCCCTATATACACAGATATGTAACCCATCTCTTTTCCTGCCTGGCCTAGTTTATTCATCAGTCCCATGTAACATTATTCCATTTATCTCAAGCACGAACGATATATGGTGAATTTATTTCTCTCTCTCTCTTTACCCTAGTTTTTACCTCTCCCTTTTAGGGATATTTAAGCAACCCACGCTGCCCGGGCCTTACATAGGGGCGACCTCTCGGGAGAGGGATTATCTATGGATCACATACATACTTTTTTAACCAGACAAGGACATGGAGGGCCTCCCCGGATGAGTGATCAGCCCAATGCCGGGGCCACCTCCGAGACAACACGAACACATAGGATGAGACACACCATTCACACACACATGCACACACTCACTCCGAACAAGGCGAGGATGGGATGAAGATGATAACGACGGCCAGATGATATCCGGGGACCACAAGGGCCTAAAGTTACCCGACATTTGTCTCATAGGTGAGGAAAAACGCCAGAAAAAACCTCACCTAGTTAACTTGTCTCGACCAGGATTCGAACCCAGGCCCGCTGCGTGAGAGAAGCTAATGCATCCCCGACGCTACAGTGATGGACTGAATTTATTTCAAGACTTCAAAATTTAACGACTCGAGAAAACAAGAAAACAATTATGATTTTGAAAAAGATGGAATAATTTATTTCAACTAACTTAATCTGAAACAAGTTTTCTACCATATTTAAGGCGAGTTCGTTCATGAGGGCTCCCAGTAGTCCCGGTTTAGGCGGGACAGTCCCTAATTTACAGTATCTGTCCCCATGTCCCGAAAGAATGTCCTGTTTATAATATTTACAGAAGGTGATTACAGTATTATTAAATGCCAATATTGCTGAACTCTAGAATACGTTTCTTGTAAAATATTATAGTGTTGATTCCTGTCTAAACGTACGGAGAGAATTGTGACTCTGCCTGCAGAGTCTTCCACCTGATCAGAATATAAATCATTCGATAAATATTGAGTGAATCACGTTTGTGATTGGCTGATTTCAGACTCATTCTTATATGTCACTGGTCCAAATCTAAAGAAAGACGTATGGGCTAAATAATCATTATACTCATCATTTACCATGGTAAAGGCTTCTTTAACTGATATAAAAATTGCACAAAAAATCAAAATTACAGCAGGATTTTCTTCTTAGCAACAATGTCGTTTCTATAAAATTTATCTTCCTCTGAATGCTCACAATGGAACTCTAGAAAGCAGGTATACAGACAAAGGAAACAAAAGACGGGAGAGTCAGGGCTTTGCTGAGTTAAATACAGAATACGGCTCAGCAGTTCATTACACAACGGTAGTGAACTGACTATAGAGAAACAAAAGATAAACGGTCTTGCGCTAGAGCTGTAAGCAATTAAGTAAGCGAGGGCTCAGGAATAAAGGAAATTGGAGGTGCTACTAAATTGGGTTAGCCTTGTTCCAGACACTCCAGTGATGACGTCCTGGAAACAAAAAGCAATTAAATAAAGGCAGAGAAGCAACTGATTATTTATTATTATTATATAATGATATCTACTGTACAGCGCCTCGAACCTCAGCGTATGAAATTGTATACCTTAATTATAATAAATAATTATGACATAAAATAATAATACAATACTAACAATAATAAAACTTGGAAGAGACAGACATACAAGGCACTGCTCCACTGCTAAAGAGTACGTTTTGTGTAGCCCATAACCTTTGACAGTTTTAATTTTAAAAGTATCTTTTAAATAAGCTGCAATAAAAAAAGCGTAGCCTAAACACATTTAGCAGGTTGTTTTATAAATTTATTATAGTAAATATGTTTTTTTTTTTTTCAATTCTTATTAGACTAGAAATTGAATTCATGGATTCTCTTGGTAAATTTCTTACAACGCGTTAAAAAGTAATATTATAAAAATCCAGATTATGACTAAAGCCCATAAAGTTACACGAAATGTTGAAATACACCTCAAGTGAAGCAAGCAAGGCAAGCAATAGGCCATAATTGAGTTTATACGTTTGAAATGTATTTTTAAAATAATTTCCTATCATATATTATTTTCTGATTCAGAAATGTCAGAAAAGTCTTAAGAACTTTAACGCTCTGCGAGGTAAACTGCCTTTAGTCTACCCTAGGATTAAGAAACTGCGTAAGACTGTTCAGTAGGGAAGGGATGTCGTGGGGTGGGAAGTTAGCTTAAGAAGGAGCAATAAAAGCTGCTTGGATCTCAGCCTATAATGTGCAGTGGGGTCTTAGGCACAATTCTAGACCAGTTACAGAGTACACGTCCGTGTTGAAAATCTGACAGTGGATTTACGAATAACTCTCTTTACAAATTCCGTTTTCACCTTCCATTAATCATGTATCACTTGTAGTGTAGCCTTAAAGCTTCTTCAAGTTATATTATGTTATATGAATAGGAAATGGTCGCTGAAATTTATCAATTTGCCTAATCCTTTTAGTGACACTATTGCACTGGGGTCGACTCAGTCTCCAACATAAGTTAGTACCAGGAGCAATCATGAGGGTAAAGGTGGCCGGTTCGTAAGGCTGATAATCTTACCTCCTTCCATAGGCGTAACCAGGCCGACCATATGGGGGGGTTATAACATCCGCGGGGTCTGGGGGGTATGGAATACCCCCCAGGGAGAGGGGGGTCCGGGAATCCCCCCCGGAAAATTTAAAAAATTAAGATGCAAAATAACGAGTTTTAAGCTTCCGGGGACGCCCGGAAAATTTTAAAAATTAAGACGCAAAATAACGAGTTTTAAGCTTCCGGGGGTACACCCCCGGAAAATTTTAAAAATTAAGACGCAAAATAACGAGTTTTAAGCTTCCCACGCTTTATACTTGTATTAAGTAATTTATGGGCAGACTTAAAAAAATTATACAATTTTCCTTTTTTTAATCAATGGGGGGGGGGTTTCAAACCCCCAAACCCCCCCCCCCCCCGGTACGCCTATGCCTCCTTCTGATGCAGAATGTCTAAAATTTGGGAGCCTCAACTTCTTGGAACTCTCAGGGCCTCCATGGCCTGTATTGAGAATACTTTACTTTACTTTACTTATAAAATTAGGAAGAAAGCAATTAGGCCTACCACAATAGATATGAAAATGATATTTTTACATTAATAAGTTTTAAAAGATTAATGATATTAATGTAATATTAAGAATAATCAATAACAATAACATATAAATTTAATTTTAAGGAATATAATAAACGCAATATTTATATATCCAACTGTTTATAAACATTCCTTTCGAACACAAGAATTCCGAAAAATCGGAAATCGAAATCATATGCTTAATATTCTGCACACCTTAAACTCCCGAATGTCTCAATTTACCTCATTAGTACATCTCAAATCCTACATATTTTCATCTTACAGTGTTTGGATTCATGGGAAACGGTCATATCGCGCTACCAAGACCCTGGGAATTAACTTTTACTGCAATTACAGGATTTTTAATTCTTCTCCTCTCTGAACTATAAACCTGCTTAGGGGTTGCTAACAGTTCAATTTATTATTATTTTGTTCCAATCTGTGCCCAAAATTGCGGATTCGACCCCGGCCGATGATATTAATGCAGTCTATGTCTATATATTTACAGGCATGTTAAAGAAGTCCTGCAGGACAAAATTCCGGCACACCGGCGTTGGTCGCAGACCTAAGTTGCAATACAACCTACATAACTATAAAAGCAACCAACCAACCCCTTGGTTTCTTGGTTGAATTGGAGGAAGAGGAAAATAAATACCATATATACCATGATATTTTTTCACTTCCATTAACCCCGGATGATAAATTTAATTGCATCCTGAACTTGCCTTTCTTAAATTTAGTTCCTGAAAGACGAGGAACTAAAGGGAATTAAATGAAGGTAAATGAAATCAGTTAATATTCATATAGTATTTGCATTTCCAATATTATCAGCTGTATACCAAAATTATAATTATATTAGATTATTAGTGTTTTTAATTTATAGGAATGAAAACTAATGGCTTGTCCACATCATAATATTACCAGCAGTTCTTGTGGATTACTCATGCAGGCCAATACACTTTACTTTCATTTATGAATTAGGGCTGAAAATGCATGTGAAGAACGGGAAATTCCAACAAAAGCTTTTATAGTTATTTTTAATTGTTGCAATTCCTTTGTTTCAATTTAGACACGTCATAAATTACATTTAATTGGTAGGTTTACAATTTACTGACTGAAAGAATACAAAGGGTATTGTTAATGCTTATATTACAGTTGTGTGTTTCCTTTCCCAAGAACTTTACTTTGGATTATCGCTACGATTTCTGGTTTGAGCAAATTTTACAGGACTATGTACAAGAGTTTGTGTGAAATCTGTGTTCAGCGATTCCCATACGATTTAACTTCCACACCTTTAAAACGGTTGCTTACTTAATACTATTTTCCGGTACAAAGGCGGCGACTTCGGGAGGCAAGGTACTTTCTGCCCCCAACATTTAAGATTTTATCATGTATACTACTAAAAATGCAATTCTTGCCCCCCCCCCAAATATTTTCAAGACTGAATCAATATATTATACATAGCTACTATTATCATTCTGTTATCAATTCTACTAATCTTATATCGTCATCATTAGGCCTACTTTTGTTAGCTTACGGAACTTAGCAAATATAATTGGTTACAAAAGGGCCAATATCAATTTCTTTCAAAAATGATATTTATGCACTATTGACCTCGGTTAGTCTTTATCTTTCGTGTACTAAAAGTGTTGCTATTAATAGACATAATACAGAAACCAACAGAGGCCAATGTCGGAAGTTCTCAGCAAAAAGTGTTACTTCTATAAAGGCTTCAAAGTCAGTTATCTCAAAAGGAAGTTTTATGATATTGGCCCTTTTAGGCCTAGTATTTTAAAAGACAGTGAACAGGGATTGATCAAGGACACTAAATAGCTCATCCTCTGGCATTCACTTTCACTCTCACACACATACATACATGTTCACATATCCAAACACGCACAACGTACTTTTCTATAGATATAAGCATTCATGAACAACAGATTATTGTCTCTGTTGGACATTGCTTGAAAATTTTGTAGGAGAAAAATTCCTCCGACACTGGGACTTGAACCCAGGACTTTTGGCTATTCGCGCCAATGCTCTACCAACTGAGCTAAGCCGGAGCTCAATTCACAGCGCCACAACCCGGTCACAAAAATCACTACTTATAGTGTGCCTCACAGTATTGCACATGACATAACTTGTCTGTCTGTGAGGTAGACCATTAGGGCAATCAGTCATAGGAGAGAGGTTCCATCTGGCGCTGTGAATTGAACTCCGGCTTAGCTCAGTTCGTAGAGCATTGGCGCGAATAGCCAATGTTTGTATATTTTATCTTTTTGCAATTTAATTTCCTGCATCATTGTACACGTATTTTAGTGTACTGAAATGAGAACCACACCCGAAGACAAACTTTACTTATTCGGGTGGCGTTAAAATAAAAATATTTTGTAAAGATTTTATATTATAATTTGTGGTAATAAATTTATTGCTATTATTATATGCAGACATAAACAGACACACATACTCGAAATTTATTTATTTTGTAGTAATAAATCATTATTAATATTATTATTATTAATTTACAATAGTATTTTAATACAATTTAAATTTAAATTTAGAACAAGAACAGTGATTTCGTGATTCTTCGTATTCTATGATATTTCTACTTTTGTGAATGCCAAAAGGTTAAATTAGGGCTTATTTATTTTATCTGAACGCTTTCATATTTCACTATTTGTTTATACTTTTCACTGTTGTAATTCTTTTAATTACAACCTGAATAAAAAATTATTAAGAAATCAAGCTTTCTCCCGACATAAAAAATAGCGTTTTTTTTCTCCACAAGGCAATTACGAAACCTGCGCTACAGTCACCTTGGTGGATACGTGGATTCATGGGTCCTGGCTCCTAATACACATTAATTCATTCCAGAGTCAATTTCCCTCTCAATAAACGGTCCTACATTTTATCCAACTTTACCATTCCTAACAATCCACGTGGTCCTGAGGTACAGCATTATTTCATCAAATTTCTCATTGCAGGTAATGACCTAAGATTTTTGCTCCTCGTGTCGAATACCGCCAAATATATATACAAGAAAGGGCTTTGTCCTGCCTGATTGACTGACTGGCAGAGGATCAACGTAGAGCCTAAACTATAATAGGTAGAGACTTGGAATTTTGACAGTACCTTCGTTTCATAATTTAAGTGCACACTAAGAAAGGATTTTTATTTTTTTATTTTAAATGCCAAAAATCAAATGTTTTTTTTAGAATACTTAATCCCTTTTTAAACAGAATTATCAAATCCAAATCACACTTCACATGACAACAGTTTCTCAGGTAGGTTTGGAAATAAATGATACGGGAATTTGACAAATTAGAGAAGATATCGATATAATTAATCTAATGCAAAATGTGATGCAGTCACATAACTTTCTCTACCCTGGATAATCTATAGAGAAAACAATACGAGGCATGGTAATATGTATATTATTATATCGCAGGTTTTTTGGAGAGGGAAGTATGAAAGTGATATTTAATATATTTTTAATTTCATCCCCGAAACGGTTGTGTCGTAACATGAGAATGAGGAATAAAATATTTCGCAAAGACAGTACAATTTTATGTTACCAGAATTTCTGTTTCTTCTTATTTGAACTCCTACTAGGCTTGGTGTACCCCTCCCGGGCTTACTGTGTACTGTACAAGCGATGGGATGCAAAATTCTACATTTAGCCATAAAAGCTATTTCAAACATTTTCTTAGGGGATAGTTTGAGTGTGATAAGTCGTTCTTTCTACTTCAAATTATAAATACCTATAAGGACCTAGAATTTATAAATCTAAAGTCCTTCATAAGTTAATTTCCAATTACAAAATAAAAAACCCGGGCGACGCCGGGCCTTTTAAGCTAGTACTGTATAAACAAATTCATCTGATGTTTATTCCGTGTTTGGTTATGAAACTCATCTACATCAAACAACATAGAACCTGATTTGCCACTGTCAAAATGTAGGCTAACGTTAATGAATCGCAGTGTGCAGTACTTTGTTCATTCCCTGCCGATAAATTAAACGCTGGAAGGAAGGGCAATGTGCATTAAAATGCAGGTGACAGGGCAATGCATGTCAACAATAAAGTAGAAATATAATATTTCTTATTAAATTAAATCTCACATTTTATGCCTTACGTTAAACCTGTAACATCTCGTCGACATAGTTGTATCCATCTGTTTTAATGAGATGCATAAGATATAAAATCTGCATCTCGGATAAAAAGGCTCAAAACCATCAACGAGACGTTAAACTTTACTGCACATTGCATACTTTAATTTACTTCTTCACTGAAGTGGCAGAAATAAAACTTAAGGCACAAAAGCCTATTTACAGTGAGGGAGTATCCAGCACCCTTCTTATGATTTACGTCTCCACTAACTAGGCTCAATTATAATATGTGCACACAAGCTGGCCAGCTCATAATCATTATTCACCACGAACAGCTGAAGTTCCCGGGTTCGAATACCGGTTCTCTGAGTAGCAAACTAAAAAAATCCGTTAAAACAGTGTTCAAAATCCGGTAAAATCTGCTAAAATAAGAGTTTGTCCTCTTTCTCTATGTTGACTGAAGTGTCTGTGCTCAGTTTATCTTCTTCCGAAGCGCCGCGATTTGTATAGGCCTACTATTGTATTTTAAGAGGGTAAGTCCATAAGTATCCGCACTCTCTTTTTTTTTAAATTTATTGCAACAATAATACAAAACTTTCAATTGTCTCATTTTTTCAACATAGTCCCCTTGCTTCTCAATACACTTGATCCATCGTTGCACAAGCTTTCTAATGCCTTTATCCCCGACATCGTTGTTTTAAAATATTTTCTTGGAAATATTTCAGTTTATTTATGAATTTTGCCTAATTATCTGAAACCATGACTTTTTAAAAATATATACATCGATGTTTTCTGCCAAAATACATCGATGTTTCCAGGTCGATATTATCGTTACCACTGAGTTTAACATCGATGTTTTAACTATCGATGCTCATCCCTATCCCACACAAATGCATTAAAGACAATTTAATATGTGCCATTATATTATATATTTTTAATATTCCTCAACGCACAATGTCTAGTAAAACTCCGCTATCCTTTAAAACCCATTGAGAATTTATATGAGCATTCATCAAATGATATAAGCGGGTTTATAAGTTTAAAATTAATAAACACAATTTTAATGGAAAAGCTGGTTTTTCATGAACAGAAGTCCTGTCTTTACCTTAGTTTTGCCTCTCCCTTTTAGGGACATTTAAGCGACCCAAGCCGCCCGGGCATGTCGGGAGAGGGATTATCTTTGGATCACATACATACTTTTTTGACCAGACAAGGACATGGAGGGCCTCCCCGATGAGTGATCAGCCCAATGCCGGGGCCACCTCGGAGACAACACAAACACATAGGACGAGACATACCATTCATACACACTCCAAAGAAGGCAAGGGTGGGATGTAGATGATAATGACGGCCAGATGATATCCGGGGATCACAAGTTACCCGACATTTGTCTCACAGGTGAGGAAAAAACCCCACCTAGGTAACTTGTCCCTACCAGGATTCAAACCCGGGCCCGCTGCGTGAGATGAGTGGTGGACACGCGTGGATATAATTACTCATATTTTAATATAAAGCTTGATTCCGTTAACTTAATAGCCCTTTTTTAATGCATTTTTTCGGTTACGCATACATACGCCAGTAGCAGTGAAAAGGTTATGTTGACCTGATGATCATGCATTCCTTGACTTTTTAAACATCTCAACAAGAAATTAACGGTTATAGATGAAATGTTTGTTAGGCCATTAGAATAATCTACATTTTACGTGGAATAGACTCACAAATTAGTTCAAAAAAGATAATAGTCAATCTGTATCTCGTCCATTTATAATAAAACCAGATAACAGGTTGTCTTTACAAAACAACACATAATTATGTGCCACTATACATGCACTATGAACCTTCCAGTAGTTGATAATTGGCTACAAGCCTGTCCTAATTTTAAAAATCGTAACATCTGTTATGAGATATATATCTACATCATCTACGTTATTATAGTTCAAAAACCCAAGGTATATGTTCAAACCATTACAACGGTTTCTACTATTACAGTGATGCATAAATGTTTCGTGTGTAACTTTCTTTAGTCAAAAGTAATCATGATGTGAACTTAAATTAGAGCAACATTGTAGGCCTAGGCCTATATCTTTCACAGGGCCGGCTCTAGGTATTTTGTCGCCCTAGGCGAGAAATAATTTCGGCACCTCCCTAAACTACCACCTCAATCATTCCATCTTTTACCATTTAATTAAACATGGCATTTCACATTTTCTAGCCTGGTATTGGTAAGTGGTTAAGTTATTCATTTGAATTGGCCTAATTTAAAAAAAAGGATTGTGTTTATGAGGACGCCATAACATAGGCATATCTAGATATAAATTAAATTAAAGTTGTATTTTTTAGCCTTATACCCTCAATAATTAAATCAGCAATGAAGCGAATGTATATGTGTGGATTACCTAAAATAAGTTGTTAAATATAATACCTATTAAAAAATTTACCTGTTATATTAATTTAAATAATAGTATACAGTATAATACGATATATATAAGAGGCCGTACCAATGTAATTTCGGTTAGAAAACTATATAAATAAACGCATTAATATAATACATAACAATTAGCTTCGAATACAAGATATACTATAGTTATAATATATTATACTACAATAATAGCAGTATAACTAGTTAATAGGTCTAGTAATGTTAGTAATGTCAAATATTTTGTCTTTAAGAGTTCAAAATTTCAATTATAATTTAAGTAAAGGATACACATATTCTATTTAACTGAATATTAAATTTTAAGTCTACTTTGTAAGTACACACTTGATGATAAAATGATTAATTTAATAATTGTATGGTATCCCTAGGAACAATTAAATTAATACCTTACAATAAAATTGTTGTATAGGCCTATTAATAATAATGTGCTTTTATATGTTAAGATAATAAAATTTCGATATACAATTAAAAATCACATTATAGGCATATAACCTAGAAAATTGAGCACTTGGTAAGTTTGAAGCTGTATTCACTATAGGCCTACGCAGTCGTATTACAGTATCACTCTATTTACAAAAATCACTGTCTGAAGAAGTACATATGAATTATTTTATATTGCTAGATTATATGCAGTCTTTTAATTTTTTATCATATTATTGTATAAGATAACCCTATTCTTGAAGATTTGATGAGTAGTTCACAGGCTTATATTTATGTACTAGCGATTGTAGTAAAATCATTCGCTTCTTAATTTGCTGTTACTTGGTGCAGATGTACATTTCGGTATAAGATATACCACCTTCATTATTATAATTCATGCTGATGTGATAATGTTGTAGTGGACTGTACAGGAGACGTATGATATATAGGCTAGGTTGTGAGATAAGAATATTGATCGGAAAAAATAAGGGTGGGGTAATGACACAATTTAATATTGACTCAGCCTCCAGGATACAAATCACAGGCAAGCTGCATTCACACAACACAGATAGCACAACAAAACAACATGTAGCCTAGCCTATAAGAAATTGTTAGGAATTAATAGCTTACTTTTATCTTGCGTGTATACTCAATTTCAGGTACGCAAGGGATCTCTGATAATACGTCGAGCTTCATAACCTGTACTCGTCACCCGATATAGTAAGAGTAATTAAATCACGGAGGATGAAATGGGCTGGAAAGTTGCACGCACGGGGAAGGGAAGACATATCTAAAAAATATTGACTGGGAGACCGGAAGGGAAGAGACCACTTGGAAGACCTAGACGTACGTGGGAGGACAATATTAGGATAGATTTAAGAGAAGTAGGATTTGAGAGGGATGGTTTGTGGAGTTAGCACAGAATAGGGTTGAATGGCGGGCTCAGGTAAGCGCGGCAATGAACCTTATGGTTCCATATAATAGATAATATCCCTTTAACTTGCTTAGGAATAGTCTATTGCCATTGAGTCATTGCATACTCAATAGTTTGCAAATATGTAATATGCACTCTGTATATTGTCTAGCGCTCAAATCCTTTAACTGTCAATACAGAACTTTAAATGTATTGTTTCTAGTGTATTTTGGAAGATAAACAATCAATTTGGCCGATATCGGCTTACTCTATTGATCGTTCTCTATGGAAAAAGAACTGGTTCACAACACAATTAAAAACATAAGCAAGTATAGTAAAAAATGTAGACACCTATCTTTAAAAGTCGCAAGCCTATGAAGCTGGTAAGTTATTTCTTCTTCGATGGATCCCAGACGTGCCAATTGTTTAAAATAGAACTGAGTGAGGATGGCACATCGTAGTGCCGAAAAGCATCTTGTAATTGGCACGTCTGGGATCCATCAAAGAAGAAGGAAACTACCAGCTTCATAGGCTTGTGACTTTTAAAATTATGTGACTACATTGTTTTAATGTGTTTTTAATTGCACTGTATGTGATTATTATTATTTATTTATTTATTTAATGCTGAAATGTGATCTGGTCTCAGACGAGTGAAGTTAAGGGTAAAGGTGGTCTATTTTATCAATATTTTTAATATCAACAATAAAGTTGCCAGTAAAACTTGCAGCGTAATACTATTTTTCGCAGGCCTCGAGGAATACTCCGTAAGTCAGACTCCTTATGAGCTGTTAATTTGAGGCCCAAAAAATAATCCAGCTTTTAGTTTTTCTGTACTTCGTACAGTTTTCGTCCTATGTGTCCAAAGTATGGTCAAGAACCTTCACTAGCTACATTATCAAGCAAGATTTTGTTTTGCTAAACTAAGAGTTCACGAATAAAACCTATATAAAAGTAGAGCTGGTAGAGAATAGTATATTGCGATACAAGTGCCGTAAGCGATGCATACGGATCAAGGAAAGAGTTTTTTTTAATTTCCGAGATCCGTTATGCGCTTACGGCACGAGTATTGCATGCTATTTTTTGCACGATGATTATTTATATCAATTTAATTATATTAATTGTGATATTACCTGGAAATATTATGTATATACATTCTTAAAGATAGATGTTTATTTCAGAAAGTGATTCGCATGTGTTTGTTGTTATGTGAACCGAATATTTGTCCTGGGGGGCCTTGTCCATAAAGGCTTGTATTAACTTATGATGTGCAGTAAGCAAATTCATAACCGCACGGAAACACTTGCCGCACATAGCAACAAGATTGCGTATGGGAATGTCAACTTACGATCCACGGCAACAACATTCGCAAGTACCACTAATTAGTTAAGTCGTGCAAAAAACTGTTTACATATTTGGAATTAGCATAGTCAAATTCTAGTAAAACATCTGAAACTCCAAATAAAAAGTTATTTTTTGTTGGGCTGTGTTATCGATTGTTCCGCCATAGACCATCTCGCCTACAATGACCCAAATACTGATTCGTTTGATACACTTACGTGTTTTATGATATTCATTACATGCTTAATATTCTGTGAGTATTAGCTAAATAGTCATAAAAATGTAAGTCGAGATCAGGATTTTGCAAGATAAATTCAGGAGTAAGGAAAGTATCGATAAAATCCGAATTTCTCGTTACATTACCTGTGGTAGGCTTGAAAACATCATTATACTGTGTTTTATGAAAGACAGCTATAAGACAAGACCACAATAGCTTGAACGGTCTATCTACAGTAGTAAACGGAATAGCATGTAACGGTACGCAGTAGGGAAGGCAAAAACACATGAAGATGATCGAATGATGGTACGTTTGGGATGACAGATGAGCTGGAAATTTCAATTTCTGCTACAACGGGCGGTCCAGATGAGAATCTTTACGCACAGCTTGTTTGCGTCTCTCTGGCATGCGGGTCCATCGCAAATACCACGCAATCAATTGTGCAAATTTGCCATTCTCCTCTTTCATGTGTGCGTTTCTCAATTGATGTGATGTTTTTCTTTTAAATTCATAATCTGATTCTACACTGATGAATCTTTGGACTGGAAAGTATGCAAAAATGTTTTGCTGGTAGCGTCTACAATACAAGAGAACAGAAGCAGAATTTTCAGAGTTAGAGAATATTTCATTGAAGTTACGATCGCAATAGGATAATTGTCTTAGGTAACGCCATGAGTGACTTGGAAATAGCAAAATTTATCTAGGTGAGTTCCATTTCACGAGTTGCATTTGTAATGAGTTTTTAACGAATAATATGTAGTAAATAATATGAAATTTATTGAAATTAAATTATATGAGTGGCATTTTAGATTGACACGATAAGATGCTATTAAAAGGCATACAATCAATGTGACTGTTTTCTGTGAACAAAATGGGACTATTCCAGGCATAGGCGTAACCAGGCCGACCATATGGGGGGGTTATAACATCCGCGGGGTCTGGGGGGTAGGGAATACCCCCCAGAGAGAGGGGGGTCCGGGGGTCCTCCCCCGAAAAATTTAAAAAATCAAGATGCAAAATAACGAGTTTTAAGCTTCCGGGGTCCTCCCCCGGAAAATTAAAAAAATTAAGACGCAAAATAACGAGTTTTAAGCTTCCGGGGATCCCCCCGGAAAATTTTAAAAATTAAGACGCAAAATAACGAGTTTTAAGCTTCCCACGCTTTATACTTGTAGACTATTAAGTAATTTATGGGCAGACTTAAAAAAATTATACAATTTTCCTTTTTTTAATCAATGGGGGGGGGTTTCGAACCCCCCAACCCCCCCCCCCTCGGTACGCCTATGATTCCAGGAAAAATGGGACGAATGGGAACCCTAGGATACTAACGTTAAAAAGGTTTCCACAGGTCCACGCAGCGATGTGAAGTGTGTTTATGTGGTGTAAATTTCTGGGATTTTTGTATCCTCTGCACGTCTAAATGCTTCAACCACTGAGTTAAACATTCCTTATAATTTCATATTTCTAATGGTGGTGATATTAATAAACATTCATGAAAATAAAAATAACTGGTGTACAGGCAAAGAATTTTGGCGATGGTAAAAAGTTGGTACTCCGTTCCCCCTCCGGAAAAAAATAAAGAGTACGGCGTACACCCGCGTGCCCCCTAACTTAAGCCCTGTGTGTGTCTCAAGATAGTTCATGTTCCCTGAATAACTAATATGCCCATGTCTTTATTGGATAGTGATTTATCACATGCAGTATAATTGAAGAACCTTTCTGACAGCAACCCACAATTATAGTATTTCATTATTAATGAAGTTAATAATTATGATTTTTAACGACGAAGATCACTGAGGGATGAGTGCTAATAAATTTCCAAATGGATATACTGAATATTTTATTGTACACTGCTAAAAATAATTTTAAAAAAATATTTTTCCTTATCTTGAAATTTCAACATTTTATTTATTACCTTCACATGTTGTGTAAGAATTATATGTTAACAACCCTCAGTGCCACTAACTTACAGCTCTAATAGACATTTATATCTATTGCCCGAGGAAATCAGTTGTATGCTGTCTGCCTTATTCACTTCTTTACAAGTATTTAAGCTATGGTTGGCAGAGTGCCTGCCTTGTGTTCAACCGATCCGAGTTCAAGTCCCGGCAGAGCCAGGTGTTGTGGAAACCAGCAGCCATGGGATCGTAATTGTTCGCCATCTGCATTATAACCATGCCGTACTTAAACTTTACAACTACAAACAGTTTATAAAGTAACTCACCGAAAATTTTCTTATGACCTGTGAATAAATTATGGATTCCATTCCACCAATAAAAATTCAATCACCAAACAGTATTATTCTTTATTTATGAGAAATATTTAATTTTGTAAATAATAAATCTGTAAGATTACTCAATATTTTTACAGATAAATATAGGTAGATAGTCGGTCTATAGTACTTTCGTCTAGAAATGTTTAAATTTAAAAATTTGATATGTTTTATAACTTAGGCCTACTTGTCAATATAATAAATGTCAAATAATCTTGTAAGCAAGCATTTAACTCCACTTTTTTTCTTCTTCTAATTTTGGATTTTGATGCCGTCTACATTGGAAAAGTTCAAGTGATCCGCTACGAAATTCTCTAAACTCTTAATAAATATTAAAGTTATACGAGACCAAGAAACATTAACCTCTTAACTATTGCTCAACAAAGATATTTTTCCCTCTGTTGCAAAATTGCAGTTTTTAGAGTTACGAGGTACTCTCATGAGAGTATCACGTATTATACCGTATATATTTGGCATTCAAATAGATGTATAGACTATATTTTGACATTCATGTTTATGTCCATTCATGTTTGGGCCCATTCTGAATGCGAAACCGAACGCAATGCACACTTGTTGGTTGTCCACTCAGAAATGTTTGTTATTTTTTTTTCTCCGCGTAATAGTGACCCCATAACCCGAGCGATTCCCACTGTGCTGTTTTCTACAATACATTGCAATACATAAAAGCCAATCGCGACTCTGTTCACACTTCGAGGTATCTCTAAGAAAGAAATAACAACACTTATCAAATAAAATCAGTTAGGGTGTCTTACCCCAATGACTTATTTAATTAGTATCATGCTATTAAAGTTGAGGTGACATGCTAGTGAGTTTTGGTAAAAATTTGGTACTAAAAGTACGGTTTCATGAGGAATACATTAGGAATATTTTGTCTTGATATCTGTACTCTAAATGTATTTATTTTCGTATTTAAAGAAGTGAATCGTGCAATTGTGGATAAATTTATATGTGTTTATTCATTATTTTATATTGGTAGTAAATGTAATAAAACTACTATTATACGTAATTGTTGGTAAGGTAGACTAAGTAATTTAGATAATAGAAAGCTGCAGTTATTAGGCAGAGACCTTGTAGTAGGGTAAGAAATTCAGTTTTACACAATATAAGTAGATTTTATGTTCAGTAAGCAGTTCAAAAACTTGAAAGGTTTTTTTACCGCAAATATATATATTTTTTTTTTTTACATTTTAACTTACTGCTAATAACATTTCTCCTAAGTAGGCAGACCTATAGTCATGAAATTCTGCATTCATACGCACAATAAGATGTGTTCATGAAATGATGCATTCAATTAAATATATAATTAATTTGAAAGGAGATGTGATTTCATGAGAATACATTATAACTCTGGAAAAAATACTGAGTAACTTATCCCCATTGTGCGCGATTCCTTAAATATTAAAATACATGAAAGGAAATGAAGTTTTGTTCATAAAAATGAATTTGCATACGATTTTCCATAGAAGTCAAGGAAAAAATACAAATATCTTCCAGGGAGGTGACACGAAGATTGGCGATGATTACTTTTACACATCTTTATACAAAGAAACTGAATTTTTTTTCTAGATCTCCTCTAAGACGGCTAGAGCGATTTAGTTAAATTTTGTACAAGAAGTGCTTATACAAATAGCTAATTCTATTATTTGAAACATAAAAAAAAAAATTATCTGAAGGTCAGCCATCATTTGTACAAACTCATCCTTTAAAAGTCATCGAGACGAACAATACCCCTTGCATAAGGCAGATAACTGAATTCTCCCTCCTAACAATAAGGACTTTTATTCCACAATAAGAATACGAAATGAGAAAGTTATTCTGCCCAGTTGTATGCTTAGGGCAGAGAAAGATATGAGTGTACCACATCAGATTTTCAAAAATGTTGTTCTACAACCTATAAGTTTATGTTGTAGTTTAAAAGTTTTCTCAAATGATGAACGGCCATTGAGCTCTCCTTTGAAAGTAAAAAGGGGTAATCCTTGCATATTCTTTGTTAAATTAATCAATTTTAAAACTTTTTAAACTTGAACTCTGGTGTAGAGAATATTGGAATCTTGACTTCCTGTTTCCACTTCACTTTCCACCTTTGAGAGGTGAAAAAGCCGTTGTTATCTAAAACATCAGAAACTTTGTTAGGTAAATAACTTCACGAGTTCAAAAAGGGAGATTTTCCTTTGATGATATTTAAAATAGCATCTAAGCGCCTTCTGTGAGGCTTCCTAACACCAGATCTTTGGGAAGTCATTTGGTAACATAAGAAGATAAAAGCTGCTTCTATCGCCTCGAACGATATTTTGGGCTTCCACTGTAAACTCATTAATTAATTTATAGCTGATATGGGGAACAACTTCGTTCTTCTTTGTTAAATCCTCATTTTATAAATAGTAATTAGAAGCTGTCATTCGCAGTACAAGGTAACTCTTGCTGACGTAACAAGAACAAAATAATGTTTTCATATGGAAAGTATGACTCTCTCTCTCTCTCTTCACCTTAGTTTCACCTCTCCATTTTAGGGACATTTAAGCGACCCAAGCCACCCGGGCCTTACAGGGCTGCGACCTGTCGGGAGAGGGATTATCTTTGGATCACATACATACTTTTTTGACCAGACAAGGACATGGAGGGCCTCCCCGGATGAGTGATCAGCCCAATGTCGGGGCCACCTCCGAGACAACACGAACACATAGGACGAGACATACCATTCACACACACACACTCACTCACTCCAAACAAGGCGAGGATGGGATGAAGATGCTAATGACGGCCAGATGATATACGGGGACCACAGGGGCCTAAAGTTACCCGACATTTGTCTCACAGGTGAGGAAAAACCTCGGAAAAACCCCCACCTAGTTAACTTGTCCCAACCAGGAAAAATATGATTCAAAGTCATTAAATAAATACTTAAAAGAGTTTAATGAAACCGTATAAGTTGGTAGCGAAATTACTAACTCTTATTCCCTGCGACACCACATTTTGTTGATAAATTGATATAGCTCATCCTCGTGGTTCAGGCGATAGCAAATCTGCACTCTAGGGGCGACATTCCTGTCACTGAGACCTCGGATTCATTTGTCAACATCTCATCCACACCATTCGTTAATTTCGTGGAAGATAAAAGGATAATCGCCGAGAGGAATATTCCCAATACAGGCACACGTAAAATGGTACCATGATGGAGACCAACATGAAGTAATCTAATAAGCCTAACAATAATAATAATAATAATAATAATAAGAAGAAGAAGAAGAAGAAGAGAAAAGAAACTGAAAAGGAAGAGAATCAAGAAGAAAAATAGTAAGAATACGATTATTATGATGAAGACAACAACGAAGATGTAGACTAATGTAGACTAACCGTAAAATCCACGTAGAAGCATACGGCCTAAACAAAGATAAATTGGTCGACTTGGCATAAAATGCGGATATAAAAGTAAGTTATAGCCGTCGTAATGAAGTTTCCATAATTTACGTACTCTGTACGGAAATCCATGTGAAATATTTTTTGGGCAGAATTTACTTAGGAACTACCCCCAAATCTGTATGGTAGTAGATTATGTATTGAATATAGAATTCAACATTTACGTGACAGAGTTTCTATAGATCTGTACCGTGCATATTCTGCTCGGTACATTTTCCCTTAAATTTCTCTAATCATTTTCTCACATAATTATGTTTTGTTTTTCTCCCGTGTTTACATGAGTACGATTATTCTTATGATTACTCTCTTACATACATCATGAGTTTTGACTTTAGTACTCACATGAGTACGATTTCTCTTACAATATCGATTATCGTTTTCTGTCTTTTTTTTTTTTTTTTAGTTTCTATGATGTCACTCGATAAATTTGCTGACGTCAGGGCTTTTCCCTCATCCGGAGGTGCATTGACGTTAGCCATCTTGAAAATCAGTTTTGGTTTAGTGCTTCAACTCTTCAATTGGATTCTAGTCTGGTGAGTGACTCATTGTTATGTAATTTTACATTCTATAAATTGTTGTACTGCCAAATCGTCCGATGTAATTTATTTGCCCTCAAAGTAGTACAGTATGAAGGCCTAGTAATTATTTTAATGCTTGGATGAAATTAATAAAAGAAAAAGAAAAATCAACTGTCAGGAAAAATCACACTGCTGCTACACTGGGAGAAACATCACCCATGCACTATAAACAGAGAACCAATTTGAACACAACCTGCAGACAGAGGTTAGGGAAGCATACTTGGAAGAAGAAAGGGCAATTCAAAATTTAAGACTTCAGAAAATTTTCAAAAATTTCATAAAACAAAATTTCCTCGAGAAGCCTTTAAGGGTTAATCCATTTTAAGGTCATAATTCCATTTTTTCAAGCCATTTTAAAAATATTTTAGGTCTTTAACACTTTCATTGCTACTGACGTATAACTGCGTCGCCTCAAAAACTGTATAATAACATAGATTAATATTAATAGCATATTGCTTTATGTAAAATGTAAGGAATTTTATTCATGTGTTAAAATTGTTATTTATAGAACACAGCTATTTCACGGAAATTTGCCCCATCGATTTCAAACTTAGTGGTCTCTCATGATTTCACTTAATGAATATCTTATTCCATTGCCTAAATTTAGCTCCGACAGGATTTTTCCATTGGTTTTGTCCCTGTTGGTTGTGTACTGGTGTGTATGGGCTTCGAGGTTTTCAGTAAAGGATAATAGGTCACATAATAGTTTTAAGTTTGTCATCCCTGGCATGTCAAGAAAACATAAAAAGTAACGGTTTCGGGATAGCCGCACGCAGCGAATGTTGTGCTAGGTCACTTAGATGTCAAGGTCATCTGCAAGGTCACGTGTGAGATCGATCCGTGAGAGGACGAGCAGGGAAGTGTCGGTTCGATTCGGAGCACCGGTAATTTTAATATTAAAGTAGGAAGATACGAGAGGGGTTCTGAATTTAAGATGAGCTTCATGACAATAGGAAGCAGCTGATGTAACTGAAGACGTTGTTTAAGGATAATGGAAAAAGAAAAGGAAATCCAGCTAGAAAAGAATGGAGAACACTAAAGTTAATGGACAGAGAAGAAATATAAATATAAAATCAAAGAAAATAAGGAATAAACCAAAGTAAAATTTGGAAAAATATTGTACATGAAATAAAATCAGGTATACTGATGTAACAAAGTGCCAGATAATTGCAATTATGGTATACAGTAAATAAGTTATTTTTGTAATCGATTTCCGAGTTAAGCTCCAGCTTCATTAAGCAGGGCTTACGGAAAAACAAAGGTATAAAGTTCGATAAGCATAGGCCTATGAGAAGGAATATGTGGGTAGATTTATTTGTCAAAGCTAACTGTATTGTAGCTTTCAAAGCCGTATATGAACACTGTAAAATAATATATCATGAGAACTGATTTGCATTTGTGCATTTGATACATTCTGTTTAATATATACCATAAAATAGGCACTAAATTGGGATCTACGCCGGTACCAGTCAACTGATTTGGTCCAAAATAACAGGTTCGTCACGGACGTTATAAAAGTGTAGGCTATACCAAGTTTCATGAAAATCCGATAAAGCGTTTTTGAGTTATTGCGCGTACAGACACAAGGACAGACAGACAGACAGACAGACAGACGGACAGACATTTTCCTGTTCACTACACAATCTCAGAAAGTACTAATTCTGGCACTTAATAAAGCAAAACTGAAACAAATAAAGCAAAACATAGCATAAAACTAAAATTAAAAGATAGAAAATCTCAAGCAATATTCTCACATGACTCTCTGGTCTATGCACTGATACTGAAATTATTTCGCCACACGTTTCCACATAGAGTAAGCGGCTGTATTGCGGGACGTTCACATTCGGTTAACTCAACGCAAACCGTCTTTCTCGCGAGATTGTACCTAAATGCCTGAGTTTGCGGAAGAGGTAAACTATCTTATAACTGTAGAAAATCTTCTCGGGTTTGCAGCCAGGTGAGAAGTTTGTTGTGGACCACAACAAACTTCTCACCTGGCTGCAAACCCGAGAAGATTTTCTACATAAGATTCGCCAGGAAAGCCTCAAATCTTATCTTATAACTACCATTCAGAGGATATTTTATCCTCTTCAATACCGACCCGAGAATGCAGAAAGGGATTACAGGGTGGCCCTGTCATGTCCGAATGGAATCCTAGAATACTCTCATCACATTCCATTCAAGGTTTCTGTCCTAAGGGTTGGTCCTGCCCCTCCCTACTGAAGTACGCAAAAGGCGCTGCAAAAGTTGGTCTAAACTTACTTGGAAATAGTTAACACATGTTGTTCAGTCTCCGGTAAGTAGATTTTATGTATATTATTCATTTATCTCGGGAATATATATTTTAAGTACTGATATTAAATAAAACTTGTAAAAAAGTACGTTCATCTCAACCGGATAATTGCCCGAAAATATTTTGTAATCGATCCACTTGCTCCATTTGCGTACAATTTTAAGCATTAGTTAAGGGGATCTTTCGGTATGTGCTTTAATTTTATTGCCATGGACATATTTGCTGCTTTCATTCCCGTGATGAAATAAGGATTTAGCAACGCATTTTATGCAAAATAATAAACAGACTCAGATCTCAACAAAACTTTTCTGACGGTGTCTCTTTACCATACGTTTTTCATCGACGGTTTTTTATTGCTCCTTAGGTTTGTGACCTTCGCCGGTGTGCTGGAATTTCGTCCCGCAGTTGTTCTTTTACATATCTATAAATCTACAGGCGTGGAAGTGTCACATTTATGAACTTACGATGCCACCGAACTGAGAAGTTTCCCCCCCCATATTAATAACATAGATTCATAGATAACATTAATTAGGGTAAAATAAAATACTTCGAATTCTTCACATTTAATTTTTTTCCATTTTAAGGGTCCATTGCCTCCAGACAAAAAAAAAAAGTCTGAATTGTGATACTCGTGGATCCATCCGTATATACAGCACCTATTAAGAGGAACGAATAAACACACAGACTTAAAAGGAAATAGGTTTTGTGAATGTACAGAGAATTACCTGATCCTTGTTGCGTTATGCCTGTATGGGATTATATACCATGAAAGCTGAAGGAAAGAGGAAAAGAAATACCACACTGCTCACGAGTGAGAAACTTAATGTCAGGCACCAGCTGATGCAGATTTTTAATAATTTTAGCCGATCATAGACCAATTTTCCTGAATTTTTTTGTTTAGTTTTACCGTTTCTCGATTTTCTTTCTTTTACCACAAATAACTAATTAATTATTATTATATTTGTAATTTGATATTTGTAATTTTTTCTGTCATTGTGAGGGGATTATATGCCTAAAAGGAACTTTTAAATTCTACGATTACAATCCTTAAAATAAAACCAATTTAATGCTCGAGGCGGAACATGAACCCATAGCCTTCTTCGCCTCGGCTCCAAGGCAGCATTCCTCCACTGCGGCTAAGGAGACCGGTACCTATTAAAACAAGCCTTCTGATTGCAAATACGCCATAAAACGAGTGTTTTACATTATCTAATCACAAATTAATTAACATTAACGATATATTAAAGAGCACTAAAACAACATTTTTCTTGAGACATTAATCTTTAAGCCTATCGGCCCTTTCCACCCGCATGGCGGGACCTTCCACCCCTAAGGCCTGACTAAGATTTTCTTATTATCTTCACCAAACCAAGCCTAGTTCTTTCAGAACTGTCTATGTGCAAGGCAAACCAGCACATGACTGATATTTATTTAAACATCCAGTCATCTCTGTACTTTGCAACATTCGCTGTAGCCACTACCCGCATTTGGAACTCCCTAGTCCTATCACCGGACATCAAGGCTAGTCGAGCCTACAGATTTTTAGGTCTAAAGTTACTCAAGCATCTTGCCAGTAACTAGAAGCTTCGTCTCGTCATCCAGCTTAGGTTAATTTATATTGTATATAATTTGTATGCTCCTTAGACTATATTGCTTAAATGTCTTTCTTCTTTTAGTTTTAGGGCTTCAATTTTAGTATATTTAATATTTATAGTCTACATCTCTATAGTCTACAACACAAACACACACAATTATATATACATATATATATATATATAATGTTAATACACTTTGTTTCCTCTTCTATATTGTCTCTTAATTTTAACTTTTTGTCTTATATTTCAATGTAGGTTAGGCTATACCAACTGTATTATTATTATTATTATTATTATTATTATTATTATTATTATTTTATTGCTAGAACTATGTACAATTACTGTATTTATTGTATTTTTTAGGATATTCATATTATGATATATTTTTTATTTATCCTGGTTGAGTGAAAGATAATGCATTATGGTCTTTATTCTGCCAGGTAAAACAATTTTTTTTTATTATTATTAGACTATTATTATTATTATTATTATTATTATTATTATTATTATTATTATTATTATTATTAAGAACAGTGTACGAAAGCTTCATCCTTAGGTCAGGCCTCTCCCCAAATTACTTCAAGTTCATTATCATTATCATTAATTTAGAACGATGTCAAAAGGATAATTTTTCTCTTGTGCAGTTCTTCTTATAGTCAAGACGTATAATTGCGCGAAAAATGACATCAGGATGTGACTTCATTTGTTATTCTTGCTGATGAAGTCTATGAAGTCCAATAAAAAGTACTGTAATCTCTGTTTTCGTGATACGGCCATCTGTCGTACAGGCCGATCATTGTATTAGCTTTGGAAGAAGTTATACCTTAAACAGAGGGGAGAATGTATCAAATAAATAACTAAAGAACTTTGTAAACGGTGCTGACCAAAAGAAGACAAAGTATTCGTTAATGAAATTCCATAAAACTGTGAGTGGTGAATTATTTATCACTGGTGGTTTAAACAGTGATAGAACAAATAGCCTACTTGTGTGGGTCAGGGATCGTTGAAGGTATAGGAAAAAACGGTAAAACTTGGCTAAGGCATGGTCATATGATTCACAAAATTCTTAAGCATAACTGTCTCTTCCAAAATTCAGCCTCGGTTAATTTAACGTGAAACATTTACGGACTAGGTACAAAAAGTGACTTGTAATACCATTATTTCTACCAAAACCTGTAAACCGAGTCATGGTAATTGCGATAAGAAAAAAGAAACACACGCCAATACACCTAAGAATCAATCTTTCTACTGCTGCATGTGTGTAAGTGCTAAAACATTCACGGGTGAATATAGGCCTATTCAACGCAGAAAGGACTGAAAAATTCTATACAATCTAGAAAATTACATGAACAACAACAAAAATTACTGAATAACCTTGTTAATGTTTTAAATGTACAGTGAGTCCCACGCAAGAGTTGGCCAATGACGCGGGTGTCTGCGTCGCGGCGGGCACAGCTCCAACTCCCGAGCGATCAGGTGAAATATCTACGCTAATGAAGTCGCGATCGGTGTAATGATTCAGGTTCTCACATTTACAGTTAAAATTACAATGAAAATAACCACGTACCACATCAAAAGAGATGTTTGAAATGTTCTCCTCTTGCATCCACACAATACTGGCACCTTTTTAGGAAATTTTCTTTCACGCGCATAAGACAGAGTTAATTTCTCTTGTGAAATTGTCTTCAAGTTCTTCTAACAGTTAGTGACTATTATTTATGGGGAAACTTGAAAAATAAAGTGTATATAGGTCAAACATTAGAAGAACTTAAAGACAATATCACAAGAGAAATTAACTCTATCTCGGAAGATGAACTTATGCGCGTGAAAGAAGATTTCATAAAAAGGTGCCAGTATTGTGTGGATGCAAGAGGAGAACATTTCCAACATATCTTGTAATGAAGTAAGTGGTCATTTTCATAGTAATTTTAACTCTAATTGTGAGAACCTAAATCATTACACCGATCGCGGCTTCATTAGCGTAGATATTTCACCCGATCGCTCGGGAGATGGAGCTGTGCCCGCCGCGACGCAGAAACCCGCGTCATTGGCCAACTTTTGCGTGGGACTCACTGTATAAACATTACTATTTCGCTTAACTCTAATTCATTTTCGTATCCTAGATCCGAATAGTACAAAAAAACTGCACTAATAATGCCAACTGGGGAATTTATCTATCGCTTTGTCTTCTGTCGTTATCAGGTTGTCATTCTGCCAGTCAATTCGTTCAATGTTCTTCTGATTTATTATCTAGAGAAATTATTGTTTTGAATTATTATTATTATTTTAAAATAATTAGAAATCGTGTTTAAGGGTAAAGAAGGCAGTGTGATGCGCTGTTTTCAAGAAGAGAGTAGCGTTTCTAGAGTTGATCTCATCTCTTTCATTAAATTTGCCACTCCCACACCCCCTCCTTCTTGTTTGTGATGCGCCCCGGAGCTGTAATAAACTGCTTCAGTTTCTCTTTGACTCTCACACTAACCCCCAGCTCTGCATCGATCCTAAAATCCTCAGTTACACAATGTTCCTCTTCTTCGCTTCACCACGTGTTGCTCATGGACTCCAATAGTCAACTTCTTCTCTAGTACCCCATTAATTTGTTTGAAATCCCCCTTCCTCTTAATTCCACCTGAATACGTCTTGATGAAGAGTAGAAGTGCATCGCAGTTACTTTTGTGCATGTATAATAAGTAGGGGCGGATTTCTATGACCTAAAAATAGGATATATGCATGCATTTATGACCTCAAAAACATTAAAATACGACCAATAAAATGTAAAATATTACCAATAAAATTTAAAATATGACTTTACCACTTACACATTGTGTATATCTTTTTAAGTTTCATTACAATTCATTTTATTAAAATATAATGTTAATTATTTAAAATATATGTAAATTCTCAAAAAGTATCATTATAATGGAAAATTTACAAAATATGACATGAAACCTCAAAATTTCTTTAATATGCACACAAATATGCCAAAAATATGACTTAAATATGCATATTTATAGTAAATATGCTACTATAGTTGAAAATTTCCTAAATATGCAGTTATATGCACAATAAAAGCCGTTCCGTTTTCACCGGGATGCTTGGAATCGGGTTTAAATTAGTCGGAAACCTGAAATAATGCAAAGGGGGAAAATATGACATGTCATAGAAATCCGCCCCCTAGTAATAAAGATGAACACACCGCCTCTTTTACCCGGACATGTCTTCAGATTCGTACCTCTGTCGTGGAAGAATTCTTTAAAATCGTTTAACTGAAATATTAATAATACTCTGTCGTAAGAATGCTGTTCACATCTAGTCACATCTATTCTGCACGGCGGGAAACTCACAACTTAATCCAGCCATGCGTATAAAAATTCCATCAAATTACGTCTCTCTATGGACACGTTCTTACGTCATAATAGCCTTTTCTTAGAGCCAAAATACCAGAGAACACCACAGAGAGCTCGTGAGAGCTTTGGGAATAAGCACCTTCCGTACCGAAATTCGAGGATTTTATAGGTTGGGCTCTGCGTGCTTTAATGCTTCCAACTATTATAATGCAGTAGAAAGGCAGGATGCCGTCGTGTATGGATGTTAATTGGCGTCTGATCCCTACTCTATCCTACCTCTAGTGCCCACTATAACCTGCATCATATATACATTCTATACCCTGCCGTTTCATTTGTATATTTCAAAATTTCTAAATGACCCCACATCTTCAAATAATTTTTTAAAAAGTTACCCATCCCTCGTTTAAGACCAGAAACGTATTTTGAGACAATTTTTTTTACAAATCTTCTGGAGATTAATAATGAACTAGCCACATCTCCCATGAATTTGCATCGGCTTTGCTTATGACTGAACTGAATGCACACTCACGAATTGCAACCATTTATTCAAAGTCTGAATTTGAAGCCAGAAAATCAGAGCGTTTGCTTATAGAGGAAAAAGTCATCCTATATGCGTGAATTACATCTGGTGTTTATAGGTGTTAACGCTTCTGGTGTGGACATTTAAGCATCACAATGAACCAATGTAAACACAAATTCCGGAACCACTCTAATAAAGCATAAGGTCGGCCATGTCAAAATTACATCATGCTAAAATCGGTAATTTTAATGAGTACATTAGCAGAAATAATTATGGGCCAGTGTAACTACGAAAAGGGTGGAACGCTAACCAAGTAATTGCCACATTACGAGAGGTCAAAGGTTTCTATTGAGGTGTGGTCTCACATTAGAGTCTCATTACTACAGGAGACTTCAATTATGAATATGGGATTTAAATGACATGCCTTATCTATCTCGATGTTGGACATTACTTCCCGCTAATTGCAAGCAAAACACACGTACGCTACCTGCTTACCTCTTATATACAAATTAACATTTACTGTCACTCATAACTAGGGGGCGGATTTCTATCACCTAAAAAACATTAAAATATGGCCAATAAAATTTAAAACATGACTTTACCACTTACACATTGTGTATATTTTTTAAAGTTTCATTACAATACATTTTATTAAAATATAGTGTTAATTATTTAATATATCTGTAAATTCTCAAAAAGTGTCATTATAATGCCAAATTTAAAAAATATGATACGAAACTTCAAAATTTTTATAATATGCACACAAATATGCCAAAAATATGACCTGATTATGCGTATTCATACTAAATATGCTACAATAGTTAAAATTTTCCTAAATATGCAGTTATATACACAATAAAAGCCGTCCCATTTTCACCAGGATGCTTGGAATCGGGTTTAAGTTAGTAGGAAACCTGAAATAATGCAAAGGGGGAAAATATGACATGTCATAGAAATCCGCCCCTACTCATAACGATTAAAGCGTCGCCAACAACATATTGATTTATCCTAGATTGAGTACCAGCATGAGAATTGACAATATGCCTATGGTGAAATTACAGTATAACAAATTTTAATGGGGAAGCAGCTTAGAGTTAATTACATAATAGATCCGCAAATTAAGTAAAACCATACGTAAGTTCTTTATTTCTTTCTTTCTTTATCGTAGTTTTACCTGTCTCTTTTAGGATTGAAGGGACCCAAGCCGCCCGAGCCTTACAGGGCCGCGACCTGTCGGGAGAGGGATTATCTTTGAATCACATACATACTTTTTTGACCAGACAAGGCCTTTCCGGATGAGTGATCAGCCCAATGCCGGGGCCACCTCCGAGACAATACGAACACCTCACCTAGGTAACTTGTCCCGACCAGGAATCGAACCCGGGCCAGCTGCGTGAGAGGATCGGACTCATCCTCTGAGCCACAGCGGTGGACCCACACGTCAATTACATCAGAATAATACTAAAGTGGGAGAAACGTTGCGTTTTACAATATATAAAGATTTTACTATTTATTAGTGTCTTTGAGGTGGAATACAAGACATTTACGGGTAGTTTTGAGAAATTGCTGAATTTATACAATAATATAAACAACCATCAAGTAAATTCATCTGTGGGAACTAAGTTTGAAATCAGTAGAGGGAATTGCAAGAGAATAACTAGTTTCTATAGATTACAGTCGTAACTCAGGGATAAAAATTCTCAGAAATTTGCATATATCTTTAATCTATAAATATTACATTTCTGCTTTTATACAGTTTTTGAAGTAACGAATTAAAACGTCAGGAGCAATGAAAAGGTTAAAAGATTGTAGCTTGGAGGACATACATCTTTCGGCGAAATTCATAGGTGAGAAATAGGTGAATTTGATTTTTTTTTTCCTCAGCAATGAATTACTCTACAATCTTGCTATCTGACATACTCTTGACTACTTCTACAATTGCATACTATTTTCAAAATTAATCAAACTGTTACTAAACTAAACTCCGTGGCGCTACATCCCTGAATGGACTTGGCCTACCACCCGACCGCTGCGTCATCTCCCGTAGGCAGATGGCAGGATTGGGGGCATGTGGTCAGCATGCCGACACCCACGGCCGTTAATGGTTTTCTTGACCGGAGCCGCTACTTCTCTATCAAGTAGCTCCTCAATTTGAATCACGAGGCTGAATCAAACTGTTACAGTTATGGGTAATTATTAGAGATACCTAGTTTTCGCGAATAACGGATTCGCGAATTGTTGTTATTACTATTGATTAAGCAATAATCGTGTGTTTCAAACATTCCTACGTGGAATTATTGTCGGATTTAACCTCGAAAAAACACGAAATTTTGTGTTTATGCGAAATTGTCGTTTTTTGCGCGAAATTCCTCTTTTTTTAACAATTTTTTTTACTTTCAAGGGAAATCTCGGGTTTCAGAAAAATAACTAAATTATTTGTGCTCATTAATACAACAACAAATTCAATAATCAATGTTAATAACAGCTCTTAAACATGTAGGCCTATGTTCTGAATATAAAAGCATTTTTATTCCGGTGAATAATGTAGATGCTGAGAGAGCTTTCTCAGGATATTCAGACATTCTAACCGATAAGAGGACAAGACTTCTTTCTCAAAATGTGGAGACTGCTTTAAGTTTGTACTTTGGGGATGGGTGCAAACTTTATTTTTATGGGTAATGGTGCACATTTTCCATTCAGGTTTTCTTGATCATGCTCATGTGCGGAAATACACAATTATTTGCACCGCAAAGGCTAAAAATGTGTTTAGTTTTTATGCGAAATAACACCGAAATTTAGTTTTTTTGTGCGAAATAACACCGTAATTGACCCAACTTTTATACCGAAATTTAACATTTTTATTCACCGCAAAATAACATCTCTAGTAATTATCGTTACAAAACGGCAGTCACGTTTCGTGCAATAAAATGCCGTTTCCGTGATAATTTTCACAAATGACCACATTTTTTAGTGATTCTTTTTTTCTATCTATTTGCAAATATATGAACAACATCATACAATCTTTGGAATACCTACAGTATAAGTATTTATAAAAAAGCTTTTCTAAAATATGTCTGCTTATTCATTCTGACAAGATAACAGAACTAAGTCCAGAGGTGTTGGTAATAATTACTGAAGTTATGTTCTGTGATCAATAAAAAAGGTTTTTCGTGTAGATCAGTGGTGTTAAAACCCCCGGCCTCACAAACAAATTCTAATTTTATCTACAGGGCGGCTCGTTGTTTAAGTTTTGACGGCCTGCAATTAAACACTAGTTTTAACTACAAGTAAAAATAGTATTCCTTGACGAATATTCTGAAATATAATTATAAAATATTTGTGTTACATTGGTATCATGTTATTAATAAAGCAATAGGTTATAGTATATTGCGATACAAGTGCCGTAAGCGGTGCATACGGATCGAGATCCGTTATGCACTTACAGCACGAGAGTTGCATGCTATTTTTTGCACGATGATTATTTATATCAATTTATTTATATTAATTGAGATATTAGCTGAAAATATTATGTATATACACTATTGAAGATGGATGTTATATTTCAGAAAGTGATTCGCATGTGTTTGTTGTTATGGGAACCGAATATTTGTCCTGGGGGGCCTTGTCCATTAAGGCTTGTATTATGGTGAGTGCCGTAAGTAAATTCTTACCGCACGGAAACTCTTACCGCATGGAAATTTGTTTTGTTTCCATAGCAACAAGATTGCGTGCGGGAATGTCAACTTACGATCCACGGCAACAGCATTCGTAATTACCACTCTTTAGTTAAGTCATGCAAAAAATCAATTAATCAATGCTAGTTAAAACAAGTGTTGAAGACAACTGTTGTAGAATGTCATCTACTTCTCCAGATGTCTCTATACTCCTGTTGCTGAGTAACCATGATCAGCTTTTAATTAGGCCATTCGACACTCGATCTGTTTGTGTGCGATTCGATGCTCTAATTTGTATTACAATCCCTCACTGGTGTCCACAAGTACACACGTAAAAGCCACAACATACACGGTATGGGGTACACTGCAACTGACCTCATTTCAGAATTTCCACATAACAAATGATTCCTAAAATAGCAGATTGTCTGGATGCTAACACAATGAAATGAACTACTAATGTTGTGCATTGGATACCTATTATACCATAATTAAGTCTCTTCCTGCTTCAATACTTGTGGGTTTAGTTTGAGATTGAATTACATTAGGCTATAATCAAATTATCTGCCAGACCTGTCATGGATAGTAAATGATACACGAGTTCCTGAGAATATTTTTGTACGATATAAAATTTTATTGTATAATAAATTGTAATCAGTGTTTAAAGCGAACCTAATGGATACCAGTGCATTTACTTGAGTAAACTGCTTTTAATTCAAAACACTGTTAAAAAATATTATTCAATATAGGCTACAAACTTTAGTCAGTAAAAAGTTAATACGCTCATTTAAATTAGTAAACTTTTAGAAAATTCTGAAAAAATGTAATTTGCATCACAAAAATATTTATTTCAATAACAAATTGCATACTGTACTTCAGATCGTTCTTGAGTGATTATAGTTAAAATCATAGAAAAAAGTAGGACCTTCTAAATGACCAAAATTCCAGTTTTGAGAGCCACGAAATAAATACCGTTAGGGTTATAAACAGTAAAAGTTTATTTTTTAAATATTATTCATTAATATTATAATTCGTAACAATAATCATTTTATTTTAAGATGACATAAAAAGCATTGTACCCTAATGATACATATTCTGTAAAATACCATTGCCCTGTGGAAAAAAAAGTGTTGCTTTATAGATTAATGTTAAAAATAACGGTTATTTAGCTTACTGCTAACTTATTTCCAAAGATTGTTTAGTACGCAGCATAAGATAAAATACAGTAAAAGATGAAGCATTTTAAGCACATTTTCAGGTCTTTCATCTTCTCTGTCGGTTTTTGACAGAAGAAGAAGTAGGTGTGTTGAACTTTAGGATTGTACCCTACAACCCGACACACATTTTCTCCCAGAAATACGTGTATCATGTCCTGGGAGAAATACAATTTATTTGCAGAAAAAGATTTGTTTGAGAGTCTTTCTGTCACTCTGTCTCCGAAAAACGAAAATCTATAAGTTTAGTACTTTTTCAAAGATATAGAAAGTAAAATCTTGATTATATACCTCATACCTGGTCTGTGGCGCTGTTGTTAGAGGCACAGCGCTACAAACCGGAAGGTCACGGGTTCAATGCCCCATGAGGTCATTGTGGGATTATTCCATTGGCCTAATACTTCTCGTGGCACTTTGGCCCTGCGGTCGACTCAGTCTATAAAAAATTAGCAGGAGCAATCCTGGGGGTAAAGGTAGCCGGTGCTTAAGGCTGACCTTACCACCTTCAGGTGGCGAATGTCTCGAAACTGGGAGTCTCAGGCTCCCGGCACCTTAAGGGCCTCCATGGTATTTACCTTTTACCTGATTTATGTATTAGGAGCTAATACGAGGGTCATTTCAAAAGTTCTGCACATTGTAAGATAAAATTGAAGAAAATAATTTATTTTGCAAAATACCTTTACAGGCCTTCAATATAATCTTCATTCTTGCTTATGACAGCTTCCCAACATTTTGGCAAATTCTGTATTCCGGATAGGGCACCTTCATTGTTGAGATGTCTGATTACTCAGGTCACCTCACTGGAAGCTTCATCAATTGTAACAAAACTTTTTGACGGACTAATTCCTTCAATTTGGGAAACAAATCAAAGTCTGGTGGGTTCAAATGAGGACTGTATGATGGGTGGGGATGTCTTTCCCATCCACGGACGTGGAAAACATTTTGTTACAATTGATGAAACTTCCAGTGAGGTGACCTGAGTAATCAGACAGCTCAACAATGAAGGTACCCTATCCAGAATTAGGGTGGCCATTTCTAAAATTTCAGAAAGGAGGACACACTTCTTCGGTAATCTAGCAAAGCATAAAACTTCGGGCATGGACGGCTGGACAGCAGATATTACATGGTATAACCCTGACTAATTTTACTTAATAACTGCATTTACATAAAATAAATGATAGTACGCTAACATCGTATGGACAAGCGTGCCATCCTTAGGAATGGATTCAGATTTTTCCGCGGCACCAACTAAACAAATGACAGTATCGACAAGCGTGCCAACCTTAGGATTGGCAGGAACATACGGGAAAATACAAATGTTATTAATATCCTTTACCGATACATCAGAGTCTCGAAAAGGGGGACAAATCAACGTCCGGCATAAAGCAGCGCCGGATGGAGGACTGCTTAGCAAAAAACCTTACAGTCCGGCCAAAAGACGGACGTCTGGCCACCCTATCCAGAATACAGAATTTGCCAAAACGTTGGGAAGCTGTCAAAAGCAAGAATGAAGATTATATTGAAGGCCTGTAAAGGTATTTTGCAAAATAAATTATTTTGTTCCATTCTATGTTATAGCGTGCAGAACTTTTGAAATGGCCCTCGTAAATAGAAGTTCTACATTTTTTCGTTCCTTTTAGGCCCTTTATTATGGTTTTGGTTCATCGCCTCTGGAAGAAAAATGGAGATAGGAAAACGAATATACCCTACAATATGCTGATACAACACAGGCCTACATACTTGTATATGTTATCCATAGAAATTATCTCATATAAGTACGGTTTTAAATAGGCCCTAACGATTTTTATATTTTCAATCCTGAGGTACTTTTAGAGATTTCATTTCATCGCATCCAAAAAGCGATATTTATTCCACCACTTCTATCATTGATAGCGGGAGCGTTTAGACTTATCGAGCAGAAAAGCAGCTTTCTAAACGTAAGCGCCGCAATGCATAACAGGAAACAATGGAGATGCATTAAAACAAAAGCGTATCCTCATGGGACGTGTTATATTCAAAGCAGCCTGTGTTCTATTAAACAAGTGACAAACAAACTGCTGCTTTATTATGTCCTCCGCTAACAACATTCTCAACTCAAAAGACACTCCTATGGATATGATACATAAAGCGATTATGTACACTTTTGTTCTTCCAGCGTGAATGCTGTGTCCAGTGAAAGGACGCTTTGAACAAGACAGTTGCTTATTAGATTCCATAATATGGTTGATTTCTGCTAGGTTTTGTTCGCCAAAATTAGCACAATTCCATGGCTACGAAACGAGGGCTTTAGAATCGAAGTTAACTATTTCCTAACAATATGGTTTTACTTGTCAATCGAGATACAGTTATTAATAAATGCATAGTGTCGCGTTTTATATTTATCATGTGGGCCCAGAATTGTAAACAAATCCTGTAATATAAATTAAACCCGCATCATCTCGATGACAATAGGGAGGTCTGGAATGGGGTGCACTCAGCCTCGTGATTCAAATTGAGGAGCTACTTGATAAATAAGTAGCGGCTCCGGTCATGGAAACCACCATTAACGACCGTGGGTGTCGGCATGCTGACCACATGCCCCCCAATCCTGCCATCTACCTACGGTAGATGACTCAGCGGTCGGGAGGTAGGCCTTGTCCTTTCAGGGATGTAGGACCACGGAGCTAAGTTTAGTTTTAAAGATAATAATAATAATAAACTAAAGCCACAATGTAGAATATTTTTGTAGATTTTTGTCTGAATATAGGAATAATATGAAAATCATTGTTTCAACACTAGGAAGAACCAGGTACTAAACCAAATTCAAAAGGCGGTCATATTGGAACTTTACAATAATTTATTACGATGTTCGTGTGGAAAATGTGTCAACCTTCCCACTTACATGTAATCTTTGTTATACTGAGTACCACTGGGGTCATAAAAACCCCAAGTAATATACATGGCATAGGCCTGTATCCTTAGACTTGCAATTTCTTATAATTAACTGGAATAAAAATGTACATTTCTACCTTGAAAACAGAACAATTGTGTAAATAAACATTTTTACCGTACTACCAGGTTATCTTGGTTATCTTTGTTACACTGAGTACCACTGAAGTCATAAATTCCCTGGGAAGTTTACATGTGATATGTTGGTAATATTGCAAATGTTTTAATGAACTGGCGTACAAACATAATTTTTTTACCTTGAAAACAGGACAAGTGTATCATCTGAAGATATTCCTTGGTGGAAAACATTTCAACGACGATGGCGTGAAATAAAGAGTGCAGACTTTGCTTTCATCACAGGCGGCATGATTCTTTGACGAAGGCATCCAAAAACTCGTTTCCCGTTACGACAAGGGCCAGAATAACGGCGGTGACTATGTGGAGAAGTAGTGTAAGGTGTAATGAATGATAATAAAGTATTTGGAAAATAATGTTCTGTTATTTTTTTTAATTATCGGCATTTACTTGAATAACGGTTGTATAACGATCGGCGTATATGATAACTAGGCGTGTAAGTTAACCATCGCCGGTGTGCCAGGATTTCCACAATATTTCTTTTACAAGTCTGTAAATCTAGAGACCCGAGACTATCACACTTATACACATATAAGAGCCACTGACCTGGGCCAGGATCAAACCCGGTACCTTGGGTACAGAGACAGAGCGTCAGCGCGATACTGACTGTGCCATTCAGAACTATGATCAACATGAATGTTTCCTCACACACACAATGTATAGGCAATTTCATGCTTCAGACTCCAGAAATAAAGAAGGCATAGGCCTACGCCGAGAATTGGGAGCAGCAATATAAAGATCCGGGGGAACCCTTTTTCCCTATGGTATTTTCGTATGCAAGTTCAGCATTAACAGACACTAAACTCCGAGGAGGGAGGTAGCAAATTTGATCACTATAGTAAATCGTTCAGTTGTATTTCGTCTTAATAATGAAAGACTGTACAATGGGAAAGCTATTTTTCTCTTTCTGACCAAGCTTACGATCTAGCGGTCCAAGTAATTTAGATAGGTTACTGTACTTTTTTCGACTTCTAGAGATCATAGAATATTTTTTAGTCTTATCTCAATTTCGACTTTGTCTCGCTGACTATATTACTTCTTTTACATGTTTACTCTTACATGTGACTTAGCTTTAGCTGCTAGTGCAGTTTATTATTATTATTATTATTATTATTATTATTATTATTATTATTATTATTATTATTATTATTATTATTATTATTATTATTATTATTAAAAGTAAAGTGTTCCCTATTACAGGCCATAGCGGCCCAGAGGGTTCCAGGAGGTTGAGGCTCCAAGATTTTTAGACATGAAGGTTGTCAGCCTTATGCACCGGCCGCCTTTACCCCCAGGATTGCTCCTGGTACTCATTTCTGTTAGAGGCTGAGTCGACCCCAGGGCCATAGTGCCACCAGAAGGATTAGGCCAATTGAAAAACTCCGACCTCATCGGGGATCGAACCCGCGACCTTCCGGTTTGTAGCGCAGCGCCTCAACCACTACGCTACGGCGTACCCCTATTATTATTATTATTATTTTTTTATTACAACAAATTTACCTTACTCCGAAATCTCCAAAACTCAACGATACCATTGAGGTAGGCTACTGTTAATTTTTACAGATGGGGCTAGGCGTACAACCCAAGAATTTTCGTTGAATTGTTTGTAACTAGGAAATAGCCCGTGGCTTTGCCACGGTTAAAATGATGCTTAAATACGAAACTTACAGGTCTACAATCCTGAAGGCACTGACAATACTTTTACAAAAGTCAGAGCTGGCTTCATCAATTTTTATTTAAAATATATCATCGTATACCACATTTTTTTGTGAAAACTGCATCAAAATAGTCGAGTAACTTCCCCTGTTTTGATGTGTTTTCCACCTTAACTCTTACATCTTCTGAACGCCTCACTCTCGAAAATGCTACATATAGTTGTCCGTGCATAAACACTGGTTCAGGCAAATAAATCCCGACCTTATCTAAAGTCTTTATTAATTGTCATTGCTAAGACTACCCTTACAGGAAACTGCCTTCTTGTAAGTTTAAATGGCAGGCCAGTATCTGCAGCTCTTTTCTGTTCCTCTTTTTCATTCTGTTCTATAACCGATTCCCCAATATTTCATCTTGGCCTCTTGGAAGGAACGCAGGCATTATGGTCAACCATGTTTTAATGCTTCCTTATCTGGATATCTTACGCTTTTTCCTTCAAAATACGTTCCTATCAGTATGTAGATTACAGGAATTAATTATATCGTAAGTTTTATGCAGTCCCAAAGCCACCTAAACACTAATAATATGTATTGTTTCTCAACTGTTTGTTGACAGATGAATATGATGATAATTTTATTTGATCAATTCTGTGCAATTTTAAGAAATTATGTAATGTCTCAAGGGAAGGAATGGTTTGTTTTTTTATTTTTATTATCAGCGATATTTCAAGCGTTAAACCATCAATATTTTACAGTATGTGCCCGCGGTTTCGCCCTCCATTATTGACTCCAGGATTTTTAAGAAATTTATACTAACAGCGTATTAAAAATGTTTGTGGTTCAGAGCTATGAAAATTGCAAGTAAAAATAGTTGTTCATTGTGTTCATTTCACTTAGGCCTTATAAAATAAAGAAATGGTTTTCCTAATTTTGTTCTCGTCGTGAAAGTTTACACTGCGAGAGACGAACATCGCCGAGTATACCCGATGTCTCACGAAGCGGGCGAGCAAGCACGCTATTTAGGGCCGTTGAATTGTATAAGAGTAGATGTTTTGAACAGGTTTGGAAACATGAACATTGTTACAGGAAGGCTACAAAGCAACATGTTGAATGTTCCTTGGAGGGATGTTCACCCCTGGAAGACTGGCTACATAAAAACTGTTCTCATGAATGAATTGGGTGTATGTGTGTGTGTCAAAGAGAGCCGCAAAGAGGTTTCTGTGAGTCCAGACTTGCCAATAAAGAGATCCGGACAGAGGGAGGATATCCGATATTTCATCCAGCCCCTGTCCCCACTTCCTCTATTAACTCGTATCTGGAGCTCTCCCTAATAGCTTTCTCTAGCTTCGGTCCTCTTTCAAGCCCGGGCGCTGCCA
Source organism: Ectobius pallidus (assembly GCA_964059195.1). Classification (NCBI taxonomy): domain Eukaryota; kingdom Metazoa; phylum Arthropoda; class Insecta; order Blattodea; family Ectobiidae; genus Ectobius; species Ectobius pallidus. The sequence goes on from CAXKWD010000006.1 coordinate 117,013,457, forward strand.
ATATTCAATTCACGCCACCGCAAGATATATTATATTAGAACTGACGTCATTATTCTGGGGATATAAAAAGTGGGAGGGTAAGAAAAGTGCACCGTGGAGTTCATTTTCTGAAATGAATGTAGTTTTGTAACAGAGATAAATGGAAATCTTGAACCAAATGTCAATATTCTTTGCATATTAAATAGAAAATATTTCTTGCGATATAATTTCTTGGAAGTAGACGCAGGCTAAGTTAATATTTTATAGCTACTCACATTTAAAAGGCGCGTTCACAAACTAAGTTTCCCTAGGGCCGTTTACACAAAAAATACAAAATTTGATGGAAATATTTATTGCAAGAGATATAGCAAGTGTTCAGGTATTTTTCAACCTATTCGCCACAGGGATTGAGGCATTTGTTATAAGCCTACCGTGGGACCAATTTCTGAACACTTGTGTTGTAGAAGACTGCCGCTTGGGATTCGAACCACTGTGTGATAACCAGGGCCCGGATTCTGATGACCTAAAATTGTTTGAAAAATGACCTATAAAATGACCCTAAATTTTAAATAAAATGACTTAATAATTATAAAAAATTACCTAAAAACTGATATTTTATTTATCAAAAATTATTATTGTACACACAAAGTTATAGACTAGTTTGTACATAATTGTAAAAACTGTAAATAACTGTAATGTTGTGAATGTTCTTTCCTCACGAGAATTTATACTGGCACTGAGGCACTGGTGAGTCAAAATTCGGCATTTCCTTTTGTGGTCTACCGGATTATATTGTTCTTTTTAGGGTAAACAGTAGTTTGCAATCTTAAATCCAAGCATGTGGCAGACTCTGGTGCCAAGTCAATCTAATAACAATAGTAATATAATACAAAATTTTGGCGTTTCTTTGATTCTCACTTCCGACTGACACATGTTAACACTTTAACGCCGAATTTTTCTTTCTTGCATTAAACAAACAACACTTGAAAATCAGCATCGCTAGTGACGAAAAAAAGTTAATACACTCAATGTAAATACATGAAAAATGACTAAAAAAAAGAAGCAAATGACACGAAAATGACAAAATAATGGCCTAAAATTTAAATAAATGCCCTAAAAATATAAAATTGCATAAAATGACAAAAAATGACCTAATAAAAAGGCATTTTTATAATCTAGAGGCCATGATTAGGATTTATCCACAAGTTGGCAATGTCTATGCAGCATCAATAAAAAGATGACATGTCATTAGAATCCGGGCCCTGGTGATAACCTTATCCGTATCTCTGTCAGTCTCTACCATTCATTTATTGAGGGAGAGGAAAAGATTAAAATCTTTGGGTGTGCGATCCGAGCTGTAGGGTGAAGACTTCAACACCTCCCTGCAAATCTCCTGCAAAAGTTCGGCTAGGAGATGTTTCAGATGTTTCAGCCCGGAACTCGCTCCCAGTGATTTCCATCTTTCCTATACCTCAATAAATGACAGAGAATGACAGAGAAGTGGAGATGATTGTCACAAGTGGTTCAAATCCCAGGCTGCAGACTTCTGCGACACAAGTGTTCAAAAGTTGATCGCACGGTTAGACAAATGTTTCAATTCCTGTGGCGAATATGTGGAAACATACCTGAACACTTGCTATATTTGCTGCAATAAATATTTTCATGAAATTTTGTTTTGTCTGTGTAAATAGCCCTAGGGAAACTTACTTTATGGACGCGACTCGTATATGAAACACCATAAAAAACTTAATAAATACAGAAATAGAAGATTAATAGAGTATCGTTGTATGTTAAAATGAGAGAATTTTTATCCCGGTGTTACGGATATCATTAAAAAAAAATCAGCTTTCTGCTAAAATGGTCCTTATTTAGTTCAAAAACGTAACTTGATGGTGATTTTAGTTGAAGAATGCTTATATATAATTATCATGAATTCAGTTCAGTAAGGGTTTCCTTAAGCTTGTTTAGAATGTTAAACCTTTTAAAATAAATATGTGGTTTTCGTGAAACAACAAAAAGTAGGCTCAATGTCTCTTGCTTAGCGCGTGGGCCAGGGAAACATGCAAGCGGTCCCTAGTTCGAACCCTGTGGTAGGAAAGGTTGTCGTTAACGATGGACGAAGCCGTGAAGTAGGATTCTTTTCTGGGTAGCCCTACTCCCGTTACCCCATTCCATTCCAGCAGCACTCATAGCCTCTTAAATAGAGGTAGCTGGTGATGTGCTGCGAACCCGCGGGTTCTATAGATGTATCGAGGGTATGGCGCAAGATGTCACAGCAATTTGTCGCATGAGATATGGTAGACAATGGAGCCAAGTTTGATGGGTCTCACATGGGCTGCTGCATTCCATGAGGGACAGAGCCTATCACCCGACCGCTGCATCATCTACATCCGTCTTTCGACATCCTTGGCAGATGACAGGATTGGGGTCATATGGTGAGCATTGGCTACTTTAATACTTTAATACTTACTTTGATTCTTACTACTTATTGGCCCCTGTCCTGGATTCCTATCAGAGGCCTCTATATGCAATATGCAATTTGTAACTTACTAATTTACAATTACATAGGTTATCTAAATTATTTATAACTTAATCTAAAGAATATATAATTATATATATATATAAAGAGAGAGAAATTTTACACTGTAATACAAAAACATTGATAACTTAATAATAAACTAACTACAGTAAGTGTCGAATCCGGAATTTTTGTGGGTCTGTGATGATCAGGACCCGGATTCTGATGACATGTCACCTTTTTATTGATGCTGCCTAGACATTGCCAACTTATAGATGAATCCTAATCATGGCTTCTAATTTATAGAAATGCATTTTTATTAAGTCATTTTTTGTCATTTTATGTCATTTTATATTTTTAGGGCATTTATTTCAATTTTACGTCATTATTTTGTCATTTTCGTGTCATTTCCTTCCTTATTTGTCATTTTCATGAATTTATATCGAGTATATTCAAATATTTAAATAAATTATTAGGTTAAAATAATGCAACTTTTTTGTACGATCTACTTTAAAAACAATTATCTTAATTTCTTCACAGATGCTCCATTCCAAGTTTTTAAACCTACAACATCCTTTCTGCATTTACAGTTTTTACAAGTATATATGAATTTGTCTATAACTTTGTGTGTACAATATTAATTTTTATAAATAAAATATGAGTTTTAGGTCATTCTTTATAATTAATAGGTCATTTTCTTTAAAATTTAGGGTCGTTTTATAGGTTATTTTTCAAACAATTTTAGATCATCAGAATCCGGGCCCTGGTGATTATGAAGGGGAGGTTGCGCCTAAGCATACCACACCTTTCACAGATGTGCACTCCCGCGTCCTCAAGTGAGCAAGCAGATTCTGATGGCCATTATTGGTGGTTTTATATATTGGAGCAGCTGCTTTTTTTAAAAATCAAGTACCTCAATTGTCTCGCCAGAATACGTTCTCCTCGTTCTATAAAAATTACCACGTAGACATTTGTTTAAACCAATTTAAGAAACATCTACACCAAGGAAACCTAATATAATGTATCAGGGAACAGGACTTTCTGACTTATTTTTGCCTCGTTACTTCGTAAAAGAAAACCAAGTAATGACTACGTCACCTGGATTCTACTTTAATGCAAAATTCCTTAATATAACTAGTACTAACTTGGTTTTCATGGACAAAAGATCTTAAGATATGTAATTAAAAAGTTCTCGTTAACTCTATCTTGCACTTTGGAAGTCACTGGCAATGTAATTTCATATCGCAGTAGTTACCAAGTTTTAAACGGCTGTGGATTTTCTATTAAGCCCGCAAAGTTTCATTCCAGATTAGTTAAAGCCGATACTGTTACAATTTTGCACAGATATTGGCTAGATATAATATTAAGCATTTGCATAATGGTATTCCTTTTACATTGCCTCTCGTGTTCTACGTCAGGCCTGTATATGATCTAGCAGGACTTGATGAAAACTTTTACCTTCCCCTATTATGTAATTAATATAGAGAAGATTTTCTGATCGTGTATAAAATGATTAGGGAATCGTTCTGGAATCTGGAGATCTCACACTGAACTGGAGCATTACCATATCCATTCCAACCAAAACAGATGTCATTACTATTAGGTGTAATAGGAGCGTGAGGTTAGCACGTATATTAAAAGATGATATTAATAATAATAATAATAATAATAATAAATCTCAAAACAATGTAATTATTGTTCTTCTATTTGTTAAATTTATTCATTTGTAATTCTTGTATTTGAGTGCGTGTTGCTTTAATTGATTTGTTTTAGTGTTCTTGAGCTCTTTACGACGAGTTAAAAAATGCAATGTCCGAAATAATAGCACATCGAAAGATGTAAAAGAAGGTACTGTGGTGCGAAAGTGTCAGGTTACAGTTATCTTATTTGTATGGATATTGTACGTATAGTTTCTTTGGATTAAACAGGAAGGAGGGTCTTTATGGTAGTTTTATTATCGCTATAAGCTACAATTCATTTGATCATTCATGGCTGACAATTTATGTAATACATAATTGTCATACTATGCTAAGCACAAGACGTCTTTTCAGTTAGAATTGTCACTTTGGAAGTAATTAATTTCTTAGTTAAAATTGTTTTAAGCAATACTTTTCAATTTTTCTTAAAAACGCGTAATTCATTGGACATAGAGCTAATTAAAAAAAATACAACTTGTCTTTATCTAGTGCAATAATGCAGGCACATCAACTAAACCTACATGTTTATGTTAGCCCTTGTTAAATGAATACTAAAAAAATATTTTCATTACCAGTAAAGACACAAAAGTTGTTTGAGGTGCACATGATGGATGGGACACCCTATAGGTTATACTTCTTCCTAACCAAGGAACTTAAACTAAAACTAAAAATTATTAGAATTAAATATTATTTTTAAAACTAAACTGTGTAACATTGCTTGTTTTGCTATCTGGTACGTATGTGAGACCATAGGTCTATCATAATCATGAACATCTCTGGTGAGGCGAAAATAAGATTATGTCAGTCTTCGTTATCAATCTCAATGGTAAAGTTATCGAACTTCAAGTCATTCTCAACTACGTATCCAGAAATAATCATACTCCAACAACAAAATGTACATATGGTGTGTCTGAAATGCTGTCAATCATTATCTCTCATTTGTAAACTGTCAGAGATAAATTACGATAATGTTTCTAAGGAAACGAAGTGAACTTGCTTGTCTAAGTTGTACAACTGAACAAACACATAACACACAATTTTCACCGCATGTTGGATGATGACAGGTACCGGCTCTAATGGCTCTAGTATGGAAATACAATGTGGTTACAATGATATTTCGATCTTGTTTAATTTCACGATTTCTGCTGACAAGTTAAACATACTACTTTCTTTCTGGCCGAAAACATTACCCCAAACTCTTATTTTTTGAGGGACCAATCAGCCCTTTAACCCAGGAACGCATCCATCACGTGGCCTACATACTTTTCCTCTCATAAATTATTAGTAAATAATTCTAAGCGAGTAAAAGGTTGCATCTAAGGTACATCGTTTGAATAATATAATTTTTCATCTTGGACTTTTCTAAAAAGTTGCCTATATTTCTTGTTTTGTTAAATAAAACATATACTACTTTTTTATAATATTTTCATAGTTATAGCTTTTAGTTCATATCTTTAATACTTAATTCTGTAGTTAAGAAAAGCATACGGCATATAATTTCGGAAGTACTTTCTAGCCTATGGAAGAACACATTATAATAAATAGTATAAAACTGTAATTAAATCCGGCCTAGGTAGCACAATGCCGCAAAAGAGAAAAAAATAAGTCTGTGAGTTATAAAATTTTGAATGAAATCAATTTTTTCTCAGAAAATGATCGTCATACTGTTCGACCTTACAGCCTACGCTTTATACACAGGTTCCCATGACATGTTTAAAAAACAAAATAATATCCACATACAGGCTTCTAAGGAACTTTAGACAAATGCTTTCCGATTATCAGAGAATCGGCACATAAAAGTGACGGATTTGTCAGACCTATGCAGCAGGCGTTAGATTTCTAATGGTATAATAATTTCTTCATTTTTTTTAAAGTGCACCCGGATCATAGTTTGACATCATAGAAGAATGACTTCCTGCGCCGAGCCAAAATAGTCCTTAACTACAATACTTCATGGTACCAGTATAGTCTAAATAATAAAATTGATCTAAGATTATAAATATAATATACAACTCACTTTTTTGAAACACTGTAAGCCATCAAAGTCTTCTTACCTGAAATAAAGAAAATAACATAATAAGCAATTGTAAGATATAACACAAAACACAAAGGTAATAGAGCAAGTGTGAAATTCACTTCCTGCCACTTTTATGTTCCCGTAGTTACACGATTACTATCCTCTCGCTCAATTGGTCTTCCGTCTGTCAACGAACACTATGGGCTCTAGTGCTTAAACTAAAACTGTTTTATGTCTGATTTCGAAAGATTATAAATAGCATGTATCCATTGTTGTTTATATTTTTTTAAAAAGGTAATATAGGGCATTTTGAGGTGCTAAACATGTAGGCTAGTGGATGCAACGACTGGAATCAAAGTTTTTAAAGAATACACTGAATACTGCGGAATGGTACACCTTTATGTGTAAAAAACTTACAACTTTTTTTTATTTTTTTCAGTGAAGACTGAACCTTTGTTTTTATTGCTGGGAAAACATTTTCTAAATATCTTAATTATGTACCGAGATATGCCCATTTAAATATACTAGTGTCATCCGGCTTGTCCCTTTAAGGGGAGGTTGTGAGCACATTTGATGCAGAAAATTATTATCTTACTAAAAAAAACGCTTAAACTAGAACTGTTTTATGTCTGATTTCGAAAGATTATATAGCATGTATCCACTGTTGTTTATATTTCTTAAAAAAGGCAGTATAGGGCATTTTGAGAGGCTAAAGATGTAGGCTAGGGGATGCAACGACAGTAATCAAAGTTTTTAAAGAATTATGAACTACTGAATACTATTTAAGTAAGTGTTCAAGTTACTTATTCCTTGACAAGCATTTCTTGACAATTTCCAAGAAACACAATACTAGAAACAGCTGTCCCAAGAGATTCATGCAATCTTACAATTCAGCAGAAAATAAATCGCAGTGCATACCTAAAAGCAAATATTTCCAGCTGATGTATATACAATTAGCAGGCACACAACCTGCATACAACACATCAGTTTCATAAACAGATTTTTTATAACATCCTGCCCATCACAAATCAAGACAAAACTTTAACTCGAGTTGATAGTTGTTATTCTTTGATCTATTGCAAATCAGATTCGTTTTTCATTATGAGCTATCAGCAATAATCCGTTTTTATTATTTGTAATGTCTTTGCCTTTTTTTTAATAAATGAAAAGGTAGACAAAATATACCATATTTACATCAAGGCAAATTAGATATTTTCACGCAAGTATGTGTATGTAAAGTTTACAGCCAGAATATGACCTTAACTGTATTCTTTATGCACCCTATTCCTCGCATCTCTATCGTAATACCCTTCTCTATGTAATTACTAGATCAGACTCGCCCCTTGCACTCTTCACTCAAATCTCTATATGGGTTATTTGGTTACTTATTTATTCAATGGCAGTAGACAATTCCTAAGTAAGGTAAAGGAATATTACCTATTTAATGGAACCCGGAGGTTCATTGCCGCGCTTATATGAGCCCGCCATTGAACACTATTCTATACTAACTCCACCCAACCGTCCCTCGCAAATCCTACTTCCCTTAAATGTACGTTGGAGAATCAAATGAAAACCACAATTAATTATTTTGTTATTATTTTTCTGCAGGAAGAATGTTTGCTTGCACATTATTTTCTACATAGTTCCCTCCCAGTTCAATGCACTTATGCCATCAGATAGGAAGTGCTTCGATACCGCAAGAGAAAAATTATTCTGGGTGACACTGTAGGCCCTCATGCACCGCCAACGATTAGATGTCTTCATCAGACTTTAACTTCTGCCCTCCAAAGAGCTCCTTTAATGGACTAAAAATGTGAACATCTGATGGCGCCAAACCTGGCAAGTATGGCATATGTGGGAGGCACTTGAAGCATATGTCGTCGATGGTTTTCATGGTTGCACGAGCAGCATGAGGACGGGCGTTATCATGTTGAAGCAAAACACCTGCTCTCAGCAAACCCCTACGCTTTGTCACCTCAGATTTCAGAATCTTTGGTCCGTTAAAGGATCTCCTTGGAGCATAGGCGTACCGAGGGGGGTGTTTTGGGGGTTTGAACCCCCCCCCCCCATTGATTAAAAAAAGGAAAATTATATAATTTTTTTAAGTCTGCCCATAAATTACTTAATACAGGTATAAAGCTTGGGAAGCTTAAAACTCGTTATTTTGCGTCTTAATTTTTTAAATTTTCCGGGGGCGGACCCCCGGAAGCTTAAAACTCGTTATTTTGCATCTTAATTTTTAAAATTTTCCGGGGGACCACCCCCGGAAGCTTAAAACTCGTTATTTTGCATCTATATTTTTTAAATTTTCCGGGGAGGACCCCCGGACCCTCCTCTCCCTGGGGGGTTTCCCATACCCCTCAGACCCCGCGGATGTTATAACCCCCCCATATGGTCGGCCTGGTTACGCCTATGCCTTGGAGGGCAGAAGTTCAAATCTGATGAAGTCGTCCAGTCGATGGTGCAGGAGTGGCTACAGCGTCAACCAAAATAATTTTTCTCATACGGTATCGAAGCTCTTCCTATCCAATGGCGTAAGTGCATTGAACTGGGAGGGGACTATGTACAAGCAAACATTCTTGCTGCAGTAAAATAGTGGAAAAAATTAATTGCGGTTTTCATTTGATTCTCCCTCGTATATTAATATCGTCCTCCCACCTACGTCTAAGTATTTCAAGTGGTCTCTTCCCTTCAGGTCTCCCTGCCCCCCATGCGCGCAACATGTACAGCCAATTTCATCCTCCTTGATGTAATTAGCCTTATTATATGCGGTGAAAATTACATGTTATGAAGCTCGTCATCATGCAGTTTTCTCCAGTTCCCATTTTCATCTCTCTCTTGGGTCTGAATATTTTCTTAAACACCCTGTTTTCGAACACTCTCAGATTATGTTCTTCCCGAAGAGTAAGAGACCATGTCCCACATCCAAGTAATCCAACTGGCAGGATGACTGTCTTGTAAATTTTTATACTATATGGGTTGCATATCCTTAAACGTAATCGGCGTAGCCTATGCCAATTACTGAGTTAAAAATGAGGATCTTTGAAAAGTCCTAAATATGTAAAATACTAAAGTTAGGTCTACAGCACATAGGCGTACCGAGGGGGGGGTTTTGGGGGTTTGAACCCCCCCCCCCATTAATTAAAAAATGTATAATTTTTTAAGTCTGCCCATAAATTACTTAATACAAGTATAAAGCGTGGGAAGCTTAAAACTCGTTATTTTGCGTCTTAATTTTTAAAATTTTCCGGGGGGGGACCCCCAGAAGCTTAAAACTCGTTATTTTGCGTCTTAATTTTTTAAATTTTCCGGGGGAAAACCCCCGGAAGCTTAAAACTCGTTATTTTGCGTCCTAATTTTTTAAATTTTCCGGGGGAGGACCCCCGGACCCCCTCTCCCTGGGGGTATTCCATACCCCCCAGACCCCGCGGATGTTATAACCCCCTCCATATGGTCGGCCTGGTTACGCCTATGCTACAGCATGTGACAAAAACAGTGCTAGGACCAAATTTTAAAACGAACAAATTTATATTATACTTTCTGATGTTCGGTACCTCAAAGCATTTTGGCTGGCTCTCGAAGATAAACCCGATAAATTGTGGGAGAATGAATCTAGCAGGACATGGCTAAGGAACATTTGACTCATACAAGTCTGCTGTGTAAATTACAGTATTGTTTTGTTTGCAGACGGTGTCTTTTTTGTATTTCGTCCGCAGATAGATTGTTGTAGCTATGAAAAATAACAATACTTTTAGGAATAAATCTCTTTGAAATCCCACAATTTTGGGGCTAAACAGGGATTGAAAAACTTACGAAAGAAAAATAATTGGACGAAATAGCGACAACGGTAGGACGCCATAAGAACAGCGGGCGCAGGCCTATGTAAGTAAACTTAAAATTTGCGATTGGTATTGCAAACGAAGTAAACGGGAGAAATGCTAGGGGATATTAAGAGGATAAAGAAAAAAAATTCTACTGCATCTGTGTCTGCAATTAAAACAATACATAAATTCATATGGGAATAGAAGGCTACGAGAGTTTAAAGGATTTCAATCTCTGAAGGATCCGTTGAATAAGACAATAAGGTTAGGCCTTGGAAATTTTGTTGAAATTTGACTATAGTATGGAATGTGTGTTTGGGATATCAACATTATGAATCTAGCTAAATTTTAGCTAACACGAATTGCAAGTGTGTTACATAATGTAAGAAGGTGTTATCACATATTCTGTACGGACTTTCTGTGGTTATTTCTTCAGATACATTTTTGTCAAATTCTCACGATAGGCTTCAGGGATTGTTCCTAAGAGAAACGCTCGTTTTTATGATAGGCCTAACTCTTCCATTCCATTAAAACTATAAATTTCCTTTAAATTTGTTCTAAAAAGCCTATGGAGAACCGAAAGAAAACAAGAGAAGACAGAAATGCGAAGTGAGAGGGATATTAAATTCTGCAGAGAGCATTTTCATACCAAGTCGCACCTCACGCGACAAGTGGAATTCAAATAGAACATTCTGATCGCGTTACGCACGTTTTTAATATCTACCTTCTCCACAACCGATTAATCCACCGCTGAGCTTTTATTAAAAAAATCTGTTCAGTTTTACAGTTCTAATAACTCGAAGACAGATAAAGTGATTTAGGCAAATATACTCCATCTACATTCTTAGGAAATCATCTTTTTCACCTAGAATAACAATTTTCAAGCCCATAATTCATTATATCAAACTTAATGTTTGTACAAAAAATATATATTTGTCAGTCTGTTCTATCACTCTCTCTCTCTCTCTCTCTCTCTCTCTCTCGTTTCTAGTGTCTTTTCTCGCTGTTCGTTTCCATCCTCCTCCTCTCCCTTTTCCTCTGTATAGTTCTGTACAAACTTTTTTCTTGTGATTGCGTATTCATGTGTGTGCGCGCAATTACTTATGAAGAAAAACTTATTAAAACAATGGCTTCCTTTCCCCTTGGTGGTCCGGGTTCCAATCCCGACCAGGTCTGAATTTTTCAGTAGTGGAAAATTTCATTCCTGGGCTCAGGATCGGTTGTCCCTTCATCCCCATTCAGCGAGAGGCAATGTGCAAATCTCTGCGGTCATCATCCCATGACTTCGTTCCGAGTCTAGACCTGCTTTCGGGCAGTACGCTTATCAACATCATTATCATTATCAACAACTACAACACAAGAATATGATAATGGAACAAGGATATTCCAAATTTGGTTTTCGGCGTTAACATTCTATAGAACTTAAGTTTAAGAATGTTGAACAAACTCCAAAGATCAGAATATTGAACAAACTCGAAGGACCAAATTTAGAGGCTCTTATAGCTTAGAATGAACCAAAGATATGTGAGAATATTATAGGAGAAAACGTCCTCCGACACTGGGACTTGAACCCAGGAACTGTGGCTATTCGCGCCAATGCTCTACCAACTGAGCTAAGCCGGAGTTCAATTCACAGCGCCAGATGGAACCTTCCTCCTATGATTGAATGCCCTTAATGGTCTACCTCACTGACAGACAAGTTAGGTCATATGCAGTACTGACTTATATATATATATCAAAGATATGTGTTTACAAACATATTTTGTGGCAATAAGTGGCCTAGGTTCAACTCCGGGATGGTTCATTATTCTTCACCTTTTCCAATATTACAGTATTAAGTTACGTGTGATTTAGCTACAGCATGATGGAATCTAAACGTTCTCATAACTTGTCTTTGTAATCGCAACTCAGCAAGAGGCGAAATTCTCTTAAATTTCGAAATGTTATAGAAATACTCAGTACCATTCCTCTATTTGTTTGTACCCTTCTTTGTCTGTTTTCGTCTGCTTTCTCGTCCTTCCCCCCTCTCTCTCAATGGGTAGAAAACTAAATATTCGTTCTGAACTAATACAACAAGTTCTCATATCTATTGGTTGCCTACTGATCATAAATAACTTACTTTAATGAGGTACTGTGAACAATAAAGCTATGCATAAAACTACTTCACAATACAAGGTCATCTGCAACAGTCTGGTGCTTAGTAATGTATTTAAGTTAATTAGTTTTTCCATCACTTCAAATATTTCCCTTTCAATGAATTAATCATCTAGTGAAAATTAGAATGACAGTATGTGCATTAACGTTTAGTGCATATTCTTTAGGTCATAGTTAATCCAAAAGTAAGAGCTATTTTGGTATCTGAATATTGGTTTACTTAATATTAACCCGAATATAATTGTCAAATTCTAGAGACTAGAGACATAGACAAGCCCTTGATCAACAAGGAATATAAAGCTGGTTTTTCAGAACTGAATTTGTTAGGGGTATATAAGCAAACGTCAAATGAAACCATCAGTGGGCTCTTATATGAGAAATCAATTAAAAAAATCAGTAGAATAGCTGGCTTCCATAATTATTTAAAGTAATGCGCCATTAAAAATCGTCACATTTTACATAAAACAGTACTCTACTATTCTGATATATCTGCTTTAAACACTATGAGTTACATCAGAAGCAATGAAACGGTTAAGGAGGAAAACATGATGTCCAAATTTATCAATTTTATAATTTCAGTGTCAGTGTGTAATTAAGTGAATGTGCTTTTGAATGGTCAACAGGTAATGAACAATAGTATGATAAATCCAGAAAAATGTCAATATATACATTGTCGCATAGTGAAATTCTCTTCTCCCTCCATCAATTTTGTGTATCGGGTGACGTTTATAAAATTAAATAAAAATAAGGAATTTGAATGTCTGCTTCTCTGTCCTACTGTCATTCACGCCCAAACTGCTAAACAAATTAACAAGAGTTCCTGTTCTGAACTCGTCTGAATGATATTTGAATGATAGTGTGTATGTGTATACTTGTTATCTCTGTCATTTACAATTATTTAACGTCGGTTGTGCATTGTCATTGAGGCCTGTAATTGCGCCGTTGTGTCGGAATTTTGCCCAGCCCGTAAATTTTCAGACATGGGATTGTCGCATTTATGCACATATAAATTCTATTGGAATCTAATTCACGAATTTATTGTAATCCATAAAGGCTTTACCCCCTCCACCCTAAGGACACTGACTCTTAAGTCCTACGAAACGTAGGAAGAAGACTAAGAAGAACAAGGAGGTGATGATAATAAAGAAAAAGAGCTGTTACGATATATACTTTCTTTCTGTAAATTTAAATATGCATTTAGGCCCGAAGTCATATAACTTACTTTAAGATGTGTCAAGCCAGAATAAAATAATATAATTAAATTTAATAACATATAACTATTCTCTAATACTTCTCTCTTCCTGTCTACAGTACACGTCCTGTCTGGAAATATATTTCGCAGAAACGTAGGCCTATGTCAAGTAGTAAAACGTCACCTCACCAGCCAACACACGTATATGTGGGGCTTGTACCCTTGTTGCTCTTACTCTGTGAGAATATGTCACATGCCGGAGATTGAACTCTCTGTAAAGGTCTCAGGTTGTATCTCCACACAGTCACGGGTTCAAATCCCTCTTTCCTTGCCAGACTGGAATGTGGCCTTACAAACTATTTCAACTTGTTTGTCTGATTTCCTGCTAATTCTATTAGCACTAGCTTTCCAATTCTCATGTAATTTCGCTAGCAGGATGTTTTGAACACCTCATTAGTGCTTACCAGAATTAGTACTACCTTGTGAAATGGAATTACAAAAAACCTTAATAGTAAAGCCAGTAAAAAAGTATTGCTATTTATTCCTAAAACAGTATATTATGCAAGGGGCCTATAATGGTATGACACGAGTTTCATAATTTTCATGCGAGCGTCCTAATAATCTTGATAGGCAAACTGCATTACGACTGTTTTTGTTTGTCTACAACATAAATAGGCCTAATAATATTATAGTATTGAGTTTTTAGAATACCTTGTAATTGATAAATCAGACTATCTTGGTGACTATTGTTAGTTGTTCTCTTCTTTTGCCATAGATGGCATGCGACAAAGACATGCTGGAAGCAGGGCTTTGCGTGGACAATTTAACCTCCAAGCAACGCGCATTAAAACGCATGAAATGAACTCAATTTATATAATGTTAAAATTAAAACGGAAAGAATTTATTTTATTTTATATACAAACTGTTTGCTGCTTCAAGGTATAAAGATTCAACTTTTATTAGAATCCTAACGACAACATGAGCCAATATAAATTTATAAGATAGAGCGTCTCCAATCATAGAACAACTAATCTACTTTCATGATCATGCTCTAATAAACATTATTATGAACTTAGCAATCGGATATGCCTAGCTGGAAATCATTAGTTGGAATAACAATAACATTAGTACTTTAAGGAATGCCATTGCTTTAACAAAAAACGTACATAAAGTTTAAATACATAATTCTTACTCGTCGTTAAATCAGGACAGAAAGACCTAATAACATTTTTATTTCGCATTCATTATTTTCAGGAGGAAGCCCTAAACCTAAGTACTTTTGAACTTTCGGGAAATCCTGTCCTAAGTGAACAGGGTATGACTTACAGTTATGAACAGGTGGTTCTGATTGAAGGGCCGACTATGTAGGGTTTTCCAAATCGATTTAATTTACACGGAGAGCGAGTTCGATAATCTGATGTTGGAAGGGTGCCATACACGGATAGTTATTAAAATCATTTCAAGAAGGCGGAGTAAATTAATATCCAATCACGTCATCGCTATCATCGCCTGCAAGCTGTGCAACTGGACTGCAGGAGTTCATATCCCTATCTGAACTTAGTGGGCAGATTGGTCTGATTAGTTCCTTTCTGAACAGGTGACTATTCTGTTCTTGTATTCTTTTTTATTCTTTTTCGGTCTGTTCTTTTTTTCTTCTCAGAATCAAATATAATTAGTAGGGCAAGGCATTTGATGATTTTGCATCTTTTTTTATATGAAGGTTAAAAGATAGCTCGAATATATATAAATGTGTATCATGAAATAATTGATTAAATAAGAGCAATTTGTATTTGCATTTTTTTTTTTTTGCTTTATTTTGCATATTTCGTCGTTTTTCCAGAGATAGATCTTTTTTTGGCAATTTTTAGGTCATTTTCTGCATTTTTAGGTCATTTTCGGCATTTTAGGTATTTTTCTGAATTTTAGGTCATGTTTCAGTGGAGATAGAGAGGAGCTTTTCCATGTACAAATTGTTACTTTCAGAAAACAGACAATCGTTTTTATTTGAGAATCTCCGATAAGTGTTCATAGTTCATTTTAATTCAGGTTTATTGCAAACACCATAGCAGTTTATCTTGTAGCAATAAAGAATTTGTTCTTTCTTTTTAAATGGCTCATATTTCCTAAGGGCAATTTGTTGGGCATGCCAGTTCAGAAAGAATTTTTTTTGCTAAAGGTGCCCAAGTGGTAGATAGATTTACTTACTTTTTTAGTAATGAAATAAGTGGGTTTTGTTGTAAATTCATATATAACACACTGCCATCTGTTAAATCGCTTTCAGCAATTCATTACTTAAATAAAAATATATATAAGTAAAGATGGAAAATGTATTGGTCTTTTTTTAATTGTGTCATTTTTTCATTATTTTTAGGTCATAAATGCATTTTTTATTTTGAATTATTTCCACTATTTTATGGTCATTAAATGCCTTGCCCTAATAATTACAGTAGAATCCAGGTATTCCAGACTATATGGGACCAGACCCTGTCCGGATCACCGAAAGTCCAGATTAAATGGAATTTGCCTAAAATGCGCGTACCGTACCGTAATATGAGTTTTAGAAGGACTATTCCACTGATACGCCCGGTGTTTGATATTGACCAATAACGTTTAGCTATTCCTCGGATATAGACCGATCACGGCCGTTTATCTTACAATATTCTTGTAGGAATCGCGAGGATGGCATTTTATCTGGTAAAACCGTCTGCTCGTTACTTTTCACGAGAGAATCAGTGTGCAGTGATTAATACGTCATACGTTGCCATTAAACCGCAGGAAAACAGATTATTTTATATAACATAACTTGTTTGGAAATTTAAATAATAGAAATGTACATTGATAAAAAACACAATAGACTATCGGTGCAAGCCAGTTCGTATGCTTTTATTCTGTTCTACTGTTAGCTTACCTGAACGAAATTAACTCTGTCTTATATGCACTATTGGTAGCCCTTGTTACAACATGGTAACTTGAAACGATTCATGGATGGTTGATTCATAGTATACCGTAATCTCGCATCTGTTAGTTTTGTTTTTAAACAACAAAGCACGAAAGTAATTATTATTTGTATAATCCGTTACATTTTTATTCATGGAATAGTCTTAATAAATCCCACTCAAATTGACGAGTTTCATCAGATAAATTTGTTCTTGCTTCGCAATTGCCAATCTATCGATAAACTCGTCAACTCTCGTGGGATTACCTATGATAAAACTGTTGAAACCGAGGTTTTTTCTTAAATATAACGTTTCTTACAAGTTAATTTTAGTTTAATACTACTATGTACGTAGAATTTAACCTGTGAATTGATGTAGGATTAACTAAACGAAATATATTTGTGATTAAAGTTCAAAATGTATTTTTTTAAATCCCGTCCAGATTAACCGGATGTCGGGATGAGCTGGGTCAGGATTAGTGGAACTCTACTGTATGATCTAAATGAGTTTCTTAAATGTCGTAACAATGATAAATGTCACGTTGATTTTTTTTTAAATTTATTCGCATTAACGTCGCTTTAACTAAAAAGTCATATCGCGACTAAAACTCTAAAATACAATAGATTTACAAAAAAAATTACATATCGTTACAGAGTTTAGTGTCTTTCATGAATCGTTGATTTTGTTATAGGACGAAGAGCAATTCACCCAATTACTAGACAGTCAGTTCTTTAAGTATCTAAGAAACTTTTTAAATAGGGAAAATATACTTATAAATGAAATGAAATCAGGTGACCTTCTAGCGTCTATTTGTCTACTATTTTCATAAAACAAGATTCAACACATACAAAATAGATAATTTATGTGTCATGTTATTTTTCAGTTCAAAGATTTCTTAATTTTATGGTCATTCTTTATGTAAATTAACTTTCGGCTCGACTTTTCAGTCTCATCTCAGATTATCCGAGCTATGAATCTGGATATCATTCCCAGGAATACGAAGAGCAAAGGGTAGAACTGTTGGTCTATATGCTCATTGTTCTTGATTTTTACAATTCGCTCCATTGTGAAGTTCGCCGTGGCCGCCGGTCTCTCGTTTTATAGCTACTTTGACAAGTATTGTCATACTCCGTGGAAGTGGTAACTGAAATATTGGCTTCATTAATTTCGACAGTAATATTCCTCTCTTTGCGCTTGCTTTTTAGTGTAGGTAACACAGACCCTTTGAGAGATAGCAGAGTCCACGAGAGGTCCGCCAGTGGAATATTTTCTAGCCCGCAGCTTCTTTTGTACGGAGCGAATGTAAAATGAACCGAATCTGCGATGTTAGCTCAAAATTCTCCTTTCTACACAGCAGACGTAACCGGCATTTTGAAGTAAGCCTGCTACTGTCAGAATTAACGCAGGATTTTCACGTTTATTTCACTGATAATGTCCACTATAACATTTTATGGGAAAATACTTCATATGCAAGGATTTGGTCCCAGAATCGTCTGCCTATCTAAGTTATCTCCATATTCCACAAGGCATCCTAATAGACAGGAATATAACAAACATACCGTAACAGATTTCAAAGAAAACAACTATCATAATGATTAGCCCTGTAGTTTATTTCTTGAATATCTCTGGAAAGAAACATAAATTTGCAGCTTTACCGACAGGCGAGACTCCATAAAAGACATAACGTACCGCCTTAAGAAAAACAATAACAAAAACAATATAATAACAATTTCACAGACAATGAAGTAAATAGTAGAGATGAAACAATTACATGTTTTTAATACGCTGAATATGCGGATTCTATAGTTTTTAATAGGATTTAACAATTCTATCAATTTAAGACAACCACTATCTATCTATAATAATAAGAACAAGTGTTTGTCTGTTTGTCTGTCTGTCTGTGCGCGATGCCCAGCGAAATCTACTGCACACAGAGACTCTAAATTTTAAACATAGATGGACTGAAGGGTGGCCGAATGCACCTTGAAGCCGGATTGAGTGAAAAAATGACAAAACGTGGATTTTTTTGGTGCTATCGAAGCATCAATTTATGCTATTACATTTCAATTGTTAAATTAATTGCAGGTTGTCTTGCTTTTTTGTCATAAAAACTTGGAATAAAAGCATCGCGATTTTTTCAACATAACGAATGGAAGTGTCTGTACTTTGATTTTGTTGGTCCTCTCTGCTTGATTCATTTCTTTATAGCATTACAGCATGCAGAGATCTGATTTTCTTACAAAGGTGGATGGAATGGGGTCCATGGAAGTAGGTCTAAATAGGAAAGCATTGAAATATTCGGACGAAACTAACTATGCAGGGGTTTTTGGGCCAGGGAATAGGAATCTGGGATCGCTTTTTCCCGGGCGGCGCTTTCTAATCTTAAAATGTTCCTCAAAGCCGGATTTTTAGCTTTGTCATTATTAATCGTTTTAGTTGTTTATGAATGGTTTACGTAGGCCTATAAGTGTTAACATATATACATATTTTAAAAACTTAGTTTTCTGTTAAATTAATGATTAAAAACATCTAGAGATTGAATTAATAAAACGCGGGCAAAGCTAGTTTGAAATATGTGGGCATCTTGTGGGTTAATGTAGAGCAGCGTTTCTCAACCACCAGTGGTCCGCGAAGATGGTGCAGATGGTCCGCAGACATAATTTAAAAATATCATAAATCAAGTGGAAAGTAAAGAAGTAAATTTGTTCCCATATTTCGTTACAATGACCTATAATTAATACCCCAAATATTAAGAATATAGGCCTTCTTTTAAAAATGGGATCTAAAATTAGGGGTCCGTAATTTTTTTTACACATTTTAGAGGTCGTCGGGTTCAACGCTGATGTAGAGGATATCTCTACATACACTTTAAAGGACTCGATCTGTATTTTACATAATAATTTACACTGCCAATTTTTATATTTCTTGTTCTATTGTTTCATTGTTTGAAATTTTGGTTTTCTTTGTTTAGATATGATTAGTTTAACAAAATTATGCCTTTTGTTGAGTGTAAGAGAAGGTCTTAAGGCCTTAACTCTGCCAGATTAAATACAGTTTTTTTATTATTAAATAAAGTTATGAGTCAATTCCTTTAGTGTATTCTAGATCTCTATGGTCACCTGAAGTGTCAGGTAGATGTCACCTGTGCTTCTTTAAGGGGGACATACTGCTTCCGATGCTGAAAAATAGGTAAGTTCATTTTTTTTTTCCTCAGCAATTAATTGTTCTATTGCCTCGTAATTTAGCATGCTCTTTATTGATTAGTTCTACAATTGCATACTATTTTCAGAATTAATTTAACTATTACAGTTATGGAACATTATCATTACAAAATGGCAGCCAAATTTTGTGCATTGAAGAGCCGTTTCCCTGGTAATTTTCATAAATACCAACATTTCTGAGTGATTCTTTTTTCCATCTATTTTTAAATGTCATATGAACAACATAATCTTGAATATTTGGATTATCTGCAGTATAAATATTTTTTAAAATAATTTAACACTTGTTAATGTTTTTACAAATGTTTAAATCAGATTTTTTTAAAATAAACTATTAAAGTTACATCAATGGTTCTAGATAGTGTTCTTTACTAATATCAAACATACTTGCATGCAAAGTTTCACTGCAACATGTTAATAAATGTTTGAAGTATGAGGGAAACGGCACTTCAGTGCACAAAATTTGGCTGCCATTTTGTAATGATAATTAATTCTGAAAATAGTATGAAATCGTACTCGTATAACTAGTCAGTATAAAGGATGCCAGATTACAAGGCTTCAGAACAATTCATTGCTGAGGAAAATATAACGAAATTCAGCTATTTTTTAGCATCGAACGCTGTATGTTCCCCTTAAATAAATTACATATGTGTGTATATATATAACTACATATACTGTGTTTATATATATATATATAACTACATATACTGTGTTTAAATATATACACATATAAGTGTAATTTCATTTAGTAATAACACTGGCTCTGATACAAAGTAACAAGAAATGTCAGCTTCATGCACATGTTAGTCTACCTTTATTTACACCCTGCTGATTTATGATTTAAATACTACAATCCTGGTTCTATTGAATAGAAGCTGATGAGTTCAGAAATAATGATTAATACGTAGATAAAACGTTTGATTTATTATGTAAATGTATTCATATTTTATTGGCGTGAACTGTAAAATAGTTATGATACGCTATTTACTCTTACTTGACTGCAGCTACAATAGAGATTGTGCTGGGCATTTTCCACGCTTGTTTATTTCAGGATCCGGGAATCCTGCCAACCTCTGCGCATCATTTATACTTTCCGGTGTAATAAAAATATAGCAAATTACCTTCGGTTCGCCGCCACTATCTGCGCAGTTTGCCAGCGCCTACACCATTCAGCGAACTTAAATTAACAGAATACAAGTTCTTGTGATATTCATTTGTTCAGATGTAACTTCCCCTGTGTGTTTAAAGAGATTGGCTTCATAGTGATAACCTCTGTGCACTTCGATATAAATCGAAATTAAATGACACGGTTACTTCTTTGAATATACGGTATTTTTAAATTATTGTGTTACATTATATTATTAGCATCATGGTTCTTTGTATATGTGTTATCGGCAAAGTCTGAAATCCAGGCATTATTTAAAATATTTAAAAATATTTAAAAAATGATGGAACAGAAACAGTGAAGCAACTATAATAGAATAATTACAATTTGAGTTGAACTTAGACACTTATGCTTCACTTACCAACTTTTTGGTAGAACATGTTTCAAGGAGCCGAGGATGGGGACAAGTGTCCTTGAAACATGTTCTACCAAAAAGTTGGTAAGTGAAGCATAAGTGTCTAAGTTCAATTCAAATTTTAATTTTTCTATTATTTAAAATACCTAGAAATTTTAATAAAATACTGGACAAGTTTGCAAAGTATAAAATTAAATAATTTTTAAATACGGTAATATGTATAAATGGAACAAGAAATCTTATTTTAAAGAAGAATTTAATGTTACAAATTTAAAAAAAACTGTTTTAAGGATACAGACAAATATGGAGATAGCCTCCAAAAATCTGACTTTTTCTAGTGCTGTTTTAAAAATTGCAACAAGGGAGAGTTGAATGACGAAATTTAAGTCTGAAATTTTTCAGAAACCGTTCTCCAAAATACGAATACTTGTGATTGCGTGAGGCAAGTTCGCGGTTATTTCATTCTATAAAATGCATAGGAAATATACAATAATTTATATCTCGTAGTTTACCTACGCATTTTGGCATTCTATACTGTTTTTGCAGGCCTACAGTACTTTAACGTTTGTAGGCCTATAATGTTTGAACGTCCTATTTCTGTAAACTGTTTTTTTTAAATTGAACTTTATTGTAGGCATGGTATTGACAACTAAACTTTCAAACTTACACTTCATCGGAACATTTAGCGCATTTATCATTGTTTTTCACGAAGTTCTATGTGAAAAAATTAAGGCTTAAACAATTTCATGGAATTAACATGAAAAATTGCAGTCATTTTTTGTTAAATAGCAAGATATTGCTTTTTAAAGATATTTTCAATTTAAAAATGGGAGGTAAAAAGAAAGAACAACACAGTCTTAAGAAAATCGAGAATCTGAATTCTAATTTTTGTACTGAATGGAATCGTTTACTCATCAATTCTAGGCCCATTACTTTTCCTCCTGTACATAAATGACCTTCCATCACACCTCCCTGATACCCAAACAATAATGTTCGCAGATGATTGTACATTAATTATTCAAGGAAAATCGCTCGACGATATCAAAATTTCGGCATCTCGTACGATGTCACACTTTCATAACTGGTGTACAAAAAATAGTCTAGCTATTAACACGTCTAAAACTAAATTCATTATATTTAAGTCCAGATTTTTTAAAGATACAGCGATCAATAATACCGTAGTGTTTAATAATATGGAAATTGAAGAAGTGGCGAACACCAAATTTCTAGGGCTAACGATAGATTGTCATTTAAATTGGAAGGGACACATACAAAATTTGTGTAAATATCTATCTAGTTATACCTTTTTATTCGTTAAACTATCATCTTATTGCAATAAGAAAACTCTTCTGCAATGCTATTACAGTTATATTTATTCTAAAATAAAATATAACATTATTGCTTGGGGATCAGCAGATCAATTCCACATAAATAGAATCTTTGTCCTGCAAAAACGCATAATACGTACCATTTACAATGCCAAGCCTCTCGATTCCTGCAAACCTTTATTTAAAACCCACAAGATCCTCCCACTACCATGTATCATTATTTTTGAAGCCGCCCTGTTTGCTTATTCTCATAGACTCCTTTTCAAAGTTAATTCTGACTACCACTCTTACAACACCCGACATAAAAACAGCATAGCACTGTCGAAACACTCTACCCATCTATTCGAATCTTCTCCATACTACTTATGCTCTAAAGTATTTAATTCACTCCCCTCTCATATCACATCACAAAAAACAGAAATTTCATTTAAGAAAATGCTTAAATCCTTTCTTTTATCAAACTGTTTTTATAATATAAGTGATCTCTATTCTTTGTAAGTGTGTGTATATACTATATTCTTAAATTTATCATTTAATTTGTATAATTCATCTTTCATATACTGTAAAAATAGAGCTAGAAATAATATTAAAATGAATAATGTAAAATGTAGCATGTTTAAATATTGAACATGCATTGAATATTTGTATGTAAATTATTAATTTGTAAATGTGTGGGTTAAACTTTAAGAAATGTAGTTTATAAGTATATGTAAACTATGTAAAACACTGTACTGTGTAAGAAAATAAACAAACAAAACAAACAAACAAAACAAAAAAAAATTATATGAATAAAACAATAAACATGAAAATTTTAACTGAAAACTATTTTAAAGTTAGTCAAGTAAACCTAAGTGAACTTTTGGTGTGCATGTGATGTAAGATATGCAAATTTCATATTAATTTGTGGAAAAGATATAACTTCGAAATTTAATTAGCCTATAATTATAAGAACTAAGTGAACAATAATCATAGCTTTACTGCAAGTCGGTACATAATTTCAAGTATAATACTGAAACAGGGGTAAGGCATAGCTCTAATTCTGGCTGAACTTGGTGTTAACTTCCCCATTAAACAATACTCAAAACCACCGCAACTAAACAATACATTATTGAAAACTAATAAAATTGTTGCAATTTTGAATAACATTCTGTAACTTGTCAAGCTAAAAATAGAATTATTAAAATAAAATTAGATTAGTATTTTTAAGATTTTAACAGAACACTGCAACTTATACCCGAAGATAGCCAAATGTTAGGCTTAAGGGATGGACGATGATAGTTCTCGAAAAACGATTATAATAATTACATAATTTTTAAATAAAAATAGTATTATATAGTTTATCAATAGATATTTTGGCTATAAAGTATGACGATGTAAACGAGATTATTTATAATGTATTTTTAGTAATGTCTAATATACTGTAAATAGCATACAAGTTACGAAAGGTTTATACAGCCCAGGAGGGAATAGGTAGAGCCAGTGGCAGAATTTTTTTCTGGGGGGATTTGAATAGGTAGAAAGAATACTAAAAAAAATTAATTAATTTACATATATAATTAGTTATATAATTAGTCGAATACGATACAAAAGGGCTCTAACTGATGCAAAAAAGGAAGCAAATGTACGGTATATTCAGAATTCCACAAATAAAACAAAGGCAGCATGGTCTTTAATTAAGACCAATATAGGGGCAGGTAATAGCAAACAAGACATGTGTATTCAGCCGAATACTTTTAATAACTATTTCATAGATGCTCCTGGAACTATAATGAAAGGCATACAGAAAACCAACGTCGGCGTGGAAGAACTATTGTACAACAATCATCAAGCAAACTCTCAGTTCAAATGGCAGCCAGTAACCAGCTCAAAAGTACGTAAGGTGGTACAAAAAATGAAAACATCTCATAGCTGTGATTACTATGGCCTGTCTAACTCATTTATGAAAGAAATCATTGGTAGCATACTTGAACCTATAACCTATTGTATTAACACATGTATGCAGCAAGGGATATATCCAGACAGTCTTAAAATTGCGAAAGTCACACCTATCTACAAGAAAGGTGACAAGGATTTACCCAGCAATTATCGCCCAATATCAGTGATACCTATATTTAGTAAAATATTTGAGACTTTGATCAAAGACCAACTAATGGGCTATTTTGAAGACAATAACCTGTTTACAGAAGCACAACATGGTTTCCGTTCGGATCATTCCCCTACTGGTGCAGTGAGTGAACTAGTAAAATATGTTTTAAATGCTTTTGAATACAAACAACATACAAGAGCTGTTCTCTGCGATCTCAGCAAAGCGTTTGATACAGTAAGCCATGACAATCTAATAACAAAATTGAAATATTACGGAATAAGGGAGAATGAATTAGATGTCCTGGTATCGTACTTAACTGATCGCAGGCAGGTAGTTCAGGTAGAAGACCACATTTCTGACATCAAAGTGGTAGAATTTGGAGTTCCACAGGAATCCGTTTTGGGTCCGCCATTATTTTTGATATGCATAAATGATCTTTCTTGTAATGTAGCGTCGATAATTTTTGCAGATGATACTTGTTTGCTCAACAAAAATAGCACTTTGACAGAGCTGGGAAACTTAACAGAAGATTCCATTAAACAATCCAAAGAGTGGTTTCCTGCAAATAACCTGTTTTTAAATTCTGACAAAACTCAGAACATTACATTTAGTCTAAATAAAAGTGCGGCTAGCTCCAGCAGTGTGAAACTACTAGGCATAGATCTTGACAGTACTTTATCCTGGGATCATCATATTGTCAATCTAAGTAAACGACTCAGTAGAGTTATTTTTCTACTGAGTAACCTCAAATTCATACTACCTGACCAGTACATAAGAATGTCTTACTTCTCATACTTTCACAGTATTATAAAATATGGAATTATTCTATGGGGTAATAGCAACCAGACAGAAAAAATCCTAAAACTTCAGAAGAGAATTATAAGAGTCTTATCAAATTCTGATATTAATGCACCATGTAGGCCTCTATTCAAACAGCTAAAGATTATGACAGTTGTAAACCTGTACATTCTGGAATTGCTCATACACGTAAAGATGAAGTATAATAGCGAAACATCTAGAGCCAGTATTCACTCCCATATGACTCGGAACTCACATCAAATTGATCTTCCACAACATAGACTATCAAAGACAGAGGTAAATTTTGAATATGTGGGTTTTAAACTATTCAATGCTCTGCCTGAAAACATTGTTAACTTGCCTTTTAACTGTTTTAAGAATAAACTAAAGGGCTGGCTTACATTAAACCCAGTCTATAGAATAGATGAATTCTTAAATTGTAATTTGAACTTAATTTAAGAAGGATGTAAATTGAATGTAGTGATGTGGGATGTAAACAATGTGAATAGAATGAAGTGCAATGACTTTAGATGAACTGTATGTAAGGTATGTAGGTTGCGCTTGAGAATCAAAATTGTATGATGTAATCGTTAGAGATAATCTTTCGTATTGGAATGACATTGCCTATTGTTTTATACTCAATGGCTAAAAATAATAATAATAATAATAATAATAATAATAATAATAATAATAATAATAATAATAATAATAATAATAATAATAATAATAATAATAGTTTATAAAACTGGCCACTTAGAGTGCATATATAGCCTTTTTTCAAATTTCGGGGGGGATATATCCCCCCTATCCCCTCTGTGTCCGCCACTGGGTAGAGCTTTTTACAGAAATAGGTTAAACTTTTTTTTTTTTTGGCCCAAGTATTTGTAGTGGAAGGAGGTATTAAACATGAGCTTAACGTATTCTTGAAATATAACTGAAACTTGTGAGTTAAGAGATTTTACACTGGGAAGTTGGTGGAACATTTTAACTCAATTTTATTAATTTCTGAGTTGTCATGGTTTTCCTATGACCTCTTGTCAGGATTTCTTGAGCCATTATCCTTGTGTCGCGTGCGCCGGGTTGCACATCACTTGTCGTGAGGTCAGGGTCCGTCCACTTTATCTTGTTGGTGTCATGTCTAAAGCAAGCGCAAACTGCTGTACCACACTAATTGATGTGTATTTGTTCTGATACCAAGCTAGTGTGTATTCAGTGTAATCTTCTTCTGGGTTCGCTGTATACAGTAAAATGGTATGCATACTGTGCGGGGTTTTGTCGCCTTCAAGGTGCTCTACAAATAGGATTATTAGTATACCAACTAGACGACACACAGGAGGAAGTGCTTTTGTTGATATTTCATGATGCTGAAGGAGATATCTCGAGCAAGCTTTTTGACCGCCTGCCTGGAGGAAGTCGAAAGTACACGGTTCTTAGTACAATTTACCTTCACTGATATACTTTTTACATGAATAACCTGTCAACCGTTCGGCTTTCAATCTTCTTTTTTTTATGACTACACTAGAACTCCAATTATCCGTATTAATTGTGAACTGACCCGATCCGGAAAATAAAATATCCGGATAATAGGATAAATCATGAAAAAAGGTAATTTCTTTTTTAAAAATCTAAATTCTACAGTACTGTACTTAAATAAGTCTGCTGCGGTGGTCTAGAGGTAGCGTGCCCGCCTCTAGATCCGAAGGTCGTGGGATGAAACCCGGCAGCAATCGATGGGTTTTTCAGGACGTAAAAATCCTGGGCACGGAGTCCTCCGGGAGGGACTTTAAGCTGGGGGGCCCGTGTCGTAGATTTACGGCACGTAAAAGAACTCCAAGCCTAAATTAGAGCCTCTGGACAAAATTTATCGGCCCTTTCACGTCCAAGTAATACCATAGTTTACGGAGGGGGGTTAAGGGGTGATGGGCTTACCACCTGTCCCTCTGCCCTCTTTAGGAAAATAAGCGTAACAAAATTCACACAGGTACAGAAACCTCCACTTGGAGGCCCCTTCGCCCCAAATAGGGGGCACAGGATTCGAGGGAGAGAGAGCGTACTTAAATAAAGTGTCACATCTTGAGCATATCGGTCAGAGTCAGTTGTTCTCCTGGCAAACTGTCGATTTTTTTGTATTAAAGTTTTTTTTTTTTTTTTTTTTCAAATAATCGGCCCTGAAAGAGAGTTTCACAAATGCTTGCTGCTACGAAACCACTTGAACACAGCCTTAAAGTAATCCGGATAATATAAAACTCGACATTTGACACCCTGACAGCTGTTTTTCTACTGTTACGCGGAAACGTATTTACCGAATTATGGTCGGGTTTCCCTAGCACTGTCACATATTATGCTTCAACTGTTTTTAATGCACAAATAGAAAAGTATTACCACCCATGAGCTACACTATCCATCACTCTGGTGGGAATTTTATTAGCGGGCGGCTTGAAACTGTAAGCTCAAGATGCAAAATGACATGCTCAGCAGGGATAGTGACGAGCAACATTTCACATCTGCCAGAAATTAAATAACCATGGCCTCCTCTGTCATTAAGAGTCATGGCTTTGCAACAGTCTATAACAATGTAAAGGTTTAACCTCTCATTGACCCTACCTGTGAAGAGTTTCAGCGTATTTTTCATCTCATAGAAGAATGGTTCTATAGTTTCACTTTAAATGCAGCTTTGAGTCTAGTTATTGCAGCAGTGTTCCAGAAACAAAATTGTCATTGTATAACACTGCCAGTGGAGCAAACGTATAGGGGCCCGTGGTGCTCAACTCCACCCAATAATTTGCCGTGTATTATCTATATATATATAAAAATGAATGTATGTGTGTGTGTGTGTGTGTCCTTTATGCATTACTACACCATTCATCCGATCGCCATGAAACTTTGGGAAGTTGTTGGGTACATTCCCGGGAAGGTTTCTGTCATACTACATTTTTAATTTTAGCCTTCGTTCGCGAGTTATGAGTGAAAAACGGCAAGAAAACGTGCATTTTTTACGCTTTCGAAGAATCAGTTTTGAGTTATTCATTTCAGTTGTCAAATCAATTGCAGAAGGCTTTGTCTATTATTGTCATACCTTGGAAATAATATCGTCGCGATCGCTATGGAAGGCAATGGATATCTCAGGTTATTATAAAAGCTATAGATGTCGATAAGGTAATGTTAAACATATTTTATTTGACATGGAATATAGTTTACAGAAAATTCCGGGGAAGTTGCTTAGTTCGGGGTCCTGGCTACAACGTTTATATATGTAATCGTAATTAAAATATCTTATGTAGGGTCGTTAAATCTGCCTGAAATGTAACGGAATTATAAGTCTGGACAAATGAATATAGAAATCACGGCCTCAGTAGGCTTATTCCATTCTTCACCTATATAAATAAAAACTAATGTACTATGTCTGTCTATCAAATACATTTACGCACTTTTTTTATCGTGAGCTTAATCGATTTCAATTCTCATAATCTTTCGAATACTGCATTTTTCCATTTATTTTCTAATCGTGAAATTCACTTCAAAGCCGGATTTATAGCTGTTTCATTAATTAGGCCTATCAAATGTTTAGTTTACACCTATGAATTTTTCGCGTGCAAAGTGTTAATAAATATAATACTTTAATTATTTTGCTCTTAATTGTTAATCTTTCAATTAATTATCTTGGGAGAAGCCGTGGGGATCTGCTATAAGCTATAATAAGCTATAGCCTATCTAGCGTTTTCTGAGGGAATAGTTTGTGTGTGATAAGTCGTTCTTCCCCATTTCAAATTCTTAATACCTATATAAAGACCTTAAAGACCTAGAGTTTGATACTCGAAAGTCCTTCATAAGTTATTTTCGCATTAACAAAATACAAAACCCGAGCGACGCCGGGCCTTTTAAGCTAGTCTATATATATAAAAATGAATGTATGTGTGTGTGTGTGTGTGTGTGTCCTTTATGTATTACTACACCATTCATCCGATCGCCATGAAACTTTGAGAAATTGTTGAGTGCATTCCCGGGAAGGTTTCTGGCATATTACATTTTTAATTTTTCCTTTCGTTCGTGAGTTATGAGTGAAAAACGGGCAAAAAACGTGTATTTTTTGCGTTTTTGAAGCATCGTTTTCAGTAATACCATTCAATGTCAAATCAATTACAGTAGGCTTTGGCTATTTTTGTCATTCCTTGGACATAAAACTATCGCGATCGCTTGAATGTTGTAGCTCACGCTGGTCGATTCATTTGTTTATAATGTCAAGGCACGCAGACATATGAAATTTTCAACCTACACCGAAGAGGATTATTATTATTATTATTATTATTATTATTATTATTATTATTATTATTATTATTATTATTATTATTATTATTATAAAAGGGATAATCAATATAGGCCTCAATATGGTCAAACGTAGTTAGATTTGGGCGAAACTCACTATAGGCTACAGGGGTTTTCTGGGCCAGGGAACTCTAATCTGAGGTCGCTTTTACCAGTCGATGCTATCTGATCGTGGTATGTAGTCCACGCGATTTAAGTGTTAATAAATATAATGATTTAACTATTATGCTCTTAATTTTTAATTTTTGAAATAATTATCGCGTGCGAAGCCGCGGGCACACGCTAGTTGTAAATATTTATTACTATTAGTAAAAATCGTGTTTCGTTGTTTATTCGGTGAAAAATGAAAATCGGACTATTACTATTGACATACATAACACGATCTCCCTTTGTTTCAACTTTTTCACGATCGCGATCGTTTGAAATTGTTCCTGAATTATTTAAATTTATACGTAAAATTCACTGTATCAATGCCAGTTTTCCTAGCATCCGCCGAAATATATTTTTTCGCTTTGAAAAGACTGGAGACAGTTTATCGTTCGACAGTAACCTAGAAAAGACTAAATTGCATACGTTGCTTTTCTAAGCATTGCCCTACATACGGATAGTGGAGAAACGTTGGATTTAGATTTTGCTTGGGATGGATTTATAGAGAGAAGTGCAGCCAAGAGGAATATATTACCACATGCAGTACTAACTTACATAATAGCAAATACTATAGAGACAATACCGGACACTTTCACAATGGAAAAATGGGGGACAGATTTTGCCGCACACCTGGTGGCACAACCTAGAAACTTGGGGCAAAATTAAAATATTCAAAACATATATAAACTGCAATATGCTTTTCTGGGCCATAGATAGGTACAAAAATCATACCCCTTATACATAGCAAGCCGCCGAGGCTGGCTATTTCGGCTCTTCTAATAAAAATAGTTTAACATCTTTGTATCTAGATACTGCATCTGTATTCAGTAGCAGCAGGTTGGTCCGCTAATGGTGCTCATGATATTGTCCCCCGATATATCGCAAAGTGTCCTGTATTGTCTCTATAGTATTTGATAATAGTCAGTCCATGTTTTATTTTTATTTTATTTCATCTTATTTTACTTTATTTTAGTAGTTACCTAAGACCCAAACAGTCCACATAATTATAAACGTTAAACGATTAAATTAGAGCCTGCCCCGTGGGAAAGTTGTTAGCGCGACTACCTTCCACTCTTGCGTTCCGAGTTCAATTCCCGGGCGGGTTAAGGAATTTTCAATAATGGAAAATTCTCTTCCTGGATTCAAGACTGGATTTACGTTGTCCCCTCATCCCGATCCAGTAGGAGTGTGAATTTTCAAGGTCACCCAATTTTCTTTTCAAAAGTTGGCGCCAATGGGCACTGCTCTTGCTCTTCAAAATTTTGTTAGTACCTAGAGTTCAATTTAGACTTTCGTCTACTGTGGCATTTTAATATTAAAAGTGCACGAGTAAAAATTATTAGAAGAACGGCACACTCATAGTATCATCTAAAATGAGTATTTATAGAAATTAAAAAAAATCCTATCTGAAACACATTACTTCTTCTTTACAAATAAAAGTTTGCCGGAACCTTTTAGTACAATGTAGTATATATTACAATATATAATACACCATGTTTTAATACATTATGCGTACTGTGCAATCCGTGTAACAAATTTACACAAAATCGTTAGTACTTTTCAAGAAAACTTTTAAAAAATGAAAACCTCTGCATGTAGTCTAAAGTGGTTGTGAAAATGAAGAGGAAGTCGTTGCTACGTTTTGAATTGCATCTCCGAAGGATGCATAATCCAAATAAAATTTGATGTAATGCACTCACTTAACTTTCTTTACCTAAACGTGGGCAATACATCTTTCTCACTTCACATTCTGATAAAGAACGAGAGGCCGTATTGCAAGGAGTACGTATTCAGTTGTTTCAACCTAATGCAAATATGTATTGTTCAGGCAAGACTGAGTTTCTACGAACAGTGGGTGTCTTTGGAGAATTTTTTAGAAAAAATGTTTTAAATAAAAGTTTTAGCTCTTACTATAAGTAGGCTATCCTATGTACAACAATTTAAACGCAATTGTGAGAGCCATTTTTTAGAAAATCGCGAAAAACGAAATTTTCTTCATGTCAAGTGGCATTACAAGTAATAGAAGTCGTCGCCAATCTTCGTGTCACATCCCCAGAAGATCCCTACCTCAACTACAAGATTTTGTTTTCATGCGATTTTTCGTTCTGGAACTATATTGTTCACAGACACTAAGAGACACAGACAGACATTTATGAAAATAGTATTTTTGGATTCAGGGAACCTCAAATATGTAGGCTATTTATGTTAAAAACTCAACTTCGAATTTTGGGGTCGAACACAATACCTCGTCTACTGTACGGGCAGAAGAGGCAAAAAGTATATTTAACATATAATTTTAATGCATGATGTTATGTCTGCTTCAACCACACATGTTCAAATTTATGATAAATAAAACATTAATGGCATTTGACGTTCTCTAG
The DNA here is from genome assembly GCA_964059195.1 of Ectobius pallidus. Taxonomy (NCBI): domain Eukaryota; kingdom Metazoa; phylum Arthropoda; class Insecta; order Blattodea; family Ectobiidae; genus Ectobius; species Ectobius pallidus. The sequence continues at coordinate 117,045,572 of CAXKWD010000006.1, forward strand.
TCTCGAAATGAGAGCAAGGAAACTAAATTATTTCAAAGAATATTAGATTTTGTTAAAGCTTTTCGACCAATAAATTTTTAATGTCCAATGGTCAAGGCTCCACACCACTAGACCCTTGATGTATTTGGTGTTGATGACCATATGCAGTGATGCAGTGGGCGACTAGAGAAAGCAATGCGTATGACCGGGGCCTACAGGTTTATTACAAGTCAAGCGAGTTACTCAAACAAATTGCCTGCATTATTACTGCGAAACTATTAGTTAAAACATAAACTCTCAGTATTTTAATATAGATAATATAATGAGAGGTCCGGATGTTATCGAAGTTCACTGAAGTTCATCGTGAATTTATCGTGAGAGAATCCGGACCTGGAGTTGCATTTGTTTTTGTGACTATATTTAGTGAATACTCTCAGAATTAAGCATGAATGAATAATTAAAACCACGAAAACGAATAAAACTTATTTTTCTTTCTTTCTTTTTCGCAGTTTCACCTCCCCCTTTTAGGATTTAAGCGACCCAAGCCGCCCGGGCCTTAAAGGGCCGCGACCTGTCGGGAGAGGGATTATCATTGGATCAGATACATACTTTTTTGACCAGACAAGGACATGGAGGGCCTCCCCGGATGAGTGATCAGCCCAACGCGGGGCCACCTCCGAGACAACACGAACACATAGGACGATACACACACACTCACTCCAAACAAGGCGAGGATGGGGATGAAGATGATAATGACGGCCAGATGATATCCGGGGACCACTAGGGCCCAAAGTTACCTGACATTTGTCTCACAGGTGAGGGAAAACCCCGGAAAAAACCTCACTTAGGTAACTTGTCCCGACCAGGAATCGAACCCGGGCCCGCTGCATGAGAGGATTGAACGCATCCCCTGAGCCACAGCGGTGGACGAATAAAACTTATTGTTATTTATTATTGTAAGCGAAATAGCCTACGGAGAGACAATCGATATATTATAATATAATGATCGTCTCGCTATCGATGATACTCGCGGTCAGTTGCGCTAACTTTTGAAAACCATTAGGTGGGCTAAACAAATTTTGGGGGGGTTTTGGATTACTACTAAAATAACATCAAATTAGATTATAAATGAACCCACCATGGAGTGTTACAAAATATGCCTCTCTCCTGACTAGAGTTCCAATAAATTTGTCACAATCAACATAATTTTCTTCTTATTCCCTTAGACCAATTGCTTGTTCTCCCTAATCACACCGTCTTTTTCATGTCATAAGTCTTTTCAAAGCGTAAAAAGTTATTTCGGCGATGGCTGTGGAAACTGGATTGACAGAGTAAAAGGTAAAAATTTAATGAATTGAGGAACGATTTTAAACGATCATGAATGAACTCGAACAACAGAATATCGTACTATGTATATCAACAATATCCTGATTTTTGCTTTATTTCAACAACGAAACACGATTTATAGTAACAATAAATAATTATCGTAATAATACACGGAAAATGATTGGGTGGACTTCGGCGCCACTGTTCGCGGTGCATCAGCTGTTTTATCTTTTAGGTTCAACACCTTGCCAGTGTACTAATAATATCGTACTAGTAACATTGTATTTATAAAGATGTTTAAAATGTTTCACAACATATAAAATTATACATTTTTCATATCTTCATTTGCTCGTATGCAGCTTATGTACACCCAAACGCCGAGTTCAATTATTGGTTTTTTCTTATCAAAGAAGCTACGGGTATGAAAATGTTTCAGTGAATTTATGTAAAAAAACAAGTGCACATAGGTGCGATAAAATAAAAGTGGTAAAAAACCGATAAAATTATGACGATAGACAGTTGCGATTGGTTCAAGTTCCACATATTCTCATACTGGATTGTTCACTGATTCATGAGAGAAATAATCTTGGAAACTATTTATATCATTGTACCTCTTTAATTTAACATCACATACATTACAAAATGTGATCCAGTTAAATATTATAAATGCTACCTAATAATAATAATAATAATAATAATAATAAGAAGAAGAAGAAGAAGAAGAAGAAGAAGAAGAAGAAGAAGAATGAACAACAATGAAAACAAAACAAAATATTCAAAATTTAAAAATTAATAATAATAATAATAATAATAATAATAATAATAATAATAATGTTGAGAATTAGCAGAACTATGAAATGATCCGAAAAACGGTAGTTCATCAATATAGCCTAAGTTAATTTATCAGAATAAATAGTTGTGGTTATATTATCAATATAACTCCCACCCCCATTCAAATTTGGCCCAGTGACATCGAAATCACATAATTGAAAACTAAGCATGATAACAAGTTAATTAAATCAGCTTTGTCATTACTGTTTGAGAGAATATCAATGTTGAAGTCAGCTCCTAAGATAACAGAGACATTTAGATATTTCAATGATAAGCTGTGTAACTGTTAAAAAGTTGTCAACCGGTACACGATATAAGGATAATAAGATTATAATATATTATATTATATGTATATATGTATATATATATATATATATATATATATATATACAGCTTATCATTGAAATATCTAAATGTCTCTGTTATCTTAGGAGCTGACTTCAACATTGATATTCTATATTGATCTACAAGAGATCAATATAGACATTCAAATTTCATAATCACCTTGAATAACTCACTTTGTCAAATAAATTAGTTTAGTTCCGTTGAAATCCTCTCACGCAGCGGGCCCGAGTTCGATTCCTGGCTGGGACAAGACGTTACCTAGGTGAGGTTTTTTCCGGGGTTTTCCCTTACCTATGAGACAAATTCCAGGTAACTTTAGGCCCTTGTGGTCCCCGGATATCATTTGGCCGTCATTATCATCTTAATCCCCATCCTCAACTTGTTCTGAGTGAGAGAGTGTGTGAATGGCGTGTATCGTCCTATGTGTTCGTGTTGTCTCGGAGGTGGCCCCGGCATTGGGCTGATCACTCATCAGGGGAGGTCCTCCATGTCCTTGTCTGGTCAAAAAGTATGTATGTGATTCAAAGACAATCCCTTTCCCAACAGGTCGCGGCCCGGGCGGCCTGGATCGCTTAAATCCTAAAAGGAGATGTAAAACTACGACAAAGAAAGAAAGAAAGAAAGTTCCGTTGAAATGATCTATTTAAAATATGGCACTTCCTCCACGTTTAACAGCAGGGGGACAATAAGTACAGTACCAACAATACAAAAATAATCAATATAGGTCTACAACCTGGGAAATCGGTACAATTAATTGAATTCGCGAACTTGGGCACAGAAAGCACATACTGACTGCGCCATCCAAGCCTGATCGGAGGGGAAAAATTTTTAATCACTAGCGAACATCCTGGCTGCTATGATATAGGAAAAACTACAGTCGGAAGAAAGTAACACGTTTTACAACAGTGAGTGGCACGAGTTCCACAAAAGCTTGGCCAACAATAAATTGCTGCTGTCAAGATACCTCCTACTCTGTATGCTCGCTGGTTCCAAGGATAGCCCCCAAAACAACTTAACGGTTCGGTGAAGTCTAACCCCAATCAGTTTTAAATATTTATAAATTGTAATTAATACGACAATATTCATTCTGAAGTACCGTTATGACTTGAGCATCAATAAAACAGGTTGCGTGCTTACATAAGACACTGCGTTTTAACAACCAGAAATGACGTTCAGGGTCACAACTAAACGACATCCAATATAATTAGTGTTATTATATAGGTTTTTCCTGTATATAAAGGTTTGAAATTTATATTCGTGATTGTAAAGTGTTGCTTTTCTACTGGTTTCAATGTGTGAGTGTTTGCAATAACTTTCTTGTGGGTTAAAGACTGTTTTCATTAATTTTAGTGTTGATATTTTTCCATATATTTTTCTTGTTTGTGGAGTAAAGGCCTCCTAAAGAGACTGATTGTTGAAGACATTGCCTACTGTGTTGGTAGCAGTAGGTAATAAAAATAAATACCATACGCCATAAGGCAGTGAACTCCGCCACAATAATGTTGAAAGCAAATACATCTGACAATACTCAAATGGAAGAAACTCGCGCTATGAGCAATCATTACATTCGTGCTCCAAAATTTACTTATAATGCAAATGTAACAAATCCCAACAGTCTGGAATTGCATACCGATGATTCAAGTGAATATGAAATGAATCAAGACATGGATAGTGAGTTACATCATGAAAATCCTCATTCACCAAATTCAGCTTCAAAGCGCTTGTGCACTGCTCCTACAATGCACTCGAGCTCACTGCCAGACGAACAATGGCAACAGGATAAGGTCCCACACTCCAAAGGCCATAGGAGAAATTTAGCTGATACCTCAAATGTAAACTATACAGTACCAGTTTCAAATAGATTTTCCTCACTGGCTGATGACTCAGCACAAGATGATAACACAAACAGTAGGCCTACACTGGAAGTACGCATACCAAAACCAGAACCTATTTTTGTAACAGGTATTGTTAATATACAAGAATTCAAGAAAGTAATGAGTGGCATAGTTGCCAATGACAAATATACACTGACTACATTGAGAGCAGGGCATCTTGTCAAACTGATGCCAATAGATATAGAAAGCTATAAAATAATAAGAGAATGTTTCCTGAAAAAAGACATTAGTCATTATACGTACCAGTTAAAACATGAGCGTGCTTACCGAGTAGTTCTCAGAGGTATGCATCACAGTGAAGATGTAAATATTATAAAAGAGGAACTAAAGGCACTAGGCCATGTAGTCAGGAACATTACTAACGTACTACATAGAGTAACAAAAGAGCCTCTGCCTCTCTTTTTCATTGACTTGGAACCTGCACCCAACAACAAGACAATATTTGATATAAAGCACTTATTTCATACTTTGGTAACATTTGAACCCCCTTACAAAAAACGTGAAATTGTGCAATGCAAGAGATGTCAACGGTTTGGACATACAAAAAATCACTGCAATCGGCCGTTTAGGTGCGTCAAGTGCGGCGAAGATCACCCAACAACAACTTGCCGTAAAAAACCCGAAACTCCACCAATTTGTGTAAATTGTAGTGAGAACCATCCAGCCAGTTACAGAGGATGTAAAACTTATAGGGAATATAAACAAAAGACATTTGAACCACTGAGGGAAAAAACCGTGTCCAAACAACCTCTAACAACAACGGTAACGCAAGTTCCAACTAATGAACATCCGAGTACCACTACTTCAGACAAAACTTATGTAGAAGCTGTTAAGGGAAGTTCTCAGTGGCAAGAGCCACAGCAGTCAATTAACATCATCACTGCAATGGAACAAATGTTCTCTAGGTTTGAAAAAACCATAGAGAAAGTTATTGATAAAATGATGGATCGCATGTTCGATCTAATCAAAGCCATCGCCAATGGAAAATAAAATGGCTAAAACTCTAAATATTTCCTCTTGGAATGCCAACGGCTTGTCTGAACGTAGACAAGAATTAGAATTATTTATAAAAATGAACAAAATTGATATAACACTCATTTCAGAAACAAGATTTACAGAGAAAAACTATGCTAGATTTCGAGGATATGTTACCTATACAACAAACCATCCTTCAGGAAATGCCCATGGTGGTACGGCAATCATAATTAAAAATTCTATTCGACATTACGAATTGCCTAAACATTGTCAAGATTTCCTGCAAGCTACTAGCATAAAAGTTGATACTGCTCTCGGGCCAATAACTATTTCTTCTACTTATTGTCCACCTAAACATAAAATCAATTCCCAGGAATTTGAAAACTTCTTTAGAACTTTGGGTTCAAAATTTGTAGCAGGTGGAGATTGGAATGCAAAACACACTCACTGGGGATCACGACTGATCACAACCCGTGGAAGACAGCTGTATCGTGCAATCACTAATAATAATTTAGAAATCTTATCTACTGGTGAACCCACTTACTGGCCTTCTGATACAAGTAAAATACCAGATCTATTGGACTTTTTCATAACAAAGGGTATTTCACAGAATTATCTGCACATAGAATCCCTTTTTGATTTATCGTCTGATCATTCTCCAGTTATGATGTCATTGAACGCAGAAGTAATACTCAGGCAGAGACCTCTCACTCTCTGCAATAGACGAACTGATTGGGAGTCTTTCCGAGATATCTTACAAGAAAGAATCACATTGAAAATCAGTCTCAAAACATCTGAAGAAATAGAAGACGCAGTAAGCAATTTAACAAAGTCGATTCAATCTGCTGCATGGGAAGCCACTCCAAATTTAAATCTAAAACTGCCTCCTGTAAATCAGTACCCATCATGTGTTAAAGAAAAAATAGAAGAACGTCGTAAGTTAAGAAGAATATGGCAGAACCACAGATATCCTGAAGATAAAAGGCGATTCAACAGAGCTTCCCAAGAACTAAAAAGGCTCATACAAACAATGAAAAACCAATCCATCCAAGAATATCTGGAAAATCTAACGCCTCTCGAAGCTAGTGATTATTCTTTATGGAGAGCTACAAAGAAATTGAAAAGACCTACAGACCCCATACCACCAATTAATAAAGAAGATGGCACTTGGGCTAGAAGCTGTGATGAAAAAGCTATGTTATTTGTCACCCATTTATCACAAGTATTCCAGCCATTTCCTTCAATGGCACAAGACGATGAGACTGAGATAGATCAGTACCTTCAAGCCCCTTTCCAAATGTCTCTACCGATTCAGTCAGTATCTCCAAGAGAGGTCAGAAAAACTATAGAAAATAATTTGAATCCTAATAAGGCTCCTGGTTATGATCTAATAACTGGTCGTATCTTGAAAGAACTGCCATATAAAGCTATGATTTTTATTGCATTCGTATTTAATGCAATAATAAGGTCGGGGTACTATCCAGGAGCTTGGAAAATATCACAAATTATCCTCATCCATAAAGCAGGAAAACCTCCAAATGAAGTTAAATCTTACAGACCTATAAGTTTATTGCCTGTTATTTCTAAATTGTTTGAGAAAATACTCCTGGCCAGACTTAAACCACTCCTTACTGACATAATTCCCGACCATCAATTTGGATTTCAAGCACAGCACTCAACCATAGAACAAGTGCATAGAGTAACAGATGTCATTCACAATGCATTTGAAAATAAAGAATACTGTTCAGCAGCATTTCTTGATGTTAGCCAAGCTTTTGATAAAGTATGGCATACTGGATTGCTATTCAAAATAAAAAAGTTCTTACCCCATTCTTTTTATAGTATTCTGCAATCATACCTAGAAAAAAGATTCTTTCAAGTTAAATTTGAAGACAGCCTATCGGATCTCTACCCTATCAACTCTGGAATTCCACAAGGAAGTGTCCTTGGTCCTATGTTGTATTTACTGTACACTGCAGATTTGCCCATAGATGTACCGACAACTATAGCCACTTTTGCTGATGATACAGCAGTCTTAGCAGTCCATGAAGATTTAACCACAGCGTCACAACACATACAAGATTACCTAATTAAATTGGAGACTTGGTTTAAAAAATGGAGAATAAAAATTAATGAAGATAAGAGTCTACATGTAACTTTCACGTTAAGACGAGGCACTTGCCCTCCAGTAAGAATCAATGGTAAGACTCTACCTCAGTCAGAAGAAGTTAAATATTTGGGTATCCATCTTGATCGTCGTTTGACCTGGAAAAAGCATATAAGTACCAAACGCAAACAACTAAATCTAAAATTCAGCAAATTGTATTGGCTCCTAGGACCCAAGTCAGAGTTGTTAACTACGAACAAACTTCTAATTTACAAATGTATCCTTAAACCAATATGGACATATGGAATTCAACTTTGGGGTACATCAAGCAACTCCAACATAGAAATTCTAGAACGTTTCCAATCCAAAACGATACGAACTATTGGTAAAATTCCCTGGTACATCAGTAACAAATATATTTATCAAGATCTTGAAATACCAACAGTAAAACAGGAAATAAGTAAATACAGTATGACCTACCAGAATCGTCTAAACAAACACCCCAATTCATATGCAGTGAATCTCCTGAACAATGGGACAAACACGTGTAGGCTCAATAGAAATAGAGTTTTGGACTTGATCTACAGATTTAATTAAATGTCAAACAAATTTGTTATGTTATACAAATATTAGCCACTGGGCTATATTTGTAACATGTTCATTCTTGCATCATTATTACTTATTGTTCATTATAGAACAGATTGTAATGTTGAAGAAAGGTTATTAAAAAAAAAAAAAAAAAAAAAAAAAAAAAAAAAAAAATATATATATAATTAGTTACCTCAGCCGTGCCACTATCTCCTGACCGTCTTGTGTACATGACTTGGTGCAAAGTGCAGTGAGAAGTAAACATTTATATTACACTCCTGTATTATCTCTCGAATATCAACCATTTAAAGCAACCGGAAAGTTACAATACAGTAAAATGTGGATAATTCTATACAACAATAAAACACCATTCAACAATATATTTGGATAAATGAATATTTTGAGTATAGACTGTACAATAAATAATTATTACCGAGCGAGGTGGTCGAAATGGTAACGTCTTGGACTCGCATTTGGGAGGTCCCAGGTTCAGATCCCGTGGCCGGCCAATTTGACATGGGTTTTATTCATGGTTTCCCCAGTCGTAAAGGTAAATGCCGAATTGGATATTTACATATCATGAATCATCCTCACCATTTCATCCTGTATCATATCCATTTAAGTTAATATCAGTTGAAATTTACTCCATAAAATACACTAACAATAGAAAATAATCGACAATCAATAGTTCCATGGCCTGAATAGACACAGATCGCGAACTCCTGATATGGCCTTGTAGCTAGAAGGAGTATAAACACAGGTGAAATATAAAAAAAATAATTGTCAGTACATAGCCTAATATTTTCGGAACTGATCGTGTTGCCTAATATTAAAGAGACGTTTCACTTCATTTTTTTAATTATTTACCAAAGTGTCCCAACGAACTAATGGCTCACCGTTCACGACATGACTTAACACCATCAGTACCATCCCATCGCACAGCTCTTTACTCGTCTTCTTTCACCATTTCCGCAACACGATTATGGAACTCTCTGCCCGTGAATGTCAGGGACTGTCAAAATCCCAGAAAATTCAAAAGAAAAGTGTTTCAACAATACCTATCTCACTCAGGCATATCGCTTTGTACATAGAATGTTATAACGTGCAAGATTTCTTTTTATGATTTTATATTATTGTATTTTGTTTTACTATAATTTTAATTATTAGCATTATTATTATTATTGTCATTTAGTATCTCTAATGCTAGTACATTTTTATTTTTTCCTTGTATTTTTTTATATAACTATATTGTAATTGTAGTTCTGGAATCCTGGTAGAGGAGAAGAGAAGACCATGGTCTTATCTCAACCAAGTTAAATAAATAAATAAAATAAAATTACTTTAAATTTCTAAAATTAGTTGCAATGACCTTGTTTTTTTAGAAGTTTTGTAATTTATAATGTAATTCAGTTAACAAGAGAAAGTAAGTATTAAATTTACTTGAATGATAGAGCAAATTCCATTGTTTCCGGAGCTTATTTTACACATTTTAGATAATATTTACATGCATATTTCATCTTCCGATAGAGCATTAACTTCCAAACCTCATGAGAATATTATGGGAGAAAAATTCCTCCGACACTGGGACTTGAACCCAGGACCTTTAGCTATTCATAGGAGAGAGATTCCATCTGGCGCTGTGAGTTGAACTCCGGCTTAGCTCTGTTGGTAGAGCATTGGCGCAAATAGCCAAAGGTCCTGGGTTCAAGTCCCAGTGTCGGAGGAATTTTTCTCCTATAATATTCTCATGTAATGTCCAACAGAGACAATAATCTGTGGTTCATGAATGCTTATATATCTATCTTGAATGTTAACTGTACAATAACAGTGGGAGCCCAGTCACAAAAATCACTACTTAGTATGCCTCACAGTCATAGGCGAAGCGAGGGGGGGGTTTTGGGGGTTTGAACCCCCCCCCCCATTGATTAAAAAAAGGAAAATTGTATAATTTTTTAAGTCTGCCCATAAATTGCTTAATACAAGTATAAAGCGTGGGAAGCTTAAAACTCGTTATTTTTAAAATTTTCCGGGGAAGGACCCCCGGAAGCTTAAAACTTGTTATTTTGCATCTTAATTTTTAAAATTTTCCGTGGGAGAACCCCCGGAAGTTTAAAACTCGTTATTTTGCATCTTAATTTTTTTAATTTTCCGGGGAGGGCCCCCGGACCCCCCTCTCCTTCCATACTCGCCAGACCCCGCGGATGTTATAACCCCCCCCATATGGTCGGCCTGGTTACGCCTATGCTCACAGTACTGCATATGACATAACTTGTCTGTCTGGGAGGTAGACCATTAGGGCAATCAATCATAGGAGAGAGGTTCCATCTGGCGCTGTGACTTGAACTCCGGCTTATCTCAGTTGGTAGAGCATTGGCGCAAATAGCCAAAGGTCCTGGGTTCAAGTCCCAGTGTCGGAGGAATTTTTCTCCTATAATATTCTCATGTAATGTCCAACAGAGACAATAATCTGTGGTTCATGAATGCTTATATAGCTATTCCAAACCTCAATTATATAATTTTTTCTGAGTAATATAGGGGGTGGATTTCTATGACATATCATATTTTTCCCCTTTGCATTATTTCAGGTTTCCGACTAATTTAAACTCGATTCCAAGCATCCTGGTGAAAATGGAACGGCTTTTATTGTGCATATATCTGCATATTTAGGAAATTTTCAACTATTGTAGCATATTTAGTATGAATATGCATATTTAGGTCATATTTTTGGCATATTTGTGTGTATATTAAAGAAACTTTGAAGTTTCATATCATATTTTGTAAATTTTGCATTATAATGATATTTTTTGAGAATTGACAGATATTTTAAATAATTAACATTATATTTTAATAAAATGAATTGTAATGGAACTTTAAAAAATATACACAATGTGTAAGTGGTAAAGTCATAGTTTAAATTTTATTGGTCATATGTTAACTTTTTTAGGTAATAAATGCATGCATATATCCTATTTTTTAGGTCATAGAAATCCGCCCCCTAGTTATTACCAATATAGTAATTGTTTACTGAAATAAGCATATTTTTTCCAAATATTTTGATACATAGGCAGGCCTTACTCACATGCTTAAGGAACTGCACGGTTAGAATAGAATGAAAGTTTTCAAATGTGTCCTTTTTCTCAGCAGAATCATCTTTTAAAGCTATATAAGAATAAGAATCAGATTGCTTCGTTGAGAGCACAGAGTTGCTTCTTGTGTTACACAATATGTATGTGGATGGTAGGCAGTTATGCAGGGTCAGCTCCCCAGAGACTTAACCCGAGCGAGACCAGCAAGAAAACGCATCCCCCTATTTACTTTACATTTAAATGCAAAACTTTTTAACTTTTATCTTCCAGCAATGAATAAAACATATTTATCAAAATTAAATCTCAGCACAGGAGATTCTTCTCCTTCTGAGAACCGGTCTATGTATAATAATTGAGTCCTCAGTTTTCAATAACGCTAAATCAAGTTGCAGTAGCTAAACAGCAGTCAGAGACGGGTTTTTTTCTACGTGCTCTTCAGCTAGTGTGATACCAAAGTATGAATTAGTGCATGCCATGAATTTCAATCCAAACTACCTTCCAATTTGCATTGCTCTGCCATGACGTCATCCTCGATTATACTGTATCGTCATTTTTATAATTAAAAGTCTGCAAACTGTGGTCTTCAATATAGTGGTGTAACATCCATAGCTATTAAGATTTATTTATCACGCAGTATGTACACATTATTGTGGTGTGCAAGATTTTAAAAAAATCGTGGAAAAATTATTTTCATCCATACAGAGCTGAATTTGTGCATTTATATAAGCTATCATCAAATTAAATCATCCGTGGGATCTAAGCTTAGAATCAATGAGGACAAGTTCAGTAGAAGAACTGGCACCCATGAATGACATTTATAACAAGAAAGATAAAAATCCTCAAATTCTAAATAAAACAATACCCTATTAGTCTTATGCTTTATCCTTTTTGTACATTATTTTTAGATGGCCAATTTATACATCAGTAGCAGTAAAAAGGTTAATATCCTGGAAAAATCATTTTACTAATTAAAACATGAACTTTTAAGTGCTTTGTGTAAGAGAACATGACTTTCCTAAACTAATTAATTACAACTAGATGATCTAGTTACTAAGATAATTCCAATCTTTAGTATGTTACTAATTAATTTATAGGAACTAATTACAGGCCTCAATGTTACTTTTCTATCGGAATTAAATCAAGACGTATAATAAAAACATTTTCATAACACGCACTAATACTATTCTAAACTCACTATTAATTTTATTTTTAAAAAGTTTTAAAACATGTAGAAAGTCTTGAAATATTGACAAAAAACGGCTTCTGAATATGAATGTAAAAGGTGAAATTATGCTGCGAGAAATTTTCGATACAGTTTTTAAAATGCAGGTTATCAGTTAATTTGTGGTTTTGATGATCTTATAAGGTTAATGAAGCCCTCAGTGTTTGAGTTTAATAAGGCAGTAATCACGTATAACATCATTGAGCCTTAAGTTTGAAACGGACGAGGAAAATTTGACTAGAGTAGGTGGTTCCCATGAATGGCAAACACTCGAATAAAAATCCTCACATTTTACATAAAGTTATTCCATTAGACTCTAATCTTGTACATTTATTACGATAATAATAGTGAAAAGGTTACATTTCGTATGGAAGCATATTAAGGTCATTCAATACAAGTGTTACATTTTGATCCAAATCTGTAAAATAGTAAGTGCGTTATAAATTACGATATTTTTACAGTTTTCTTCTATAGCTGTTAAGAATAAAATTGTTTGTTCCTTATTATTTTATGAAGACTTACGTACCAAGTAAAATCTCTCTTGTTACATCTGTGTAAAAGATGCGGTAGTCCCTGGATATCATCTCAAGAACTTAAAACATCAATTATCCATTAATCTATTCGGTGTATTAAAATTTAATGTAATCGTTTCAATATTTAAAGTCTAATCAATTTACGCATTTTAAGCAAAAATATAATAGGATGATTAACTTTTAAGTAAATTATTAATTTTGATTAGTTATTTACTACTAAACGGATAGATTTTTATTTAATTATTGCATTGCAGTGCTTTTTTTAAATTCAGCTTTATTTATACTCCTTTGAACACCAAGGTAATGTTCAGGTTCTTTGTGTGTACCAGTAGGCCTTGCAACTAATGATGCTCTACTATTTTCTATTGTTGGTGTGTTTCTATGGCGTCAGTAAATTTCAACTGATATTAATGTCAATGAATGTGATAAGGATGAAAAAGAAAGGATAAGTCAACGTAAGTAAATTTGCCTTTACGACTGATGAGACCATGAAAAAAACCCATGTCAAATTGGCCGGCCACGGGATTTGAACCTGGGAAATCCCGAATGCTAGTCCAAGACGTTACCATCTCAGCCACCTCGTTCGGTAGTTCTTTTTTCTTCCTTTTATAAGTTTCATTTTTATATAATCATACTTATTGTCGTATTAATTAGGCCTATTACAACTAGCATTTTTAGCTTACTGTTGACTTCATACATCATGAAATAATAATAATAATAATAATAATAATAATAATAATAATAATAATAATAATAATAATAATAATAATAATAATAATAATAATAATAATAATAATAATGTCTTTGTCGTAAAATCTGACTTCTGAATAACATGGTCTACATGTTATTTTGGCATTAATGATCTACATCACTGTCTCTGTATATGTAAAATGTCCGTAACTGGTGTTTAGTAAAGAGAAACAGGATTTTAGTAATAACTTTTCTGGGGAGGTACAACTTTAAATATGACTCTTGCTTTGCTCATTTTTTTAGACTTCCATCAGAGGCAGATCACAGTTACACCAAAAAAGAACGAAATGTTTAAGTTGAAAGAACTTTAATTATCTTGTAACATTAAGATGTAGCAAAGCGAACAGATAACATCAAAGATATAAACGTATAGGCTAGCTTTCCGGACTGTTGGTATCTTGGAATTTATCAAGGCAAACGAAACAGAAAACTTTTCTCAAGTAGACAGAAGTTTAAAAGTTCACTGATCACTAAGATGCCTCCAAGTTTGTGTATTTTATTTATATTTCTTTTTATATTAATTTGCAAGAATCATAACTTCAGTCCCTCGCGAGTATGTTTAAATTCAATAACCTTATTACATTTGAACAGAGAAAACTAGGCTAATATTATCGTTCCTTCGGGATAAGATTATCTAGGACTACAGTATATAAATCTTAATTGTAAGAATTCTTGCATCTGTTACTTGACTATTTTTAATAACAATTATTTTAAACCCAATCTTTTTGGACGTTTATGAAGTCCATGCCGCATCGGGCCTTATAGGACCACGGCCTGTCGGGAGAGGGATTACCTTTGGATCACAGATATAAGGGTCAACAAACTGCTTCTCTCCTTTCTTATTTCATGCGCATGAGTGGAATACGTTATCTTCAAAGAAATAGCTACTGACTAATATAGCTCTTTTCAAGAATAATAACTAATAATGATCACCAGGTGACATTTTGGTGACATGACACCTTTTAACTAGAACATCATGGACGTTGTCCACTAATGCAGATATTCTGATCATGACTCCTAGATTATAAAAATAGTAATTTTGAGGGTTATTATTTGATAATTTTTCCCCATTCTTAATTTTAAGGTCACTTTTATAATTTAACTTCATTAATTGGTCATTTTTTCGTCATTTTACAGTCTTTTCTTACACATGTCATATTTTAGGTCATTTTTTGAAATGTAAAGTTATTATTTTCCTATTTTGTGTCGTTCCTCGCATTATATAGAGTTTTTGTGAATTTACTTATATTGAATATTCTCGGAAGCATAAATAAATAGATCTTGTTATAATTTTAATATGGATAGGCCTAATGAAAGACGGTTTTGCTGTTTGCATTGAAGCGTGTGCAAATAACTAATTATAAGTCTATAATGGGTCAACAACATAGGTGTAAAATAGAGACAAATGTGATGAATAAGCTAGTATTTTCAAACAATTCTTTTTCCAGTTTTAAGTCTATTTTAAGTCATTTTATAGCTAATTTTTTAAGTATTTATAGGTCATCAAAATCCGGGCCCCGATGATCACGATATAATGACGTAGTGTATGATGATGTGAAATATTTTAAAAAGAGAGTAGGTCTATATTGTTTTCAATTGAGCTTATGGTGGTATGTAACATACGGAGTGTAACAAAAAGGTAGGCCAAGACTTTGGGAAGACATTCCTTGCATATAGAGGGTGAAATTATATTATATGAATATGGGTCCGAAAATGCCTTATTTCCTGGTTAGAGCCCTTTGTCTACAACTTTGCTGACACGGTATAATATGAAAGCTACAGAGCCAGCATTACTCTCCTGTTTCAATAACTCCACAACAGAACAGAGGTAGACCAATTTCTTGGCCATCACGCTCGCCTGACCTGAGTCCATTAGATTTTTTATTTGTGAGGGCATTTAAAAACTCTTGTATATGCAACACCGGTACAAGATATAAAGAGTCTCTGTGCTCGTATACTGCAAGGCTACCAGATAATACGAGATACTCCAGGGATACATCAGCGCAACAGGGAGTCCATGCGACGGCGGACTGGCGGATGTAACGTGCTAATGGAGGACATTTCATTTAATGTATTGTTATCCACAGTTCCGTTTTGGAGTACCATTTCATAAACTTTTCTGTTTTCAACAGTTCTGCTTTCGAGTATTCTGCTAATTGGTGCAAGGTGAAGAAAAAATGCACTTCCGGACTCAAGTTCAGGTAACATATGTTCACCTTCTGTATGCAAGGTATGTTTCCCACAAATTTTGTCCTACTTTCTTGTTATACTTTGTATATCTTAACTGATATTTCATTGAGATTTATCAGAATTGCTGCACATTCTTATGGAATAGGCTACGTAACATATTTTAAGAGAATTTTAAATAGTATGTAAACAGCGGTTAGCAACAAAATAATTAACACCTTACTAATTTGCAAATGTTGATAAATTGATAACAACATTCCGATACCTTGCTACCAAAACAATACAACTTTCACCGTTTCGATATATGCGATAGGATCTCTCATTTGTCCTTGTAAGTTATCTACTGTATAATTTCATACTGCAGTCACCTGCATACTGTACAACACATATTTTAACAGTAATTATATGTTAAGTAAGAGGCCAGGTTTCCCCTAAACTTGACCCAGTTTCACCTCCATTCACGCGTTTAAAGGAACCTGTCGCACAATATATCAATAGGCCTAAATATTATATCGGCTTCAGATGACAGGCGCCAAGCCGATAGATTGTGAGGTTGTGCCACTCATTCTGCTATCATGTAAATACCATGGCGAGTTCGCAGAAGTGTGTCGATATGAGAAAATTAAAAATAGTAGGCCTATGGCCCTCGTCGAAATTAACAATCGGGAATTTCGAATAATAAAAATAAAATAACGAACAATAACCAAAATAACGCGCTGTGAACAAGGAATACGATGAACATAATATTAATAACAATAAATATAATAAAAACGCACTTTGAAAAACGAAAACGCAGAAACTCCATTAGCCTATACTCACAAAATAAATAGTAACATTCTACGAAAACAGGAGCAAACCAAAAACGGATACCATAAAGCGGATTAGTGAAATTTGGAACGACCAGTAACTAGCAAGAATCAAATAAAAGGCCATGCAATGACTTTGAAATATTTATGTAAGATATGGTAGCATATAAGAAATTATGTGAATAATTTCTACGAAAAGGTGTTTCCAATAAAATTTTTAGGCCTTAACAACTTACAAGTAGATCCTACACAGAATTTAAACAAAATTGATAGAACATTTTTCGAGATAACTGCGAAAAACGAATTTACCTTCATATAAAATGTTAATAAAGGTAAAGTAAATTCATTGACATGCTTCGTCTTACATGTCTGATGGGTGTTCACTCCAGCCCTATAAAATTTCGTTTTGACAGATTTGTTTGAGCGATGTTGTTTTAACTTAAGTAGGACCACGGAGTTGTTTATGAAAAGCCATATTTTTAATAACGCACTGTTTTAAATGCTAGTGTTAAAATGTTACAAAAATTGAAAGAAATAACAAAAAATTCAAGGTTTCATTTCGCATATTGTTGCATATTTTATTTTATTTTTGCAATAATTCATCATATTACAATTTTCGTGCATATTTTATTAATTTGTCACTTTTTGGAGCGTATCTGTGACACATTTTAATTAATGTGCATATCTCTGATAATTCAAACATCTACTGCATATTTGGTAAAGTGAATGTTTTGAGAACCAACTGTACAATAATTGACAATAAATAGGCTAATGTTTTCAGAACTGATTGGATAATATGAAAGTGACGTTTCACTTCATTAGTTTTTTACTAAAATTTCTTACATTTACCTTTTTTTAAATTCTGTAATGCAATTTATATAACTTCTTCTTATATTGCAATTTACAATGTAATTCAGCTAACAAGAGAAGGTAATTTAAGTTAATTACTTAAATGACAGAGCATTGGTTCCGGAGCATATTTTACAAATTTCAGAGCATATTCCCATGCATATGTAGTCTTCTGATAGAGTACTAATTTCCAGGCCTTAGCTATAAGCCACCATACAGACACAAATCACGGTTCTGTATATATATATATATATATATATATGTACTCAGTGGACCCCAAAACGTGTATTAATGCTGAAATTCGAAAATGATTTTTACAGAGCATTTCTGTTTGTTTTTAGTAGGTACTTACTCAGAATAGAGCGAAGAATGAAGTACAAAATGATCAGGACATGTCAGTTACCTGGAATGGAGAAGAAAAAAATGTTTAAATTAGACAGCTTCACTAAATGAATTTATAAATTATTTCATTCCATTGGCACTTGATATAAGACGATTATTCCAAGAATTATAGTTTAACAGATTAATCACCAATCACATTTTAATAAGATTTCAGAGAATTTTGGCAAAACGCTGCTATGAATGTGTGATGAAATATATTATAAGTTAGGCCTACAAGTTATATTATTCTAAGGAGCAACTGATACTAAACGTCTTTATTACTGCAACTACCTATGAAGAAATAGAAATAATAAAGGCTTATACTAATGTAATATAAGTACATTGTACAAATTATTATAACAAAATTAACACATTATTATAAATACATTATAAATAAATATATTATTACAAACATATTATTAATAAATGCATTATAAACACAATTCGACGTCCTCATAAAATGCTACCAACTTTCAAATATTTTAAATATTTTTTCTAACTTGGGGTAGGCTATCCGTAAAATAAGTAACCATTAATTACTGTACGGATTGCTTGTATAATTAATAGGCTATTTTTCCGACGATAGTTTTTTCAACCGTTTCCCGTTCATGTTATAGTCTAATGCTGGAGACTTCATTTCCTGCACCAAGTTCTGTTAACCTAACCTATCTGCGTTTATTTTTTTTTATTATTATTTTTTTTTTATTTATTTATTTGTTTATTTTTTTAGCCCACAGACGTCACATTTTTATCGGGATTGTCCCTTTTTGATTGACAGGTTGTCCCAACAAAACTTGAACGGGATCCAAAATGTCCTTTTTCTTAATAGGCCTGTCCCGTTTTCGTGATTTTTATTTTTTCTGTGTGGTCAGATGAGAACAGGTTTAATGTTGAAACTGTTAAGGCTATGGTTATGGTCAAAACACATTTCCGTAATGTATCTTGCATAATCTAAAGTTTCTACAATTTTCTGTTAGAACACTCAAAACTTTTTCAGGAAATGCAGAACTCAGAAATATCAAAGAAAGATTGGTTCAGATTCAGGATGTGGGGAAATGTAATTATACGATTTTGTCTAAGAAATTTCACAGGGCTTAATAAGGTAAAAGTATTGTTGTAATTTATTTATAAGATTACCACGTGTATTTTTAGAATAAGTTGACAGTGACTGTAGTGATGATGTTATTAAAGTTAAGAATTGCCCATTTTGATGGTTTAAATTAAAATTTAAATATTCAATAGAATATCCGATAATCGATATGGTCACCCTTGACTCTAGGACAAATGAAAAAAATAATTAAGTAACGAACATAAATAAAGATATAAAGGAAGAAAAGACAAGAATCAAAAAAGGCAGAAGAAAATAACAGCATTTATAGAAAGACAGACAGACAGAATGAAAGGAAGAAACAAGGAAACAAACTAAGAATTATAGAAAGCATATAAAAACTAAAAGAGAAAAGAACATAGCAGAAACTAAATCACAGTAGGACTGGAAAAAAGCTAACACTGACAAACCGGACTGCAGAAAAACTAGAGAAGAATATAGAGGGGTTAGAAATTAAGACTGTAGAGAAAAATAAAGACAAATTTGCCTTAACTGTGTTCGCTGTTCCATTTCCAAAATTTAGGGGTCTCGGTCTAGGATATGAAGGAATTCAGTTTGGGGTAGTTATTAAACACAATCCAATCCGGCATTCGCTTATATGAGTGGGGAAACCATCTCACTCAGGAAGATGGAGCATCTAAGTGGCTTATTCTGCATTTCACAGAGTTCCTTACACATTCTTTACTGTACCCACACTGGCATTTACAACCATAGCATTTCTGTGTGCCACAGGAGGTCCTGTCTATCACAGTCACTTGTCGGAGATAAAACATGTTCCTTGTTATTTGTTTTATTCATATTTTCTTTCATGTCATAAGAAAACAATCGTACATTTGTTGTGAATCATAGGTGGCGATGACTATCACTAAGTCCAGCTAGCCCGAGAAATCGAAGTTTGTCATGACTGTCCGGGAATGGTTCAGAACCAGTACAGTATTTAAAATTTTACAGAAAGGATAACTATTTATGCTGTAAATTACCAAATTTACTACGACTATTTTACTATCCAATGAGCTTGGTTAACTATAAGTAGCCTATTTTAATGTCTCTGCATGTACAAAGAGATCATTTGTGCCGAGAACGCACTGTCCAGCAGTCTGGCAGCAAATCGTCGGCCGGTAAAGGCACATCGCAAAAATAATGTCTCTGTATATACTGTAATCATTACAGGAAAATTGGCATTTTTTGACACCCTGATAGTAAATTTCAGATTTTCTGTTTTATTACACGAGGGCCCTGAGACAAAAAATAATATTTTATAAAGTATTTTAGTACGTTTCTGCCAGTCTATTCTACATATCATGTGATTGTATGCGTACTTTTGTATACATATGTAAGTGAAAACCATAACTAAAAAACGACAAATCGTTTAAAAACGTAATTTTGTATTTCTATCTTTATTTTATCTTCGTAATATGAGATGTGACTGCCGGCGTGGTCTTGTGGTCAGCGACGCTGACTACAAATCCGTTGGCCTGGGTTCGATCCCCGGTACCTCATCGGATTTTTCTGAAGTAGAGAAGTCTGGAACGGGGTGTACTCAGCCTCGTAATTCAAACTGAGGGGATACTTGATAGAGAAGTAGCGGCTCCGGTCATAGAAACCACCATTAACGGCCACATACCCTCCAGTCCTGCCATCTGCCTATGGTACATCATGCAGCGGTCGTGTGGTAGGCCTTGTCCCTGCAGGGATGTAGCGCCACGGAGTTTAGTTTTTTAGTTTTAATGTGACATGTGGTAAACCAGAAATTGTTTCTCTTATCACCATTTACCAAGAAGCAACTTTTATTTTTCGAAAAAGAGTTAATTTAAATTTTGTACACTAACTACCTATAGGCTACAAAGACTTAAAACTTTTATTTGAAACATTTTGTCAAAGAAAAGATAGTTCTGCGGACCACACTTTGCATACCACAGAATCCCATATCACATTTGTATTGAGTAGGTGTGTTGATACTAGACTAATTAATTTAATTGTGGCTTTTATTGCAGACATGCTGAACAGTACGGCAGTGGTAGTCATCCAGGGGGTCGTTTAATTACCATGGTAACTGCGGTCTAGTCCTCTGAACTCTACTTAAGAAAGGCAATTTAAAGTTAAATGTGTTTTTAAGTCACCCGCGACCTCCAGACGTTTTCCATTATCGTACCGAGAAGAGACGGTCCAGAGAGGCTTTGCGAATCAAATTATTTGGAGGGAGGTGGATTCTTGCAGCAGATCTGAAATAACAATGTAGCGCTTGAAGAAAAAATCAATTTCCTTCTTTAATCGAGAAAACAACTTAGTCGAGAAGAACACTTGTCGAACTGCTCTGTAAGTTGACGAAAGTTTTAATAAGTTGGGGGCTCTGACAAATGACGAATGGCAGGAACAAAACATTTCTACAAAGAAATTAATGACATGGAGATAATTTATATATACCCTTGACTCTCTCGTTTGTTTCTTTTTTTTTCACAGAAAGTTAAGGAACCCTCCGGACAGTAGATTTTCCCTTCTTTTTATCCAGGATTTAGAAAAATTTAATATTATCAAACGCAATAGGAATGCATAAAGTCAGCAATCTGCTTTTATGTTTTTAATCTCTACCTTTGTTTACCCTTCATCTATGTGCGTGAGTGCAAGAGAGAGATACAGACAGTTCGCGCATTTGTGATCAATGTGTGCGTATGTGAGTGAAGTTTCTATGATCCAGATATAAAACAAATTTGGGCATCTTGTTAAATCTAAATTATTCTTGATCTATTCTTTTCAACTGCATAAGTTTGGAAAAATTGCCTTAACGATCTTGATGAAAACTTACAATTACGAATATCAAAACTACTATAACTTACAGTAATAGCTTTTCTAAGAAATTATTTAGGAAGTTATTAGCATACCAGTTGTTTATTTAATAGCTAAGATATTCGTCAACAGCCTGTACAGGAAACTTAGAAATTTAATGTCAACATTCTAAAGTAGCCTATAGGTCTACTAGGAAAATCGATCGAAAGGCTGAAGTATGACAGGTTGTTTCGATCCACGATCTTTAAAGAGCTAACTTTAAATTTCACAAACTTTCTTTATTAAAACGTGGTTGTAAGATGCTGCTCCCTTCAGTATTCAAATTTAAAACATTTTAGGACATACAGGGTGTTAATAAATAACACCGAAATATTCTACCTGTGTATAGAGGGGACTTAGACAAGCAACTTTTATTAGGAGATTTTTTCTCTACGACGTAAAATGTGTATGCTACAGGGCATTAAAGTCATTACAATTTGGTGCTCATAACTCAATAATGTAGCAAAATAGGGTTAAAATGTTCATTATATTGACTTCATGCCTTCCTAGTGATCGATAAAAACCTCCCTCTTAATTATTCAACAACAGCTATAACATAATTTAGAGTTTTCATAAATTGCAAAATTTACTGACTAATCTCATGAATGGCCGCCACTGCATTAGTCTTTTTTTTATTCATAACTACTCAGTACAGTGTTAACAACGAAGTTCCTTTGTTTTGCATTTTTTTTCTAATGTTAGAAGTCAGTGGCGGCCATGCCCTGGGAGATTTCATGCTGTAACAGGAAAAATTGAATCCATAGAGCAAAAATCTCCTTATAAAAGTTGCTTGTCTATGTCTCCTCTATACACTGGTAAAATATTTCGGTGTTATTCATTAAACACCCTGTATAACTTAAATAAAACATTGTATGCCGCTCTGAAGGGTCTCTTATTCTGCATATTATATACATTTTTTCTTAGCCCTTGAAAATGTTTAAATAACGTTAAAGTTTTCCATTGCAAAGAACACATAAATTAAAATTCACAGTTTGTGCAAGCGCTTATTTCCATATGTGTGGATGAGAAAGAGAGAAACAAATAAAGAGAGAGGGAGAGAGGCCGTTTCTCAAAGCTCTCTACCAAAACCTCTTTAACCACATACATTGTATAATTCCTAACTTCCTCAAAGTCTGCAGTGATGAGGGTCAGCATTCAGTCTAATAATAAACCCTAGGAGAAAAAGGAACAAGCTGAAGAAATGACTGTACATTTTCTAAGAGACCCTTTCCTTCAGGGCATGGGGAGGTTTTTGAGGTCACTTGAATCTACAACTAGAGAACAGCTTTACTTATCTTCCGGAGAAAGCGATGCTGCGAATGTTTAATCAAACAACCCTCGCCTTTAGGTTTTTAAACGCGAACTTTGGTACTAAAGCAAGAATACTAGCTGTTCGACCACTAAGAAATCCACACGAAATGTTATCTGGTATTTATTTTAGTGACCTCGATAACTACTCGGTCCGCAACGTTGTTTATAAAATACTATCTGACCATTAAATTCAAATAAAAAATAAAAGTAACTGCTTTCATTCATCAGATGCGAGAACAAAAAAGCGTGACATGATAGTAAAATTAAACAAAACATGACGGAAAAACACATGAGTTGACCTTTAACAGCCGAGAAACAAAACCAAGAGGAATGTCACATTTATCCCAGCACAGTGAATAAAAATAGACAGGAAAAGAATTCGCATGTCACCACAATATACAATGCGGACAGTTTGGAAATGAAAAGTCACAAAGAAGGCAGTGCAAAAGAAGCAGGAGCACTTATTTAAGTTATTTTGTGTACATTTACTCGTGTTTAGCATAGGTGGATTGGGGAAATCTCGTCATCACACGTTGAACTTGCTCTGAAAACCCAGGTCTTTGATGACAGTGCAACATTGATCTACTCATACTGTCACACGCAATGCTGAAATGCTGGTTTTGACATAAAGCAGCATTACACGCGACAGTTTTCTGCCATCTTAGAATTAGTATTTCTGTGCAAGCTAAACAGGCGTTCAAAATCATGTTGCGTTGTACCGTTAAACTCATAATGCTATCCATTACGATACACATTTTCATTATAACACGGGTGTGGATTATTACCGAACACGAAACCTTGAAAGGAGCAAATGAACTGCATAATATACAACCTGTATTTAAAATAAAATAAATGCTGTTCGTGTTAATTGTAATACTACACTAAACTGGGCTGATTTCGTATATTTTTAATGTGAGTTGTTTGACGTTAAAGCTAAAAAAGAGCCCTGCGACCTCCACGCCATGAAGCCTGCAACTGACTGGAAAACACGAGAACTACTAACAGCTGCTGTCCGAGAGTCGTCTCACAGGTGAGGAAAAAAACCCAGAAAAAAATCCACCTAGGTAACTTGTCACGACCAGGAATCGAACCCGGGCCCGCTGCGTGAGAGAAGCGAACGCATCCCCTACGTAATTTTAATTAAAATCACAAAACTTAAAATAACAGTAAAAATCACTTCTTCATTCTTCTTCTAGGTTGTGTGTTATTGTGTTAAGCTATTCTTTGTTGTGTGAACTTTTTTGTTTTCAAGGATCATTTTAAGACAATGTTAAAATTCATACGTTCCAGTTTAAGCTTATTGTTGTAACAGCTACAAATACACGAATTTAATAAGAAACCATACGCATATTCTTTTGTGATTCACGTTTCAATACCCGTGCATATAGATTATGTGACGGTTTACGGTAGTGTGCATTCAGCGCAAATATGTGTTGTTGTGAGCTGGACTTCAATTCTGTATTGTATAAGAGTTGGCTAGCTTGTAACTATTGTTCGGACGAAAACATGTTTCTAATAAAAATTGTATATTGATCGTATCGATTTCTTGGCATGGCCCGCTACTGCTCTATTCAAGAAGCTTATCAACTGTCTTTCGATTCGATCACTGAATTCTTACTTGCATGACCATTTCGATCTCTCTCTGTAGTCATCAGTTTTACAACTGGTTTGATGCAATTCTCCAGTTCTTCCTATCTTGAGCCAGTCTCTTCATGTCTTCATATTTTTTACATCCAAAATCGCCAATAATCTGTTTTGCATATTCTAATCGTGGTCTTCCCTTACAATTTTCCCCCTCTATTGTTCCTTCTAATATAGTGTTGACCAAGCCTGGATGCCTCATAATGTGCCCCACTAGTCTGGCCCTTCTTCTAATGAATGTCGTCCATAGACTTCTTTGCTCCTCTATTCTTTCTAAGACCTCTTCGTTAGATATTCTGTCAGTCCACCTGATTTTCAACATTCGTCTATAGCACCACATTTCAAAAGCTTCTATTTTATGCCTTTCACTTTTTCCTAAAGTCCACGTCTCACTGCCATAGAGTGCTATGCTCCAAACATATAACTTTAGAAATTTTTTCTGACTTTTAGGTCAATATTTGACAGCAATAGACTTTTCTCGTTAAAGAAAGCCCTTTTTGCTTGTAATATCCTGCTTTTCACATCATCTTTGCTTCGTCCATCTTTAGTAATTTTGCTCCCCAAGTAGCAGAATTCATTCACCTCCTGTATTTTGTCATTTCCGAGTTTAATGTTCTTCATGTTGCTTATGGCATTCTTGCTGCATCTCATCACTTTTGTTTTGTTTTTATTAATTTTCAGTCCAAAATTATTTTCGATATGGAAAGCGAACAAACCACGGCATATACTTCCCACACAAAAGTAGCCAAGAAGTACAAGAAAGATAAAAACTCAGAATATACTTCTCACGTTATTTTTAATTGGAGCAAAGAGGGTTAAATGCCAGGATGGTACTTTCTAAGATTACTTGGTGAACGGGAAAAAGTCTTTCAGTCTGTCCAACTGTCCGTGTGTTTGTATGTGCGATAACTTGAATATGATTTATTAGATTTCATGAAACTTAGTACAGGCCTACACATTTAGAAAGTCACTAGGAAGAACCCTATTGATTTTGTACCAAATTAACGAGCAATTAACAGTCACATGCTTTTTAAATTTAAAAAAAAATGCATAAATCGATAGAATTGAAAATGCTGTCGGGAACTGAAGACAAGTAACTGCGTATTTGTACCACTTCAGATGTTTTGGAAACAAATAAAGGGATATTGCTGAAGTGAAGAATTTCTTGTAAATTCATTCTTTTATTATCCTAGTCAACCCATTTATTCCTTACATAGGCTACGCTGATCTATTTTCCCAAGAAACTGTGATCTAAATCTCAATAGTTTCTAAAATAGAGCCAATTAACTCCATCTGGCACTTTGTTTTATCGATTTACGTGATTTTATTTTTAATGATTATACAGTATACTATTTCACTCATACGAGGGTCATTTCAAAAGTTCTGCACACTGTAAGATAAAATTAAAGAAAATAATTTATTTTACAAAATACCTTTACAGACCTTCAATATAATCTTCATTCTTGCTTATGACAGCTTCCCAATGTTTTGGCAAATTCTGTATACCGGATTGTTGAGCTGTCTGATTACTCAGGTCACCTCACTGGAAGCTTCAGCAATTGTAACAAAACGTTTTCCACGGAGTGGTTCCTTCAATTTGGGAAACAAATCAAGTCAGGTGGGCTCAAATCAGGACTGTATGATGGGTGGGGAAGTCTTTCCCATCCATAGACTTGGAAAACGTTTTGTTACAATTGATGAAGCTTCCAGTGTCTTGAGCTGTCTGATTACTCAGGTCACCTCAACAATGAAGGTGCCCTATCCAGAATAAAAAATTTACCAAAACGTTGGGAAGCTGTCATAAGCAAGAATGAAGATTACATTAAAGGCCTGTAATGGTATTTTGCAAAATAAATTATTTTCTTCCATTCTATCTTACAGTGTGCAGAACTATTGAAATGACCCTCGTAATATAAAACAGTTGAATTTGGAAATTAATGTTGTGCTTGGATAGAAAGTTTTGGCACAAAATAAAGGCCTAAATGGAAGGATTTGGAAAGCAAATTTCATTTTAGGGCTTTGAAAATACTGGGTTTTGGGAAAATATGCAATGTTTCTAACTTAAAATTCAGCTGAAAGTAGTTTACTTTTGGGGCTGACGTAATGGGTGGCGCGATTTGGGTGGCGTGGGTGGCGCGATTTGGGGGGCGTGGGTGGCGCGATTTGGGGGGCCCGGTGGGGGGTTGGGATGATGACGTCACGGAAGACGGTTAAGTCATTTTTTTTTTTTTTTTTTGCATTGTGACCAGCCCATCACCTGGTCAAGATAAGACCACCTGGTCCATTACGCCCTTCCGGTCAAGATAAGACCACCTGGCTTTTCGGTCAAGATAAATATTTTATTATATTGATAAGGAGGTCATGCACTGTGACCAGCCCATCACCTGGTCCTGGTCAACCGTATCCGACATGGATGGGGTTAAGACCTTTTGGCTATTAAGTCGCGCATCCGTTTAAGATATGGTTCATTGCTTTCAGGCATTTGTATCCATGCAATGATAAGTCCGACATGGTTGGATGGTAGGGTTTAAGACCTTTTAGCGCGGAGGTGGCCACACACTGTGGTCACCCCACTTCCGGTCGAGATAAGATCCGCTATGCATCATTATAAGGGGCTACTTGCCTCGCATGAGGAGGTCCTACACTGTGTGTTCATTCAAGTCGAGACATGTTTCGGCGGTAAGTTTAAAAAATAACGGTTATTACTACAACGCATGCGCACACAAGCATACACAACAGGGACAGTGGCCAGAACAGGTACATCTACCCTATGTAATTTTGTAATTGTTTTGACTCAGTCGTAATTGTTTTGATTCATTTGTAATTTTGATTAATTTGTAACTGTTTTGACTCATTTGTAATTGTTTGACTCATTTGTTATTGCTTTGACTAATTTGAATTTGTATTGTCTCATCTGTAATTGTTTTGATTAATTTGTAATTGTTTTGATTAATTTGTAATTGTTTTTACTCATTTGTAATTGCTTTGACTCATTTGTAACTGTATTGACTCATTTGTAATTGTTTTGACTCATATGTAATTGTTTTGACGTGTCCCATAACATGTACATGTTGATATGGACAAAATAAAATCTATCTATCTATTTTACGGTTCGTACCCTAGCGCCATATGTTCCAGCGGGTACATCTCCAACTAACACTTTTTGGTTATCAATTAAAATTCGGTTTTGAACATTGGGTATATTTTTTATTTCATTTCGCTATTAAATATGATTCCGAATCGAGTATATTTACGAGAAATCGATACAATGATTAATTTTATCGATTGATCGATATTTTATTCCATCCGAGTCAGATTGGCCGAGCGGTCTAAGGCGCCAGACTCAAGTTCTGGTCTCCATAGGAGACGGAGGTTCGAATCCTTCATCTGACATATTTTTAAAATTTAATAATAAATTAAGGAATCGCGCACAATATGCAACATCTTAACCTAAGACCCAATCCTGAACCCGGAAAAAGGATTTTAATACAGTTTAATCCTAACCAAGACTCTAAGTTTCCCTATCTAACCGTAGACCATTATAAACAGCCAAGTTAATTTAAATAACACAAGATGACGATATTATACAGGGAACATTTAAACAGTAAAAACAAAGAGAAAATCGTATGTATTCTTTAGAAAAATCACCTTTAAATTTTACCATTTATTCATGTTTTTCATATAACACACAACATGTATGGATTTATTTTAGTTGTTGTTCCACAAATTTCTAAGACACGTCATATTAATAGATTTATTTTTTTACAGAAAGGTGCTTAACGTTGCATGTAAACATACAGATGTCAGGCCCACATATCACGCTACAGGAAACTGTTCAACCTTGTGTAACATTATACAGGTGTGGTTCAATAAAAACAAGACATTGCTATTAACTGTATTTATTCCAACTCATGTCTCAAAACTCTTCAATCAAATACCATGGTAACATAATTCCATTAAGATCTAGCAAACCATGGAAACTTCCTTTCTTATCACGTCTTGCAGTGTTATCACACAATACGGATAAATATTTTTGAATCGTCACAAATTTAATGCATTAGATCCTATACTGTTATGAAAGTTGCCATTTACGGAAATAATTTAACCCGTGAAATAACGCGAATTTCGTAAATAAAGCTACAATGTCACATTTTGAAATTAATATCAGAGTACGGTGATCAACTAGCTAATTACTGCAAATTCTGAAGTTAATCAGTTGTCTCACACGGCAAATTCTACATTAGCGAACACCTGTGTGTAATTGTTTCCTGCCCGCCCGCATGTATTCACAAACATATATATAACATGAGTGTTTAAAGTGTTATGATTTTCTTTCGCAAATATGCTCTGGTTAGTCATTTCAGAAATAAATAAAGTGATCTCTATTACAAACCCACAGGGTTCCAGAAGGTTGAGGCTCCCAGATTTTGGACATGTGATGGTAAAAAGGTTGTCAACCTTACGCACCGACCGCCTTTATCCCTAGTACTCATTTCTGTTCAAGGCTGAGTTGACCCCAGAGACATAGTACCACCAGAAGGATTAGGCAGGAATCGAACCCATAATATTCAGGTTTAAAATGCAACTCATTCTATAAATATTTTTTATTCTACCACAAATTATAACATTAAGTCCTTCATTATTATGCAAGTTTCCATTTGCAATCAAATTTAAACCGTAAATAAAACATTTTGAAAAATAATATCGAAGAACCTCGGTTCCAGTAAGGGTAACCAACAGTCTTTTTAACTAACTATAGTTATTTTACCATAATTCATACTTCTTGCTATATGTATTATAATATTGCAATGGTTGGTAACATTTTTTGTAATCAACCAGAAAACTGAAACATAATCTCATAAATCGATAATATTTTGGGATTCGTCTTATAGGACAGATAGAACTCCATGGCACTACATCCCTGAAGGGACAAGGCATACCAACAGTCCGCTATGTTATCTACCATAGCCAGATAGTAGGATTGGAGCCATATGACAAGCATGCCGACACCCATAGCTGTTAATGATGGTTTCCATAACCATAGGATAGATAGACTATACGGTAAACTATAAATCTTTAACGAAAATTTATATCTCGTCTTAGCTGAAAGTCGTCTTATAGAAATATACGGCATTCCTCAAACTTAAGTATTTTACAAAATAATTTTTATTGTTATAATGTTTAATCTATAACTGTAACCGTGACTTATATAATTCAGATTAATGGATAATATTGCTTCTATATTATACTTAGTTTTTATTTATTTATTTTATTATTATTATTATTATTATTATTATTTCATGGTAAAAACATTGAACATAAAGATCATGTCTGATGCTTTTGCGGTCTAGACACTTGATAGTTTTATGAAAATGTAATAAATTTAATTGTCTCTTGTTCTCAATGCTAACCTTTATCAAGTATATGCTAGAGTGTTTATATAAAATATTTTTACATCATTAATTAAATTTCGTAGACAGAGCTTATAAGGTGGATGGTACATTCTTTGCATTATTTAAAAAAAAAAACCGAGACTAAACAAACAATACGTTACTATATTATTATATAAGTTACCGATGTCTAGTGATCCACATCCGGATTCATAGTACAAAAAAGTTCATACTACACGATACTCAACCCACACACATAAACATAGTACATACTACCTAGCCTATTCTTTCTTCATGATATACATGTTTCCTAAATAGCGATACATCAGGTATACTCGGAGATCCTCGTTTCACATCGTTCTTGCAATGCAATGAACAAATATTTTAATTTAATTTTAATGTAAATTACTTAGAGTCAATTAAATTAGCGGACAAAACCGCGGGCTCTATCACGAACAAACCACCTCTGAAGTTGGCAAATAAAATTCATCTACACACAATCAGTTGAGAATCGATACAGTATTACACACGAGTAATACAGTCAAGAAAGCAGTGGTATTTATCAATGTCCTACTACATAACCGAATCTGAGACCGTGGAATTTTAGCTTTTTCATTAATTATTATTGTTTTAAATATTATTATACTCTTAACTTTTCAATTAATTATCGAGGTCAAACCGCGAACACCTGCTACTTATTAACAATTTCACCATGTTTCACTTATACTTTGAGACCATATCGTATACTTTATTGTTGACGTGTTAGTAAATATTCATTTCATCACGCATTCAACGCTGGAAAAGTCTTCAATACGATAATTGTAAAAATCAGATGCATTTTATTAAAAATACAACTTTGTCAAATTACGACTATGTTATAATTTCACTTCAAAACGCATTTATCACGCCTATGACTATATCGGTGTAAAATTCCCACATAAAAATAAAGTTCAAAAACGTATTTTTCAAACCTATGACTAAAACGGTGTAATACTAACAAAAACACCTATGTATTGCTTGTAGAACGCATACTTATAACAAGAAACATACCAAGACACAAACCTAAAATATCATTATCTAAAACAAGACTAATCCTATAGGACCAAGACCACACCTACACCAAACCTAAAATAACTGGATGAGAAGGATCAACCATCTAAAATATGCAAAAAGTAATAGTCATATGTAATTTATACTTATATTTTTATTTCATGTATATACGGCTTTTAATATAATATTGTGTTACAATAAAAAATTAATCAAATAATTTTAATGTTAACGCAAGAATTCTTAAGAGTTTACAATCCCGAGACACATCACCTAAACCTGTTTCCCACGTTATTTAACACATAGTTTTCAGAAAATGTCTTTCTTCCTCATTTGATATATTCTCGGTTCTTCAATTTGGATATGATTTCTTGTATCTCGTTGTTATGCGAATGATTCCCTGCTTCAGACAAAAGCAGCAGCAAACGTAATCTATCAATGTCTGCGTTGGGATCATAATCTAATTTGTGTTTCGTATATAAGTCCTCCCGCACGGCAATACTGTGCGATGAACCCTCATCGGATGAGTCTGAATATCGCTCTTCCGGAAATGAGTCTGAACATTGGTCCCCATCTTCTTCTTCTTCTTTACCCTCCTCTTCCGAAAATAATTTTTTAATGATGTGAGGATATTTTTGACCATTGACTCTACGTATGTTTTCGCTCTCTTCATAATTTTCTTTGTGAGCACTAATCTTCTCCAAAATCTCCTTATACGTGGTTAAATCATAACGGTTGAATAAATCTTTATTTGGTTTACTTTTCGTTAGCAGTTCAAGCAGTCCAGGACGGATGATATACCTCTCGTTACCAATATAAATGTTATCGTTTTTAATGGTGACGGGCGATTTACCAATGGTGAATACCTGCCTATCAGGATTCCATTTTATTCCGTAAACATCATCATTTCTCGGCTTAAGCTGAACGAGTTTCTGGACGTAAGGTGCCGATACTCGCCCGTAGAAATTTTCTAGCATATAGTTATAATGCTTCTGTAGAATTTGATCGGAGGGCTTATATGATCCATATTTCATTTCTGGATCCTGTGATTCATGCTGATTTTTGTCTTTATTCAAGTTCACGATTTCTTCCAAGGGGTAGGTTATCGGATTTACAATATCGCTAATCTCTTGTTTCGACTGAAGCTCGGGTTTTCTTAATGTTAAATATTTTTCTCGTATAGAATTGTCATATATCACATTGTCTGACAATATATGTTTATCTTGTACTCGTGGGAAAAGTTTCTGTGATTCATCCTTATGAATCATTATCAGATGCCTCTTCAGACCGGAAGTATTAAGATTTTTCATTTTTAATTCGACTTTCTTATGCTTCGATCTTTCGCATAGTTTGCATAGACCGTAAGGTTCCCCACTACCATGAACTATCTCGAAAAATTCATTATATTTACTGTTTGTCTTCCCCAACATCAGTTCCGATTGGAAGGATACTGCACTCTCACTACTTTGACCCATGTTCTCACCACTCATTTCGTAACTTTACCTCCACAGATCCAATGTTGATCATCAACTAACTGTATTTACCACACATCAAGTCTTTATTAAGTAAAAATGTCGTAGTATCCAAAAAGGTCAAACCTCAGGTTTTAAACAAGATATCACATCATTTTGGAGTCTTACAGGTTATTTCTCATATGAATGGTCTTTATCTCGATCTGAATATCGTTATCTCGATCTCAATCGCGCTATCTAGGTGTAGATGTTGACGTTGGTCTTGGTCCTGGTATCGGTATTGGTCTTATGTATTTACCATACATCATCTCTTTATTGCTGAAACTCGTAACGTCTAACAATGTAGGTGTAGTCTTGTAATAGGAGTGATTTTCCATAGTCCAGACTAGTTCTACCTAGAAAAAGTCAGTCCTTGTTCTATTTCTTGTTCTTGTTCATGTCCTTGTCCTATTTCTTGTTCTTGATCTTGTTCTATTTCTTGTTCTTGTTCTTGTTCATATCCTTGTCCTATTTCTTGTTCTTGATCTTGTTCTATTTCTTGTTCTTGTTCTATTTCTTGTTCTTGTTCTATTTCTTGTTCTTGTTCATGTCCTTGTCCTATTTCTTGTTCTTGTTCTTGATCTTGTTCTTGTTCTATTTCTTGTCCTATTTCTTGTTCTTGATCTTGTTCTATTTCTTGTTCTTGTTCTATTTCTTGTTCTTGTTCATGTCCTTGTCCTATTTCTTGTTCTTGTTCATGTCCTTGTTCTATTTCTTGTTCTTGTTCTTGATCTTGTTCTTGTTCATGTCCTTGTCCTATTTCTTGTTCTTGTTCTTGATCTTGTTCTTGTTCTATTTCTTGATCTTGTTCTATTTCTTGTTCTTGTTCATATCCTTGTCCTATTTCTTGTTCTTGATCTTGTTCTATTTCTTGTTCTTGTTCTTGTTCTATTTCTTGTTCTTGTTCTTGTTCTTGATCTTGTTCTTGTTCTTGTTCTATTTCTTGATCTTGTTCTATTTCTTGTTCTTGTTCTATTTCTTGTTCTTGTTCATGTCCTTGTCCTATTTCTTGTTCTTGTTCTTGATCTTGTTCTTGTTCTATTTCTTGATCTTGTCCTATTTCTTGTTCTTGTTCTTGATCTTGTTCTTGATCTTGATCTTGTTCTATTTCTTGTTCTTGTTCTATTTCTTGTTCTTGATCTTGTTCTATTTCTTGTTCTTGTTCTTGTTCTATTTCTTGTTCTTGTTCTTGTTCTTGATCTTGTTCTTGTTCATGTCATTGTAGGATCTAGACTGACTTTTTCTAGGTAGAACTAGTCTGGACTATGGAAAATCACTCCTATTACAAGACTACACCTACATTGTTAGACGTTACGAGTTTCAGCAATAAAGAGATGATGTATGGTAAATACATAAGACCAATACCGATACCAGGACCAAGACCAACGTCAACATCTACACCTAGATAGCGCGATTGAGATCGAGATAACGATATTCAGATCGAGATAAAGACCATTCATATGAGAAATAACCTGTAAGACTCCAAAATGATGTGATATCTTGTTTAAAACCTGAGGTTTGACCTTTTTGGATACTACGACATTTTTACTTAATAAAGACTTGATGTGTGGTAAATACAGTTAGTTGATGATCAACATTGGATCTGTGGAGGTAAAGTTACGAAATGAGTGGTGAGAACATGGGTCAAAGTAGTGAGAGTGCAGTATCCTTCCAATCGGAACTGATGTTGGGGAAGACAAACAGTAAATATAATGAATTTTTCGAGATAGTTCATGGTAGTGGGGAACCTTACGGTCTATGCAAACTATGCGAAAGATCGAAGCATAAGAAAGTCGAATTAAAAATTAAAAATCTTAATACTTCCGGTCTGAAGAGGCATCTGATAATGATTCATAAGGATGAATCACAGAAACTTTTCCCACGAGTACAAGATAAACATATATTGTCAGACAATGTGATATATGACAATTCTATACGAGAAAAATATTTAACATTAAGAAAACCCGAGCTTCAGTCGAAACAAGAGATTAGCGATATTGTAAATCCGATAACCTACCCCTTGGAAGAAATCGTGAACTTGAATAAAGACAAAAATCAGCATGAATCACAGGATCCAGAAATGAAATATGGATCATATAAGCCCTCCGATCAAATTCTACAGAAGCATTATAACTATATGCTAGAAAATTTCTACGGGCGAGTATCGGCACCTTACGTCCAGAAACTCGTTCAGCTTAAGCCGAGAAATGATGATGTTTACGGAATAAAATGGAATCCTGATAGGCAGGTATTCACCATTGGTAAATCGCCCGTCACCATTAAAAACGATAACATTTATATTGGTAACGAGAGGTATATCATCCGTCCTGGACTGCTTGAACTGCTAACGAAAAGTAAACCAAATAAAGATTTATTCAACCGTTATGATTTAACCACGTATAAGGAGATTTTGGAGAAGATTAGTGCTCACAAAGAAAATTATGAAGAGAGCGAAAACATACGTAGAGTCAATGGTCAAAAATATCCTCACATCATTAAAAAATTATTTTCGGAAGAGGAGGGTAAAGAAGAAGAAGAAGATGGGGACCAATGTTCAGACTCATTTCCGGAAGAGCGATATTCAGACTCATCCGATGAGGGTTCATCGCACAGTATTGCCGTGCGGGAGGACTTATATACGAAACACAAATTAGATTATGATCCCAACGCAGACATTGATAGATTACGTTTGCTGCTGCTTTTGTCTGAAGCAGGGAATCATTCGCATAACAACGAGATACAAGAAATCATATCCAAATTGAAGAACCGAGAATATATCAAATGAGGAAGAAAGACATTTTCTGAAAACTATGTGTTAAATAACGTGGGAAACAGGTTTAGGTGATGTGTCTCGGGATTGTAAACTCTTAAGAATTCTTGCGTTAACATTAAAATTATTTGATTAATTTTTTATTGTAACACAATATTATATTAAAAGCCGTATATACATGAAATAAAAATATAAGTATAAATTACATATGACTATTACTTTTTGCATATTTTAGATGGTTGATCCTTCTCATCCAGTTATTTTAGGTTTGGTGTAGGTGTGGTCTTGGTCCTATAGGATTAGTCTTGTTTTAGATAATGATATTTTAGGTTTGTGTCTTGGTATGTTTCTTGTTATAAGTATGCGTTCTACAAGCAATACATAGGTGTTTTTGTTAGTATTACACCGTTTTAGTCATAGGTTTGAAAAATACGTTTTTGAACTTTATTTTTATGTGGGAATTTTACACCGATATAGTCATAGGCGTGATAAATGCGTTTTGAAGTGAAATTATAACATAGTCGTAATTTGACAAAGTTGTATTTTTAATAAAATGCATCTGATTTTTACAATTATCGTATTGAAGACTTTTCCAGCGTTGAATGCGTGATGAAATGAATATTTACTAACACGTCAACAATAAAGTATACGATATGGTCTCAAAGTATAAGTGAAACATGGTGAAATTGTTAATAAGTAGCAGGTGTTCGCGGTTTGACCTCGATAATTAATTGAAAAGTTAAGAGTATAATAATATTTAAAACAATAATAATTAATGAAAAAGCTAAAATTCCACGGTCTCAGATTCGGTTATGTAGTAGGACATTGATAAATACCACTGCTTTCTTGACTGTATTACTCGTGTGTAATACTGTATCGATTCTCAACTGATTGTGTGTAGATGAATTTTATTTGCCAACTTCAGAGGTGGTTTGTTCGTGATAGAGCCCGCGGTTTTGTCCGCTAATTTAATTGACTCTAAGTAATTTACATTAAAATTAAATTAAAATATTTGTTCATTGCATTGCAAGAACGATGTGAAACGAGGATCTCCGAGTATACCTGATGTATCGCTATTTAGGAAACATGTATATCATGAAGAAAGAATAGGCTAGGTAGTATGTACTATGTTTATGTGTGTGGGTTGAGTATCGTGTAGTATGAACTTTTTTGTACTATGAATCCGGATGTGGATCACTAGACATCGGTAACTTATATAATAATATAGTAACGTATTGTTTGTTTAGTCTCGGTTTTTTTTTTTAAATAATGCAAAGAATGTACCATCCACCTTATAAGCTCTGTCTACGAAATTTAATTAATGATGTAAAAATATTTTATATAAACACTCTAGCATATACTTGATAAAGGTTAGCATTGAGAACAAGAGACAATTAAATTTATTACATTTTCATAAAACTATCAAGTGTCTAGACCGCAAAAGCATCAGACATGATCTTTATGTTCAATGTTTTTACCATGAAATAATAATAATAATAATAATAATAATAATAATAAAATAAATAAATAAAAACTAAGTATAATATAGAAGCAATATTATCCATTAATCTGAATTATATAAGTCACGGTTACAGTTATAGATTAAACATTATAACAATAAAAATTATTTTGTAAAATACTTAAGTTTGAGGAATGCCGTATATTTCTATAAGACGACTTTCAGCTAAGACGAGATATAAATTTTCGTTAAAGATTTATAGTTTACCGTATAGTCTATCTATCCTATGGTTATGGAAACCATCATTAACAGCTATGGGTGTCGGCATGCTTGTCATATGGCTCCAATCCTACTATCTGGCTATGGTAGATAACATAGCGGACTGTTGGTATGCCTTGTCCCTTCAGGGATGTAGTGCCATGGAGTTCTATCTGTCCTATAAGACGAATCCCAAAATATTATCGATTTATGAGATTATGTTTCAGTTTTCTGGTTGATTACAAAAAATGTTACCAACCATTGCAATATTATAATACATATAGCAAGAAGTATGAATTATGGTAAAATAACTATAGTTAGTTAAAAAGACTGTTGGTTACCCTTACTGGAACCGAGGTTCTTCGATATTATTTTTCAAAATGTTTTATTTACGGTTTAAATTTGATTGCAAATGGAAACTTGCATAATAATGAAGGACTTAATGTTATAATTTGTGGTAGAATAAAAAATATTTATAGAATGAGTTGCATTTTAAACCTGAATATTATGGGTTCGATTCCTGCCTAATCCTTCTGGTGGTACTATGTCTCTGGGGTCAACTCAGCCTTGAACAGAAATGAGTACTAGGGATAAAGGCGGTCGGTGCGTAAGGTTGACAACCTTTTTACCATCACATGTCCAAAATCTGGGAGCCTCAACCTTCTGGAACCCTGTGGGTTTGTAATAGAGATCACTTTATTTATTTCTGAAATGACTAACCAGAGCATATTTGCGAAAGAAAATCATAACACTTTAAACACTCATGTTATATATATGTTTGTGAATACATGCGGGCGGGCAGGAAACAATTACACACAGGTGTTCGCTAATGTAGAATTTGCCGTGTGAGACAACTGATTAACTTCAGAATTTGCAGTAATTAGCTAGTTGATCACCGTACTCTGATATTAATTTCAAAATGTGACATTGTAGCTTTATTTACGAAATTCGCGTTATTTCACGGGTTAAATTATTTCCGTAAATGGCAACTTTCATAACAGTATAGGATCTAATGCATTAAATTTGTGACGATTCAAAAATATTTATCCGTATTGTGTGATAACACTGCAAGACGTGATAAGAAAGGAAGTTTCCATGGTTTGCTAGATCTTAATGGAATTATGTTACCATGGTATTTGATTGAAGAGTTTTGAGACATGAGTTGGAATAAATACAGTTAATAGCAATGTCTTGTTTTTATTGAACCACACCTGTATAATGTTACACAAGGTTGAACAGTTTCCTGTAGCGTGATATGTGGGCCTGACATCTGTATGTTTACATGCAACGTTAAGCACCTTTCTGTAAAAAAATAAATCTATTAATATGACGTGTCTTAGAAATTTGTGGAACAACAACTAAAATAAATCCATACATGTTGTGTGTTATATGAAAAACATGAATAAATGGTAAAATTTAAAGGTGATTTTTCTAAAGAATACATACGATTTTCTCTTTGTTTTTACTGTTTAAATGTTCCCTGTATAATATCGTCATCTTGTGTTATTTAAATTAACTTGGCTGTTTATAATGGTCTACGGTTAGATAGGGAAACTTAGAGTCTTGGTTAGGATTAAACTGTATTAAAATCCTTTTTCCGGGTTCAGGATTGGGTCTTAGGTTAAGATGTTGCATATTGTGCGCGATTCCTTAATTTATTATTAAATTTTAAAAATATGTCAGATGAAGGATTCGAACCTCCGTCTCCTATGGAGACCAGAACTTGAGTCTGGCGCCTTAGACCGCTCGGCCAATCTGACTCGGATGGAATAAAATATCGATCAATCGATAAAATTAATCATTGTATCGATTTCTCGTAAATATACTCGATTCGGAATCATATTTAATAGCGAAATGAAATAAAAAATATACCCAATGTTCAAAACCGAATTTTAATTGATAACCAAAAAGTGTTAGTTGGAGATGTACCCGCTGGAACATATGGCGCTAGGGTACGAACCGTAAAATAGATAGATAGATTTTATTTTGTCCATATCAACATGTACATGTTATGGGACACGTCAAAACAATTACATATGAGTCAAAACAATTACAAATGAGTCAATACAGTTACAAATGAGTCAAAGCAATTACAAATGAGTAAAAACAATTACAAATTAATCAAAACAATTACAAATTAATCAAAACAATTACAGATGAGACAATACAAATTCAAATTAGTCAAAGCAATAACAAATGAGTCAAACAATTACAAATGAGTCAAAACAGTTACAAATTAATCAAAATTACAAATGAATCAAAACAATTACGACTGAGTCAAAACAATTACAAAATTACATAGGGTAGATGTACCTGTTCTGGCCACTGTCCCTGTTGTGTATGCTTGTGTGCGCATGCGTTGTAGTAATAACCGTTATTTTTTAAACTTACCGCCGAAACATGTCTCGACTTGAATGAACACACAGTGTAGGACCTCCTCATGCGAGGCAAGTAGCCCCTTATAATGATGCATAGCGGATCTTATCTCGACCGGAAGTGGGGTGACCACAGTGTGTGGCCACCTCCGCGCTAAAAGGTCTTAAACCCTACCATCCAACCATGTCGGACTTATCATTGCATGGATACAAATGCCTGAAAGCAATGAACCATATCTTAAACGGATGCGCGACTTAATAGCCAAAAGGTCTTAACCCCATCCATGTCGGATACGGTTGACCAGGACCAGGTGATGGGCTGGTCACAGTGCATGACCTCCTTATCAATATAATAAAATATTTATCTTGACCGAAAAGCCAGGTGGTCTTATCTTGACCGGAAGGGCGTAATGGACCAGGTGGTCTTATCTTGACCAGGTGATGGGCTGGTCACAATGCAAAAAAAAAAAAAAAAAAATGACTTAACCGTCTTCCGTGACGTCATCATCCCAACCCCCCACCGAGCCCCCCAAATCGCGCCACCCACGCCCCCCAAATCGCGCCACCCACGCCACCCAAATCGCGCCACCCATTACGTCAGCCCCAAAAGTAAACTACTGCTGAAATAGTAGGTTTTGGACAGAAAGAACGTTACCAATGCATTCAGAACATAAAAATTCCTGGAGCATCATTTAAAACGCAAAACCGACTATTTTTAAAAGTTGAAGGTTTTGGAAACAAGCTACATAGAAGATAAAGTCAGATCTGTTAAATACCCGGACGCCATGCATAATAATCTCCCCCTGTCACACGTTGTCAATGTTATGAATGGCCAGGTACGAAGAACTTTATCAGGCAGGGGATTCCCCGCTCCCCCTATCTCTAATATAGTCATATACTCGTCTTTTCCAATCATTCGATCCCCCTTTCTAGAATAAATGACAGTCTGCCCCGCTGACAATGAGTACGATACGATGTCAACATGTCAACTATACACAATGCGGGCAACCTGAACCGAAAATGGTACCCTAAAGGAAGATAAATGAAGCGTATTATAGACATGGAGCTTATTACCTTCTAAACTAACTAGCTGAGATTGTTCTATACATACCTTTACATTCCAATGTTAGTATTTGGTAACGATAACGATATTAACGGAAATGGATAAATCTCTTACGTATGCCTAAGACTGCCATATTTCATAAAGGATATACAGAACACTTGTATCGAAGATACATGAAGCTAGGTAACAAATGATTTAATTTAATTTAATTTTATATATATATAATATAGTACAACCCCAAAGAGCAAAGCTCATTGGAGGGGTGACATAAATACATTGGTTCTAAAACATACTACAATTGTCTTACAATTATAAAACATAGGCTACTACAATTATCTTATGGCTAAAACAAATTCACTAGTGACAATACTACAAAATACAAACAAAACAACAAATGATAGTTATGTATTTTTTTTTAAATATTCATATTAAAGTTCATTTGATGAATTTATAAAATAACTTGATATAGGCATGTTCAAAGTTGTAATTTGATGTTTAAAAGTAAATCAATATAAACAAGTAGGCTAATGTAAATTACCAAAATTCCCTAATAAATTAAATAGTTCTATTAGAAATAATATTATTGTCTTTATATTGAGGAAGTAAATATTCAGCATTCTGATCTTAAAGTAGCAGGAGTTTCTTCTAAGGAACCTAATTATATGGGTAAAACAGAAATCTAGCAATCCTTGTCGTCTTAGAAGAAATAAACTCTATTTCTTAACATATCTATGAAGGTTCATCATAAACTCTTATTACGATTATGATAATAATAATTATAATAATAATGATGATGATGATGATGATGATAGTAATAATAATAATAACAATAACATGTAACCGTACTTTGTACTCAACACAGACGACAATCTCATATGTAGCCCCTGTACGATTGACAATACGCACCCTACTGTTTATACTTCCACACATAACACCTAACTTCAAACATTCATTCCCCATATAACACCTAACTTCAAACATTAATTACTCCATTAAGAAAAAAGCGACAAGGAAATCAATTACACCCATCAATAGCCAATAACAGCCCCTACAGGTTGATATATTACACATAACTTTTTATTAACCCGTTCCATCATTTTAATATAAAAACCTTAATAACTCTCTTCATTTTTATCACACCCACTACAAATTAATACCATTGGAAGCCCCGTAAAATAGCCCATCAGGATTAAATAACCAGAACTATGATAACTTTCAGTTATCAGAGTTATTGATAAAAACATAAACCTAGTAACGCCTACTTCCTCTTGAGCCGTCCGGCTGGCGCCTAGCCAATTTTGACAGCTCAAGTAATTAATGACCGATGCAACTTGCCTGTTTCAACGACGAAAAACGGAATATATTTCAAACTGAATAGCAGAAGGAACTACCTTACCCCAATCAGAGAAGACTTAGACACGGACACAACCAATTGGAACTACTTACCCCCACTACCCCTTACAAAGATATTAGCAGAAAGCACGGACATCTCGTCATCTATTGATCACACGACAGCTTAGACGAAAGAACTTCAAGACACACTTCAGACATAAGACTACGTTAAACATTATTAAACTCAAGTAACTTTGCAATATATTGATATTTAAACATTATAATCCGCGCGATATAAATAGAAGTTATTATCAGCGTCGAAGCGCGTAATTTATATTATTTGGTAAAGACATTGATTTTATTATTACGAACCATTAATTGTGAACGTAAGATTGAACATTATTATCCGCGCGATACAAATAGAAACTACGAGAGAGTAAATGTAAAAGTAAATAGACATTTTCAACGGCGCGTACCAGTGAAGTAATTACTATTACAATTTAGCAAGTTACAAAGTGTTACTTACGAACCTTAACGACGTACTAAATACTACTAAATATCAGGACTTACATCATCTAATAGAACTAAATCGATTAATTCAGCATTTCAGCAAATACTAAACTTTGGAAAATATATATTAATTTGAAAAGACGACTCAACTTTTAGTTACCATTATTCCTGACACCGCCCTTTGACTGTTATCTCGATTTTCTCTAGCCACTTCCCTAGATAAGAGTTCTCTAGCTTATAACTACCCCTGAGTACTACGCCCGGCACCCCTTATTTTAATCAGAACTCCAGAACCACTATACATCTAAAAATCCCACCGACAGTTATAAATCAACTCCCCTCCGACATTCAGTGATAAATAGCTACTCAACTTAGTGGCAAATCTTCAGGAGAGCGACGAACGGTGATAAATGACGTCCAATCTTGTGGCCTAATTAAAGAACTGTTATAAATAGCTGACCAACGTAAGCAACGGTTATAAATGGCGACCATCGTGATTGCTTGAATTTGAAGATCGAGGGACCAGTCAATAAAATTTAATTTTTCAACAATAAAATTCAGGAACACTACACTAAATCACACACCACCAAGTTTTAAATTCTGTGAGAAATTTTATTAGAGTCAGCATACCATTGGATTATTCATCATTTCATCAATACCCCCCCCTGGATCTTCATCTACAACATTTTCCCTCATCACCTGGGCACCTGGACATCACCTTTGGCCTGCCGCTGGACATCTGGACTACAAAAGGGTATCGTTAATCCAACTTAAGTGTTGAAAATTGAATTTTGCTCCTATTTTTATTTGAATTCAAAGTAAATTTTTTCAATTTAAATTTCAAATTTTTTTTTGTATTTTAATTAATTTTTATTTTTTTAGTAAATTCAATTGTATTGTATTAGTTTATGAAATTAAGGAATAATAAAGTATTCCAAATCATGGAGCCAAATTCTGATACTCAGATATTATGTTCAGAACAGAATCCTATTTCTGAAAATAATGAAAGTGCATCTGTTCCTATTTCTGAAAACTTAGAAATTACTCAGCATGAAACCGAAAGTGACCTTGCTAGCTTGCCTGTTACACAAACCCCTGTTAATATCCCAGCTGTGAATGCACCCCCCCCATCGACTTCAACTCAGAACACCATAAATTTAGACCCTAACCTTCCTTCTTTCAGTTCAGATTTTTTGTCACAACTACAGACAATGATAGTAGGAATCTCTACACAGTTAAATTCCACACTAGAGACACAGAGCCAACAATTGAGAAACGAACTAAATTCAACACTTGAAAGTCAAAATCAACAAATGACCACAATGAACTCCACACTTGAAAATCAAATTACTAACATGAATACTACACTAAATTCTACACTTGCTACTCAAAATCAACAAGTAAGAGACGAACTTGCTATTCAAAACCAACAAATTACAACAATGAACTCTACACTGACAACCTTAATCACTGAACACCGCACTCAGGTTACGTCTGAATTACAAAATTTAGACAGTAGAGTCACAGCTC
This sequence comes from Ectobius pallidus, assembly GCA_964059195.1. Taxonomy (NCBI): domain Eukaryota; kingdom Metazoa; phylum Arthropoda; class Insecta; order Blattodea; family Ectobiidae; genus Ectobius; species Ectobius pallidus. Next base: position 117,089,560 of record CAXKWD010000006.1, read on the forward strand.
AAATAGCTACTTCAGAACAAGTGTTGACAAATCATATTTCCTCTGTAGAAAATCATGTCACCTCAGTAGAAAGGGTAACTGTTAGCAATTCTACTAAATTGGTATCCCTTCAATCAGAATTAGACCGACTTAGGCAAAGGGTAAGAGACCAGGAAAGCCTAATCGAACAAACCAGGGAAAATGCTTTGATCCCTCATGTTTGTAATACCCCCTCAACATCTGCCTCTACTTCTTCCAACCCCCCTGATCCAGTACCTCAAGCCCCTGAAATACCAGAACCACCTGCACCATTACCCAGAACCAACAATGGATTGGATCAACGAGCTGCCAGCACTAATCAAACACCCCAAAATGTTGTAAACAATAGTTTTTCATTGCACAATTCAGATTTTCCATTACCGTATTTTGAAGATACCTTGAAAACAAACCCTGTCAGATATTTAAAGGACCTAAAAACTTATTTTGCTTTACGAGGAGTCCCAGAACATCTAAAAATGATTTTTGTGAATCAATCTTTGAAAGCTAACGCAGCTCGCTGGCTCCAAGTCATCGATCCCAACAACCTCCTGTCCATAGGTCAGTTTGAGGAAATGTTTTTATCTGAGTATTGGAGCGAAAGCGAGCAAAGCCGTTTGAGATCGCGAATATTTCAAGGTAAGTACGACCGTAGCCACGGCCAAACCTATCTACAATATTTCATTTCTTTGTGTGAAAGCCGCCAACTGCTTAAACCAGAAATTTTGGAGCAAGATTTCCTAAAGGCACTCCCGTCTCACTTTCCGCCTGTAATAAGGAATTGCCTTGTTGTCGCATCTCCTCAATCCACCACTGAGATGTTAAAATTACTAAAGTCAATGCAGGACCTAACTTACACTTCCACTAAACCATCGCACCCCATTGTGTCAGCTAACCAAACTCACCGGAAAAACATTAATCTGGTACAAACTTCTGACAATCAGGAAAATTTCCAGATTGGGTCGCGGACAGGAATTTCAAATGAGGACCAGCAAAACAATGATTCTAGGGACAACAGACCTTATTGGCCCCAAACAGAGTACGTGCGAAACGCCCGCAATAATTGGCAAACCCGTGGTTTCCGTTTCAGGCCGTATGGCAATTACAATAATAGGCAAGGGAACAGTTACCGTGGTCAGAACAGACGTGGCTATGCAGGAAATAGGCCTAACTGGTTTAACCGAAATCAGTATAATCAAGGTTTTTTCCGCCCCTACTATAGAGGCTGGAATAATTTCAGGTACTCCCGCCGTAACTACAATAATCAATATGAAAGGAACAATTCTTATGAAAGCCCGAGAAATAGACCTAACAACAATTCCCCGAGTAACATGGAAGACAGACAAGGAAATAATGACACATCCCAGAATGAAATAAGGACCCCTAACCCCCACGACCAGATTGATAGATCATAATTTTTCTTATTTTTCCTTCGCTAAATAACTCAAAACGAAACTTCCCAAAACAGCATAGAATGTTAAAATTATTCCAGGAAATGTAAATATCAAAATGAACCAGCATTACCTTATTATAAATAAATTTGAATGTTTGAAATTTTATAAACAACAATAATTAAAAGAGAATAACCATGCCAGTGCCTGCTTTTAGATAATAAATAAATGGAAATTATTTTGTTCAAAATATTAATGAAACATGTAACAATAATAGTAATATTTATAACAATTGAAATTTTCCAGGACATTTGTGTAATAAGAAACATTAGTAAACAAAATTTTTAATAGCGTCGACATAACCACAACCTTGTAAATAGAATGTATATATGTGTACAATGTCAACCCTATTAAGCAGACAGTTATTTCAGAAAATACAATTTTTCCCAGCTAAATTTCACTTTAATTAACATGCTTCCGGGAACCCAGTACAACGTGACAGATATTTTAAGAATTTAGAAAGTTTATTCAAAGAGAACAAAATCCCATTCAACTCAAGTCTCCCCTTAGCAAGTTACAACTCATTGTACGACCGACCCTTGGCCGGAAACACCCCGCTGTGCTGTAAACTGGTAGTAAACATTGAACTTGACATGTATAATACCAGGCAACGACCCCAATACAAACTGTTGAGAAGAAATTCTTGTAACCTACAACAATCACCTGTTAGAACTATATTATGTCATGAACCCCAAACAGAAATGCCTTATCATGTAATGGCCCACAGACCATAAGACAGCAGAAAGTTTAAAGCAGAAGGAGAAGTAAAAAGGATTATCGACCAGGACTCAGGAAAACGTTTTATCAGACTGACATTGTAAAATAATTAGAGTGATTCATACTTCTCAAATTAATGTTTTACCTGACGTTATATATAACGAATGTGATACTTACAAGGTAGAGTGTAATTAGCCTCCCCGTGGTTGTTGCAAAGACTATGATGAAATGATTCTTATTCTATAAAATAGAGTGAGACATCACAACAGCCATTCCACTACAGATGTAAGTGCAACAAATAAGCTTATTGCCATTGTTAGTGAACCTTTGTATATATGTAATTTTAAGATAGGCCACTCCCTTTATTTATTCAACTGAAGAGTTAAAACATTCATTTGACAAAGGTAATCACACTATTATTTGAAGTAGTAAATAAGTAAACATTGAAATTTCGACATATTTGAATTTTATTGGAGTAGTACACAGAGTAAGAATAATTAAATTTTGTTAATTTTTCAAAAAGAAAAATTATTTTACATAAACAATATGGACAGGAAATAACCCTCTCCCTATACTAATTAAGTAGAATTGTATAGCAAAAGTGAAGTAAAAGAATGATCAGAGTTAAGTAAGAATTTGAAAGTGAAATAGTTGTTGAGAAATATGTGTGTTAACAAACAAGAATCTTGAAGGTAAAATAATGAGAAATATAACAAAAGGTAAGAAATAAATGTATGATAAACAAAATGAGTGAATAATTAAAATGGTACAATATATATCTACGAGGAAAATATGAAGTAATGATGGTTATGAAGTGAGAAATATGAGAATAAATGAGGAAATATGATAACGAGTATTAAAAGTAATATGAAAGAAAAGAATGATAATGAGTATTGAGATTAATAAAGAAATTGTGAAGGTAAGACATAAAAGATGATTTATGAGGTTAGAATAATGGAAACAAGGTAAAAGAATATTGAAAGAATGAAAAGGAACATTAAGGAATGATTATTAATGAGGTAAATAGATAAAAAGGAGTAGGAAGTAAACATGTGTAATCTGAATATAATATCAGTGTATTAAGTAGACCAATGAGGAAGATTAGCGTACTCCAACGTTTGACATCAACAACATATGGATTAGCATCAAAAATCAGCGTTATGCAAGAAGATATTGAAATTAATATTAATATCAAGAAATTCGAGTGTATTTTATAATTTTATTTGTGTATAAGGTATAATTATGATTTTGTTTTACTAGTTAATCAAATGGACTATGAACTCAGCAAAATGTGTACTACGACCAAGAAGAAAAGTGACCAATTTAAGGTAAAATTATGTTAAAAGTGTATTTTATTGATTATGAATTTATTTGTGTATGTGTAATTACGGCAGAATTAATCAAAAGTATAGATGATGTAAGGATCTAAATTTTTCAAGAATAGATATTGAAAACAAAGACAATTGATAGAAAAGCTAATATCAAAGTAAAACACAATAGAGAGAACCCACGAAATGATTCGAAGTGACGACGGAGAATTATTTTAGGGAATCGAAAAATTAAATTTCCATATTTCATACAAAAACTAAACACCGCCACTCTTCAAATTCCAGATTGGGTATTATAATGATCATAAAATCCAGCTCTTATTGATTCTGCGCAGATCAATTCCTCGCGTGAGTTTTTTAATCATTATGCGGACATCTTGTAACCGTACTTTGTACTCAACACAGACGACAATCTCATATGTAGCCCCTGTACGATTGACAATACGCACCCTACTGTTTATACTTCCACACATAACACCTAACTTCAAACATTCATTCCCCATATAACACCTAACTTCAAACATTAATTACTCCATTAAGAAAAAAGCGACAAGGAAATCAATTACACCCATCAATAGCCAATAACAGCCCCTACAGGTTGATATATTACACATAACTTTTTATTAACCCGTTCCATCATTTTAATATAAAAACCTTAATAACTCTCTTCATTTTTATCACACCCACTACAAATTAATACCATTGGAAGCCCCGTAAAATAGCCCATCAGGATTAAATAACCAGAACTATGATAACTTTCAGTTATCAGAGTTATTGATAAAAACATAAACCTAGTAACGCCTACTTCCTCTTGAGCCGTCCGGCTGGCGCCTAGCCAATTTTGACAGCTCAAGTAATTAATGACCGATGCAACTTGCCTGTTTCAACGACGAAAAACGGAATATATTTCAAACTGAATAGCAGAAGGAACTACCTTACCCCAATCAGAGAAGACTTAGACACGGACACAACCAATTGGAACTACTTACCCCCACTACCCCTTACAAAGATATTAGCAGAAAGCACGGACATCTCGTCATCTATTGATCACACGACAGCTTAGACGAAAGAACTTCAAGACACACTTCAGACATAAGACTACGTTAAACATTATTAAACTCAAGTAACTTTGCAATATATTGATATTTAAACATTATAATCCGCGCGATATAAATAGAAGTTATTATCAGCGTCGAAGCGCGTAATTTATATTATTTGGTAAAGACATTGATTTTATTATTACGAACCATTAATTGTGAACGTAAGATTGAACATTATTATCCGCGCGATACAAATAGAAACTACGAGAGAGTAAATGTAAAAGTAAATAGACATTTTCAACGGCGCGTACCAGTGAAGTAATTACTATTACAATTTAGCAAGTTACAAAGTGTTACTTACGAACCTTAACGACGTACTAAATACTACTAAATATCAGGACTTACATCATCTAATAGAACTAAATCGATTAATTCAGCATTTCAGCAAATACTAAACTTTGGAAAATATATATTAATTTGAAAAGACGACTCAACTTTTAGTTACCATTATTCCTGACACCGCCCTTTGACTGTTATCTCGATTTTCTCTAGCCACTTCCCTAGATAAGAGTTCTCTAGCTTATAACTACCCCTGAGTACTACGCCCGGCACCCCTTATTTTAATCAGAACTCCAGAACCACTATACATCTAAAAATCCCACCGACAGTTATAAATCAACTCCCCTCCGACATTCAGTGATAAATAGCTACTCAACTTAGTGGCAAATCTTCAGGAGAGCGACGAACGGTGATAAATGACGTCCAATCTTGTGGCCTAATTAAAGAACTGTTATAAATAGCTGACCAACGTAAGCAACGGTTATAAACATTAATAATAGATCTACAACACCTTTAGCAGGTAATATTAGAATAATTATTATATATATATATATGACTGTCGTAAAAAAAATCGTACAAAAAACTATTCGGTAATGTATTTTAAAACACCCAGTCGTTATCAAGGGTTCAGCAGTTCCTTCCTGTCATTCTCCCACACGATATAGGAACAAAAAAAACAAAACAATGAGCACAAACTTGTTGAAAGTAGCTGTTGTCAAAAACACTCGATCTATCTTGTTCACAAGCGACAATGTTTCAGCTGCAATTCAGTGAATGATGTGTTAAAAAAAGCGAAAACATAAACAGCGTCATCTGGTATAATTCACAGTTAACCTTACGGAAATGGCAGTTCAGTATGCTTTCTGCTTCTCTTAATCAAACCATAATACACCCATTTTGCATTAACTTTACCTTATATTCCAATTTTTTAAAATCCTACTATAGTATAATAGCTGATTTGGAAATGATTAACAATCTTAAAAATATGAAAATAATGGCGGTAAAGTAAATGATATAATATGATGTAAATTTTCATTCTATAACTGATGTAGAATTAAATCAATACAGTCATTAATTATGAATCATGCCAATGTTGACAACAGCAATATCCAATAGTCGTACAAATATAGTGCAGCTTATATAGAACATTATCTGGGTCCTTTTTTCTTCTTTTCTTAAGGAAAAAAGCAACCAAATTAAGCACCTTTTTCATGTAAATATAAGTAAATTCGCTAAGACGGTCACACGAAATTAATCTAAAATGGCCCTATGAAGTTATGCAAATTCATGAAGTTATGCATGGTTCCTAACCTAACTGCCACCAACCTAGCTGTACATGTTACAAACACCAATATCAATCTTCCTAACCTAACTCTCACATACCTAGAATCTGTGAATATAGGCCAGTTTGCGCGGGGAAAATGGGCCATATACCTCATGGCCAGCAACATATTAAAATAATATGAAATATTAAATAACTAATGAAATTCATTAGCATATAACGTGTGAATAAATCACATTAGACGGTTCGTCTAAACGACAGCGGCATAAAAAATGTTCTCATTAACTAAAATCACAAAATAAGCTATGATATCAGCTGATGTGGAAATAACCTATAGTAAATCACACCACACAATTTTCAGTAAAAGAATTCGTCAATGATTAAGCTGATGGAGTAAACTTTCAGCTGATCCAAGCATAAATTGTAACGGTGACATCCTATATTCAATAAAAGTAATAAAAGTAGACCACGAATTAAAATGATCTATTATTGTTGTGCGATATTATATCCTATAACAGCAACGGTTAATAATACATTATGAAATAAATGTGAGAAGAGAAAAACCAGACGATCTGAAGTAAACAGCACACACCACATAGTTTTGTTAATAATAGTAATATCATAAAATAATCTGTAATGATTTGTGATCATCAATGTAGTTGTACAAAAACTGAATTGTTGATGTGCACTAAAAATAATAATAATAATTTATTCTGCCTTTAAGTTGATACAAACAATCGGCAACGTCACAAAAATAATATATTTTAAAAAGTTAAAAAACCAGATCGAATAATTTGTTTTCCAACAATTCCTGATCTGAATAAAATGCTTTGTTCTTTAAGCAGTTAGACACAACATATTTAAATCTTTTTACCGAAACAGTTTTTGCACTATGTATAAACTTATTAAACTGTTTTATTCCGATTGCTTGGCAACTATTAAATGCCTTAGATGTGCGGGTTTGTTTAGACTGCAGAGTATCACAATTGGTATGATTACGAAATGTTACGTAAGTAAACAGAAACAGTCTGCGAATTGTAGTCTATTCAACAACAGAAATAACAGTCGTATAAAATGAACCTGATAAGGTAATTTATCAGGTATACTGACATAACTAATCAGCAAAATGGGTTCAATATCAGCAAAGCCAATCGTACAATAATAATTACTGAACTTAGGAATTTACGCAGTCTTACATTTGCTGAACTAAACATCAAACACAGACCAAAGATGTATTTAGAAATTAGTTTCTGGGGGGGGGGGGATCCTAAACTGGTTGATCATAAATTACTAACATCTTCCCTTCCTGACATAAAAAATTGATGTTCTTTCTAACAAATGCCTTAAAAACTCATACTTGGGGATCCGGCCTCCTTGACGTATACTTGGAATAACAGCATAGGCGTACCGAGGGGGGGGGTTTTTGGGGGTTTGAACCCCCCCCCCCCCCATTGATTAAAAAAAGGAAAATTGTATAATTTTTTTAAGTCTGCCCATAAATAACGTAATACAAGTATAAAGCGTGGGATGCTTAAAACTCGTTATTTTGCGTCTTAATTTTTAAAATTTTCCGGGGAAGGACCCCGGAAGCTTACAACTCGTTATTTTGCATCTTAATTTTTAAAATTTTCCAGGGGAGGACCCCGGACCCCCCTCTCCCTGGGGGGTATCCCATACCCCGCGGATGTTATACCCCCCCCATATGGTCGGCCTGGTTACGCCTATGAATAACAGGGACATAAAAGAATTTAGTTTATTAAGTTGCATAACATTGGCCTAATATATACCTAATCTAAATGTCAATTTCAGTATTTAGAATGGACTGTGTACTGACTGCAATAAAGTCAGTCAAATAAAGAACAATTATTCTTTTTACCAAGTAACATTATGTCATTGCTTTGTCCAAATAATCGCGCACAATATTCTTACAGCTTAACTTAGAATATTGTAACAGTTGATCTTATCGTAAATTGTTGTCAATAAAATCACACAAGAACCTGAAAATGTTGATGATGATAAGATCATTTTTGAAATTATTGCGCATAGAATCATTTCAGCTCATGTGCGGGAATAAAATCGCTACTATAGTTTAAAAAATACTGTATCAGCTGATCTAAACATTCATTTAAATACACTTTGAACTACTATCTATAAAATCAAAGTCACTCGATAATTCATTTTGATAAAGGGATACTGTGACACAACAGATTTTACGACAAAATCTCACATATCATATGATCTGCTGAAAAGAAATCGCAACTGTCAGCATATTATTGCCCTTGACAGCAACACTGGATTTAATTAAATGATTTTGTACAACTTTGTAACACCTGACCTGCTGGAAGTAGGGTATCACAACAGACTGACCTGTTGAAAGTGACAGTTGACGACCTCTGGCGCGATGCCGAGGGTGAATCCTGCCTCTGTTGCTGATGATGACCCTCTGACAGAAACCTCCTGAGTTTGACAGCCTGGAAATTCGGGAGAGATCTGTCGAACGTCATATTGCTGGTCGACTCTTGCGGTGACGTTGATGTCGACTTGACAACTAATCCGTTTGGACAATTGGAATTGGACCTGTGGAAGGTCATGGTAGCAGATCTACGCGGCGCGGAATTTGGCGTAGATGTGGTATGCACCATGTCATGCTGATGAGGGTGATGGTGGTGATGATGGTGACCCTCGGATAAATAACGCTGTAGTTTGGTTCTCGCCGGGTGATGAACCACGGCCGGTGTCAACTCCAGATTGAGGTCTAGATCCAGATCCCACTCGACCGGCACTTGCCACTCCAGCATCCGCGATGGACCGCACTTCACCATTAACTGAGCGCGACTATCTTATCTCTCTCGCGCCTGTTGCTATGGTTACAAGTGAATTGTTGCCTGCTGACATCTCTCAGCAGCTCACTCAACCCTGGCGCTATGTCCACGCTCTGCGGCACTTCACCGACATCTATCGACCAGTATAATAACTAATCTAATGTAAATACTGTGAAAATGCGCTTTCATTTATTTACGTCAGAGTCAATCTAATACTGTAATTTAATTTATTATAAGGACCGCCAAGATATAATTATTTTACAGAAGGACTTTGAGCACTGTTGCCAGAGCCGAATTAGCCCTTCGGTAGGATCAGGTTCTAGGGCAGGTTCAAAAGGGGCCAATTGATCACTTCATTAAATTAATTTGGGTGAATCACTAAATACTTCATAATTGATTAATTAATATCGTTTGTGATAGATAAATAAGATATAGTAAGAAATGTCCACCGTATACCACAAATTAAAAAAGTAAAGAAGATTTTTTTCTGAGTTACTACTACCTACTATTTAACTTACTATTCCTTATAGGCTTATTGTTGATAGAGTACCATACAAGTACTCGATGGGGCTGGAAGCCTAAGTACGTCAGTCTACAATACTATGGACATATTAATTGGTGCCGAAATGCCAGGGGTGTCCACAGGGGGGGTTAAGACGCAGACTGCGTCATTGAAATTTCTGGGGGGGGGGAAATATTATCAATTATGAATTTTCTGGGGGGGGGGTGAAAATTGTTGCAAAATTAGAGTTTTATATGAGAATATTATAGGAGAAAAATTCCTCCGGCACTGGGACTTGAACCCAGGACCTTTGGCTATTCGCGCCAATGCTCTACCAACTGAGCTAAGCCGGAGCTCAATTCACAGCGCCAGATGGAACTTCTCTCCTATGACTGATTGCCCTAATGGTCTACCTCACAGACAGACAAGTTATGTCATATGCAGTACTGTGAGGCACACTAAGTAGTGATTTTTGTGATTTAGTGTCCAACAGAGACAATAATCTGTGGCTCATGAATGCTTATATACCTATCTAGAGTTTTATATGTTAAAAATAAAAAAAGAACCAAGTTCTATCACTTCAAAAGGTCTCTTCTAATTCTTTATAAAAATAAAGATGAAGAATTTCGACAGCCATGGGCGCCCATTCCCGGGGGCGGGGGGTGCAAGGAAAAAATGTATATTAATAATTATTATAGTCAGGTGTTTTTCTTTTAAGACAATTATTTAAATTGCATAAGTTTTACCAAATCGACAACATGGAAGCAGAATCCACAGTGGATTAGGAAAGGGGGGTTCAGGGGGTTTGGACCCCCAAAAGTCAAAACCTAAAATTCTATATTTGTATTTTTAATAAAATTATTTAATTAAACAAGATTTGTTGGTGTGTCAAATATGATATAGCAGTTATTTTCTTTTCATAACATAATGAGTAGGCCTATTATGTCCACTGTTCCATGTGTTATTCAACTTTTCTTATAAATAGTAATAAGTATCATAACTTAGGTAACAATTTCTTGTTTAAGTTGCCATGTCTTAGAGTATAGTAAACAATTTTGCTAACTAGTTTTTCAGTGCTAAAATAGCGTAAAATGTGATTTTCATTACTTCAACATTGAAAAATTTCCCGGGGCTGGACACCCGACTTAGGTAACATTTTCTTGTTTACATTGGCATGTCTTAGAGCATGGTAAACAAATTTCCTAACTTGTTTTTTAGTGCTAAAATAGCGTAAAATGTGATTTTCATTATTTCAATATTTAAAAATTTTCCGGGGGTGGACCCCCCACTTAGGTAATGATTTCTTATGTACACTGGCATGTCTTAGAGTATGATTTTCATAACTAGTTTTTTAGTGCTAAAACAGCGTAAAATGTGATTTTCATTACTTCAATATTTAAAAATTTCCCGGGGTGGACATCCGACTTAGGTAACATTTTCTTGTTTACATTGGCATGTCTTAGTGTATGGTAAACAAATTTCCTAACTAGTTTTTGAGTGTTAAAATAGCGTAAAATGTGATTTTCTTTAGTTCAGTACTTAAACATTTTCCGGGGGTGGACTCCCCACTTAGGTAATGATTTCTTTACATTGGCATGTCTTCGAGTATGGTAAACAAATTTCCTAACTAGTTTTTCTGTACTAAAATAGCGTAAAATGTGATTTTCATTAGTTCAATATTTAAAAATTTCCTGGGAATTGACCCCCGACCCCCTTTTTGGGGGTATTCCAAACTCTCCCGGCACTTCCGACCCTCCCCGCAATTATTTTCTGGGTACGTCATTGTTGCACTAATTATATTATTAATATCATGTTACAAAGTGGCCCAAGAAGTTAAAGCGACAAAAAATAAATTGATTAAAAAAATTGCCCCCCCCTAGACAATATCATATGGGCGCCCTTGTCGACATTCAATTGGGTTGGGGTGAGCAATGAAATTTGGGGGTGAGCAATGAAGTTTGGGGGGTGGGGCACCCCTGGAAATGCGCATGTCCGTATTATTCTTCCTTACAAATCCAGAAAGTAACCGACACACGGATACTACAAATAAGCAACAAAGACTATTATATGAAGCCGCCACAATTTCATCAACACCAGCAAATTGTAAAAAATTAATATATATTCAGTGGAGTGTATAATAGGCTACAAACTACTATATGCCTTCTTGCTTATGTAAAAGTTTAAGTTAAACTAAACTTTTTAATGGTTTTTATCATTTTGTAATTTTTTTTGTATTTCACTTAACAGTTTAATCAATGTTAAAATTGATATTCACATTATTCATTGGTCTTCGAATATAATTGTAAAATGAATATTGTATAATTATATACTGTGTAATTATCCGCCGCCATGGGTGAATGTGAAGTGTTCCAGCTTCTACCCCGGTGATCCGGGGTTGGTGGTTTTTCAGTAATGAAAAGTCCCTTTCCCGAAGTCAGGACTGAGTGTATGTGTCTTAGGATTAAGTGTTAGTAGGGGACTGGCGCACCCCGGAAACAAATCAGCTGAGAATATCTCCGAGGCGCATATTGAGACCCGTTTGACAAGTTTGGGAACGCATATTGCAACGTAGTGACTCTCCTCAGTAGTCGCGTGTATTTTATTAAATTTTTTTGTTATCAAAATGAATGATTCGGGGATAAAATTATGTTTAGTAGATCTAAGTCCAGGAGGGGCGAATTCAGAGGGGGCAGAAGGAGCTGCCGCCCCCGAAACATTAAGCCATGCTTATATATTGCACATAAAAGCACTTTAATTTCTCAGATAGTAGACAGTTTAATTGCACATCTTGACTCATGAACTGTGAAAGGCGAATCGTGAAATATAAATGCTAACATTTATTTGCCAATATGTACAAAATTCAGCCTAACATAGAATTTTTACCTAAGCAGTTCCGGCTAACATGAATTCATAGTTAAAATAGCTCACTTAGGGCCATTTTCTCCAAGTCAGTTTAAACCTGGATTTACTTCAAACTAGTTTAATCCTGAATTTAAAGTAAAAGTAATTTTCCCCACACCTTGCATCAAGTTTAAACTTGGGATCTAGTTAAACCTTCAATGTTTAGGGTTTAAATTGTTGTTCTATGGTTTAAATTGATATTTTGTTGGAAATTCCTTGACAATAACTCGTCATATTTGCAATTTTTATAGCAATTATATTTAAATTAACCTTCTATTACTGCTCACTTCAAATTTTACAATTGGAAATCACAAGTGGTGATATAGAATGATAGATATGTTGAAATCTAACAGCTGATGAAGCTGGCAGGACTGTATCTCCGGTAGATTATAGCGCCAGAGCGAGCAGTGTTTGAAATGGTGCTTGATAAATTTTCCAATATTGGGAAAGCAAGAAAACCTAATTTTGTTCTATGACTCAACTTTTAATTCCTTTATTTTAGATTAAGGCGTGACAGTGACGTACGCATCAACAAACAAACCTGCTTACTTTGTTTGAGTATCGTTGCGTAGTTACGTTACTCTTACGTGTGAAGATTCAGTATAATTGTGTATAATAATTAGGTCTCGGAAGTTAAAATGCCATCCTTTTTCTGAGACATCACAGACAAAGCAAAATTTAATTTAAATTCGCCTCGCCTCAAAACGAACAAAAAGAGTTTACTTTTATTTGGCATTTTTCAGCATTTTATTCTCTACTAGTAATTTTTAAGGAAATTTTAATTCTTTCGTTGCATTTTTCCCTAACTTGTCTTCAGAATGAACTTTTCCAACATTACAGACAAAGCAATTTCATATTTCCTTAGCATTTCCTTAGGCATTCATTAACATTGTACACAAAATAATAATAATAATAATAATCAAATAGTAATATGAAATAGTTAAATCTTGTCCTTTCTTTATTATTATTTATGAATACACTACTGTATACAGTACACCCTTTTTAAGTACAATTAGGAATATTAAGTCATTTTTTCAATTTTTCATGTTATATTGTCATAAATTTGAGGTCATTTTATAGGTAATTTTTCAGACATTTTAGGTCATCAACTTCTGAGCCCTAGTGATAATAGTTTGGGCTTATCACAGCCCCTCCCGAAAAAAATCTTGGATACACCCCTGAAATTCAGAGTCTGATTCAGATTGTGCTGCTGAAGAAGAGCTTTTACTGCATTCATTGACATCCAAAAAATTGAAGTCCCCTATTACTTCCGGATGAACAACCAGTTCATAGAAGTGCATGGGATGATACAACAATCTATTCACGCTGATGGATGCAATGCGCAAGCGCCGATTGAGACCGAAGAAAAACTTGGGATGATATTGATGTAAGTAATATTATGTTATTAAATGCCAGAATGGTACTTTATAAGATTGTGTGGGGTACGGGAAAATATATCTGTCCGTCTATCTGTCCGTCCGTGTGTCTGTACGCGCGATAACTCTTTATCAGATTTTAATGAAACTTGGTATACGCATTTATAACGTCCATGGGAAGAAGCCTATTAATATTGGACCAAATCGGTTGACTGGTACCGGAGTAATGCCCAATTTGTGCTTATCTTATGGTAATATATTAGAAAGAATTTATCAAATGCAAATCGGTTCTCATGACAGTATACCTCTCTCTCTCTCTTTCGTAGTTTTACCTCTCCCTTGTAGGGGCCTTTATGCGGCCCGCGCCGCCCGGGCCTTACCGGGCCGCGACCTGTCGGGAGAGGAATGAACTATGGATCAACACACACAGACATACTTTTTTGCAAAACAAGGACATTGAGGGCCTCCCCGGATGGGTGATCAGCCCAATGCCGGGGCACCTCCGAGACAACACGAACACATAGAACGAGACACACCAATAACACACCCACTCACTTCCGAACAAGGCGAGGATGGGATGAAGATGATAATGACGGTCAGATTATATCCGGGGACCACAAGGGTTACCTGACAAGGGTTACCTGACATTTGTCTCACAGGTGAGGAAAATCCCCGGAAAACCCCCACCTACGTAACTTGTTCCGACCAGGAATCGAACCCGGACCAGCTGCATGAGAGGAGCGAACGCATCCCCTGAGCCACAGAGCGGTGGACCGGTAACTTATACCTCTCGAGTGATTAAAATTGACTGGAGGGTTTAATAAAATATGCTTTGCTAATTTATTTACATGATGACTTTGGAATGTACTATACTGGATGAAAGCTGATTTAATATGCTTTACGTTAGTATATGTAGGATGCGTCTTTAATTTACGGTTTTCTCGTTATTAATAAAACTGTCCGAAATATTCTTATAGTTGTTTCCTTTCTGCACAAAATACCAGCACTCAATCCTTTGTTGCGTGGGTGCATTGTCACGTAACCTTTGCCATTCCTATACGTCCCTGACTCTTAACCCGAACTGTTACATACTGTTCTATTCTAGTGTAAGTGAAGTACGTTTAATTGGATTTTAGAAACTCCAGTCTAAAGTAAAAGTAAAAGGTAAAGTGATCCCTATACAGGCCATGGAGGCTCGGAGGGTTCCAGGAGATTGAGGCTCCCAGATTTTGGACATTCGGCACATGAAGGTGGTAAGGTTGTCAGCCTTACGCACCGGCTGCCTTTACCCCCAGGATTGCTCCTGGTACTCATTTCTGTTAGAGGCTGAGTCGACCCCAGGGTCATAGTGCCACCAGAAGGATTTGGCCATTTGAAAAATCTCAATGACCTCATCGGGAATCGAACCCGCGATCTACTTTTCATAATTTTAGACATACCTAAGAAATATCTTTAGCAATACGAGCAGGTGATGGTATAAACTTGATTGATAAACTTCATTTTTCCTTTGAGGGTAGTTGTCAATGAAATTATTTACAATTTAACCACGATAGTCCCTCAAGAATTCTGATACTCCTATATCTTATGACAGAATATAGAAAAAATGACTTATCTTAAAAAGCAAGATTTGGGATTGCTTTGAAAAATTACATTGGTTATTAGATGTTAGGCCTACATAAATTTATTACCATACCCTATTCAGACATATTGTGTTACATACAGTAAGCAAAAAACCTACAAAAATTGTTTTTGTACAGTTGGATAAATACGTCTGGCTGCTACATGAGCGTTGATATAAATATATTTATCAAGTTTATATGGCATTGCAAACTATAGACTAATACACTGCCTTGACGTGTAAGTGATTGAAAGTAATTATCTTCAATTTGTATACAGGTGGGGGGAAAAATGTGGACCAACTAAAATATCTAAGTTGCCGATATGAACCACTGCGCATGCCTCGCGGCATTCACAGGATAGCAGGGAATGTACTGAAATTTGTTCTAGTGTCGACTGTTGACTTAGCCTCTTTCGAAACCCAGAATATGGTTTCTAATCGTATTGTTTTGTAACTGAATATATTAATTATTAATATTATTATAAAATACCAACACAAATTATATTATATTCAGCTTTCTTTTTCCCTACCTGTACATAAGACTATTTCATGTGCTATATCGCTACAATATATTTTTTAATGCATTACACCTCAAAGAGCATTTACGCTACAACTTAGACCATTTTTGCATGAATGAAAAAAGATGTGCTTTGCCTAGCAACAAGTGTGCGAATTGCTGAACAAATCACCCTGGCCGATGTTCTGTACTATTCTACACTGTTATGAACTACTGTTCTGTTCTAGTGTAAGTAAAGTAGGCTACATTTAATTGGAATTTAGAAACTCTAGTCTAAAGTAAAAGTACTTTTCATACTTTTAGACCTATCTAAGAAATATATTTAGCAATACCAGCAGGTGATTTTATAAACTTCATTAACAAACTTCATTTTTCCTTTGATGGTTGTCAATGAAATGATTTATAATTTAACCATCTTAGGGCCAGTTGTATAAACATGTAATC
Organism: Ectobius pallidus; assembly: GCA_964059195.1. NCBI lineage: Eukaryota > Metazoa > Arthropoda > Insecta > Blattodea > Ectobiidae > Ectobius > Ectobius pallidus. Next base: position 117,105,912 of record CAXKWD010000006.1, read on the forward strand.
TGTAGTTAGCATGCAAAATTAACTTACAGTTATACTTAACTGTCTTTTTTTTTTTTTTGTATAAACATTAATCCAAGTTTATCTCATCCTAACCAAAATATAACTGGTAAATTTTTGCAAGTTAAAACATTAACTGATGATTTGGAAACTTTAAATACATTTCAAACAGTGAAAGGACCCAAGAAATCCATTTTACAAGTACAATGTGAGTTATTAATTATTATTTCCATCTCTATTAAACAGTTGAAAATAAATACCAAAGAGATAAGTATAATATGGTGCTTGTTTTTTAATGAAACAATTGAAAATCAAATACCAAAGATATAAACATAATACTCTCTGCAAATTTCCCTCAGCTTTTGCTCTGTTGCCAGATGTTTTATTATTTCCTCCAGTTATTTAAAACTATGAGTTACACAATCTATGGTTAGTTTTATACAACATAAATAGCTAGTTATTTTCCAATTTTCAGTTAAAAAACTACCAGTTTGTGAGTTTTATACAACTGGCCCTTAGTCCCTAAAAAATTCTGATACTCCTAATGTTATGGCACAATATAGAAGAAATTACTTAACTTAAAAAAGATCAAGATTTGGGATTGCTTTGAAAAATTACATTGGTTATTAGATGTTTCATAAGTTTATTACCATAGCCTATTCAGACATTTATTGTGTTACATAGAGTAAGTAAAAAACCTATAAAATGTACAGCTGGATGATACGTTAGGCTGATACTTCAACATTACAATAAGTATATTATCAAGTTTATATGACATTGCAAACTATAGACTATAGTAACCGAAAATAGTTACCAATTTGTGTACATAAGATTACTTCATGTGCTGTATAGCTACAGTATATTTTTACTGCATTTTTTGCAACAAAAATTTAAAACACACATTTTTCACAACACACGTATGTGTGAATGGTTATTTTCTCTCTTTTTCTCTTTCTTCATATAAGTTTATTTAAAGTAGGTAATAGCCATATAATTTTACAGTTGCAGTTTTTATAAATTAAGGAGGTGAACTTTTATGGTTGATGATTGTTTTATCTTCTTTGCGCACTTTAAGTGACTAATATTTTTTTAGATATTTCCATTATATTAATGAAAGATATCCATATCTATACTATTTGTAACCTAAAATATATCTATACAAATACAGGATAGTCCCCCTGACAAAGGAATATTATCTGACTTTGTACAAACAACTATTTTATAGGTTTTTACTTAACTGTATGCAACATAATATGTCCGTATAGGGTACGGTAATAAACTTATGTAACTTCCAATAACCAATGTAATTTTTCAAAGCAATCCCAAATCTTGAAATTTATTAAGTTAAGTCATTTCCCATATTATATTCTTAACAATAACTGAAAATGCATTGCACCTCAAAGAGCATACAGCTCAGACCATTTATACAATAATGAAACAGAGATGTGCTTTGCCTAGCAACGAGAGACTAAGGTAGTTAAATTTTACATAATTTCAATTATAAACTTGTATTAAGACTCACTTGTTGCATGTTCGTTTACCTTACCGCGTGGCTTTTCTCTTTGAGGAAAGTAAAGTTTTGAACTGTCAGAAATAAAACAATTACTTTTTACTTCACTCCATAAATTTACCCATTTTTTTTGGGAAGTAAAATATGGCATATACTCATTTATGCAAGACCAATTAACGAAGGTTTCCGTGGTATTTTGCAGCTTTTCAGTGATTAGTCAGTATAGAACAATGATAAATTGTTATATATTTTTTACAGGTTCATCCAAAGAAGACTGTCTGTAACCCAGGCATATTCACGAAATAAATTGGCTGAAATGATTGCAGATGAAAAGAAAGGGAGTTACATATAAATATAATTTATAATATGCAACCCACATGTCGGACAACTGAGAGGACAGGATTGGAACGACGCGGCATCTGAGAATATGCATTAAAATCTAAGTACCAAATTCTCCTTACGAAGGGTATAATCTTTTCACTGCTGCAAAACTTAAAGAAAAAGGCATAAAATCAAACGATGATATGCCCATTACAGATAGCAATTATGATATTAACATTCAAATTCAGCTCTGAAAGGATTAATACCTCGACGGGTGTTCTAAATATGAGCCACTTGGCGGGCGAACGAAGGAAGGGTTTGAAAATTTTAGAGTACGCGGTTCGAAAGACAGATAAAATTGATACATTAGTAATTTGTGTTTATTTTTTACAGGTTCGTTCAAAGAAAATTGTCTGCATCCCAGGAATATTCACGATGGTATAAATTGGCTGAAATGATTGCAGATGAAAAGAAAGGGAGTTACATATAAATATAATTTATAATATGCAACCAACATGTCGGACAACTGAGAATATGCATTAAAATCTAAGTACCAAATTCTCCTTACGAAGGGTATAGTCTTTTCACTGCTGCTAAAAAAAAAAGCATAAAATCAAACGATGATATGCCCATTACAGATAGCAATTATGACCGGATGCAGTATTAATCATTTCAACATAGGAAAGGCTGGATGAGTTACTTGATGGAGCAACTGATTTGCTCAGTATAGGTATATTTTCAATCATGAGTTCTTTGTTCATATAGCCTACATATATAATAGATATATAAGGATGAGTTTCTGTCACCACAGCATGGCTCGTCCTCAGATTGCAGATAGAGGAAATGACCTCCAGATTTTAATGGTAGCTGCGAATATATTAAATAAGGCAGTTGCACACAAGTGGGCATTACAATATCCCATATAGACAAAAAAATGTTACCAGAATTCTGTTTTTTCTTTTTCTTTCTTTCTTCTTTCTTTCTTTTCTTATTTCAACCCTCATCAGGCATTGTGTTTAGAAACAATGAGTTGCAAAATTCTAAGTCCTGTGTGAGCGACATGGAATAACATGACAAGACCAGTATTTGATATCTTCAAAGTTTATGTAATTTTGTTGATTCTACAAATTTAAGAAGTATAGTTACAATCTCTTAGTATGGTACTAATTATTAATTGGAACCTAGAAAAATGTTAGGAACCTTCCCCGTAAGTTTCCTGCTTCTTTATTTCCATATGAAAATATTCATGTAATTGCACATTTGTTTACCCTGGATACTGGCATAATGAATAACCAAGATGTCATAGCATCGATGTCTTCAGATAATTCAACTAATTGTGTAACATGTGCTACTTGTCAAAGAAACTTTATAAAGCTCAGCATTCATATACACAATACTAGTCACGATTCATCATCTCAGGAGTTGTCTGCTACTATATTCCCATCAGACTCAGATTGTGATAGTGGCAATGACAATCAGCAAAAATTTAACACTTCTTCCAGTATTCCAACCACACACGAAGACAATGTCTCATCATCATGCCAATGTACTCACTGTAGATATTTCTTTTCAAGTGTGCATGGAGTTAAAATCCATATTAGTAAAGCGCACTCTGATAACACAGGTCAAAGATAATCTTTCACCATGAGAACATCAGTGTTAATACCATGCCATCTGATGGTGGTAACATCCCTACACCTTCCCAACATCCCATGGATAGGAATGGATCTAATCAAAGATGTGCAACTAAATATCAAGATAAAATGGCAGAAAGGAAAGAAATATTTTCCAATGATGTGGACAATAGTGAATTTGAAACATATGTTACAAATTGGATAAACTTCTTGCCCCAAGCTTTTGACTTACTTCCTGGACCTCAACACCCAGCTCGTAAATATTATCAACATAGAAAAGACCAGAATAACGCTGATAACAACGTAAATATAAAGAAACAAGGAATCCTGAAAGATTGACTGAAAGGGATCTTATTAAACGCAAAGAAAAATACAAATACCACACAATTTCATTATTACAATCAGGGGAGAAAGGCAGTGAGAACTTTCCTGAATTCAAAAGCAGAAATGTGTAATATTTCACCAGATAAGATTTTTCATTACTTCTGTAATATTCATAGTACACCAAACAACATGACTAGGCCAAGCTATTGTCCTCATTTGACTGAAAACTAGAGATATGAGTTAGATTCCACATTTTCTGATGTAGTAAGTACCAATGAAGTAGAGGCACCTCCCAATTCCATAGCTGTGGATACATCCCCATGTCTTGATCATGTCAAGATGCATAAGAGTGCTACAAAGAAAATTAGGATACTTAATGACTCAACAATTAACAAATTAGTAAATAACCTTGCAGAAGAAACATGGAATGAAGTATATAATTCTAATAATGTGGATGATAAATGGACAAAATTCTATGATATATTACAAAGCCATTATAACACTGCCTGCCCAATGAGAAAAAAAATTGTAAATGAGAATAAACTCATAAAAATAGCACTACCTAGTCACATAAAAAAGCTAAAAGACAAGATGAAGGGCATGTACGAACTGTATAAATCCACTTCGTGCAACTATTATAAAAATAATTACAAAACATTAAGGAAAAGATATTTAAGTGAACTAAATGAAGCCAGAGCTAATACATATAGAGATAGAATACTAAGCTCAGAAAACAAATCAAAAACTGCATGGGATATGATAAATGAAAAAAGGAAAAAGAAAGTTGAACAAGGAAATCTAGAACTGGAAATACAGGGAGAGTTAGTAAAAGAACCAAGCGTGATTTGTGAACATGTAAATAATTATTATGTAAATGCTGTAAATGATATAACTGCCAATACCAGAGTCGACCAAAGAATGTCCATAAGTAACAATCCATTCACATTCTTTATTAGACCAACCGATGAAAATGAAATAATTAAGGTAATATCGCACATTAAAGGTAAAAATTCCACGGGATGGGATGAAATTAGCTCAAAAACTCTAAAATCTTGTAAAGAAGTAATAGCTAAACCACTGGCACATCTAATTAACTTCTCATTTCAGGAAGGTATATTTCCAGACTGTCTCAAATTGAGTATTGTTAGACCGATACATAAAAAAGGAAGCAAAACAGATATCAAGAACTATAGGCCAATAACACTGACATCTGAAATAGGCAAAATATTTGAAAGAATTCTACTAGTCAGACTACTTGAATTCCTAAACAGACATGACATATTTTGTAAATTTCAACATGGATTTAGAAAAGACCACTCAACGGTGACAGCAATTACAGAGTTTGTGCATGATATAATGGAGAAACTAGATAATAATGAAAAAGTTAGTACACTTTTCTTTGACTTAACTAAAGCCTTCGATTGTGTGAAACATGACATACTATTGGAAAAGTTGGAATCATATGGAATTAGGGGACTAGCGCAAAAACTACTTAAATCATACCTAACAGATAGAAAGCAAGTAACGGAGATTTATAGCAAGAACAATAACACAATAGAAAAATCACAATCAAAGCAAGCTACAGTAAGATATGGAATTCCACAGGGATCAGTTCTTGGCCCGCTCTTATTTATTATATATGTAAATGACATCAAAATATCTAACAACTCTAGTGTAATATCTTTTGCTGATGATACAACCGCAAATTGTTGGGGAAAAAATGACGCTTTACTTTACCAAGCAATGTTGACTGCAACAAAAAATCTACTAGAATATTTTTCGGCAAACAATCTCCTCTGTAACATGTCCAAGACATCACTAATCAAATTTGACATAGGACGCAATAACATAACTAGAGACTTTGGTCTAACAGTGGACAATGAACTAGTTACAGAAGTGCAAGAACATAAATTCTTAGGAATATGGGTGGATAAACATATGTCATGGGCTACCCACATAAATGATATATGCACTAAAATATGTAAATCTGTGTACATACTAAGATACTTCCAAACATTTTTTGATAAAAATGGACTAAAAACCATTTATTATGGTATAATCTATCCACATATCAACTATGGGATAGAAATATGGGGAAGTGCTGCAAAAATTAGCATGGACATGTTGTTAATAATACAAAAGACATGTGTTAGGCTAATAAGTAAATTGGAATACAACGAATCCTGTAGAAATGCATTTAAAGAAAACAACATGTTAACAGTCTACTCACTCTACACATATAAAGCAATATTATACATAAAAGGAAAACATCTAAGGGTAAACAATAATATACACAACTACAATACCAGAAACAATGAAGACTGCCACAGAGATCGTATAAATAAATCCTCAACCCGGAAAGACGTGTATATCATGGGACCTATCCTATTCAATAAATTACCAAGGTATATAAAGGCACTAAATGGATTAAGATTTAGGAAGGAATTGAGAAGCTATCTGATAAATAAATGTATGTACTCGTTAGATGAACTGTGATGATCTGTATGAATATTGTATGTGAATATTGTATCTGTATGAATATTGTATGTAAATATTTAATTGTACCGGTACTTTTATAGTTTATATATAACTTTAAATTTTATGAATTGTAATGCCAATGTAATAATTTGTATGAATGTAAATTGTATGAATGAATGAATGAAAAATGTATGAATGAATGAATGTTGTATGAGTGAAATCTTAGCCTAGGCATATAGATTAATGTAAATGACAATGTCAGAAACTCACTGAGTCTATTGACAGAAATAAACTTATTATTATTATTATTATTATTATTGTATGATTGTATGAGTGATAAAAAACAGAACAGGTGCTGACATAATAGCTTCCATCGCTACACGAATGCTAAGAACTGGATTTTTGCCTCTTAAACTGAAGCCAGCAAGGACCATATTACTTCATAAGGGTGGAGATACTTTGGACATAGTGAACTGGAGATCTATCATCATTTGTTCAGTAACACAAGGAGTGATGAGCGAATATATTAGACAAAGTCTTCATGAATTTGTGGCCTTCAATCCTAATCAGAGGTTTTACAAACATGGCAGGGACTCATATCAACATTGATATTCTCGATTCTCTGTTGCATGAAGTCAAAAAACATAAAAGAGATCTGGCCATTATATTTCTTGACATTCGCAAAGCATTTGACAATGTAGGTCATGTCCATTTAGATAATAACCTTAAAAACTTTACCCATTCCAACTAAACTTGCAGAGCTGGTCCTTCACTTACAGACAGAGAACACTACGCAGATTCAGACAACTGCTGCCAAGACAAAACCTATCAAGATTCTCCCTTGTTGGCAACTTTGTTTAATTTATTGATTATATTCTGAACGAATTAACTCAAAGTGGCATGACTAAACAATTTGGATTACAACTAAGTCCATCTCAAGAGCCTCTGAATATGATGGGATTTGCAGATGACATAGTTATCAAAGGAAAAGATACAATATCTGCTTCAATCCTTGCTCGTCAAGCCATTCAACAGTTTAGTGAGATTGGTTTGGATATTAATTTCAATAAATGTACAGGAATATGTATTGCAAAAGTTACTTATCTAAGGATACTGTTGATATCTTCCCAGGGATTAAACTTCAGTCTTTACATAAGGCGAGACTATTTGTTATCTCGGTGTTAACTTCAATAACAAATTAAGTTTTGATTCTCTTGCATCCCTGAATAAAATGAAAGGGAATTTGAACAGTTAATCACATCACCACTCCTTCAGGCACACTAAAAATTTAATATAATACATAAATCAATTTTTCCAAGCTTAATATACCCCTTTCAGATAATTTCACCCAATAAATGCCCCAAAAAATTCTTAACCTATGCAGATGTCATGATAAGAGGGATTCTTAAAGGAATTCTCCAGCTTCCTAACGACATGTTATATGCACCTGCTAAGTTCAAGAGTTTGAATTTATTTTATTCTGCATGGGAAATGCATTTACAACATCTGAATAATTGCAAAATGTTTTTTAAGTCAAACAACCCTATTATACATAATACAAGACAACTTTCCCAAGAAATCTCATATAGTCTTGCAAAATTAAACATCACTGAGTGTGACAAGCTGTATGATAAATAAGGACAAATCGATACACAAAAGGCTTGACAATTATTGAGAGAAAAGTCGTTCGAACAGTGGAGTAAAAAAGAGCATAAAGGAAAAGGTGTCATATTACACAAGTGGTATACTCTGGCAAACAGATGGTTTAGAGACTACAAGGGTCTAACATGTAATGAATGGAGGAAAGCCATCAAGATGACGGCAAACATGTCAGCAGTTCATAGTGTACCTGGCAGGTCCAAAGGCAATAATCTCTGTCGGTGATGCCACAGGGAGTTTGAAACCCTTATGCATGTCCTTGGGGCAGTTAACAATGAAAATTAGGGTGGTGCAATGCCCTGGACATTTGTTCGAATGCCCATATGGCCAGTCTGACTGGGAAATGCAAATGGTGTTGAAGAGAATTGATTCAACACCACTCTTATGGCCACACTTCCCTCACTGCTAATAGTTCTAAAGAACATTTGGCCTATAACCTCAAATATGGTAGTTTTCTGTGTTTCTAAAAAAGAAAGTACAGCATGCAGAGTGATGAAGAAGCCCCAGAAGAAGAGTGACAAGTTGTTTTGTCAATGGTCCCTTTTTTTGCTAATGCATCCCGTTGTCCCGAAACAAGTCTTCGGTGCAAGGATTTGTCCCATATTAAATTTTTTTAGTTCTTATTCTCCAAGGACAGGCCAAAAACAATTTGGGTAGCAACACTGGTTAAGCTTCATCGCGATTCGCAGAGCCGTTCGGGGTACTTAGTATGAGTATGACTTATGACCATGCTGAGTCATGTCAGTTGGCTTTGTTGTGTTTACGAACCCAGGCTGTAATTTCATCTTTGTTGCTGAATCCTGTTGCTCCAGTGAAATAGAAAATCCAAAAATGGAGATGTGTATTTACTGATGCATTTTTTAATGACATTCATTCTTCAAAGATGTATGATCCATGAATGTGACTTGTATTGAAATTAAAGGCGAACCTATTATTTATCTCTTTTTTTAAGTTTGAAAGACTTACATATGGGCAATTCCACGAAAAAAGTCAACTGTTGACTCAAAAACACAAAAGTATGTTTACAGTTAAAATGAATGCATAAAGTGGAGCTGCTATATTCATATTTCATTATATCAGCCATGCCCAGTTTTATTATCAGTATTTCTTTGAGTTAGTAGCACTGTAATTCAGTATTGCTGCTACTTCCATGTATAACACTTCAAATGTTACTGATATTTACACAGGCAAATCTCAGAGTACAGGCAGGTTCATTGAATCAAATTCATATATTTTGAAAATACATGTGCTGAAGAAGATACATATAATTAAAAACATACAGAACATTGGCTATAGGATTGTATATAATCTACTAAGCATCATACCAAACACAGAGTGAATCCGTAACAAAATTGTGAGAAAGTTATTATAACAAAACCTTTGTTAGACACAGAGCAGTAATATTCTCTATTCAGCTGTATTCAGCTTTTATGATAAACAGCCTTATAGACCAGCAACAGAAAATTCCAGCTATTCATGTTGCTGTGGCGGTATCACGGAATCACAAGTGGGTCTATATCACAAAACAGCATTACAGAATAATTTTAATATGCTGCACTGCATAGAGCATAAATTATTTAAGGCATTCATCAGGTGCATATTGTGTTTTTCTTCAGATTTGGACCAATATCATGAAAGAATGAGTCTGAAATCAGTCAATCACAAATTTTCTTTGTCACCTACAAAAGTGATATGTCCTCCTTTTTTTTTATATTCCAATCAGGTTGGAGACTCTGTAGGCAGTGACTTACACATACATCACCATTGTATTGGACATTAAGATTTGTTCTGGAAATAAAGTGAATATTACCCTTACAACTGCTCAGGAATCAGGACTACAACATTTTACAGGAAATGTATTCCATAGTTCAGCAACGTTGGCATTTAATAATTATTGTAATCAGCTCCTGTAAACATTATCTCAACAGTATGAATGTACACTGCAGATGAAGGGAATGCCTTTGAGAGGTGGGAGGTAAATAAACAATCATTCACTCCCTTTCGATTTGGGCTTGTCCAGTCGGCAGTCAGGCAGCTGAGCATATATATATATATATATATATATGTTTTCAGGTACCGTATGTTTAAAAAAAAAAAAGTACTTACCAGTATGCATTGCTAGGTACTAGCCTATGACGCTTATAAAATAATCAGTATTTTGCAATTAATTTAATTCAATAATGAATTCACTTTACAGCTAAACTGGGCATCTAATGGTTGTGAATATTATTATCCATTATTAAAACTTGGGAAGTAGGGTAAATAACCGGTAGTTTGATACTACAGAAGGGAAAAGCGCAAATCTTTAAATTCTATTAACAAAAAATGTTATTGTAATGAATGCAGAGCACCCATTAATTCACTCCGTTGGGTTCTTGAGCCCCAGAGCACCCTCATAGATGGCGTCTATGCACAGATGGATGCCTAATGAAATATTCTATATGACATCTTTTTTTTCATTTGAACTAATCTAACATGTTTTAATTGTTTTATACACACATTAGTGATAGTGGGATAAATTCTGATTCCATGAGAGTGATTCCATGACTTGATATCTTTCTAAATATTGCTACAGAACTTTATATCTGAGCTTAAGACGTCTAGATCCTTTTTTGCATTGTGTTCCTTGGACGAAATACTTGTTATTGAATAAGATTTTAAAATTATTTCCTATAAGTCACAAAGAAATGTAATTATCCCTGATGCCATCATACTATGGTTGACCCAAGGGTGATTCAGTGGCATTATTGTATAGTTATTTACTTGCTGTGTGCTGTCTTGTAATTCAAAATGACTTAATACTCATAATATACATAACTGTACGTCACAGTGTGCATTACACGTTTCTCCTATTATTATATGCTTGGAAATATACAGAGGCGTAACGAGGGGGGGTTTGGGGGTTTGAACCCCCCCCCCCATTGATTAAAAAAGGAAATTGTACAATTTTTTAAAGTATGCTTATAAATTACTTAATTACTTAATACGAGTATAAAGCGTGGGAAGCTTAAAACTCGTTACTGTGCTTCTTAATTTTTAAAATTTTCCGGGGGAGGACCCCAGAACCCCCCTCTCCCTGGGGGGTATTCCATACCCCTAGATCCGCCGGATGTTATAACCCCCCTCCATGTGGTCGGCCTGGTTACGCCTATGGAAATATAAACAATTATATAGGCTAGTTGAATACAGCCCAAAGGCGATTCCGTGACAAATGGAATTGCCCATATGGTATGCAGTGCCACAGGAATGTATTGTTACTTTGTTTTCTAACTCGGTTCTAAGTGTCCCGTATTTTTTCCCCATATATCTGGGAACCCTAATTTTGTGAAAAGAATATTTCAGTTGAGAAATGTGTACCTTTTCCAGCAGCTTTTGATCATCCATAGCAGTGTGTCGACGTCCAAGATCAATGGCACTCGCATCACTCAACAAATAAAATGATAAAACATTTATACACAATCTTAATAACACCACAATACCCACACTTTGAAATTCCGCCATTTTTTCACGCTTATTCTGCTCCGTATGGTGCTGACATCTGCAGAACCACTCGGCAGGTATATGGGAAAAGCAGAGACATCTATGAGGGAAGTCTGGAGTGATAATACGGTTCTCCTCCGGCTTCGTCAAATTTAAGGATAATACACTATACATAGTGAAAGTTGTCACAACACAATATAAATCTTTTATACCATGGCATAAACACCCACGTATTGTGACCCGTTTGACTGTCCGGTTTCTACAAATGGCAAGGCAATTGTAAACTTTGCGAGACTGAACAGAATTCGATCCCTCGCTTATACTGAAATGATATTATTTATTTGTTTGTTTACTTTATTCTCTACGTGAAGGTTGACCCGATTTTTTCATTACAAATTCCAATATAGAATTTTCCACTATTGCCCATTCAATTTTTCTACAGCCTGATATGAATTGTGGAAGAGATACGTTATAATTTTAAGACACTCACTTCAGAGAATTTAGGCCTATATGCAAACATATTTCAGGCAAAACAGGGCCGTCGCGTGGGCGGGGCGACCGGGGCGGTCGCCCCGGGCGCCGCGACCAGGGGGGCGCCGTGGCAACGGCAAAAATAAAACAAAATTTGAAAAAATAAGTTAGATGTACATAACGTATTTGTTAAAGTTAGGTATAACTGAATTTTGAATATTACGTTGTATGTATTTATTGAACAAATAAATATTTGACACCAATAACTTTATATTTGCTAAGTTATCCAAAAATAAATATTTGCTCAAAATTGAGCAGTTGGATTTGCTTGTATACTGTTAATAATAATACCCTAATAATGAACTCTACTGTGGGCCTTAAATCCTTGAATCCTACAGATAGGTGGAATGTTGGGTGGGTGCACGTGGGATTGAGTTTGGGGGGGGGGCGCCTGACGAAATCTTGCCCCGGGCGCCAAAAAACCACGCGACGGCCCTGAGGCAAAAGTCTTAGGTTTTAGCATACAATTTGGTGCAAACTGGGATTGGAATCCAGTGCCAGAGGAATTTTTCTCCTATAATACTCTCACTTATGTGTAGTTCAGAAGATGCACAAAAACGTTACTGTAAAGCAATGTTCTCCATGTGCAAAACCCACGTTTCTGCTTAAATTTTCAAGCAGAATTAAAGGTCCCTCCTGTATATGAACGAGGATTTCAACAGTCTGTCATTAAGTTATGCATAATAGGCCCACAGCACAGAATAATATTATTTATCATTGGGTATTGTATGTTGTTTACTTCTCTATTGGATGCAAAACAATTACTTAATCAAACCCTGTGACATGGCGTCTAATTTAATTTGTTGATCGAAAATTTTATTAAATCTGCAAACACGTACGTTGGAGTACAATATAATTTAACTGGAGGGCATGTAACGTAAAAGCTTCGAAATATATTTAAGAATATAAACTTTCTACGCATATATTAACTGAATTAACGCAGTGTTATAAATAACCAAATGCAAAATTTACCAAATGTACCAAAAATATTAAAAGTAAGCAGTACTAAACTCACAAATTTCAAAGTACAGCAAATTGTTTCATATTCTTCAATTTTCTTTCAATTTTTATTTTGAAATTATATTTTGATTCTAACATCTCAACAGAAACCGAAAGCCTAGATTATGCTAATATTTTGGTTTTTGGTTGTTATTATTATTACTATTAGTTGATGAAATTTAGTCTTTTTTCTGAGACATCACAGACAATGTAGGATGTAATATAAATTCGTCTCGCCTCAAAACGAACAAAAATACATCATTTTCATTTTGCATTATTTTTGCATTTTCGGCAGTTTATTCTTTACTGGTCATTTTTCAGGGATATTTAATTATTCCTTTGAATTTTTCCCTGCTTGTCTTCCAACATTAAATACAAAGCGATTTCATAATTCCTTAGTTATGAGGCATTCATTAATAAATGTTGTGCCAGAATGCTTTTGTATAATAAGTGATAATTATAATTATGATATGCAGAAAATAAGTTATTTTTTAAGTCGATTTCTGAGTTAAGCTCCAGATTGATTCATTAAGCAGGGCTTACGGAAGAACAAAGATCTAGCCTGATAAGCGTATGAGAAGGAATATGTGGGTAGTGTTATTTGTCAAAGCTAAATGTACTGCAACTTCCAAAGCCGTATATGAACACTGTAAAACAATATGTTGCCATGAGACCTGATTTTTATTTGATAAATTCCTTCTAATACATTGCCATAAAGTAAATTGGGCATTACTCCGGTACCGGTCAACTGATTTGGTTCAATATCAATAGGCTTCTTTCCATGGACGTTGTTACAGCGTATACCAAGTTTCATGAAAATCCAACAAAGCGTATTTGAGTTATCGCGCGAAAAGGCACACGGACGGACATACAGACGGAAAGGCATTTTCCCGTCCCCCATGCATTTTCATAAAGTACCATTCTGGCTCTTAATAACAATAATAATAGAAAACATAACAATAAAATAAAATATTTAAATCTCATCCTTTCATTAATAATACAGTAATATTACTATTATTTATTGCTATAGGCCTACTAGTTTATATTCCCTTTTGTAAGAACATATTTAGAAATAGTAAGTCATTTTGCACACATTTTAAAGTAAATTGTTTAATATTCTTCAATCTTTTTTTCATTTATAGCCTATGTTATTATTTACTTACATTAATTTGAAAGTTGAAAACCTATTATGGCTCTAATATCTCAACAGAAATATAATGAGAGCCTGAATTCTGCTAATATTATGGTTAATATTATTACAATTATTATTATTATTATTATTATTATTATACTTCTATCTTGCTAATTATCGTATCTATTATTTTTTGTTGTCATTGCTATTGGTTTTGCACGACGGAATTGTCTGGATTGCATATATCTAGGTTAATCAATGTGGTATCCAATCAAGCAAATGCCAACCATCTCGAGAGCTTAACGCTAATGAGCCCTTAATTACGTAGTAAACATCGCATATTCCATAACTATGGAAATACACTAGTAACTTCAATTTGCAGTAGTAACGGAGTTATTATAATCAATATCATATTTACTAAGAGCCAGAATAAGATTACATTGTGGATAGGAAAACATGTTTGTCCATCTGTCCGTCTGACTGTGTGTCTGTAAGCGCGATAACTCGAATACGCTTATCAGATTTTTATGAAAATTATTATAAACACTTATAACATCCGTAGGAAGAACGCTTTCGATTTTTAACCAGATCGGTTGACCGGTACCAGAGTAACGACCAATTAACGGTTTAAATAGCAAATCATTACTACATTACAAAGCCGCGTGGCTAACTCACTTACTGACGTAATTGTTTGCCCCCTTCCAGATGAGCCAGAAACTTGAATTTTTTTTTTATTTTTATTAATTTTTTATATATATATATATATATATATATATATATATATATATATTTTTTTTTTTTTTTTTTTTTTTTTTTTTTTTTTTTTTTACATTTTATACATTTTATGCGTGTTTTGTGTTAACTAGCTTGGTGGACCCGTCACAGAGTTCCGAGCATCTAGATTAAATGGCAATTTATTTAAAAAATCGAGGCTTCGCTACTTCACGTTCGTTTTGCCCTAGGTAAGTTTAAGGGGGGCATACAGCTTTCGATCCTGAAAAATAGGTGAAGTTCATTTTCTTTTAGCAATGGATTATTCTGTAGCCTTGTAACCTGGTATGCTCTATATTGACTAGTTCTACAATTGCATTGCATTTTTAGAATTAATTTAACTATTACAGTTATGGGTAGTTATCATTACAAAATGGCAGCCAAATTTTGTGCACTGAAGTACCGTTTCCCTGATAATTTTCATAAATATCAATATTTCTGAGTGATTCTTTTGTCTATCTATTTGTAAATATCATATGAACAACATAATCTAGAATCTTTGGATTATCTGGAGTAGGCCTATAAATATTTTTTTTAAATAATTCATCACTTTTTTTACAATTTAAAAAAAAACTACTAAAGTTACATCAATGATTATAGACAGTGTTCTTCACTAATATCAAATATACTTGCATACAAAATGTCACTGCAATATGTTAATAAATGTTTGAGTTATGAGGGAAACGACACTTCAGTGCGCACAATTTGGCTGCCATTTTGTAATGATAATTACCCATAACTGTAATAGTTAAATTAATTCTGAAAATAGTATGGAATTGTAGAACTAGTCAATATAGAGCATGCCAGATTACAAGGCTAAGAAAAAATTCATTGCTGAGATAAACATAAAGAACTTCACCTATTTTTCAGCATCGAAAGCTGTATGTCCCACCTTAATCCAAAGGACATATTTGAAAAGCATCCACAGACTCATTCATTCTATTTTCTTTTCTCCTTGATTGCTTTGCCACAATTTCATCTTATATTACCGTATCTTTACTACAGCATAATTCTTCTATCGTCCGTTTTTGTGAATTTTCATCAGGAGTTCTCCATTCCACTTTTACTAACATCATCTAAGTTTCTCTTCCACCTTCAATTTTATGTTCTTACTTCACCCACGTTTTTATTGTTAATTTTATTAGCTTTATTCTTAACACAACTTCTTCTTCTTCTTCTTCTTCTTCTTCTTCTTCTTCTTCTTCTCTCTCTCTCTTTCAACGTCCGTCTCGAGCTTATGATCATGATTGATATTTTTCAGTGATGCTCTTCTTATCCAGTTTGCTATGGCAACCTAGCAAGACCACCTTCAATTATGAATTTCGCAATTAGATGCGATTTACATGGATACATCAACTAAAATATTACGAGATTAGATAATGACTAGCTTCTGTTGCCTGGAAACGATTAACTAATCATGAAGTATTTCATAGTCTATAGTAGATAAAGAATTTTATACATGTTGCACCGAGAGCTTATTTAAATGAGTGTAAGAAGTCAAAATGAATCTACCAATTTCAAAGAAGGATATTTTCAATTATAAAAAAAGAAACCAATAATTATATCCATTGTACTTCCGGGATCCCCTATAAAAAATGAGGATTATAAAATGCTTTACATGGGTTTCCCAAATTAAATCGTTCCTTCATTATGCACAATAATCAGTCATTTGACTCCCTTCCGCTTCCTTTCATAACTACATCAAAGCCAACCTGTTGCACAGCACAAATTTCCCCGTCATGTGGGGAGAAACTCACTTGTTCCTAGTTTCTATAGCAACCCTCTGACCTTCCAACTCAAGTTGATAGTACGGTAAATTCACTTTTACGAATGGAGGCAAGTCAAGTTATCAGGTTGCTATGGATACTGGTATATAACAAGGTAAGCTATTCACATTTCATAAATGCTTCCTGTGTACATACAAAGGGTTGGAAGTACAAAGCCCTTTATTATTAAAACTCTATTAACTAAATTTCATGCCAGGATGAACACTGAATGAATACGTGGTAAAATCCAATTGCAGGGGACCCGTATTTTAAAACCGAGATCCTCTTCATAAAACACCTAAATATCACACGAATTTTGTTATATATAATTGTGTGGAGAGGAGCTGTTGTCTTGGCGAATGATTCGGTCCAACCCACCCGCCCTAATGATATAATTTCTTTCATATCACAATCTAGCGAAAAGGTGCTTGTATTCCGCCATTTTTCTGTCCTCGAATTATGAAGAAACTAGTGATTGAATGTTAGAGGTGTGACGTCATACCGTTAGAGCAGCTATAATTATTGTGGGTAAACAGGATGACAAACCTCGCGGGAGACATAATATGGCTGCCGCCTCCGCTTCGCGCTCTTAACTATGTAGATGGTATTATGCATTATTTAGATTATCTGGTACTGGTAAGCAAAATACAATGTTGGTCATCCTGCCTCGCTCAGAAACAAAAAATCACATCGTCCGTGCAAATGTGCATATCGCGTGAACGGGTTCTCTAGACTGGGATTATGCCGAATACGTTAATGTAAAAAATTGCTTCGATATTTGGGAAAAAAAAGAGATATTACTCACAAATTAAATTTTGGCCTGTTATATGATGTTAAATGACAAGTTTTTGTTGTCTACGGTATATCTACAACCCAAGTACGAACTTTTGTCATACTTTTCCATAACTTGTATTTCTCTTTAGAGTCTTACAAGTTTATAATCTTATTATTTTTGTCACTTAAAACTAGCAAATGTTTCCATACCTTGTAGGCTATGGATAGAAACATAATAAGGTACCGGCAAGTAAGGAAAGACAATGTTTAGGCCTACCTCAGCAGAAAAAATAACGGAAAATATATCTTGGGTAATTTGAAGATGGTTTATTAAGTGTCTCACTTTATGAAATTGTATGCTGGACGGGAAATGTCTGTCCGTCCGTGTGTCTATAGCGCGATAACTCGAATACGCTTTATCGGATTTTCATGAAACTTGGTATTGCCTACGCATTTACAAAGCCCATGGACCAAATCGGTTCATCGGTACCGGAGTAACGACTAATGAACGGTCACATGTTTTTTTTTAATGACAAATCATCACTACCTAAGTCCTATGTATAATACAACAAAACTGTGTTCCTAGCCATAACCATGGCCTCCCACCTCAGTTAAGACATCATATACACTTCATTCATAGCTGACCGAATGCATGAGTCAGACATTACATTATACTGGATGAAAATAGTCTTTTAATACAGAAATATAGAAAATGCCTAATAAGTGTTGTGTTTCTGGCTGTATTAGGAGCAATAATAATGCTAACGAAGAGTCTGTCCAAGTGTTTAAATTTCCCAAAAATGAACCCAGACGGCTTAAACGGATATCTGCAATTCACGAGAAAATGTTGTACCTTCAGATAACTCATGGTAAGTAAACACACGTTAATGATAAATATTTGTCAGTATTTTGATAAACCCATACGGTGGCAGTAATTGCGATTTATAGTTTGTGAAGGGTGTTCATTTCTGTGGCATTGTTGCGGTCTGATGTTTTTGCTTTCTTCCTCACATGTCATCTGTTTTTATACAAAACCTCCTACACGGCGTTCTCAATGTGTAACTGTTTCTGTGGTCAATAATGTCAGAATTAAAATGTAGGCCAAGTCCATGTATAACGAAGATCAATGAATGCTTGTTTATATGAAACAAGACTAACATACTCAATGGCTTACCCCTTAAGATAAACTTGGTTATATTTTGGGGATGCCTCAAGACGTTATTATAAAATGGAATTTCGTTAAAAAAGAATTAAGTTATACTTTTGGGAACTAATATTATTTGCCTATACATAGTATACATAGTTTTTACTTGCAACTGTCGAATGTTTTCAGAACTTCACAATGAAAATAGTCTCCCTCTAGTCTAATTGTTTTGTTAGTGTATAAAACCCAGGCAACACCGGGTCTTTTAACCTAGTAAAGATATGTGTCAGCCTGGGATGGTAACACACTCCCTCTCCTCTCTAGTTTGGAACTGGCTTAGAGCAAAGGCATTTACGAGCATGGAAGACAAAATTTTGAAGCACCGATGATGTTTACAGGCCTTATTAGCACTCAGAAGTCGGTCAATTACCAGAACAAAATGCAAACAAACAACAAACAAACAATCGAACAAATAACAGAAAGACAAGACTGGATCTAAGCATGTGCGGGAATCGAACCCACAAGTTGTAATTGTTATTATTAGTTTGTGGCTGCGGGGGCTTACCCTTGACACTGTTGTAATGTTCTAACCTACATCACTTTCACTTGCCCTCTCACTCCTACTTCACATTATATTTCTATTGAATTATAACCTAAAAACATAACCTCATTTAGACTAGTAATATTCTACAATCTTAAATAGAAATACAAAAATAATCCACAGTGAAATAAGGCATTTTCCAATGGCAAACAAAGGTTTCATGTAAAGAATTGATAACTTTCGTGGCCGGCAATGAGTGATTTCTAATTCAATATATAATTGATTGTTCACCAATATACCATTAACTAAATTCATAGGCTTTTTTGGTTTCAGATTTTTTGCGAAGACGAAATAGGTTGTTTATATATAAATATATAATTACCAGGGCCCGGATTCTGATGACCTAAAATTGTTTGAAAAATGACCTATAAAATGACCCTAAATTTTAAAGAAAATGACTTAATAATTATAAAAAAAAATGACCTAAAAACTGATATTTTATTTATAAAAAATTGTTATTGTACACACAGTTATAGACTAGTTTCTACATAATTGTAAAAACTGTAACTTTGTTCTTTTCTCACGGAAATTTATACTGGCACTGAGTCAAAATTCGGCATCTCCTTTTGTGGTCTGCCGGATTATATTGTTGTTTATTGAGGGTAAACAGTAGTTTGCACTCTCAAATCCAAGCAGGTGCCAAGTCAATCTAATAACAATAGTAATGTAATACAAAATGTTGGCGTTTCTTTGATTCTCACTTCCAACTGAGACATGGCAACACTTTAACGCCGAATTTTTCCTTCTTGCATTAAACAAACAACACTTCAAAGACAGCACCGCTAGCGAAGAAAAAAAGTTAATATACTCAATGTAAATACATTATAATGACTAAATAAGGAAGCAAATGACATGAAAATGACAAAATAATGACCTAAAATTTAAATAAATGCCCTAAAATATAAAATTGCATAAAATGACAAAAAATGACCCAATAAAAATGCATTTCTATAATCTAGAGGCCATGATTAGGATTTATCCACAAGTTGGCAATGTCTATGCAGCATCAATAAAAAGATGACATGTCATAAAATCCGGGCCCTAATAATTACAATCATCAATATGTATTGCACTATATATAAAACAATTGTCCTTACACTAAGCACTCATCCTTTATACTAAAAGTTAACATTATATACAAATGTGTTGAAAATTACATATCACATGCATAGGCCTATTACTTAAAATCATTCATTAATATATAGGTTTAAAATCTTTGTTTGCCTATCTATACTATATAAATTGTATAAGATAATAAAAAATCTTCTTACACATGAAGTAATATATTCATTTTATTACGTCATGTGTCTTAAGATTCCACTTCCTCTTATCCAGGATAAGCCGTAGTTCAATTGGATTAAACCCTGCAATAAGAACTGGAATTTCTTAGGCTTAACCCATGATTATATCATTGGAATTTTTTGATTGGCTTAATCCACTATTGCCCTAGGATCGACTCAGCCTCTAAGAGAAATAAATACCCCGTGCAATCCTGAGGATCAAGGCGTAAAGCTAACAATCTTACCATCTTCACGTATTAAATATAAAAAAATATGGGATTCTCAATAGCCTTAACCATACATTAGGCCTACATTAATTCCAGGAATTAATTGACTCAGTAAACATAATATTATTTATAATATTTATTTAATATGATAATATTAAATTACTAGAAGTATGAATGTAACTATACGTAGGCTATCACTAATTGAGGGACTGTAGACCTGCTGCTATACAATATACTAATAAGGCTATATAGGCCTATATGAGTCCCATTTATTAAGTGCCCGAATGTTACTTTATGAGAATGTGTGCGGGACGGAAAATGTCTGTCCGACTGTCTGTCTATCTGTCTATCCGTGTGTCTGTACAAGCAATAACTCAAATTCGCTTTATCGGATTTTCATGAAACTTGATACAAGAATTTATAGCGTCCATGAGAAGGAGCCTAATGATATTGGACCAAATCGGTTGACCGGTACCGGAGTAATGCCCAATATAGTGTCTATTTTATGGTGATATATTAGAAATAATTTATCAAATGCAAATCAGTTCTCATGGCAACATATTGTTTTACGGTTTGGAAGTTGCAATGCAGCTAGCTATGGCAAATAACACTACCCACATATTCCTTCATATATGCTTATCAAGCTAGACTTTTGTCCTTCCATAAGCTCTGCTTAATGAATCTATCTGGAGCTTAACTCAGAAATCCATTACAAAAATAACTTATTTCCTGCATATCATAATTGCAATTATCACTGATTAAACCAAAGCATTCTGGTACTTTGTTACATCAGTTAACCTGATTTTATTAGCTATAGAAAATAAACAGCATGCAGGCTACATTATGTTATTTATATTGAAAGAATCAAGAGTTAGAATTTTAATTTTCAAAACCACGATTTCTTACAACTCAGTGCCCTTTTTCCTGTCCTTTTTTTTTTTTTGTGATAGGCTGTTACTTGGCCCACCCTCTGGACTTATTATGTTGACGTCACAAGACAAAACCGCGCAGCTGGAGAAAGTTTGAAAACATAGCTAAGTGTGATTTTTACACACTGAAACGAGATCTTCAATCTCTCCTCTGTCTTCTGCTATGATCAGTACTGATCACCCCCGCCCGATGAGCACTGCCCGTGCTGGGTTTGGATCACATTATTCTTTTTTTCTTTTTTGTTCCCATAGCAGCAGACGGAATCTTCCGGGAATATCACAATGTTTAACCGACATTTATTACCACTTCACGATAAAAGTTAAGTTACTCAAGTTTTGTCAACAGTGTGCAATACAGTATTTCTAGCTACGGAGCAGCAGAGAACAATATTCTCTGGCAGAGACAATACGAATGATGTAAATTCATAGAAGTTATGAGGTGGGTACTTCATTAGCATAATGTAGACGACAAGACAGTTTAGCACTAGGTTCTTTGCCTCGCTGCAGCATACAACAGACAGACACACAGGCATGAAAGATTCAGTACGACCGCCCCAGGACACCCGCAGCCCTCACTGCAGTCACGAGCTCCGTGCTCTGCAAGATCCATAACCAGCAACCCTACAGGATGACCCCAAACTAAATGCTTTGTTTATATTAATTTCCAGGTTATATCTCCATTTGCATAATTTCGTCCTTAATTTTTTCTCTTGCTATTTAGTTATCTAATTCTCTCCAACATTTTCTTGGATTACACTGTTCTATAAAAAAAAATCAATACGGAGATAACATTCTTTATTCTTACGAAAATTCAAATTTGTAATTCGTTTTTCTGTGCCAAGCATATTTTTTAAAATTATAAGCGGTTTTGGTTTTATATTATTTTTATTTCCTCGCAGTGTATTTATATAAGAAAAAACATCTAACAATCAATATTTTTGTAACTGAAACTATTTCGAAACATTTTATACAGTATATATAGATAAAACAAAAATAAACTAGCCTACAAACTAATATAAGTTAGTTACAATTTATGAAAAGAAACTTATTTAAGATGAGAAAATATTAATAACATAATATTTTCCTCATGAATTCAAAAGGCTCATTTTTTTTTCTCTCGTGTTCAATTTTGCAGTATCGAATAACGTTCTAGCAGTAGTCAGCAAGCAGGTCCCTTCATATCGCTTTTCATGGTCATGGTACCTTTGATAGAACCTTCCACCATTTTCGTCGGAAACTTCACTGCAGCTCTCAGGAAAATAACGTAGAGGCTGTTCAAGAACATTCATTTTAAACACGTGTTATATCTTAAATTTTTATATGAATTTCTTAAAACAGGTTTTCTTAGTTGTTAAGCCCTTTTTCTTCCTAGAAAGTTTTGTAATACGTTCTTGAAGTAGACCACGCTCTTTTTTCTATTGGTTCAATGCATTGTTGAAAATCCGAATCCTTCTGAAGTTCTCTAATTTGGGAACCCACCAACACGCCCTTCGTGAAACGTATATAAACCATCTTCCAGATATGTCCATGACCTTAACAAATTATTAATAAGGCCAAGCTTGATGTGAAGAGAGGGTAGCAGAACATCTTCACTACCTACCAATTTCGCATAGCCTTTTCATTGCTATTGACGTATATTTACGTCACCTCAAAAAATTGTATAAAAGCAGAGATAAACGTTTAACAGTATAATTATGTATTATGTGAGGATTACTATTAGAATACTAGAATTTCTATTCGTAGAAGCCATCTAATTATATAAAATTTTCCTCATTGATTTCAAAATACTGTCCAATGATAAACTCATTTGATGATTACTTATTTTAATATAAAATTCAGTTGTGGAATGGTTAGATAGTGAATTTATCTTCCCAATAAATTCTCTGAAGGGTAGATATAAGGTACAATACACAAAAGGACAAAATCGCTGGTGACTTATGCTAACGAATGAACTATGCACATTTGGGTGCACCTTTATCTTATTATAAGGTACAGTAATAATTTTATACAGAAACTCGCTTTGCTTGTTGGGGGCTCTGCCCCCAAACCCCCAGTGAGGTTCTTAGGAAAAGTGTTTTTTTTTTCCCCTGAACTGACACCGTATCATTAATAAGAGTCGGCCGGCTTTGTGATTTGAACCTGGGACCTTCCAAATGCGAGTTCAAGACGTTATCATTTGAGTCACCTCGCTCGGTTTACGGAAATTACTTCTATCGGTAGCATGTATAAAGATTAGTCAAAGTGCATTGCAACTTTCAAAGCCCTATGTGAACACTGTAGGTAATATTGTTGTCTACCGTTGCCATGGAAACCGAGCCCTTTTTCGGGGGTTTTTAGGGCTAAAAATAAAAATAAAAAATAAAAAAAAATAAAAAGTTTTAGGATTTCCCTGTGGTTTATAGCCTAAAAGCTTTATATGTGCTTTAACCAAATTTCAAGTTTCTAGCTCATCTGGAAGTAGGCAAACATTAATATCAGGTTCTCCGGAAAGGTTTTTGGAATTTTCCTGTGGTTTCCAGCCTAAAAGCTACATGTGTACCAAATTTCAAGTTTGTAGCTCATCTGGAAGTGGGCAAAAATTAAGTCAGTGAGTGAGCCCTTTCTCGGGGGTTTTTAGGGCTAAAAATTTAAAAAATTACTGTTTGGAATTTTCCTGTGGTTTACAGCCTAAAAGCTATATGTGTACCAAATTTCAAGTTTCTAGCTCATCTGGAAGTGGGCAAACATTAATGTCAGTGAGAGTGAGTGAGTCATGTGGCTTTATATTATAGGGATTTAGGTTTAAAATCTTGCTTTGGGATTAATAAGACTTTGAGTGAGGTTGAGACAACTGAACTTTATACTGGAATAATTAAGGGTAGGTGTAATATCACATCAAGTTTTTAAAATATGTTTCTGTCATGTATAATAAAAAAAATAATCACACATGTAGACACTTTTCTAACTGTGCAGCTTTCATCCGTAATACATAATTATTCAGATTCTGCCGTTGTTTTATTTCCCTTAACACAAGAATCAGAATGCAGTACAGGTAAATACTTCGGCCTTCATGAAAGACGTGCCTCTATTACAGCAGCAAAAGGGTTGTACAGCAATGACTTAAGTGCATAGAGAAGAATGTCCGTGTTAGAGGAAGTTTACATTGACTTCAGACTGCTGATATCAAAGCCACCGGAAGCGTGAATGTTATAACAAGCTCTTTGTGAGACCAATAAACTTTCCCGCTTCTGTTGTAATCCTTCTGGAAGAAAGATTCATCTTCCTCTTGAAATTAAAGTGTTCCCGCCAGAGACATTATTAACCAATTGAAGTCTTACGAATAGTTTACTTAGCTCTAATACAGTCCGTCATTCAATAAGGATCATTGGCAATGGAGGAAGTGGCACTTTTTTCATGACTCCCTTGAATCTAATGCAGAAGAAAATAATAAAAGTTTTCTTAAAAGGACCTAACAGTATTGTTATTTCTTGAATTTAATGTTATGACAATAGAACAGATTTATAAGCTTAAACTCTTAAAATATTTTCATAAATCGAAACTTACACATAGGCCTATCTGATCCACATGGTTACAATACAACACGAAAGAAAACCTCTCTAATAAAACCTTTAATACTTTACCTCTGCTGGTTCCAAACGTAGCAATTATTAAGGTTCAAGACCCTATAACTACATAATTAGGTCACATTCACAATTAGCTATAATATAAACATCTAGAAATTCAATAGAAGTATTAAGTATCTTACTTCATAGGCTATAATTTATTTCAATCTGATATTATTACGATATTTAATTATCTGTACCACAGGTTATTAAAACTTCTCCTACTTTGCTCTTCGATATTCTAGGTTGTAAATTGTAAGAATGAGTTGAATTTGTGTTATTTATTTATGTATGTTAGAACAAACTGAACGGTGACTGAACACAAAAATCCTAGTTATTTGGGTAATTTATACGTTATATCAAATAATGTACATCCATGTAAATAAATAAATTTCAAGTTTCATTTTTAGTATTGAGTTTGGAGCATGAGTATAAGGACCCCTATTAGTTCAGTTATTGGTCAAATTTATTAAAGACTTAATTGTTTAACTTCAGTTATCTTCAGGTTAAAATTTCATATTTTCTTTTACAAATTATCGTATATTGAAGTAAAGCCATTTAATTGACTGTTATTAGTTTTTTTTAAACTAACTTTATAACAATATTATGTATCTCAATAAGGAAACAACATGTATTTAAGCTGTTTTATTTTATTATTAAAGAAAACTGTTTCGGTTAATCTAAAACTAAAAGCTATGGAACACCTTCAAACTCACATGATCATCTGAAAGTCTCACAGATAGCAACAGAAGTCTTCAATATAATGTAGAAATGATCATGAAACACATATAATGTAATTTTAAATGTCGTTTCATCTTGTAAATGGTCCTTAACCATTCCTGAATAAACCTGACCGCTAGAGATGGCTCATTCACTCTTTACGTAATGAAAATGAACCAAATAAACTTGTTCATTAGACAAATTGGTCATCCAATAATCACACAGGCTGATGGGGCTTAAGTCATGGCAACTATTTTTCTTTTGAAAATGTGATACCATTTTTAAGTTATCAAATATACAAATGAAAGGGCAGGGTATTGTATGTATAAAATGGTAATAGATGTAGGAAGTGAAGACATCCATAAATATCCATACGCGACTGCATCGTGCCATTCTAATGTATTGCGATGTTTGGAAGCACGAAAGTACACATATTCACTCCATGATCCCTTAAAGTTCGGTATGGATAGGCATTATTCTTCAAAGCTTCCATCAGCTCCTTGTGGGATTCTCTGGCATTTCTCCCTCGGAGAGTGTCTATTTTGACATTGATAGTCATATTCAACCTGCATGGCGTCTGACTAACAACTAAATTACCATCGCCTCTATTTGTATAACCGTACATGTTATAAATGATGTGTCCATATACTAGAGATGTCACACTCTCCCGTGGCATACAAAATCTCGTGTACCTTGAACTTACCTTGAGAAAAAAATATGTAGTTGCAATTATTTATGCTCCATCCGTCGTGATTTTGAAACCTCTAATTGTGACAAAGAGTTTAGTTTTTTTTTCTTCGAATAGCCCTTTATTTGGATATCCCACCCTATCCTATACAAAACAAAAACCCTTCAATAATAGAATCAACAGTAGAGGAATAGGAAATGTTGACATTAAACAAATCTTTAAACACAAGATGCTTTAAATTGTTTAGAGAGAAGTTCTTCGTCTTGCGAGCAACTAATTTACTCGTAGTTCTGATCGTGGCTCTGAGCTACTACACTTGTTTTAATAGCGATCATGTAATTTTGAAATGTCCTAGTGACATAACAATGGTACACTCTTTGTAAATTCTTACAAAGCTCTAATGCTACAAGAAATGCAATTGCAGAGCTGAATGAAGGAAATAACTGGCAGGCGAGGGACTGGGAACGAGCTTTGGGACAAGTAAGGCACTGTGAGGAATTCTATTAAGAAAGATACATTGCACGTCCGTAACAGTCTTTGTTTTATCAACTTGTCTTTCTTATACTACACGACCAAGGGAAGAAGTTCTGTCGAATAAATCTGAAGCAGATGAGTTTGCACAACTGCTGACTGTGTGCCCAAAAATAGTCCGTAATTTAAAATTTAATTATTTTGGACTTAGTGATAAGCAGGGCCCGGATTTTGATGACCTAAAAATACTAAAAAAAAAAGAGCTATAAAATGACTGCAAAAATAACAAACTAAAAAAAGACCCAACAATTTTAATGAACATATTAGTTTATGCATCAGATTTGTGTCTATTCTACATTTGTTGCTGACTCAATTATAGGCTTCGTACGGTTAAATGGAAACCGCAAACACCTTCTTTCTGTATCCTAATTCAAATTAATACAAGATCTATTTATTTATACGTATTTAGAGTTTCGATAATATCCAATGCAAATGCACAAAAACTCTATACAATGCGGGAAACAACAAAAAATAAGAAAATAACTACTTCATATTTTTAAAATACCTAAAAATATGATATGTTGAAAAAGGCCTTAAAACGACCAAAAATGACAATTCCAAAAAAGACCTGAAAATAAACAAAATTGAGGAAATGACCAAAAGTAAGCATTTTTATAATCTAGAAGTCATGATCAGAAAATCTGCACTAGTTGGCAATATCCATGATGTTCCGGTTAAGATGAACTCATCTTAACCGGATGAACTCACCTGCTTCAATAGGAAATGTCATTAAAATCCGGGCCCTGGTGATAAGTTTTTAAATGATGTGTACCACTGAATATTCCTCCTAAGATTGAAAATACTGCTCCTATTGATTGTATCGTCGAATGCACGAAATTTTTTCGATGCTTCTGGTTATTTCTAGTGTTTTTCATTATTTAAAGTTGGTATTATCATCTGTGTTCCAACACTAGCCCTGGGTGAGCCAATCACTTACCGGTTTGAATTCAAGTCCGAACACACACGCATTAGCCTATGAACAACGCTCAGGCCTAGGTGAGCGGTGAAATGGGTGTAGTATGGGAAACATTTCATTTGAGTGGTTGGAAGGCGTACCTTACAAACGAATGTCAGAAGCCTGGCATCCAAACATTAACCTGTGAACATAGATCGGTTTCAGGTACAGCAGCGAAGGAGGGAGGAGAATCAGACGAACATTCAGTGGAGGGTTAGCCTTTGTTGCGTATCTTCTAACGCGTAAAAGGATAGGAGCAGGGGTGGGGAGTGGGCCCGGCAGAGCTGGTTATGAATTCTCTACCAACATAAACCACTGCACATTATGTCGGAAAGATTCCGTGCACTCGACTGTACATCAGGAAGTGGATTACAACATAATAGCCCTATTTATTATGTAAAATAACACGAACGGAAAGCTTTCTTTTCTTTACCTTCCCCCGATACCGCTTTCTGTCCCGAGAATTTCATCAAGGGATATTTCTGCTTTCCCATTTTAAAATAGCCTAAGTATTTAATACAGTAGGGTATTTCATTCTCCTAGTCAGAATTACATGAATGTTTTTCTTCAAATTATGAGGCCTTTTCACTTCACCAATTGGCAGGACTTCTTACATTTTTTAAAAATCTATATAACTTCATTAAAGCCTTTAGATATCTCACGATAAGTAACATTTACAAGGACACATTTCTAAAACAAGTTAAACGAAAAGGATTCGGAAGGAAGAAATCTTCAATGCAAGACCATTAACTTCTGGCAAACTCCCTTACTGACACTAAACACTGATTTTTTCCAAATAGTGCTTTAAAAATCTCATAATTTTTATGGGTGACTCCCAGGACCCCCAAATAAATCTTTTAACTCTTAGTTTAGGTATAACCTACATCATATGCTCCCACTACGCAACCAATTTTCCACGTCTAAATACCGAAATAATAGCCTATATTATTCTACGTCACGTTACGTAAGTATGAGTCTGTATTCGTAGCTTCTTGTATTTTCTGAAACCTTACCTTGATGAACACGGTACTTCAGGTGGTGACGTGCGTAGGAGAGTTGCTTGAAGATTAAATGCATCGTGGTTAAGGGGCTTATACAGTAGCGAACTCTTTTTTTTTTACATAATCTTGAGTAATTTAACTTTTCTGGACAGATTTTCATATAATTTTGTACAATTTTTCTACAGGAGATTAGCTTTAGCTTGAATGATCATTATGAATGAGTTTTAATTTATCTCTTAAAAATAAAAATTTCATCATCTATCAAACATAATATCACCGAAGTAAAGAAGTTATTGCAAATTTGATTTTTCCCTTTAAATATTAGATCGTTTTCTGAAGGGTGAACCTCAATGAGCATCCTATATCCCTTAATAAAAATCTAAACTTTTTTTTCACATTTGCATTACAATTTTTATTTTATTTTCAAAGATGATTTTACTTTCTACTAAACCATTTTTAATTAAATCTTAACCACTGAGATTCAACCTCTGTAGATTGATACAAAGGACAACTGTGCAAAACTTGAATATCACGAAAATGGTTCTTGAAATATTATTACTATTTTTTTTTTTTAATGAAAATTCAAGGGTCTAAAGTTATGACATACACATGCACAGCTTTCGGAAAAGATTAAAAAATACCACTCTTATGAAATTTTTGTCTGAAAATTAAAAATCGTAATACAAAATAGTATGGTACTCTTATCACTTGAAATGAAAGTACTTGTTCTGTTTTACTTATTTTCTAGTTATTTTAACTCTGAACCTCATTATTCTGATCAGCTATAGGCCACGATACTGATCTACACATGAGGTTATTTATTAGGTTTAAAGAATGTTATTTTAAACTCAAAATGCCAGTAGAGTAATCTGTTTCTGTAGGCACCTTTAGCTTCAAAATAGTAATCGGGGAAGGACTGAGCTAAAAATCGTACACCACAAGTTCAGAATTGTAACATACGAATATTATTTTATAACATTTCGTACATAATATTTATATATAACAAATCACACAAAAAAGTTTTGTATTTTTATGATAAAACACAAATCTACATTTACACTTACACTATCACATTCTCTTTTATGTTACAATAGTCCCTGTACAAGTAAAAACTTATTGAATGACAAAGAGTCATTGCAGATTCTTCTGAAAGATCATCGTTAATTCTCTAGGTGTTATCAGATATGTCACAACTAAGTTAATGCAACTAGATAGGCCATGGACGACGCCGTTTTCAATCTCGGGTGCATCCAATCGGGAAGAAGAGAAAAGAGAAAACGATATACGTGAAAGGAAAATAAACAGAATGTTTAACGAAAACAAAATTACAGGCACGTGTAGTAAAAGCCATATTAATGAATAAATTTAAATCGAATCAAAAGTTCTTGAAAAGAAACTACACATAAACTGAGGTACATAATGTGCATATTATTCCATTTTCTTCCTTTTCCTCATTTGAAACTAGACTGAAAGTTGGCTATGCTCTTTTAATAATATTGCGAAATAATGATTTTCTATTAAGATTGGCGGACGTGATTAGTTGCCATGGAGACGTCTCAACATCCGGTCTGTAGGAGCAGGTGTGCCAACCTCCAGACGCGGCACCACCCGAAGAAATCTGAACTAGAAACAGCCGAAGACGTCATTGAAGGTAGCCGGAATTTGGGGGGTTGCCACTTCCGGTTTTTCAGCTGCTGCTGTGCACCCAGCATGATGAAGGTGTTCTTAGCGGCAACTGAGAAATAAATTCAACACTTCAGTTCCAAGTTCAAGCATGTCATCCATCATGCACATAGGCGTAGCGAGGGGGGGGTTTTGGGGGTTTGAACCCCCCCCCATTGATTAAAAAAAGGAAAATTGTATAATTTTTTTTGAGCCTGCCCATAAATTGCTTAATACAAGTATAAAGCGTGGGAAGCTTAAAACTCGTTATTTTGCGTCTTAATTTTTAAAATTTTCCGGGGAAGGACCCCCGGAAGCTTAAAACTTGTTATTTTGCATCTTAATTTTTTAAATTTTCCGTGGGAGAACCCCCGGAAGCTTAAAACTCGTTATTTTGCATCTTAATTTTTTAAATTTTCCGGGGGAGGGCCCCCGGACCCCCCTCTCCTTCCATACTCGCCAGACCCCGCGGATGTTATAACCCCCCCCATATGGTCGGCCTGGCTACGCCTATGATCATGCAAGAAATTGCTCACCTGATACTTTTCCCAGGAAGGTTTATTAGGTTATATGGGGGAGAATTAGGTGTCGGGCTGAGGTTGAATCTATTTCTTAAGACATTCCACTTACTAAGGGAAAGCTTATATTTGCATCCTTTCTTTTTTAAAAAAAGTGCGTGGAACACCACGCGACAGAAGGGAAACTTCTTTTAATTTTTGTATTTTTTCAATTTAGGATTATTGGATTTTTTTCAATTTTGGATTGTTAGTTTTTAATATTGGATTTTTAGATTTTATTCATTTTGGATTGTGGATTTTTAAAATTGTTATATCTTTTAGTTTTTAATATTTTGGAATTTTGAAATTTTGAATTTTTGAATTTTCGATTTTTTTAAATTTTAGATCTTTGAATTCTTTATTTTTGGGATTTTAAACGTTTTATTTGGATTTTTTAATTTTAAATTTTCGATTTTATGTTTTAATTTAGGATTTTTATTTTTTAAATTTTGGATATTTTGAATTTTTATTTTTTTATTTTTTAAATTTTGGACACTTAGATTTTTAATTATAAATTTTTTATTTTTTAAATTTTAGATTTTTGGACTTTTTAATTTTGGTTCTTTGAATTTTTTTAATTTTGGATTTTTTAAACTTTGGATCTTTGAATTTTTTTATGTTTTAGATTTTTTAATTTTCGATTTTTAAATTTTTTATTTTCGATTTTTTTTTTTTTTTTTTTTTTTTTTTTATTTTGGATAAGCTTAATCATTGAGTTGATTGTTTTGTGTGCAGTCCGTTCCGTCACACCTCACTAATTTCGTGACGATTTTGAGCGTGACACTAATTTCGTGACGATTTTGAGCGTTACACAAGCTCTCGATTCACCCCTACCGCGGCTAAAGAAGTTTCACTTCAATAAATTAATACACACACGTCATCTGTGGAGTTCGAAAATCCTGTCTTTTTATTTAAATAATGGAACTTTTGCCTTATGTTTGAAATGCTTCGTGTCACTAAAAAACAATATTTGAAGTAATTATATTCAGTTGTTAAGTAATAAAAAATCATTTTCATAGTCCGAACAATTTTTATTGCGGCATAATTCGTAATTTTAGATGTCTACTATTTAAAATCATTATAATATAGACTATCGCTGAAACTGACAGGCCTATATTGTATTTGTTGTACACCGTTCTTATTTCTAAGCAAAAGTTGTTTTTTTTTCTCTTTTTTTTTTTAATATCGACAATATTATTATTATTTGAATAGTGACCATGCGAAACGTGCGTTTTGTTTAGCCTATCCATATTGACTTGAAGCAAGTAAGCTATTTCTATTTATCATTTTTGAACTCTTTGTTACTACGAATTTCAATTCCATAAAATGAAAACTGTATATAAGGAATGCATTTACAAAATCTGAAATTGTAGGCAAATCCAAGTAAAAAAATTTATAAGACAGTAATTCTATAACCATAATAAATATAAGACCATTTTGTTACATGTTAAATTTTTCATGCCCTTTCCCTTAGTAAATAAGAATGTAAGAGGAAAAAAGAGTCCTGAAAAATTAATCGACCGCGGCCGGGTTTGATCTCGCGGCTTGGGACCTGGAGGTGGGCATGCAACCTCTACACCTCCGCGGCCAACAATGAATATTTTATTTGGTCTCCAAGAGAGTGAAATATGGCTGTCTTTTTGGAATATATTCATGACTTATTAGAAAATGGACACAGTTAACCGTTTCACAAAAAATATAATGTTCTAATTGAGAACCTGAAAAATGCATTTGGTTCACTCTACCTCTTGATTCCTTCATTTAATACGTTCCAAAGTTACGAAGTAGGAAATTAAAATTTCTCTTCTGCATAAACCAATGTACAAGGAATGATAATTACATATGCAATGTTATTAGTATAATTCGCTCATGGTACGGGCTACGTATTTACATATTTTCCATTTCTGTGCGTGACTCGAAAAGAGAAAAGAAAGGAAGTGAATGACTTTATACTCTGCACAGAGGAGCTATAAATTACAGGAAGTGTGCATTGCTATATTTATTGGTCGAGATAAGGTTGCAGTTCGTGTCGTGTAGGGCGACACTATAATTATGCTGACAATGTTTCTTAATCTTTGCCTTGTTCAAGTTATAGCATTCGTAATGTGAAATTGTACCATAGTCACTTCAGCAGAATAACTGCGAATGTCAGCCACTTGTTGGCTTTTCTAAGCACGTGCAAGGGAAGAAGAATAAGGACAAGAAAGTAAAATATGACATGACGAGAAGATATATCATATGACAGAGCAGGGCTGGGGATCTAAATAGTCACTGCGAAGGAAAACTCGACTAAAATATAATAATAAAACTTCTGAGATTTAAGCTTATACGGGTTTTCTAATATTTCCGAAAAAACTGTTTCTTGTTACAAACAAAGCGGTCTCCTAGAAAAGTCGTTTTGGGTACAAAATTAATCAAATCTCTCCACTCACAATGTACACAGTCAAAAGACAATCTTTTTCCTATTTAGAGAACTTCGAAAGTAAATAAGCCTACTAAGTTTGAAAATTGTATGATTACTCTAAATATATTCTTGTGTACGAAATTATAGTGCATGTCTCTGTGTGTATAAATACCGTATACACCTAAGTGTCTATATTATATATAACTGTTTTTGATGGTTATTATTTTTATCTACAGTTTGTCACCAACCCGTTAAATATTAGAAGAACAGAAGCAGCTCCTTTCCATATAATTAGACTTTCAATTTGCGATTAATTTGTTTTACTCGTAATCTCTTCCAGAAATTGCCGGCTTCCATCTTGACAAAGATTAACGAATTTTTTTTATTATTTTATTTTTTTTATAAAGGTGCACTTTCCCTACCATCAGTTGGATTTGGAGGGATTCGTAACAATAAAATAATTATCTATAACCTTTTTATTAATTTTGAGATAATCTCCATCTGTCATCAACTACATTTTTGGGGTCCACATTAATAATTTGTAATCTATAATCTACATAGATTGGGACCCAAGGTTACAATTTACGGTTCCAAACATACGTTTGGTAAGGATTGCATAGGCCTACTATCTCTGACATCAGTTGGATTTTTTGGGGAAATCTAGAATATATAATTATCTATGTAATTAAATTATCACACTTCTTTCAAATTAAATATATGAATAGTTTATAAAAAATCATTTACACTAAACAAAACATAAGCTGGTCTTTTCATGTCTGAACCGTACGGTTACCTACATTATTTAAAATCTCGTAACGAGTTTATTATTTTGTCTTGTAATATTTTCAAAATTTTACAAATATGTTTATATTAGAAATAGAATTAGGCGGAAGAAATAAAGATGAAACAAATGAAATAAAAGACAATAAATTACAAGATTTAGTTACTAATATTAGAAAATCTTTTAATTTTTATCTTAAATTGGTTGATACTATATTTTATGAAATCAGGATGCTCAGCAATAATTGCATTATACTTGACAGTTGGGAAACAAAAGAAGGAAGGTGGGTAGAAAGGGAATTTGAAGGCCGGGAGATGACAGGCTTGCGCGTCTGTACATGACAACTCGACAGTAGCAGTTATACATGAGAATTACACATAAGCAAGTGAAACTAGTTAGGTATGTGAAACAGGTAGGAACGCAACAGCTGAGCTTATGTAATACCACCCACTTGTTCACTCCTTTCACAACATGTGAAATATTACGAATAATGTTCATTACCCAACCACACACAGCTACTAAGAAATTCACACACATTACAGTAAAATCTCTGACCACTGTTGTTGTAGCTGCAAAACTTTCTTAGATCCAAACGTACTATTTTAATGTACAAAACTGAAATTATTTTTAATTTTATTTCCATGCACAATACCATAGTGGCGGAGAATGATTTCAAAACAGGGGCAATATTAATCTTCCCCCTTATAATAGCAGTATCACTGCTATTATTGCTATTGTTGTGGTATTCACCATTACATTTTATTATCATTGTTATTAGAGTTATAACTATAACTATCATTGCTATAATTTTATTAGCAATAAAAGTCATAATTATTACTATAATAATGCTATGCTATTGTACTATGATACTGTTTAACATGCTAAACTTTTTAAATTATAATTTCGATTTCATTATGCACTTTATTACCATTTATCAGAATTGTCCCTATGCATTTTAGACAATGACACTTCCGAATCTGATGTCATTAATCACTGCTCTTATAATTCATGACTTATTCAATTATTTAAATAAATAATACTGTTGAAATACTACAGTTAGAAATAAAATGAAAACAGCACCTAGTGATAAAAGTCTCGGAATGTAGAAGAAATCATATAAATTCACAATTATAATATTGTAAATACTAAAACAATTCGAAATTATATTTATAAAGAATCAAACTCAAATTTTAAAATTCTATGCATAATTTTAGAAACCTTGTCGCTTTTTCAAGAAAAGTGGATTCTTAGATCAGCCAGTTAGTTTCGTCAGTAATCAGCTTCTGTTACTTTCATGAACATTTAGCCAATAGCTTTATATTTTTAGGTGTCGGAACCTATAGAAAAACCTTAACAAGCTAATGCATTTTTATTTTCTCTGCCTATGTCAGTGTCTGTCCGTCTATATATCTAAAACTGGAAATGAAGACGAAATTTTGTATTTGAGTAAGTATTTTGTCGTTGATTTGGTAAGAAACATGTCGATGTCTTTCTCACATTGTCACTTAACACGAAAAAGGTTCAAGATTTCCTTATAAACAGCTTTAATGATTCTGTGTAAATTATTTACAATAATCGCTCTTTTTAAGATTTAAAATTTTTATTATAAAAATTATCTTAAAAATATCCTAAGAGGAGTTTTAACATATAGTCCTATCTTCGAATAAGGTAGTCCTGTATTGCGAAGATCATAGCTTTAAGTAGAGATTAGACTATGAGTATTCACTCACCCAATGCGGCCTTATTCTGCCGGAATGAGAAATTTTCAAAAAATAGCCTTAAAGCAGAGAAAGTTCTGAGGTTATTCAGACAATATTTTCTTTAAGATATCTCCAAATGTGTACAGCATATACCGGTAAAATCTCGACTTCGAATATGTTTTTAATGTTTGTAGGTTGATTTCTTCTATAGGCTATAATACGGCGCACGGTTTTAGAAGACCTATGAGGCGGAACTAGGAAGGGCTCGCCTAGCTCGACTAGCCTATCATAGTCGTGCGTTGTTATTTAGTTCGGACAGCCACAACAGAGCACAAGTGTGAACAACAGAGTTTCCTATTTTTCCTGCGCCCGAAAATACTTTTGGAAATTCGTCATTTTAGTGTGTCTAGCTAAAGACGGCAAGGAATTTTAAAGTAGCCTATCCAAACATATCTGCATCGTAAGGTTCTCAAGTTATCGTGTCAGAAATAATTAAAGCGATGCGACGAATGTTACTTCCTTGTCTCTATCTACGTGCCTTGTTCGCTCAGAACGCAACACTTGGCAGCAGCGCGGCTGTCGCAAGCACGCATTGGCTCACCTCGTATCCCTTCTAAAACCGAGAGCCCTATACCGAGTGATGTAGTACAATTTAAATAATTGTTTGGATTATCTTGTTTGAAGAAAACGATATCTCTAATCGGTAAGGTACGAGTCAACATTTAACCATCAACATCGAATGGAGGCCTACAAGATAGAATAACTATGCTCAATAACAGGGATATTTCTCCGTGTTTTTCACAAGCAACACAGTAATATTGGAAAATAAGGACTTAGGTGGATAGTCCTTTGACAGGCATTTTTATTCAATACTAATGCATCCGCAAACCTAATCAATCAAATAACCCAAACATCTTAGTTGGGCTTACAAAATACCTTTGTGAATTGTTCCTGCTGCACATTGCTAGGACTTAGTCGAGAATATCATCGACTGCGGTGCGAGAGGTCGATAC
Source organism: Ectobius pallidus (assembly GCA_964059195.1). Classification (NCBI taxonomy): domain Eukaryota; kingdom Metazoa; phylum Arthropoda; class Insecta; order Blattodea; family Ectobiidae; genus Ectobius; species Ectobius pallidus. Next base: position 117,143,083 of record CAXKWD010000006.1, read on the forward strand.
GAGCTTCGTTGTTAAGTGGCGAATAATTAACTGCTACGTAAAACTCTCATTAAAGCATGCACTCGTGAACTTAGAGGTCACAACCAACCCGCATAAAACAAAGATGTAAAGTTATTCTATTCTAAAATTATTTGCAAATGTGAACAATGGTCTGCTGTTTGGAATATTCCTTTCACTGAGTGTAGGTCGGTACAAGTTTATTAATGTGTATACTACATACATTGCTTTTACAATTTCATTGTTATTTTATGTGTTTATTTATTTAGAACATTTTCAACGCTGGGAAAATGAAAAAAAATCACTACCGGTACTGATAGTAACTTAACTAAAGTTCCTGAGATTCTATTTTTGAATTAAATTAAATCAATTTTATCCCAATCATTATATAATCGTATACTGCAGAATGAAGAGCATCATAACCTATACTTTTCACCGAATATAATAAGGATACAGTAATTAAATCACGGATGAAATGGGCGAGACATGTTGCGCGCATGGGGACTAAAGATAGATATCAAAAATATATTAAAGGATATAGGATTTGGTAGGAATGGTTGAATGGAGTTAGCACAGAATAGGGTTGAATGGCGGGCTCAGGTAAGCGCGGCAATGAACCTCGGGTTCCATAAAATAGACAACATTCCTTTAGCTTGCTTAGGAATTGTTTATTGCCATTGAGTAAGTAAGTATATTCTATCATTAATAAATAATGCTCTGTGGGAATAAGTTTAAATTTATTTTTTCCTCTCTTTCTTTATCTCTCTGTCTATAGCCTATATCTCTTTGTATCTCTCAAACACACATATATTCATTCACATGACTAGGGACCGGATTTTTAGGTTTTTAAAAACACTGTTTTAGGTTTTCCATTAGGTGTAATAGGTTTTTTTTAGGTTTTTTGTCCAAAATATCGTTTTCGGGTAGAATAATTGGTTTAATGAATTTGAATGTACTACATAGGATTCAATACATAATTAACACGTCTTCTTAAAACACAGTGTGACCACTCAGTGTGAATAACAAGACAGTACTAAAGGCAATCAAACGCTTTAAAACACAGAATTCTTCATCCTTGTTCATACACGGCAGCAATGGTTGTTCGTACGAATATTTTAAAAGGAATATGCCGGTACTCTACACCTCCTCTCTTGATACTGTCTATCCTAGACGACAAAGGGTTGAACGAAACGCTGGTGGTATTAATTTCATCCCGACAAAAATTATTGTCTCTCCGCAAAATATCGATTCCTCAACTGGCAAACAAAAAAGACAAAAAAAGTAGCCTAAATTAGATATTTTAGGTTTTATATCCCGTTTAGGTATAATTAGGTTTTTATACCCCATTTAGGTATTTTTAGGTGCCACAGAATTAATGTGGGTGAATCCCATGGACATGATTCGAAAAAGTGTATGAGCGCTTTTTGTTTTGGAAGCAAGGAAAAAAATAGGTAAAAACCCAAGAATCCGGTCCCTACACATGACACACACACATAAGCCTCAATAGAGAAACGAGTTTACTCTGATATGAACATTTTCTTCACAAAGATATTATTTTTACGATTCTGAAGTGCTTTAATGCTTCAGATTCTTTCTTCGGGACCAACAGCTTTATTTCCCTGCTGTGGGCATTACGCTTAAAAATAGCTCGCTTTCAGTCCGACTTGAACCCCCTCCATCGAACCTAAAGGAGGATATGTAAACAGCGTCAGCAAAGAAGACTTTTGATGAAATAATTGTTCTTTAAAAATGTTCATGCCTACTAAAATGAGAAAACACACCAATCAACGCAATACATTCATTCGTCAAGAAAGATGTTTGAACGTACCCACTTCTTAAGACGTTCGTAAGTACGTGTGTCACAGATCAGAAACACTTAATACAAACTAAGTCAGATTTGTGCTGTAGAAAAGTGATACATCATGATCCAATAATATATGGAGGAATTGAAATAGCTTTCTAATAATTTGAACACTGAGCCGACCGGAATATGCAACGACTAGTCTCTCGCTAATGAATATAATTTCTCTAATGATAGGCATCTCATTATAAGGGTGTAACAATCGACGAGAAAGAAGATGTATTAAGAACATCACCGAACTGGAGTTCAAGAAAAGAAGAAAATGAAAACGTAACAAACAGAAATAATCCCAAAGAAAAGAAATACCTGCGAGTAAATACTTAAAGGTATGAGTAAATAAATAGATAGGCCTAAATAGAATAAGGAATAACTGAAAAATAAAATAACCCACGAAATATAAAAGGAAAGAAAAACAGAAATACGCAAAACAACAAAAAGAAACAAAAAGACTAAACTAGGGATTAAAAAGCATCACGAAAAGAGAGAATGAGAGAAAAAGTAAAAAGAAGATGGGAAGAACATGAAACCGAAATCCATCAAAGTTACATGCAAAGACAAATATATAAACAGATAAATTGATAAGTAGGTAAAGACGGTGGGTACGATAAAGATAAAGGTAAATAATAAATATAAATAAATAATAGGAATATAAAAATTCGTCCAACAAAGGAATTAATAATGTAAGAAACGTTCTAAGAACAAAGAAAAATAAAATAATAGTTGAAAGAAAACGGATTAATAGCAGAATAAATAAAGAAACAGCAATAAAATAATGGTCCACCCACAATGATTAATAGGAATCCGGGTAAGTAACTAGAAAGAAATCAGCAAAGATAAATAAGAGTATTTACCGATAATAGATACATAACAGGAAAGTGAAAAATAGATCAATAAGAGAGTCAGAGAAAGAGAGAATAGAAGAGAGCGAATGAGAAGAATGAAGGAATAAAATAATAAAATGGTGTTAATGAACAGATAAGGTAAAAATAATGGAATTATGGTAGAAAGAAAGGAGTACTTATGGAAAAGAAAAGACCTAGAAATAAAAATGGTTAAAAGAAATAAATAAATAAATAAAGAGAGAAAGGATATGGCAGAACATGAAAAGAAAACAAAAAGGAAGAAGGACGAAAGGAAATAAAGGGGAGAATTGAAAGGAAGTACAATACATTGAAAGAAGGGAAACTAAAATAAAATAACACATCCGAGATGGGGACGAAGGAAAAACGTGGAAGGAGAGATAAGAAGAATAAACCAGACTGTGAAATAACTGAAACTATCCATCTAATCGAAAAAGAAGAAAGTGTAGGTAGCTTATTCGTGAATTTGGCAAGACACGTGAAACCCCATAATGCCACTTTCTTATGAGAACCTATTGTTTTAGTCTGGTGTTATACAATCCGCATAAAGTAGAGACAGCTGCTTGCCAAGTTTACGATGCATATAAATAGGTGTAGAAAGTGAGCACTTCGCAACATCAAAGCTTCATTCGCCACACAATTTACCATAAAACAATATAACCTGCTACTAAGCAAAGAGCTTCCATAATTGACTGACCTCGAAAGAAAGCAGGAAACACAGGGTTATAAAAAGCAACACACTTTATACGCTCTAATCAAGTTATTTTCCATGCTCCCTGCTCGTTATATAAAATTCAGAATTCACTGAGAAAAAGGTGTAGGCCTATATGGTAATAAGTTTGGCTAGGCCTAAGGTTTTTTTTAAATTTATTTATTTGCAAGCCGTTTATATTACAGAATGCAATAACTTACTCAAAGCTGATATAAATAAAATCAGGTAAGCTGATAAAACAAAGTGCAAGATGGAGTTAATAGGTCATATTTAAGAATTTTTTTAGTTTTCAACAAGGTTTCTTGAGAAAGTTCGATAAGCATATGTGAAGGAATAAGTGGTATAACTATTAACAGAACGAATTTACAACAAGCTCCTCATTTCAACAACACTCCTTTATTTTTACCAAAACATCTGAAGGCGCACAAATACGCAATCACTTGTCCTCGGTTCCAAACAGCTTAATATTCAGTTCTATCAATTTATGCAATAAAATGGACTTAAAAAGGATATGACCAGTAATTGGTCGTTACTGAGGTAAGGGTCAACCGATTTGGTGCAAAATCTTCCTGTGGACTTCAAAAGTGTATGTGTGTGTGTGTGTGTGTTGTTGTTGTTGTTGTTGTTGGTGTGAAAATCTGATAAAGCGTATTCTAGTTATGATGCGTACAGACATGTTTCCCGTTCAGCAAGTAATCTTAGAAAGTGCCATGGCACTTTATTAAAACAAGGATAGAATTAGAACAAGGATAGAATTAGAAAACACAATTCTTCCTGTACCACAGTGTTATGAAACCCATTCAGCGTTAAGGAAAGACTTTTTTTCTTTCTTAAATACCGGTAATGTAAAGGTATCCATGATCCTCGAGCCTTCACTGACGTAACAATTCGTCATTTCAAAAATTGTACACAAACAGAAATATAAGATTTATAGAGTAATGCTGTGTGTAAAATATGAGAATTTTCATCCTCGTGTTATGATTGTCGTTCACAGAAACCATCCCACTGAAGTTTTTATTTGACTATTTATTTAGCAATTCCTCGGATATAGACCAATCACGATCGTTTATCTTATAAAATGCTTGCTTTTAATATGAGGAAGCGATTTTATCTGATCGTTACTGGACACGTAAGCATCAACATACTGTGATAAATAAATCACATGCTCCCATTGAGCAGCACGAAAACAGATTATTTTATACAACATACCTTGTTTGAAAATTGAAATAATGTAAGTGTATATTAATTAAAAACACAATTTCGATTCGATGCAAGCCAATTCGTGTGCTTTTATTCTGTTCGGCTGTTACCTGAATTAAGTTAACTATGTCTTATATGGACAATTGGTAGCATTGGTCACAACGTGGTAACTCGAATCGATTCATGGATGGTTGATTCGTAATATCCCGTGATCTCGCAGCTGTTAGTTTTGTTTTTATATAACAAAGCACTAAGTAATTATTATCTGTATAATCCGTTACATTTTTATTCATGGAATAGTCTTGTCCACCGCTGTGGCTCAGGGGATGCGTCCAATCCTCTCACGCAGCGGGCCCGGGTTCGATTCCTGGTCGGGACAAGTTACCTAGGTGAGGTTTTTTCTGGGGTTTTTCCTCATCTTTGAGACAAATGTCGGGTAACTTTAGGCCCTTGTGGTCCCCAGATATCATCTGGCCGTCATTATCATCTTCATCCCATCCTCGCCTTGTTTGGAGTGAGTGTGTGTGTGAATGGTGTGTCTCGTCCTATGTGTTCGTGTTGTCTCAGAGGTGGCCCCGGCATTGGGCTGATCACTCATCCGGGGAGGCCCTCCATGTCCTTGTCTGGTCAAAAAAGTATGTATGTGATCCACAGATAATCCCTCTCCCGACAGGTCGCGGCCCTGTAAGGCCCGGGCGGCTTGGGTCGCTTAAATCCTAAAAGGGAGAGGTGAAACTACGATAAAGAAGGAAAGAAAGAATAGTTTTAATAAATCCAACACGAGTTGACGAATTTCATAAGATAAATTCGCTCCTGCTGCGCAGTTGCGAATCTATCGATAAACTCAAACTCTCATGAAATTACCTATGATAATTGCTTTTATTATTGTATAAATTCAGCTTTGTAAAAGTTTTTTAATGCTATAATTTGTTCTAAGCTGTGGACACTGAATTCTCTACGTTTTCGAGGGCCACCGCGTAAGTTTCATAACTCGGTGGTGCAGGAAGAAACGAGTGTGCGTTGAAACGGAGTGTAATTTACTTAATTGGCCGATACAAACGAGCTGTGGGCTGTCCCATAAGCTTAATGAAAGTGAATCCCTGTACAGGTCCGAGGTTCACTTCCCTGCGGCAATCTCTGCACGCAATGCAGACTTCATTTCGCTGCACAGAATGAAAGGGTTATTCCCATAGATATTATAAATGGCCTGATAATCTGTCGTCATTATATTCAGCAGTGATACTTAATATGATTATTCCGCCAACAAACGCAGTGAATTATATAATTTATGCGTAGAATATTCAAACGTACATCAGGTGGAATGAGCAAACAATGGTATCCTAACTAGCTTTAAATGCGAACCATGACAATTTGGTCTTCCGTAAAGGCTCGTTCACATCGAAATGAATACAGGGTGATATGCAGGGTGATTCAGGATCTCTGCAATAAACTTTGTGGAATTGTTAGTCTCGCCAATAGAATCTTTTTTGTCACACAACCGATGATTAAGAACCACATGATTGTGTAGGAACATGTGGTTCCAGCATGACACCTCAGCCAATTAAGGGACTGTCTCCACAACACCTAAAGTGAAAAATGATTATGGAGGGGACCTGTTGCATGGCCAGCGCGATCACCCGACTTAACGCCGATGGACTACTTTCTTTGGGGCCGCGTGAAGAGTGTCACATATGCCATGACAGTTGCCGCAAGGAAACAAATGAATGTGCGCATACACGCTGCCTTGGAGCAAATTGTCACAGACAGCAGAAATTGGACACATTTCTATAGGAAATGGGAACGACATAGCAGCACATAGATTTTAAATTTGATGTTGTAACATACAGATGTAACACTATATTATTTTTAAGAGACCTAGGCCTAAGTAGGGGTACCTTTATGTAGGCCTAATTTATGTTTGAGGCTTTAAGGTTGAAAGTAGCAGCCTACAAATAGATAATATAACCCTCTAAAGAGCTTGAAATATATAAATAATAAAATTGGTGAACCTAATTCAAGTGTGTAGTGACTGAATCCCTTAAATATTCTGAATCTATTTTGAAAAACTGGAATAAAAACTTTATCGTTCTGGGATCTAGGGGAAGTCTTTTGTGATTAAAGCAAGATGTGAATAGTCTGCAACAAAAACATCAATATTTTTTATCAATCCATCTTTCTACTCTTTGGCCGCTTAGGTTATATTTAATATTTTCGCAGTGAAGTAAAAAGGATAAGGATGCGTTTATGCTTATGTTAGGTATATGCTCTTAAGAATTGTGGGGCTTGAAAACCACGAGTTTACTTTTTTACCACATTATATTTTAACGTTAATTGTTGAAATACTTGCTGTTGATAGTCGATGAGCAATATTGTGAAGGAAATTCGGAACCTATGAACGCACAACCCAGAATCAAAGAAAGAAAACTGAGAGGTTCGTTTATGGTAAATGTTCTTATATACCATTCATAAAATATTCATGGCCCATTCTTGCGATTCTGAGAATAAGTTATCAATATGTCAATAAAGACAAGAATCGATTGGGGGAAAGAGAAACAAGGGCTACTGTGTGTTGCATGGCACACAAGATCTCACGTGCGGAAGGTCATCATGAGGTCTGGGCCTAGGTCGTTAACACTGACCTACACGCAATGACCGATGCTTGCCTATTTTAAGCATAAATGTGCTCCGCAAACCTATACTTAGAGAATCCACCTGTTATTTTTTTGTGCATAAAATAATACGTTTTACATACAAGTTAATACTGTAACATTTCCCAAACCGGACCTTAGATGGATGGTTCTTAACCGATTGGTACTATTATACTGTAGTTGACATTACCAATAAACTATCCATTACTTTCAATATCTCAGTTATTTATTTGAATGTCTTTCAGGGAAGATTTTAAAGCTGTGTCTTTCAGGAATGTCCAATCAACTTCTTAAACTGGTATATTTTTTCTTCGATCTACAGTCATCTTACATTATATGAACATCATATGGGAGAATTGCAGAAAAAAGCCTATTTTATGAGCTAGAAGTAATTCAAAATAGAGCGATTAAAATTATGTTCAATATTCCCTTTAGAACTCATGCTAGTGATATATTCAAAATTTCTGGAATCAAGTCACTTTCTGTCTCTACAAATGCAGCAATAGTCAGACATTTACATTCTATCAAACGTAAACTTATTAAATCCAACATCACCTTAATTACACCCGAAGATGTTCATCTCCATAACCCAAGACAAATTACTCAACTCTTTGTAACCCATAGTGAAACCACTATATATGGTCAACAAGGAATATTACCTCATGCTATAAAATTGTATAGCATGTTACCTGAAAGTGTGTCCGGTTCTCTTAGAAATTTGAAACGAAAAGCATTATCATATTTTTTAGATGTTTACCTTAATGAATAGGATAGGTATAACATATATTTCTGTAAAGTCGTAAAAAATTCTGTATATTTCAAAACTGATTAATATATTTCAAGTGCTTTTCTTTTCTTCCCCTTTTGAACCAATGTATGTATGTCTGTCCATCAGGATGAATTTCAGTCCCCAGAAAGCTCTCCATGCTGAGGAGATTCTCCTCTTTATTTCTTTCCCCAAAACCATATGGGGAAAGAAATAAAGAGGAGAATCTCCTCAGCATGGAGAGCTTTCTGGGGACTGAAATTCATCCTGATGGACAGATCATTAAACAAAAAACTAAAATTAGCGGCACTAGAATCCTGCATCTTCCCTTCACTTCTGTATGGATGCCAGACATGGAGTTTGACATCAGCTCAGAAGAATAGCATAAAAACTTGCCAACGGAAGATGGAACGGAGGATAATGGGGATATCCCTCAGAGACAGAATTTCAACAGAAAGACTGAGAAAGATGTCAGGACTAACCGACGTGGCCCAGCGCGCATGCAGCCTGAAGTGGAAGTGGGGTGGTCATGTAGCGAGACTTCCAGGTACCAGATGGGGAAACATCTCTACTGTATGGGACCCTAGGATCGGCAAAAGGGAGAGAGGAAGACCAAGAACGAGGTGGGTAGATTTCTTCAGAAGGCGTGCCGGGGTACACTGGTCCAGCGTAGCAAAGAACAGAGATGTCTGGAGAAGCCTACACACCGAGTTGCTGGAAGAAGTTTAGTGAAAGTGAAGTGTTTACCAAGCTCATATGGACCAGCTCACCATATGAGATTCTAACCGAGCTACCCCCTCATCAGAGGGAGGCCCTAGCCCTGAATGGGACACATGTGGCTCATTCATTCATTCATTCATGTATGTCACCCCTCACATGAGCTTTCTCTTTGGGGTTGTATACATAGGCGTAACCAGGCCGACCATATGGGGGGGGGTTATAACATCCGCGGGGTCTGGCGAGTATGGAAGGAGAGGGGGGACCGGGGGCCCTCCCCCGGAAAATTTAAAAAATTAAGATGCAAAATAACGAGTTTTAAGATTCCGGGGGTTCTCCCACGGAAAATTTTAAAAATTAAGATGCAAAATAATAAGTTTTAAGCTTCCGGGGGTCCTTCTCCGGAAAATTTAAAAAATTAAGATGCAAAATAACGAGTTTTAAGATTCCGGGGGTTCTCCCACGGAAAATTTTAAAAATTAAGATGCAAAATAATAAGTTTTAAGCTTCCGGGGGTCCTTCTCCGGAAAATTTTAAAAATTAAGACGCAAAATAACGAGTTTTAAGCTTCCCACGCTTTATACTTGTATTAAGCAATTTATGGGCAGACTTAACAAAATTATACAATTTTCCTTTTTTTAATCAATGGGGGGGGGGGGGGTTCAAACCCCCAAACCCCCCCCCCCTCGCTACGCCTATGGTTGTATATCCATTCTTTATTTATCTTAGTTTTATCTCTCCCTTTTAGGATTTAGGCTTAGAACATGGAAGGTTCGGGAAATGTTGTCCTGAGATTCTAATTTCTGTTTGGAGTTCTTTATCGGGCCGTGATTTTACGATAGGCTATGGTACCCACGGGTAAGCTATTTAGTTATACCGGTAATTATTGTTTACTTTTTATTTTATTGACAGGTGTATGTTACCATGTCTAAGTATAAATTTAATGTTATAACTTGTGTACTGCACATTGCACAAACCCGGGGAAATTGATTTTTTTTTCGTATTGAAGCACAAAAAGGCAGAGAAATGTAAAGCTTCTTTAATGATATCCTTTCGTGTGGATGAGAGATGGCGAACTTCTTTACTTACGAGGGCCAATATATTAGGTGTGTTGACATCACGGGCCGCATATTTTTTAATAAAAAATAAAAATTATTATTTACTAAAATGCAATACACATTAATGAAAGTACTTTTTTTGGATGCAGTAAAATTATGCATTAAAACGCAGTATACATTAATCGCATTAAAACGCACTGTATACGCTCTTGGGAAGTAAAACGTTCACCAAAAAACATTTTCCAGACATGTTCTTCATATATTCTTGTTATTGGTAAGGTTGTTGCTTCGTAAAGATTTAACTTCCTTCATAATGGAAAACGGGGATTCACACAACTACGTGCTTTCAAATATGTAAGCAATTCTTCTGCTATATGCACTCAATTTAGGATATTTTTACGTCGTACAAGTTTCCAGAAGTCATTTCCCGTCTCCTCCCTGCTGTGAAAAGATGGAATTTATATTTAACTTTTATCCTTTACCCAAAGATTTTAGTTTGGAATATATCAGGAAATCCGCGGCCAAAACTATCCATAACTTAAAAAAAAGTGTGCGTGGAACGCCACGCGACAGAAGTGAAACTTGTTTTTTAATCTTTTTACTTTTTCAATTTTTGATTATTGGATTTCAATTTTTGTTTATTGGATTTCAATTTTGGATTATTGGACTTTATAATATTGGGTTTTTGGATTTTTTAATTTTTTATTTTCGGATTATTAAATTTTGGATCTTTGAATATTTTAATTTTGGATTTTTAAATTTTGGATTTTATTATTTTTTAAATTTTGGATTTTAAATTCAATTTTTTTTAAAGTTTGGATATATTTAAATTTTTTAATTCTGGATTTTTAATTTTTTTAATTTTGTATTTTTGAATTTTTTTAATTTTGGATCTTCGTATTTTTTAATTTTGGAATTTTGGTTTTTTTTAATTTTGGATTTTTAAAATTTTGTATCTGAATATTTTATTTTTTGGATTTTTTAATTTTGGATGTTTAGATTTTTTCAATTTTCAATTTTCGATTTCGATTTTTTAATTTTTAATGTTTGATTCCCCTTTGAGTGTTTTATTTTGTCCTTTAAATCGTATAGCAGCTGATTACTCCCAATCATTGAGTTGATTGTTTTCTGTGCAGTCCGTTCCGTCACATCTCAATTTCGTGACGAATTTCGAGAGTGACACATTTCTCGATTTACCCCCTACCGCGGCTAAAGAAGTTTCACTTCAAAAATAATTCTCTTTATTGGATTTGACAAGCACAGAATGAGTTCTAGGGTCACCAGTTGGCCATCTCTTGTGTAAGAAAATAAATTACACGTGTCGGAAAGAAATGTTACTTAAAAGTTTGCAAACGCCACCAGACTGTCAATAGATAAAGCTGCACTGTGTATGCGTAAAAATAGTGTCTGCATCCTCCATCAGATTCGCAATATTCACAGAAGGCCATGCTCTGTTTATGTTACTTGACTCGTTATATTGCGGCTGCCGCCAAGACGCTTTGATCAGTACAGAGCACACCCCAGACAAGGCGACCTGTCGATAGATAAGCAAAGCCACTTGTACTTTGCCAGGAAAAGACTGCGAATGGATGACTGAATGTCCTTTGCAAGTTCAAGTGCCGATGGATATATACATGTTCTTTACACAGGGTAGCATGATGGCTGATGGATTTTTTTCCAGACGAATACCAGCTGTGATCCGCAAATACAGTTAAAGGCCTTTGAGTATTTCAACATATGTTATCGAAAGGAATAAGCTTATGGAATCATAGAGCTCTCCCCACTAAATGTAATGGCAGAAAGTGTGGCCTCTTCTTCAAAGAGAAGAAATATTCAAATGAAGGCGTAAACTTCGCATTGTTTGCCCAATAGCAGTTTGCTCAATGGCAATAGACAATTCTTAAAAGTATATTCTATTTTATGGAACCCGGAGGTTCAATATTCATTGCTTACATGAGCCCGCCATTCAACGCTATTCTGTGCTAATTCCAACCATCCTTCGCCTTAATCCTACTTCCATTCCCTAAAGTAGCGCCTAGACAATATTAGCTTCATTATCGACGCAGGACCATATTGATTTAAATATTGATCGTTTAGGAGCGTATTGAAGCGTCCTATCTATATTGACGAATATTAATAGAAAATGATATTTTCTGTCAATATTGAAGAACCGTTTGAATGTCTAGGATGTATATTGTCAATATTTCCTTCAATATCAGTTGTTTGCGAGACCGCGAAGTGATTTTTTGTAGTCATCCGGTTCTGTAGAACGCAAAAATTAAGAAAATGTTCGTGTTTAACCCTTTCATGCATATCAGAATATAGCTAGGAGCACTAATTAACATTAAGAATATAGAACTTTTTATCATATCGATGGGCAACGAAATATGAAAATTCAACATTATAAAATATTTATAAATCAGTATCAGAAGATTTTTTAATTACCTTGGTTGTAAGACTAAAATTTATCTTTGGAACAAATATGTCCCTTATGCAAAAAGGGTTAAAGCGGTTCTCAGCTTGTACCACTCTTTGGACCAGCGTCTATTTCTCTCTTTGAGTTTTCTTTTTCGCACAGTGTAAGAGTCAATACTAGACAATCCAAATCCAAACTAGAAAAATTTCGAAATTCCCCCCCCCCCCAAAAAAAACCACTGAAACAGCCTCGATTTTTCAGCACGAATATGTTTTTCCAAAATGAGTATTGGTGAGAATACTGATGCGTTTTGAAGCATATTGATGCGCGCTTTAAATTTACCATAATATTATTCTCTCACATACGTCTCACATATAAAATCGTAAATCAAAGTATAAATATTTTATATTTTATTAATTGGCTTCTTCGCGGGCCGCACATAATGAGATCGAGGGCCGCATGCGCAGTAGGCCATCCCTCATTTAGAGCTTCTGGTTTGTTTCTCGTGATTTCTGCCACTGTACGTATCGCATTTATGGGCGTCTATGGAGCAGCGGACAAAACAAGATACGCATTGAGTTACAATATGGGAAATGTGGCTTCGCGGGGGTGGGTTAATCTGTTTTAACGCCACGCGCGATCTATCATGGCTGCTGCCTATCATTAGAGTGAAATATTACCTATTGTTTGTTTTCATCGCTATCTGGGGCATGGGAGTTGTTCAACGCACTGTGGGCGTGTTATATCAGAACAAAGCCATGTCATCAGCAAGTGTAAGAACCGAAGAATATGTACTCTCAGAATAGCTGCAAATTCGTTGAAATAGCAATCTAAATTATTGTTAATAGAATTCAATCCCTGCCCCATGAAGAATATTGACTGCACCTCTCAAAGTAACTGAATGGGATTAAAAATCATTAAAATGAGATAAGATCAAATGTACATGGTCGCTTACTCTTCAGAAAGAACATAATCTGAAAGAGTTCGAAAACAGGACGCTTAGAAAAATATTTGGGCCTAAGAGAGATGAAAATGGTGACTGGAGAAAACTGCATAACGACGAGCTTCATGAACTGTACTCTTCACCGAATATAGTAAGGGTAATTAAATCACGGAGGATGAAATTGGACTAGGCATGCTGCGCGCATGGGGGAGGAAAGATATCTCAAAAGTATTGACTGGGAGACTCGAAGGGAAAAGACCACTTGGAAGACCTAGACGTAGGTTGGAGGACAACATTAGGATGGATTTAAGGGAAGTTGGATTTTCGAGGGATGATTGGATAGAGTTAGCACTGAATAGGGTTGAATGGCGGGCTCAAGTAAGCGCGGCAATAAACCTTCGGGTCCACAAAACAGATAATATTCCTTTAGCTTGCTCTGATGAATTGTCTATTGTCATTGAGTAAGTAAGTTAGTAAGATAAAATGTAAAACATATGGCTCAAATAAATGTGCCAACCATATGATTTAAAGTGATTGTAAAATATAATAAAATTGGATTATTGATGAATCAGCTCAGCAACCTTTATTTTGTACCTAGGCCATCCGATACTTTTATACCATCTTCACGGCATCCTGCTTTGCAGACGTACATTTGTAACTAATTAAAAAATAAAATAACATTATCTTCTAGTCCTGTCACTGTGATAAAACAGTCGATAAGTGAACTTGTGGTTAAATTTTTAGGGTGGAAAATTTTGTTTGTACAGCAGTAACTGTAAACCTGATCAAGTAAGTACTTAGCCCATATAGGTAGTCTGTTCTTTTGTTGCTATTTGTTTTGTGTGATCATGCAATTTTTCGTTCTTTGGGGTTGCTTTGCCCCAATCAAATTTTAATACATTAATAACGAAAACATGAAGGTAGGTTTTAATTACACAAAAATGGCTAAAAAATTATTATTGAAAGGAGAATTTGGCTACATTAGTTCCTGCCAGCTTGACGGCATTCGTCCGTTCACACAAACATATAAATCCTTTCCACTCCAGCCTCATATTGAAAAATGGCCGCCTCGAATTTACGATATAAAATTTATTTTTCGGAGTGTGTTGTACTTTTTCCTGCAGGTTCTGAATTTTCTTTTACGAATTTTTTAATTTATATAGGATATGTTAAATAAAATGTGCGTGGAATAATATGCTAACAACATGGATTAAATAAATAATTTATTTTAAAAATGTGACTTTTTGAGCTGTGCTACTCTTGGAATCGTGCTAAATATGTGACGGAATCTTTTTTCTCTTGTCCGCAATAACTTGGTTCCTATAACTTTGCAGCTAAAACAATGTTACATAAAACTAAGCTTGCTAAATTCTGTACAAAAAGTGTTAGCGGATTTGGTCTCAGACCAAGCAGTAGCTACGCGAAGCTATCTATGTTAGAAAAATCTCAGGTGAAGTAAATTTTTTTTCTAGAGCTATTTTTTTATTTTGATAGAAACAACTTTTAAAAATGTGACTTTTTCTAAGATGTGCCGGAATCGTGCAAAATGGGTGCCGCGAATTTTTTTAGCCCGACAAGAGTGCCACGACAGAAAAAGTTTGAGAATCGCTGCGCTAGGAGTCCTACTAGAACTATAGTGCATATTAAAAAAAAACTGCTGAGTTTCTTATAATATAATTACTCTGAAATGACCGAATGAACAAAGCAATTATAATAAACTGTCGTCAAATGAATAAACAATAATGTGCTTATTCATTTGAAGTTCGTGTGAGATTTCTTTAACTACATTAACCCTCCCTTTTCTCCTTCGAGCTCAGCTACCTAAAAAAAAAAACTTAGGTGGGAAACCGTTAGTAATGCTGCATAGGTACCCTCTTTTTCAATCCCATGCGGTACATCTATGGCTCAGGTTAGAAGACGTTACTTGTCTTCCGAAGAAAATAGCACTGAACGATTTACCCCAGAAAAGTCCTTACCCGGAATTGAACCTAGGATCTAACGCTAAACATGCTACCCACACACTATTGACACAATTGGTTTCTTATGCTGAAATCAGATGTGTTTAAACATTGAAAGATTTTCACTGTTGAGCAGCACAACAGAAAGAAATCCGGTATTGGAGCGGTAAATCTACGGACTTATCCATGCGTCTAGTCTAGTAGCTGCCCGGCAGGCGTTAAGTTATACTAGAGTGAGCTTCAACAGGTGTGCCACTGGGATTGGGAAGGCTACAACAGAACAAAAAAATACGGTGAAATAAAATAAAACTTGACGCACTGTGCTACAAGCCGGATGGTCGCGAGTTCGATCCCCGATGAGGTCGGTGGGATTTTTCAATTGGCCTATCCTTTTCATGGCACTATGACCCTATGGTCGACTAAGTTATAACAGAAATTAGTACCAGAACAGTCCTGGGAATAAACGCGGCCGGTATGTTAGGCTGAAAACCATACCACCTTCATGAGCCGAATTTCTAAAATCTGGGAGCCTCAAATTCCTGGAACCCTAAGGGAGCAGTTTACTTTACTTTATTGATAACTAGCATGTGCCCGCGGCTTCGCCCGCGATAATTATTTCAAAAATTAAAAATTAAGAGCATAATAGTTAAATCATTATATTTATTAACACCTAAATCACGTGGACTACATACCACGATTAGATAGCATCGCCTGATAAAAGCGACCTCAGATTCGAATTCCTTGGCCCAGAATACCCCTGTACAGTGAGTTTCGTCCAAATCGAACAATGTTAGACCATATTTAGGCCTATCCCTCTTCCGTGTAGGTTGAAAATTTCATGTCTTCGGGCCTTGATATTCTAAACAAATGAATCGTCCAGGATGGACTTACAAAATCAAGCGATCGCCCGCGATAATTATTTCAAGAATTAAAAATTAAGAGCATAATCGTTAAATCATTATATTTATTAACACCTAAATCACGTGAATTACTTACCACGATTAGATAGCGTAGTCTGGTAAAAGCGATCTCAGATTCGAGTTCCTAGGCCCAGAAAATCCCTGTATAGTGAGTTTCGTCCAAATCGAACGATGTTTAACCATATTTAGGTCTATGTTGATTATCCCTCTTCCGTGTAGGTTGAAAATTTCATATGTCTACGGGCCTTGACATTCTAAACAAATGAATCGACCAGCGTGGGCTTACAACAATCTAGCGATCGCGATGCTTTTATTACCACGGTATAACAAAAATAGCCAAAGCCAACTGCAATTGATTTGACATTGAAATGTATTACTGAAATCTGATGCTTCGACAGCGCTAAAATCACGTTTTCTGCCAGTTTTTCACTCACAACTCGCGAACGAAAGCTAAAATTAAAAATCCGGCTTCGATGAGCATTCGCCCACCTTTCAGCCCATCTATGTTTAAAATTTCAGATCTCTGCGTTCAGTAGATTTCGCTGGGCATCGTGGACAGACAGACAAACACGTCTTTTTATTATTTTAAGATAGCATGTGCCCGCGGCTTCGCCCGAGATAATTATTTCAAAAATTAAAAATGAAGAGCATAATAGTTAAATCATTATATTAACACCTAAATCATGTGGACTACATATCACGATTAGATAGCGTCACCTGGTAAAAGCGACCTCAGATTCGAGTTGTATAGTTTCGTTCAAATCAAACAATGTTTCACCATACAGTATTTAGGCCTATATTGATTATCCCTCTTCCGTGTTGGTTGAAAATTTAATATGTCTACGGGCCTTAACATTCTAAACAAATGAATCGACCAGCGTGGGCTTACAACATTCTAGCGATCGCGATGCTTTTATTAACACCTAAATCACGTGGACTACATGTCACGATTAAATAGCGTCGCCTGGTAAAAGCGATCTCAGATTCGAGTTCCTTGGCCCAGAAAATCCCTGTATAGTGAGTTTCGTCCAAATCGAACGATGTTTAACCATATTTAGGTCTATGTTGATTACCCCTCTTCCGTGTAGGTTGAAAATTTCATGTCTACGGGCCTTGACATTCTAAACAAATGAATCGACCAGCGTGGGCTTATAACATTCTAGCGATCGCGATGCTTTTATTACCACGGTATGACAAAAATAGCCAAAGCCAACTGCAATTGATTTGACATTGAAATGTATTACTGAAATCTGATGCTTCGACAGCGCTAAAATCACGTTTTCTGCCAGTTTTTCACTCACAACTCGCGAACGAAAGCTAAAATTAAAAATCCGGCTTCGATGCGCATTCGCCCACCTTTCAGCCCATCTATGTTTAAAATTTCAGATCTCTGCGTTCAGTAGATTTCGCTGGGCATCGTGGACAGACAGACAAACACGTCCTTTTATTATTTTAAGATAGCATGTGCCCGCGGCTTCGCCCACGATAATTATTTCAAAAATTAAAAATTAAGAGCATAATAGTTAAATCATTATATAAACACCTAAATCATGTGGACTACATATCACGATTAGATAGCGTCACCTGGTAAAAGCGACCTCAGATTCGAGTTCCTAGGCCCGGAAAACCCCTGTATAGTGAGTTTCGTCCAAATCGAACAACGTTTGACCATATTTAGGCTAATATTGATTATCCCTATAATAATAATAATAATCCTCTTCGGTGTAGGTTGAAAATTTCACATTATGTTTGCGTGCCTTGACATTAAAAACAAATGAATCGACCAGCGTGAGCTACAACATTCAAGAGATCGCGATGCTTTTATGTCGAAGGTTTGACAAAAATAGCCAAAGCCTAGTGTAATTGATTTGTATTACTGAAAACTCATGCTTCGAAAACGGAATAAATACACGTTTTCTGCCCGTTTTTCACTCATAACTCACGAACTTAAGCGAAAATTAAAATTCCGGCTTCGAGGTGCACATTCCGACCCTTTAGTCCGCCTATGTATAAAATTTCAGATCTCTGCGTTGAGTAGATTTCGCTGGGCATCGCGGACAGACGGAGGACAGACAGACGGAAGACAGACAGACGGAGGACAGACACTTCCTTTTATTAATATAGATAATTCAAAATTCATGGCAACATAGTTTGAAGAAAATATTCAATATTGCACTGGTGGCTAGACCCCGTTATAAGTTAGTGCGTTGTATAATATATAACGTTTATACAGAGTGGTCCTAAACTGTTTGTAAAAAATGTAAAGGTAGGATAGGAATGTGTGTGCGGTAATGACACATTAAAGCGCTAGCTTGTAAAGCAATATGAATCACAGGAAAATGAAAAGACAAGTAAAGACAAAAGAAAACAAATTTATTCAAAGCTTTTCGAGCACCTCTTGTAAACTGTTAATAAACTTTTGTTTTCTTTTGTCTTTACTTGTCTTTTCAGTTTCCTGTGATTCATACTGCTAGTGCTTTAATGTGCCATTGTCGCACACACACATTCCTATACGAAATATGTTTATTTAGGTCCCCTCTACCTACCTTTACATTTTTGACATATAGTTTAGGACCACTCTGTATATGCAAGTTGGTATCGGCAGATAAATACAGCAATTGCTGGTAAACTGAACGAGTTTTCTCTTATAGGCCCAGGAGAAAAAAAAAACTTTCACAGAGATGAGTTATCCAGACTGTTTGTACAGACATGCAAATGGAAAGGTGAATGGAATTAATTGCACTCTATTACTGCACACTTGTCAAGTTTACACTCCACACGTGACTTGCTTATCACGACCAAGGATACCCAGCACTCTGTTATGTAATCACATCTTCTGGCATCGAGCCAAGTGTGCCAAGTTGGTATCAGTTTTTAAGATAAACTTTATGTTATTATTTATATGTCATCAATAGTTATTAACATATATATCTGTTTTCATGATTAGGAAATAGTACATGATAGGGCTATTATTTCACTAGAATGTAGGCCTACTCTAGTTACTTCCTCAGTCAGTACTATAGATAGAAGAAGTACTGTTTACGACCCCGAAATTAGAATGAGTTTTTAACATAAATATCATGTTTTGAGGGTCCCTGAGAGAAAAAAATACTATTTTCAGAAACATGTCTGTGTGTGTGTGTGTCTGTGAACAGTATAGCTCCAGAACGGAAAATAAAATTTTGAATTTTGGTTAGGTACCTTCTAGGGATGTGACAAGAAGATTGGTGACGTTACATTAAGAAATTTCTTTTTTCGCTATTTTCTCTAAACGGGTTTAACGACTTTGTTTAAATTTTGTATAGCCTTTAAGATGCTTAAACTAGGATTTTAATCATTTTTCGCAAAAAGGTAAAACTACGAAAAAAAATGCAATATAATTATGCTACGTGGTACAGAACTGAATATCAATTTACTCATTGAAAATTCTTCATGAGAAACATTGGTTTGTAGATCCTAGAATTATTGCTTTATTCTTTTGTCATAAGAAATAAACATTTTATATTTGAAGGTTTCCTAGAACAGGATGTGCAAGTGTATACATTAAACCTACGCAAACTAAGTAGATAGCTTGAGAACCAGAAGATTTAAAGTACACGCGTGAATGAAATTTCAAGAGCGTTATAGCCTACTACTGTAGGCGTATGAATAGAATGCGGCGCACGTAGGCTATTCTATGAGCGATTGGTATATAC
The DNA here is from genome assembly GCA_964059195.1 of Ectobius pallidus. NCBI lineage: Eukaryota > Metazoa > Arthropoda > Insecta > Blattodea > Ectobiidae > Ectobius > Ectobius pallidus. Next base: position 117,162,834 of record CAXKWD010000006.1, read on the forward strand.
ATTCTAGAATAAGTCAAATTATATAGGGCAGGTAAACATGACCATGGTACGTTTGAAATAAGCTTTTTCAAAACATAAACACAAAAAATAATCACGAAATGGTGGAATAGGTTACATATTTTACTATTCTTGCACGATATTACCGGTACTATGAGAAATATCATAAGAGCTGTTCTATTACCCTGGAAAAATAATACACAAGCCTGTAAAAGACTGAACCATGTTGATAAGTAAGAATATTATATTTTTTTCAAATGAATCATAATCAAAACCATAATAATTTCTATTTCCACTTTTGGATTAAAGAAGCAGGCCTAATTTCCTTGCAAAAACACTGCATGTGTCACGCTAACCCGGACCCGATCGTCCGGAAATTTTTTGTACTGAACAATTAATAAATTATGAACTTTAATCACAGAGATGTTCTGTTTTGTTAATTCTACATTAGTTCGAGGATTAAAAACTTTGGTCTACTAAAATTAAGTTGTAGGAAAAATTATATTTATGAAAAAGAAAACATCGATTTTTATAGTTGTGCCCATTTGAAATTTGTATTACAGAACAGTGCGTGCATTTTAAGACAAATTATTTTTAATCCGAACTTCTGGTGATTCGGACAGGATCCGGTCTCATCTAGTCCGGATTAGAGGAACTCTACCGTATTGGAAGCAAAAATTTTGTCTTACTTCTCTGTGTTTTACCTCCTCCGTTGTAGGGCCTTACAGAACCACAGCATGTGGGGAAAGAAAGTTTCTATGGAACACATACATACATTTTGAACGAGACAAGGACATGGAGGACATCTCCGTATGAGTGATCAGCCCAATGCCGGGGCCACCTCCGAGACAACATGAACACATAGAACGAGACACACCTGTCACCACAACCTCATGCCGAAACAAGCCGCGGATGGGATGTAGAAGATAATGATGGCCAGATGAGTTCCGGGGACCACGAGGGCTAAAGTTTTTCGACATTCGTCTCCCAGGTAAAAATAACCGGAAACCCCCCACCTTTAGGACTAGAAATGAACCTGTGCGAAACCAAGCTATTTTTGCTATAGTACACACAGCATAGTGCGCATTCCCTATGCCACAGCGGCGGACGAAATTTTTCTTCACCTAAAGAAAAGATTACAATGCAATGGTTTTTTTTTAGAGTATAGGTACAAGGTTCGATCCCTGATGAGGTAATTGGAGTTTTTCAATTGGCCTAATTCTTCGGGTGGCACTACGGCCCTGGGGTCGATTCAGCCTATAACAGAAATGAATACCAGGAGCAATCCTGGGGGTAAAGGCGGCTGGTGCGTAAAGCTGACACCCTACCACCTTCATGTGCCGAATGTCTAAAATCTGGGACCCTCAATCTCCTGGAACCCTCTAGGTTCACTGGTCTTGATACAGAGCGGCCATTTCTTCCATTCGGCTGTTTCCGTGATGGGCAGAAATTGGTAATAAAATTCCGACCAGTTTCAGCATTAACTGTAATATATTTAAGTATATTTTTCATACCCCTGGGAGCATTATGATAATTATGGAAGTGTACTGTTTGTGTACCCCTGATTCGCGATGATAATTGCAGAAAGAGTAACAACCTAGGTTATGTAAGCTGTGCCGTATCCTGGAGACGCAAAACAAACAAATGCCAGTTTGCAAGAGGCAGCTCTTTTCACGTGCGACTTATCAGCTCCTGACCTAACATCGTGTTTACTTTACTTACCAGTGTCCTCTGCTCGACTCCCTGAGAAGATTTGTATCCTCTAGGGAATGGAGTTCCTCTTTGCTCTAAAAGCTCATTTTATTCCTTCACAAGGATCTTTAAGATTGACTTCGAAATCCAGGAGAGTTAAAATCACTGTGCACTGTTCCAACTTTGTTCGGATTTCCTTCTCTGAGATAATAAAGTATTATGTCCCAATTGCGAAACGTAAAACTTGCTTCGGGATATACCTAAGTTACCAGATGAAGTAGGCTAGAGGTAATTTCAGAAAATCGAGCCGCGTTTAAAGTTAAGTAGAAAAAATGTCAGAAGTAAATATTAATGAAGAATGTTAACGACTTACATTTAAGAATAAACACTGTAATAATAATAATAATAATAATAATAATAATAATAATAATAATAATAATAATAATAATAAATTATTAATTTATTATTATTATTATTATTATTAATATTATTATTATTATAACACCATATTTTATACACATTTCAGCTGTACATGTAACTGTAAAGAAAATATCTTTATAGCTTCAACTCGAGATAGGCTGACTTTTTGTTTTTTAGAGCATGATATAAATGTTTTTCAACGTTTTTTATAATTCAATTTATAGTTTTCACGAAAGACTGAAAATTAGGAGAACATTTAGGGATAGTGACATCATTGCTCTTCATTTGATTTTCATATTTTTAATATTTTGTTCATTTGCATTTATATACATATTGGACGAGTACAATATTATGTATCATATAAATTTATTTATCGATTAACTGTTTATTTATGAGGGTTTCTTAGGTTACTATCCGTGACATTGTTAAAAAGTTCAAGCTTTTCATAATCTTGACTTGGCCTTCATCGGGAATACTGAAATTGGGGTGGATATAACACACTATTTCTGACGAAAGTCAATGAGACATATGGCCGAAATTTTGAGTTTATAACATTGACACGGCTGGCAATAAAAAAGCCTTCATAAATATTTATTAATGAATGCTGTAAAATAATCAAGTGTTATATTTATTTATTGTTCATATGAATGTTTTGAAAATAGTTATACTTACTCAATGACAATAGACAATTATTTCTAAGCAAGCTAAAGGAATAATGTGGAATAGCTAAAGAAATAGACTCCTTGAAATAGTAACGCAATACTACAATTATAATAACAGTACAAATTCTACCTCTGAATACGGGCTGCTCGATCGGACGGTACAATGTTACTAATTATACTAATTCAGTTGCAATCATATTAAATATAAATCTTAATCCATCTTCATACAATAAGTTGACCACTTAATTCGTAGTTTTAATTGATTATACCTATTATCTATTATAGACATACGTACACACTTGACAATATCTAATGTATTATTATTAATATTTTAAAAATTAATTTTTAAAAAACTCCAATATTTCCCAAGGATCTTAGTACCATGGAGGAAGATATTTTCTATAAAGCTTTCCGTGGATTTTTCTTTTCATCAAACCGACCTTGGCCGCTGTCCTGCCCGTCCCTAGAGTATACTCGAGCGAGCTGTATACCTAGATAAAATCGCGAAAGGCTTTTATTTTTCTGCCTCTGATGTCTTCCTTGAGGATATAAAACGCCGATGCGTATATATACAGGAGAACAGAAACGTCGCAAAGTTTGGTAACAATAGAACTGAACTGGTCACCAGCATGGGAGAGACACTACTTTCGTGATTAAGAACTGTCTTGTAACTCGTTAGGTTGTATTCGCGAATGAGATATTTTTATCCGGGATGTCTGGTCTGTGAATGTGATGTAACTATGGGCATAGTATCTTCTTTCTTGACTTCACAGATTAAATCTGGACTTATCCAATTTACGTAACACCGATGTGCTGAGGCATTCAAATAGACTGAATCCAATGGCAGAATTGAAAACAGCGCACACTATAAAATTTTACGTACATGCAAGAGATGCATACGGTATGCCTACATTGTATGCACCCATCTTATGCATAATATACATGATTAATTCCTTTATTGCAACCAATGGTCATAGTATGATGGATGGAGCTATGGTAGAATGATATATGGCAGGGGAAACAGGAGCACCCCGAGAAATCCTCTCCCGATCCGATTTTGTCCACCACAAATTCCACAAGGATCCACCGAGATTCGATCCCGGGTCCCAGCGGTGGAAAGCGAGCGGTCTAACCACTCAGCCATGGGGAATAATAATATATTAAAATACATGTTAGGCCTATATGGAACGGTCAACTCAACTCTTTTCTTTAAGGTTTTTTCCACAATTTTATGTTATTAATGCCGGGTCTTTCTATGCGTCTGCATAATCATCAGGGAATCTGTTTGAATTATATAACAGTTTTGTGTATTACACGTTTACTTATATAAAGTGTCGAGATAGTTTATGTTCTTTTTAAAATAATAATAATAACGCTCCTATACCACTCTCTGTTTAGTCATTTCGTTTTCTACACGTTAGGCCTAGGCCTATATACCGTATAAGCTTAACATACAGGACATGCAAGGAGTTAGTTATATAATGTGTTCAGTAAAAAAAGCATTAAGTTATATCTAGGCTATATCAGGGGTGGCCATCCCGCGGCTCTGTTGCCATAATTATGCGGCCCCTCAAGAAATCCTGACAAAATTGTGGATACCCGTTTTTCTTTTGACCATTCAAAGTGATTTCAAAGTGATCCACATTTTGAAAAAATAAAAGTGTTGCCATGACTTTATACCCCAACCCTCGTAGTTGTAACATACCATTGTCGGGACGAAAACCCGCCTTCTCCGCCACGGTTCCGAGGTAGAATTTTCTTGCCTTGTCTTACCGCGACTAAGGAAAGAGGCCAAAGTTTCAAAGGTGATTCGATCTATGTATGAACCACTAGTTTTGCCATAAGCTCCATGAAGTTATGAGATCCACGAGCTAAGAACTCTAATTCCGCCAAGAACTTCATGGAAGTTGCAGATATCTACGAGTATTACGATTTGAACCCGTATCCTCGTACTGCAGGCACGATCGCTAGTTTTAAATTAAACGTGGACACTGTGACCAGCCACGGACGTCCAAACTGCCAATAGCTTTCAGACCAGAACCTACCAAAGCACGAAGGGAAAATGTAAATTGTACAAACAGAAAGACAATTTTATATTTTACACGAGTTTGTATGTCCGTCCAACTTTTCATCAGTTATTTATATTATAAAGTACGCGAAATACGAGAGGTGGAGCATAAGTTACGGCAACTACTTTTCTCAAAGTAAGGCGATGGTGCCATGAGATGTTATATGTCACGGGAGAGTGTTGCATCTCAAGTATACGAACACATCATTTGGTAGCATTGTGATGTACGGTTATACGAAAGTTGGCGATGGTAATTTAGTTGTGAGTCGTCCGACGCGTAACATGGATATGACACGGTGTAAACAGCATTTTTATGTCAAAATAGTCACTATCCGAAAGAGAAATGCCAGAGATTATCACCAGGAGCTGATGAAAGTTTCGGGAATAATGACCTTCCAAACCGAACTTTAAGGGATCATAGAGTGGGTATGTGTGCTTTCATGCTTCCAACTACCGCAATACATTAGGGTGGCACGATGCAGTCGCGTTTGGTTGTTTATAGGTATCTGTTTCCTTCACTAACCTACATGTAGTACCGATAATCTGCATTATACATACATCCCATACCCTGTCCTTTCATTTGCATATTTCAAAATTTTAAATGATTCCAAACTTTCAAAAAGTATTAAAAAAATAGAAAATAGAAAATGTGGGGTCATGACCTTATGCCCCATCCCTCGTATCTGATTACAAAGATGCCCTTCATTATGATTATGCACTTGTGTATAATTCTCATCGATAATCACCACACTGTATTCTAACTCCCCTATGTAAACTTAGCTTCTGCCTTTTGTGTAGTGAAATCCATTATTGTAATAGGATTATGCAGATCCGATAAGATTGTCCTCTGTTCATTAACGCTATCTCGACCCTACTAATTCCTAAAGGATAACCCAAAGCGCTAGCAATAATAAGACTTCAGTCCACGCAATGAACTAAGTGCCTTCTTTCAGCACATTAATTATATAGAAGTTTAGGTAAGTAGAATAATGATATCATAAATACTGTATTGATAAAATTAAAACTACACGCTACACAAATCTCAGGGAGGGATCCTCAGAAATATTACACTTCAACAAATTAAAAAAGTATTCCATTTCCTTGAATATAACGTTTTCAGAGATGTTACACTTTTTATAAAACCTCAGCTATAACATGGTTAACCGTATCGTAGATTTGCCATAATGCGGCGAAGATTGCAAACACGGCGTACAAAGTAAGTATACTTTGGTCAGAGTCTTTTGAGACAGTGGATTGGGTAGATATTCACGGCTCTAGAACCAGCCCTACAGTAAACAAGTAACCCTGTTTCACTCTCACATAGATAGGAGTAATGTGCTAGAGTGAGACAGGCTTCCTTGATTACTTTAGAGCCGGTTCTAGGGCAGACAATACTACCCATTCCACTGTCTCAAAAGACACTGAACAAAGTATACAGTCGGTATACATCACATCTTTGTTAATATCAATTGCTATGTGTTCAAAAGGGTGATGTCTGGAAGTCCAGAGCGTAGACCGATAATAAAGTTACCAGATATTGTGAAGAACAGAAAAAGAATGATCTGAAGATATCTTTGGATAAACCAACAGAAAGGACTTTAGTAAAGTAACAATATGCAAATTACGCAAGGAAGGCAGGTAGATTGAACAAGTAAGTTTCTTTATATTCGCGAAAGACTACACATTGTACCAGCAAAGAAAATAGTGATGGACAAATTTGTTCGAAGTGACAATAAGATAATTTTTTGCATTATTAAAGAAAGCTACGGGATAAGAATAAGACACTGGAAGCCTTGGAAGGGAATTAGGAAGTATACATTTGGTAACTTTATATAGGGTAATAATAATAATAATAATAATAATAATAATAATAATAATAATAATAATAATAATAATAATAATAGACATTGGCATACCAAATACTCACAATTTAGAGCAGTGTGAAAATGAAAAAGTAACCAAATATTTACCCCTGGCTGAAGAGGTTCGACAACTCTGGAGGCAAGAAAAAGTCATTGTGTTGCCTTTAATCATCTCCTCAACAGGACTTGTACCGAAGACCCTAATGAAGAGACTGAAAGACTTGAAGATCACAGAGTACGTGAGGGATTGTATGCAAAAAGCGGTCATCTTGAGTACTACATCCATTGTCCGCAGTATACTAAACATTTCTGTTTAAATTTAACGGTGTCATCTTGCTAAAAGCCGATGACATCGTTTTAATACCTGTAAAAGCAGTGGAATGAATAAATAATAATAATAATAATAATAATAATATAATAATAATAATAAAGATGGAATGGATTTGATATTATTTTATTAATATGACATAAAGAAGGAATTCGTCATCTCAACAGAGTGTATCAGAAATTAATGCCTACATTACGTGAACTCGGAATTTTTGTGTCAGGAAATAATTTTTTTCTACAATAGTGTTTTTCATCCATTTTCAGTTCATGATATCATGGTAGAAACCTGAATTTCTGCACGCAGTGCCGGTAACCTAATCTATCGATGGGCATACACCTATTCACTCTGCCCTTTTCACGAAAATAAGCTTAATTAATTTCATCTTTGGCAGTGAAACCTTCCCAGAGAGGTCTCATGTTCTGCTCTGGACGGAACTAGCCCATAGGAGCCCTACGGTCCTCAAGGCTTTTATTAAGAGCACTGCTGTAAGTTATATATTGTGTTAGTGACTAACATGATCTAAATTGTCTGAACCACTCCTTGTACAACACAGGGGTTCCAGATAATCCGTTAGATTTAGCTACTCCACCCAGAATGTAAAAGAAGCGGACTGGATCACATATGATGTTAACAGAGATAATCTCTGCAAGAAAGGAAACTTGCTCAATTCCTGAGAGAGACGGACGTCACCCAGCCTTCACCTCTCAAACTCTTTGTGCAACGTCACTGCAATAATTGATGAAGCATCTTCATCTGAAGCAGGGTCCAGGCGCGTGGCAAAACCTGCCAGACTAGAGAGTTCACTTCCCGAAGCAACGGGTTCGAACCAGTTCCGTCACCGATAACACTTTCTTTCCCGCTTTAGTGAAGTCAGATCTAAGCATACGTAAGGAAGCACTGTTTGTTTTCTTGCGGTATTTTCTGGGTATTTTCTGGTAATTCTAAGTTCCATATCCGCCAGTCAGATATCTCATCTCCGATTTCTGTAAAAATAATGTCCCGAGGAAATTCTTTCATATATTCCAGTTTTTCTAGGTCAACTTACGCCTTTTCAAGTTGGGCATTTGATATTATATTGAGATTAAATAAAACGAAGTTAGGTTTATGAGACTACGTTTCATCCAGATAGTCGCTGTTCTGATCCCTAGTAAAAGTATGAGACCTAACTTTTTAAACGGATTTAAATCTTCGTGGAACTATTAAATTTATCTCTGATTTTCTCCCCCTTAATGGTATTAAAGCATTTATAAGTATGGTACCCCAAACACTAGTGTTATTCATATGGGGGTTAATTTCTAATTTTCTGTTTTTAATGAAGGCCTGTGTATTTTTCTTACAAATTTCTTCCTTGTAATTTTTTTGGGAATATGTTTGGATGTATGTAAATGTTTGTGTGTATACTATTTGCATATTTTAATTGTTTTTGTTCGTATTTTTATAAAGAAAACATTTTAATTTTAAAATAGGCTATAATTTGTTCACTTATATTGTTCACTTGAAAATGTTAGGTTTTGGTGTGGATTATTGACGGCAATAAAAATTACTAATTTAATACTAATAAATATAGTGGTTTTGGCACGGTCTCTTAATGGAAAAGAGCCTACTGAAACAATCTTAGTAACTGTTGTCTAACAATCTCAACAGTTTAATGTGCAGATTGTTTGAAAATCTAAGATCATCAAACTGCATGAACCTTACAAGACTATCTAGGTCCTGGATTATAGGGGTAGCACTTTACTTTATTCTTTAAAAAGATAAAGTACAATAAAAACGAAACAAAAAAGGGAAGATGAAGAAACATTTTTCTCCTGACATTATGGAAATTGAGTTTTTTTATTATTATTATTATTTTTTTTTTAAGAAAATATCCTTGCCAGTGATTTGAATGGCTGAGCGGAGTAGAAGTTCTGAGTCCTGAGGCAGTTTATCAGTGTGTGAACTTGGTAGAAGGTGGGGGTGGTAATTAAAATATCAATAAGACGCCAACTGCCGCAGTAACCTAATGCAAATGTGATCACCGAGTTACATGGAATTCCAATAGTTGCAAGAAGCTTCCTAACTTCAGTCCCAAGCGATTTCCCTCTTGAAACTGCAATCTATCACCTCATTACGAGATAAATGATCTCTCCTCGGATTCAACTCCAACAGCATCTACCCTTCCACTGTTGAACGAAACGTCATCCTTTAGAAGTGTGGTCTAATTCTTTATAATCAAGGGCCAGATTTATTTACTAGACATACTCAGGGTCAAAATTAATATTTTAGGATGTTATGTGGTTATTTTCTCGTTCTTACTGTTAATGTTACTGCTATGTTATTATTATTAATATTATTATTATTATAATTATAATGTTTACTATTATTATTGTTTATTTCGGAAAACAATTAAAACGCCACCAATTAGGCCTTTATTTTTCGTAACTGCTGTCAGGTAACTTTGCAATAACAAAATTTAAATAATGAATATGAATAGAGTTTTAAAATATTTATTTTAAATTTATATCTGTATTTATTATTTACTTCCCTCTTCCTCTGACCATCACAACATGCAATTGACAGTTAACTAAATACTAGATTATAACTAAATTAAATTATAATAACGGGATTCTACACAGACGCGATGATTGATAGACTTTTTATTTATTTATTTTTTAATTCTAGCCGGCCATATGCAAATTTTCCTGAATTATTTACCTTGTTCATCTCTTTTGCTTCTCTTTGTTTTCCTCATTATTATTATTATTATTATTATTATTATTATTATTATTTATTTATACTGGCGAAGTTAAGGCGATAAGGCCTTTTCTTCCACCGCACCAGTAAAACTATACATATTGTAAATAATACATACTACAAACAATACAAGAATTGATCAATTATAAATTAAAACTAAACGTGCTACAGACAATAAAGTTACAAGGATTTAATTACATATTTGATAAACTAAACTAAAATAAAATTAATGACTAATAAAATGGATATTCAATTTATTTCTAAATTGTGGTACATTTCGAGAGTCTCTGATATGACACATAATCATCCATGCCCGAGGCGGCGTTCGAAACCACGGCTTCCTTCACCATGGCTCCAAAGCCTTAGCTACCGCTGCTAAGAAGACCGGTTGGAGTGGTAAGCAGAAAGAATTTCAAATAAATACGAAAATAAAAGCAGGCAAACTGACAAAACAAAAGGCCAGATGCATAAAGATAGGCCATATTTAAGAGATTATTGAGTTTTAGACCACGGTTCCTTGAGAAAGTTTGATCAGCATATGTGTGAAGGAATAATTAGAATATAAAAATTGCTCACGTCAACGATATTCCTTTAATTTTGCAAAAACTTCTGAAAGCGTACAAATACGCAGTCAAAATCTTTCGAAGTCTTTTTTTTTATGGAAGGTAAAAAATTACAAATTTGATCTCTTTCCAATACATTTTACTTGGACGGAAGCTTGAAGGATTCATTATATATAGTACAACTCCATGGAGGATACGCATTAGGAATGCATAGTGTCTCTATGCCTGGGATCATCCAAAACTACGTAACGTGAATAGCAAGTCGGTCCAGATCAATGGGGATGGAATGGACAGACTTAAACAGACTGAATACGATAGCATTAACGGAATCCCTTTGCAGCAAGTAAAGACTTAAGGAGAAACCTCATTCCATATTCTGCCTGTGTGCAATAACTGTGCAGTTTGGAAGACCAGCTTTGAGTGCAGATTTCCTGCTCTTAAGAGATCTTAGGGAAGTCAAGTGGATAGCCTAGGGATACTTTTATTCGGAAATTCTTTGTCATAATCACTCGCTTACTGTAGGTTACTCTTTGCTACTGTTAAGTGAAGACAGAAATGGTGATTTAGTCCAGGGCTGTCCAACATGAGGCCCGCGGGCCTCTAAATGTATAAATTACCCTGAAATACGAAATTTATAAACTCAAAATATAGATGTTCCCTCTCTGATAAGTCACTTACTCAGTTGTTTCGTTTATCAACAACAAATATTAAAGTTAATATTAATAGTTAGTGAAAACCAACAACCTCAAATTTCGCACTAATTTTATTGTAATTTGATATTTTTTGAATAAATTAAAATAATAATACCTACGCGTTTTTTCTTTGTACCTATTACACCTATTAAAACTCACTGATAAAGTTGCATACGAAGTATTTTATAATGCGGCCCTCCAAACCGCATTTTTTAAAGCGACCCTTGGGGCACTTTCAGTTGGACAACTCTTTAGGCACTTTGTTCAAAAATACGATTTTTTTTTAAATTTTGCTGTAAAAAAATCAAGCATACCCTAAAGTAACACTCTGCAAAATTTTATGCCGTTTGGACGCATGGAACAGGTGCTGCTGACACCATTCTTAACCATCAGTGCGCTTCCAACTGCCAGGGCATGCAAACTTTAATCGCCCTTTTTCTCAGTTTCAATTTGCATGCTATTTTGCCACCACATACAAAATTTTATCTTGTCCCAAAAAAATAGAGATACATCATTGATATTTTCACAATGTTATTGCATTTATATTATTTGTGAAAGAGCCTTAACAAGCGTGAGTTAACGTATGACAGAAAGAGATACGATTAATTTTCCACATTAATATTCTTATAATTTTATCACAAGGGAACGAACATATCCTTTAATATTTAATAATCTTTCTTATTTTTTGCTCCTGTATTTAGAATATTTTTAATCAATATGAATTTGGATGACCGCCGGCGTGGTCTTATGGTTAGCGTCGCTGACTACGGATCCGTCGGCCCGGGTACGATCCCCGGTACCTACTCGGATTTTTCTGAGGTAGGGAGGTTTAGAACGGGGTGCACTCAGCCTCGTGATTCAAATTGAGTAGCTACTTGATGGAGAAGTAGCGGCTCCGGTCATGGAAACCACAATTAACGGCCGTGGGTGTCGGCATGCTGACCACATGCCCCCCAATCCTGCCATCTGCCTATAGGTAGATGACGCAGCGGTCGGGTGGTAGGCCTTGTATATTATCTGAATTAAGTTTCTTGGTCTGTATGTGATTATCTTTAGTCTGCTAGGTTTCACGTTTTGTGTTTTCTATGTTGGGGTCTTCTACCCTGCTAACTTCTAAAATTTTGAGCCCTCCCAGAGAGGAGGCTGAGACGGAGGTAAATTTCTCCGTCTCCAATTTCCTTCCTCTTTGGATGTGCAGCTCACTTGTCTTGTTTTGTGCTGCCATCTGCGCTACGCTTGGTGGTGTGCCGGTGGCTGTTCCGCCATTGCTTTAGTACCTGACGAGTTCTTATTGAGTGTGGAACGGTTTTCCTGGATCTCCGGCTGACTAATCGTGAGTACCGATCTGTTCGTTTTGTCATGGTTAAAAGATTTCTAATTATCACTGTTAATACTCCACCATGCTAAGAACTATTTCTATTAGATTACGAAACGTGAAACCTGGAATTATTCCATTTCTGTAGTTGCTATGATATGCGTTGCCTTCAGGATTTTTGATGTGTTTGCTAAGGCATTCTACCTTTGATAAGTTTGGTCTGTAGCGAGCCATGCAAACAGTTCGATGTATTTCGGCATCCATTTTGTGCTCGTGACCTAAGTTACGCCATTGTCTTGCCATTTGATAAATTGAGACGTTATATATTTGGCTTCTACGCTTTCAAAACCTTTTCTTCGTGTAAAGTTTTTTATATACTGGCCAATAGCACGAAGTATTTTTCTACTATTCATAATGTTGGTAGTTTCTGCATATTCTTCATGTTAGCGGAATATTGTAAGTTTTCCCCATGTGGCTGTTATTTTGGGGAGACCTTGCTAAGCTCATGAAAACCCCCCCATTGTAAGCTCATGTATCGCCGACTCAAAATAGTTGTAAAATTTTCTTGTAAAACATTTTCAATATAACTGAAGGTTATGAGGCCTTTCTAATTCTTTATATTACTGGCCATTATTAATTGCCCTTGATAGGCCTACGTAAAATTGCTGTAATATTTTGTAAAACATCTTCAATATAACTGAAGGTTATGAGGCTTTTCTAATTCTTTATATTACTGGCCATTATTAATTGCCCTTTGATAGGCCTACGTAAAATTGCTGTAATATTTTGTAAAACATTTTCAATATAACTGAAGGTTAGGAAGCTTTTCTAATTTCTTATATTACTGGCCATTATTAATTGCCCTCTGATAGGCCTACTTAAGTTAGCTGTCATATTCTTTTGTAATACAGTCGCCATATGACTGAAAGTTTTGAGGCATTTCTAATCCCTGATTCTACTGCTGATGATTTATTACAGTTTGATAGGCCTACGTAAGGTAGCTGTGATATTTTCTTGTAAAACAGTTGTCATATTACTGAAGGTTTTATGAGGCTTTTCTAACCTCTTATATTACTGGCCATTATTAATTGCAATTTGATTGGCCTACTTAATATAGCTGTAATATTTTCTTGTAATACATCTTCAATATAACTGAAGGTTTTTCATGAGGCCTTCTAAGTTTGTATATTTCTGGCCATTATTAATTGTAGTTTGATAGGCCTATTTAAGATAGCTGTTATATTTTCTTGTAAAACATTTTCAATATAACTGAAGTTTTTTATGAGCCTTTTCTAATTTTTTATATTACTGGCCATTATTAATTGCCCTTTGATAGGCCTACTTAAATTAGCTGTCATATTCTTTGGTAATACAGTCGTCATATGACTGAAAGTTTTTGAGGCATTTCTAATCCCTGATTCTACGGCCTATGATTAATTGCAGTTTGATAGGCCTACTTAAAATAGCGGTTATATTTTCTTGTAAAACATTTTCAATATAACTGAAGTTTTTTATGAGCCTTTTCTAATTCCTTATATTACTGGCCATTATTAATTACCCTTTGATAGGCCTACTTAAATTAGCTGTCATATTCTTTGTAATACAGTCGTCATATGACTGAAAGTTTTTGAGGCATTTCTAATCCCTGATTCTACTGCCTATGATTAATTCCAGTGTGATAGGCCTACTTAAAGTACCTGTAATATTTTCTTGTAAAACAGTTGTCATACGACTGAAAGTTTTATGAGGGTTTCCTAATTTCTTATATTACTGGCCATTATTAATTGCAATTTGATTGGCCTACTTAATTTAGCTGTAATATTTTCTTGTAAAACATTTTCCATATAACTGAAGGTTTTGATGAGGCTTATATTACTGGCCATTATTAATTCCTGTTTGATAGGCCTACTTAAATTAGTTGTGATATTTGGTGTTAAACATTTTCAGATGACTGAAGGTTTTCATGGAGTATTACCTCCCAATTTTCTATACTAGTGTCCCAGTTTAGTGTCGTCCCCTTTCTAGTCAATAATTTTTATATTGTATTGTTTGGGGTTGAGTTCACTGGTATTATTCGTAACTCTAACATTCTTAACTTATTCTGAGATTTGTATATAAATTCTACATAGGGTGTGTTGTACCTTTTTATATTATTATTGAATTTGTTGTCGCTTGAAGTTGTCCCTCAACTTATATTTATTGAAAGTCTGGGATTAAATTGTTAAATTTTCTCTATATTCAATTTGTTTGTGGGCGTTCATGTTATTCACCTACCTCCTCCCTGCGTGCTTGGTTTCGTTGATATTTACTGGTTTCGATCTCCTCTGGCGTTCCCAGTCACCTTCCTGTTCCCTTCTCCTGTTTGCAGTACTTATCAATCAATATAGATATTCAACTAAGCTAACCTGGAGTTTGCTCTTGAGTCCTGCTCTGTTCTTATATTTGCATTGTTAAACAAAGGCGCAGGATAAATTATACCAAACAACCCTGCGTAATCTCAAAACCTGGCCGCAGTTGGTAGCAGTAACCTGGGGAGAGAGGAGGTTGGATGCCCTGCATCCCATTTCTTAAGTTTTTCTATTCGTTTCTACTTTTGCATACTTGCATCATGCCTTTAAGAACTCAACTATCGTGGGAGTTTCTCCGTAAGGAGGAGTTGTTGTTTGAGATTAGGTCTAGGGGAGTTAAGGTGGAAGACTCTGCGGATGTACCCTCGCTTTTGGCCAAACTTAAACAAATTGCTACTTCACATAACCCCTCTTGCTCTTTCATTTCATCGCAGGATACTGTCATGGAATTTCAATTGGTCAGACGCACGGTGTCTGAATTACTAGATTTAGCTTCTGAATTGTTGCTGGATCCTGAGGCATCTTATCGACAAAAACGTCGATTGCGACATCGTGCTTGGCACTGGGAAAACAGAATTTTCCTTCTGTCGCAGATGCGGGATGCTAACCTGGATTTGGGCGAGTTAGATAAACTTGCTGAATTATTAGTCTCGACCTTTTCATCCTCTGGGATGGAAGAGTCTGAATTGCCTGTTGCTGCTGGGGCCCATGGTGTTGGTTTACCCTCCACTCCATCCCCTCCATTACATGTGGAATTACCATCACCTCAGGATGCCTATAGTCACCCAATAAATTCTAATACTATGCATGAGGAAGTTTCTTCGCATTGTGTTCAGTCCGTTCAATCAGCATTTGCTGATCTTCAATTTGCGCCATTAAAGATGCCGCATCCCTTACAAAAGATGCTGGAACGCGAAGGTACATTTGCGATTTCTAAATTGCCTGATGTAATATTTTTCCTTCGGTTTTTGGTCAAATTTGTTGAGCTTGCTGCATCATTTCGAGTCAAGGATCTCGTGGCTTTACAGTTATTACTTTCCATTGTTTCCGGTCGAGTGTTGGAAATATTGCAGGCTGTTTTAAGTACTTCCAAGACTCTTTTAGATTTTCACGCTCGACTCCTAGTCCAATTTATACCATCTAGACCGCGTCAAGATTATTTGCGCAGATATTATTACCGCCCCCAGCGACTTAATGAACATTTCTCAGAGTTCTTCCTGGATATTAAATTGCATGCGGCAGTCTTCCAGGTTCCCGATTCTGAGAGACAAGTTGTAGATGTTATTATATCTGGATTAAATCCTAGTACTCGTTCTTATCTGACATTTGCAGCTAGACCTGTCTCTTATGCTGACTTATCTAATCTGGTGTCTGTCATTGCTGAAGCGGAGAGTGCTGACGCTTGTCGTTCCACTTCCGCTCCTTCACCGTCTCAGGGAGTCCACAGGGTTCATGATCGACTGAATGACAGTCATGCTCGTGAACAACGGTCTTGCCATTATTGCTCTAATGTAGGTCATTTGAGCAGAGATTGTCGTAAAAGACTGGCGGACCTTCGCCAGCGTAATGCTAATGCCCAGGACGGGAATAGAAACTCTCGCTTGTGTTCATATTGTCATAAATTTGGTCACCTTGAGGCGAATTGTAGGAAAAAAGAATTTGATGTTCAGCGTCGGGCCTCTGCTGGTCCAGCTATTGGGCCGCCACCATCACCTCGTGATTCCTGACTAGTACCTGAATTTTCTCAGTCCATTCCTGGCATTCATCCTTCTGAGCGTGACCGGGTCTTATTTCAGGCTATGGGTTGCAGTGGGCGCGTACAGCAACATCTTCCTTTGGTAGAGGTCTCTCTCAATAAGTCTCCCTTTCAAGCGTTGATCGATTCTGGCGCCAGTAAATCTTGCATTCGTAGTGATGTTTTACCATTCTTGGGTATTTCCTTATCTAGTATTCACCCATTTCAAGGGGCTGCTCTTAATGCTGATGGTTCAGGACTTAATATTTTGGGATCTGTGCAGTTGTCACTTCGTATAGCTAAGTTTTCTTGGAAAGTTTCTTTTCTGGTTCTGCAATTTTTGATCTGCCCGGTTATTTTGGGGGCTGAGTTTGCTTCATTTACTGGATTAACCTTGGATTTTCAGTTACGTCAGCTTTATTTCAAGTTTAATACCCACCATAAAATTCCATTTGCTATTTCTACTGGTTCCGGTGCCTTCCCTCCTTGTACCTCTCTTATTGATCACCATTCTGGAGTTAGTGATGCTTTCCCCACTAAGGAGATATCTCTAGATCATTTGCTTCCTGAACAACGTAATCAAATCTTGGAGGTTGTTAACGCTTATCCTGATGTTTTGAGTGACAAGCTGGGAGTAACAAATGTCATACAGTATGAGATACAGGTTACTGATCATGTCCCAGTCCGTCTCCCCCCGTACAGGTTAGCCCCTCCGAAACTTTTGGTCATGCGACGTAAAATCAATGAGATGTTGAGTAAGGGCATCATTCGGCCCTCGACGTCACCCTACTCGAGTCCCATCTTCTTAGTGCCGAAAGGTGAAGACGATTTCCGCCCTGTCATAGATTATAGAGCTCTAAATCAGAAAATTGTTATTGAGTCCATGCCGTTGCCGGATATACATTCGGCAGCCCATTGGTTTGCGGGTGCTAAGGTATTTTCTTCACTTGATCTTAACAGTGCCTATAACCAGATCTCTCTTAAGGAATCCTCCCGCCATCTGACTGCCTTTTCCACCGATTGGCAGCATTTCGAGTTCTGTCGCCTGCCATTTGGCCTTGCTACTGGCGCGCAGGTTCTCACCAGGCTACTTGACACCATCTTTTCTGACATCAAATTTGACTATGTATACCATTACCTTGATGATTTGGTCATTTATAGCAAGGATTTCCAGTCTCACGTTGGTCACCTTCGGGAAGTTTTTCGTCGGCTTCAGGAGGCCGGTTTGACAGTCAAGCCAACTAAGGTGCGGTTCGCGAGGCCGCAACTTAGTTTCATTGGACATATTATCTCTCCAGATGGGGTTGCTATTGACCCAGAGAGGACTGTTGCTATCAGGAACTTCCCGCCTCCTACCAATGTTAAAGGTATTGCTCGGTTTATAGGCATGGTTAACTTTTTCGCTAAATTTATTCCCAACTTTGCTGTGCGGGCGGCTCCCTTGAATCGCCTGAGGGGCAAGGGTGTGCCGTTTGTTTGGGGTGATGAGCAGCAACTCGCTTTTGAGAATCTTAAGTCTGCCATCACTAATCCGCCGATTTTGGCCATGGCCGACTTCTCCAGGACGTTCATTGTCCAGACCGATGCTTGTTCTGTTGGGTTGGGCGCGGTGCTTCTTCAAGAGTTCCCAGATGGGCGTAAGCCGGTTGCCTTTGCTTCGAGATCTTTGAGCAAACAAGAGCAAATGTTTTCCATTTATGAATTGGAAGCTCTTGCCGTCATCTTTGCTCTGGAGAAATTCCGGATGTATGTCGAGCACGTCAATTTTATCTTGGAGTGCGACAACCAAGCGTTGTCTTGGTGTTTGGCTCGCCCCCGTAAGACGGGCAGACTGGCTCGTTGGGCCGTTAGGCTCTCAGCATTCAAATTTCTCCCTGTTCATATTAAGTCATCTCAAAATATTCTTGCTGATTCTCTTTCTCGCATGTTCGAAGGCTATCCGTCTTGTTCTGAACAGCCCTTGGATTCCTCCGCCCCTCCTGTGGTGTTGCCTGCTCAGGAGACTATTGCTCCTCTCTTGACTAATTTTCCTTTGGCGTACGCTGACATTTCTCACCATCAGGGTCTCGATCCTGATTTGGCTAGTATTATTGATCAGCTTGGGAATCGTGCTGTTGTTAGTAATTATCGTTTGGTCTCTGGTGTTCTGCAGATTTTGGTGGGTAGGCAGAAGCGGCCTAAGATTGTGTTGCCAGTCTCCCTTAGAGATATGGTATTTAAATATTTTCACGTGTCTTCCATTGGCGGCCATTTGGGGATCAAGAAGACGGTGCACAAGATCAGTGTTGCTTTTTGGTGGAAAGGTATGTTTGTGGATATTCGTGATCGTGTTCGATCATGCTATGAATGTGCCATGTCCAAACCTACTCTGAATTCACGTATTGGCTTTCTGTCATCCACCGTTCCTCAGCGTCCTTTTCAGAAACTGTTTATTGACTTTCTTGGCAAATTGCCTCGTTCTCGCAAGGGCAACACTTTTATCTTTGTGGTTGTGGACGCTTTTACGAAGTTCAATTGGTTGTTCCCTCTGCGGGATTCTCGCACCGAGAAAGTGATGTCTGCTCTATCCTCCATCTTCCAGGTTTGCGGCTTTCCGGAGTCCATTGTTTCGGACAATGGTCCCCAGTTCACCTCCCGTGTATTTAAGGATTTCTGTTTTCGCAGGGGCATTGAACATATCACCACCAGTCCATACTATCCGAATCCCAGCCATGCTGAACGCGTCATGCGCAACCTTAAGAATGCTTTAATTGCGTACCATAGCAGTGATCATTCCTTGTGGGATAGTAATCTGCACTGGTTGCAGTTTGCATTCAATACGGCTGTCCATGATAGTCATGGTTTCTCTCCATTTTCTCTTCTGTTCACATTTAAGCCCAACCATCCGCTCAGTAACCTGTGGCACCTGGCTGACTTATTGCCTGATGTTGTTACTCCTTTGGACCTTTCTCAGACTTGGAAAGCTGCTAGACGCAATCTCTTAGCTGCCCATGGTAGGAGAGCTAGGGCTTATAATAAGGGTAGGGTCCCTTGCCAGTTTAAGGTTAATGATTTAGTTATGTGCAGAAACTACCCTGTTAGTAAGGCGTCTAATAAATTTGCTAAGAAATTAGCGCCCCGTTATGTGGGCCCCTTTCGTATTATTAAGCAACTCCAGAACGGAGTCTCATTTCTTTTGCAACATGTTCAAGACTCTTCAAGGCGTAGATGCCATGCGTCACAATTGAAGTCTTTGTAAGTTTGTATTTGAGCACTTATATGTGATAGTTTGGTACATTTCATAGTTTTGCAGTTCCTTCAAATGGAACGCTTATTTTAATGTAGACATAAGATTGATATATTTACTTGTCTTGGTTTCACGTTTGGTTTTGTTTAGCAAATGCTGTTGGTGGAATATAAAAAAAAAAGAGAAAAAAAAAATATTGTGTTTTTAACCATTGTCAAAATGATTTGTGGATGGATCGGTACTTGCGCGGTCGGTCGGATTTCCGGGGTCCATTCTTGTTTGGTACTCAAATTGTGGGGCCCCTTGTCTAAATTACTAAGTCATATACTGAGGCCTCAGTTCAAAAAAAAACTCAAAAAGATAATACATCTATATACATAAATTAATGACAACCCTCCAAAAATAAAGAAGAAAAAAAAAAGAAAGAGACAATTATAAAATTATAATATGACTCCTGAGCTAGTACAGAATTTCCTCATTTTTATGTAAAATAAGAAAAAAAAAAGAGAAAAATAAGGGACAACTATAAATTCTTCACAATAAAAAAAAAATTCAATGAAAGTGATAGATTCTACTCACCAAAAGAACCAGTGAACATTTAAGATACCAACGAAGTGACTCGTTTGACTTTTCAACACCCTCCGTCAAGAGAAAGTTTAGAATTGAAATTAATAAATTTGAAAGCAAGAAAGACTTTTTACTAAAGATATTTGAAATCATTTTTAATAATGATTATTTGTGACTCAAGCAAGATAGCCGGAGTGTAAATATTTCACCTATGTATATTCACTCCAGAGCTAATGGTTACCACTCTGTTTCATGTGTGCCTTCTGGATCTACTTCTGGATGGAGAGGGCCATTGGCCCCATCTTCCTCTTGGTTTGGATACCAAGCTGCTCCTGCTGTGTTTTCTTCTGGGCATGTGTGCGCACCATGCTCAGTGAATCTCCTGTACTTCGCTCATTGGGGACAGCTGCCCCTACTTGTTTTGCCACTGGACTCTGGTGGCCGGAGCCTCGTATCATCGTTCTCTACAGCAGTCATCGATCTTCGAGCTGTGCTGGTGTTCTACTGTATTCCCCCCCTTTCCTACGCACCTAACTTCTTCTGCTGTGCTGTTGAATGTTCGGCCATAGATGGACCTTGGCTGGGCTTTGATCTTCAGCCATCTACGCCTTCCCTCATCTGGACATGTGGGCGTTGGCGTATCTACGTATGTATGGTGATCTATTACCTATGGTGATCATCTACTCCCGTAAGTGTGTCATAATAGTGCTCTCTCCGTTTTTTCCCCAGTGTTATTCAAGTTTTTTGGGTATCCCAAAAAAAAATAGTGCTTCAAAAAGAGAAATATGAGGATATTCCTCATTATGTCATGGCAGAGTCTTGTGTTAGGTGGCCTGCTGTGCCAAGCTTGGTGTATGTAATCAAATCCTAGAGTCACAAGAAAGTTTAATCTAATCAAAGGTAAGAATGGGTTTATGTAAGATAATTTCAAGCATTGACTTTGATACTGAAGAATTATTACCCGCAAGTTTTAAAGAAGGACTAAACCTCAAGAAGATATTCTAATTAAAAAGACAAAATCTTTATATTTAACAAAAAGTGAAAATATGGATGGTGTTGATATTTTATTTCAGGGACATATTGTGTATATTATGCACTTATTTAACTAAATTTCAAGGACACATCTTATATGAAAATTTTTTGCATCAAGATATAGACATTTCTCAAGCAAATTTTTTTTCATCTGACTAATGGCATACTTATTGGTATTAATTATTATTGATACTGAATTGTTTAGTAAGGTGAATGGATATATGCCTTATTCGTATATCTGGTACTATATTATCTGAATTAAGTTTCTTGGTCTGTATGTGATTATCTTTAGTCTGCTAGGTTTCACGTTTTGTGTTTTCTATGTTGGGGTCTTCTACCCTGCTAACTTCTAAAATTTTGAGCCCTCCCAGAGAGGAGGCTGAGACGGAGGTAAATTTCTCCGTCTCCAATTTCCTTCCTCTTTGGATGTGCAGCTCACTTGTCTTGTTTTGTGCTGCCATCTGCGCTACGCTTGGTGGTGTGCCGGTGGCTGTTCCGCCATTGCTTTAGTACCTGACGAGTTCTTATTGAGTGTGGAACGGTTTTCCTGGATCTCCGGCTGACTAATCGTGAGTACCGATCTGTTCGTTTTGTCATGGTTAAAAGATTTCTAATTATCACTGTTAATACTCCACCATGCTAAGAACTATTTCTATTAGATTACGAAACGTGAAACCTGGAATTATTCCATTTCTGTAGTTGCTATGATATGCGTTGCCTTCAGGATTTTTGATGTGTTTGCTAAGGCATTCTACCTTTGATAAGTTTGGTCTGTAGCGAGCCATGCAAACAGTTCGATGTATTTCGGCATCCATTTTGTGCTCGTGACCTAAGTTACGCCATTGTCTTGCCATTTGATAAATTGAGACGTTATATATTTGGCTTCTACGCTTTCAAAACCTTTTCTTCGTGTAAAGTTTTTTATATACTGGCCAATAGCACGAAGTATTTTTCTACTATTCATAATGTTGGTAGTTTCTGCATATTCTTCATGTTAGCGGAATATTGTAAGTTTTCCCCATGTGGCTGTTATTTTGGGGAGACCTTGCTAAGCTCATGAAAACCCCCCCATTGTAAGCTCATGTATCGCCGACTCAAAATAGTTGTAAAATTTTCTTGTAAAACATTTTCAATATAACTGAAGGTTATGAGGCCTTTCTAATTCTTTATATTACTGGCCATTATTAATTGCCCTTGATAGGCCTACGTAAAATTGCTGTAATATTTTGTAAAACATCTTCAATATAACTGAAGGTTATGAGGCTTTTCTAATTCTTTATATTACTGGCCATTATTAATTGCCCTTTGATAGGCCTACGTAAAATTGCTGTAATATTTTGTAAAACATTTTCAATATAACTGAAGGTTAGGAAGCTTTTCTAATTTCTTATATTACTGGCCATTATTAATTGCCCTCTGATAGGCCTACTTAAGTTAGCTGTCATATTCTTTTGTAATACAGTCGCCATATGACTGAAAGTTTTGAGGCATTTCTAATCCCTGATTCTACTGCTGATGATTTATTACAGTTTGATAGGCCTACGTAAGGTAGCTGTGATATTTTCTTGTAAAACAGTTGTCATATTACTGAAGGTTTTATGAGGCTTTTCTAACCTCTTATATTACTGGCCATTATTAATTGCAATTTGATTGGCCTACTTAATATAGCTGTAATATTTTCTTGTAATACATCTTCAATATAACTGAAGGTTTTTCATGAGGCCTTCTAAGTTTGTATATTTCTGGCCATTATTAATTGTAGTTTGATAGGCCTATTTAAGATAGCTGTTATATTTTCTTGTAAAACATTTTCAATATAACTGAAGTTTTTTATGAGCCTTTTCTAATTTTTTATATTACTGGCCATTATTAATTGCCCTTTGATAGGCCTACTTAAATTAGCTGTCATATTCTTTGGTAATACAGTCGTCATATGACTGAAAGTTTTTGAGGCATTTCTAATCCCTGATTCTACGGCCTATGATTAATTGCAGTTTGATAGGCCTACTTAAAATAGCGGTTATATTTTCTTGTAAAACATTTTCAATATAACTGAAGTTTTTTATGAGCCTTTTCTAATTCCTTATATTACTGGCCATTATTAATTACCCTTTGATAGGCCTACTTAAATTAGCTGTCATATTCTTTGTAATACAGTCGTCATATGACTGAAAGTTTTTGAGGCATTTCTAATCCCTGATTCTACTGCCTATGATTAATTCCAGTGTGATAGGCCTACTTAAAGTACCTGTAATATTTTCTTGTAAAACAGTTGTCATACGACTGAAAGTTTTATGAGGGTTTCCTAATTTCTTATATTACTGGCCATTATTAATTGCAATTTGATTGGCCTACTTAATTTAGCTGTAATATTTTCTTGTAAAACATTTTCCATATAACTGAAGGTTTTGATGAGGCTTATATTACTGGCCATTATTAATTCCTGTTTGATAGGCCTACTTAAATTAGTTGTGATATTTGGTGTTAAACATTTTCAGATGACTGAAGGTTTTCATGGAGTATTACCTCCCAATTTTCTATACTAGTGTCCCAGTTTAGTGTCGTCCCCTTTCTAGTCAATAATTTTTATATTGTATTGTTTGGGGTTGAGTTCACTGGTATTATTCGTAACTCTAACATTCTTAACTTATTCTGAGATTTGTATATAAATTCTACATAGGGTGTGTTGTACCTTTTTATATTATTATTGAATTTGTTGTCGCTTGAAGTTGTCCCTCAACTTATATTTATTGAAAGTCTGGGATTAAATTGTTAAATTTTCTCTATATTCAATTTGTTTGTGGGCGTTCATGTTATTCACCTACCTCCTCCCTGCGTGCTTGGTTTCGTTGATATTTACTGGTTTCGATCTCCTCTGGCGTTCCCAGTCACCTTCCTGTTCCCTTCTCCTGTTTGCAGTACTTATCAATCAATATAGATATTCAACTAAGCTAACCTGGAGTTTGCTCTTGAGTCCTGCTCTGTTCTTATATTTGCATTGTTAAACAAAGGCGCAGGATAAATTATACCAAACAACCCTGCGTAATCTCAAAACCTGGCCGCACTTGTCCCTTCGGGAATGTCGCGCCGGAGTTTAGTATTAATTTGGATAATGGGGATAATATATTTTATTTGAATTTATTAAGTTATTATTTTTTATTTTATTATTATTTTTGTAAACGATAAAATATATGATCAAGAAATAATTTAAATTCCTATCAAATGACTTCATAAAAATATGACTTCATAAAGATGCTAAGTCCTTCATTTCCTTAGAAACAGACTTTCAAAAGAGAGGAATTCTTTTGTTTGGCTGTACAATGTGAGATGGGCTCTTTTCATATCTTGAGTGAAATCATGCAATATTCATGCAGACACCCTTTTGTGCGCCCTCTGGGGAAGATGATGACATGCACCGAGAGAACTTAATAGGCACTGCCAAGATGATATTCATCCTGGGTAAGCTACGGTATGTACCACAACCCCTAGAGCTTCACTCGCAAATTTTACTTAAATATATCGCCAGCCAGAGGTCAAGAACACTGCGTTACCCATAACAAATGACAGTCTGGCTCCTTTTGGACTCTGTCCAATGAGACATCATCATTTGTTTTATTTCCGAAAAAAACATGCTTTTGTCTCAACTTTATTAGCGCACTTCAAACAAAGCTTTATGTTATTATCGAAAACGTTTATCGTCGAAGAAGGTTTGTGTACATACACAATGAAAGTGTCAATGGCCTTCATGCTGAAATTTATTTTGTTATTATGTCAAAATTAACTATTAATAATAATAATAATAATAATAATAATAATAATAATAATAATAATAATAATAATAATAATATCACGTGCAGAAGTTTCTGCTCATTTCCGCTCTAAAATCCTAAAAACTGAAGTGGAAATTGTGACACAAGAATAAAGAATGTTCAGTTAAACCCGCTCCGTCAAAATGAATATTTCAAAGCAGGTCTGGGCATGAAGGATTTAACCCTCTCCTTGAGGTGCCTTGAGAACACACCAAGTGACTAGAACGTTAACTTCTATTTATTTAATAATAATTAAACTCATAATTTTGATTTCACGTACTCTAATAGAACTATCCAAAACATGTGACAATAATGTGACCTTCATGAGGATATCAATATTTAAAATCAAATTCTAAAATAAACATCAAGCATTATATTTTGTGAAAATACGCCATGGCGTAGTGGTTGAGGCACTGCTCTAGAAACCGGAAGATCGCGGGTTCGATTTCCGATGAGGTCGGTGGGGTTTTTCCATTGGCCTAAACCTTCTGGTGGCACTATGGTCCTGAGATCGACTCAGCATTAACAAAAATGAATACCAGGGTCGCCTTCATGTGCTGAATGTCTCAACCTATTTTTTTTGTAGGAGCATCAATCTCCCGGAACCCTACGGGTCTCCACGGCCCATAAAGGGATCACTTTACCTTACCTTATTGTATTCTGGGATTTTCATAATTTATTTAATAGATTCGGTACTTCTTTCAAGGTACGCCGCCGTGGGTGAGTCGGTAGCGCTCCTGCCTTCCACTCCGGCGGCCCGGGTTCGATTCCCGGTCGAGTTGGGGATTTTTCAGTAGTGAAAAATTTCTTTCCCGGGTTCAGGACTGGGTGTGTTTAAGTAGGTAGGGGACTGGCGCACCCCGGTAACAAATCCCCTTACGGGATCACCAGGGGTCGCTCGCGACCCAGAGGAATAACTTTAACTTCTTTCAATGAATAGGGCTCGATAGGAGAAGAGTTTTGGAAAGTACTAATATGACATTAAAAAATTGATATTGATACGAGAATTTTACATTAACGTTTCACAAAGTTTTTGTTTACAGTTTATCAAAATGTAGAACAAGTGTGCCAATTTTACTACAATCCAGATTTTTCCGTCTTGTAAAAACTGTCATGCTTATGGTAAAATTATCACCAGCAAAATTTATCCCATATGCGATTCCCGTCTTGCAGTATCTCCTGACAAAAAAGCAAAATTATTTCTGCCAGGTTTGTAAAGGAAATAGGAGGGAATCGATTGTTTGTTATACTTATTTAACGAAGGTAGTGTACTGCTACTTAGCCCTCTTTCGGTCGCAGGGAATGCGTTCTCTCTCCTCATGCAGCGGGGCAAGGTTCGAATCCTGTCGGGATAAGTTACCTAGGCGGTTTTCCCTCACTTGTGAGACGAATGCCAGGTAACTTGGGGCCCTTGTTCCAGATATCATCTTGCCGTCATCATCAACTTCAACCCCTCCGCGTCTTATTCGACAAGAATGTGTCTGCGACCGGTGTGTGTTGTTTCGGAGATGGCCCCTGTATTGAGCTGATCACCCATCAGGGGAGACTCTTCATGTCCTTGTCTGGTCAAAAAAGTATGTACGTGATCCAAAGGTATTCCCTCTCCCGACAGGTCGCGGTTCTATAAGTCCAAGGCGGCGTGGGCCGCATAAACATGGCTCCAACGGAGAAGTTACACTAAGAAAGAGAAAGACTTCTTTTAGGATACCTGCAAATCGACAATGCAGGGACTGACATCATTTTTTATACACAAATGCTATAGACTTTAGCTGAAGCCGAACAAAAATCTTGACTTTCCGACTGCTCCAGCCTGTTCAGCTTCATGAATTATAATATACTACTGAATTGTAATGAGAGAAAACGTCGAAACCTAAACAATTAAAGATAATTTATGTTATTTTCGAGATTATTAATATACGCAGCTACAATGATAATTTCTGTAAGAGGTATTAACTTGCTTACATATAGTAGAGGCAGTGGCGTAACGAGGGGGGGGGTTTGGGGGTTTAAACCCCCCCCCCATTGATTAGAAAAGGCAAAATGTATAATTTTTTTTTAAGTCTGCTTATAAATTACTTAATACGAGTATAAAGCGTGGGAAGCTTAAAACTCGTTATTGTGCATCTTAATTTTTAAAATTTTCCGGGGGAGGACTCCCGGAAGCTTAAAACTCGTTATTGTGCATCTTAATTTTTTAAATCTTCCGGGGGAGGACCCCGGACCCCCCTCTCCCTGGGGGGTATGGCGGATGTTATAACCCCCCCCCCATATGGTCGGCCTGGTTACGCCTATGAGTAGAGGTACGAAATGGAGATGCGTTTGAATGAAATTGGAATATTTATTACAACATACTGTAAAACTCTTGTTCAGCTGCAATTCCAAAGGTTCTATGTTTCGAGATATATGTTTCAATGTTCGACTTATATTACTTTTTTAAGAAAACGTTATAAAGGGATAATTTATTTGCTTCCTGACCCTCGACATTTTTTGTAAATTTAATTAGACTACATTTATATTAAATATAACTTTCGCAGACTCACAAACACACAATCACAAGATGACATATTTCTCAAAATATTATTTTTTCACGAGGACCTCAAAACTTGTACTGATAATGCTTCCTCTACCGATGGTATCTGTGAAATCGATGGCAATGGCAATCTACGGGTTGTAGTGAAAAAAGGCTGTTGATTTCTAAATATACTGCTAAGTTTCATAACGGAAACAGTGACGAGCAATGAGAGTGAAATCAAGATACAACTTTCCAAGATATAAACGTCAGCGAGTTATTGCCTATTATGCGTAAGATATGAAGACTATAGTTATGTTCAAGGCCTCTTCTATATAAAAATAAAAGCAAAGAAACTCCCTCAAGGTATAGAGAAGGACAAGGTATGTTGACATACGTACGTCACATGTATTTCTACTTCGCTGTCACTCCTCCACGCTTGACTTGCATAATCGTTTCGCAAGCTGCTATTTATAAAGCTAAACATGTGCTAATATCTAAACATCTCATCTGTTATAGATCAAATATCGGTATAAAGCCTTGAAGCACCTTAAAATAGGTAATTAGGACTTCCACTGTTGACTAGTAGCATTTACAGAGGTTCAAATATACCGTACTGAAATATTTTGTTTGATATTGTGTGTTGATTTGGTATTTTTAAACGAAGAAAATAAATAATTATATTTAATCCTCCTATAGGTTAAAATAAATAAAATGGATAGTTGATACCAACCACTTAATATTTTATTGTGCCTAGGCCTTTTGACATTCTTCTGTCATCTTCAGGGCATTTTATGCTGGCACAGCAGATACGCAACATTGAAGTCGCACACAAGGGAATTTCATCACAAGGGAACGAACATACTTTTTAATACAGATATATAAGCATTCATGAGCCACAGATTATTGTCTCTGTTGGACACTACATGAGAATATTATAGGAGAAAAATTCCTCCGGCACTGGGACTTGAACCCAGGACCTTTGGCTATTCGCGCCAATGCTCTACCAACTGAGCAACTGAGGCATTCAGTCATAGGAGAGAAGTTCCATCTGACGCTGTGAATTGAGCTCCGGCTTAGCTCAGTTGGTAGAGCATTGGCGCGAATAGCCAAAGGTCCTGGGTTCAAGTCCCAGTGCCGGAGGAATTTTTCTCCTATAATATTCTCATACTTTTTAATATTTAATCATCTTTCTTATCAGTGCTTGTATCAGTGCTAGTGTGTTAGTAAAACTTTTAAACATTCTAATTATTCTATCACATTGACAAGAATATATTTTAATGCAGTTTTAAGTTTTAATTATTAATACATCTATACCAGCATAAGAAGATGCCCTGAAGATGACAGAAGATGTTGAAAGGCCTAGGCATAAAATAATATATTGTTTAGTTACTGGTATCAAGTATCTATTTTATTTATTTTATTGACCGAGCTCAACGGTATTACAATATGTATTTCAATATCCTACAGGCTAGTAAGAAGAAAATAGGATAGTTTGAATTTAGCCAATCAAGCAAACCTTTAATTTAGAGCAGCGATCTTCAACCCGCAACCCGAGGGCCGCATGCGGCTCGAGACTTAATTTTTGGCGGCCCGGCAATAAACACTAATTTGAACTACAATACCAATATTGACAATTTAAGTGACAAAAAAACAGTGTTGGGTCTCACATTAAATTCAAGAATGTTACTGCGCTTTTTGTTATTTGCAAAGTGGAAGACAAAAGATAAAACACACACACACGTTTAATGTTAAGTAATCCGTACAGATATTGTAACATATAATATTTGGTAAAGTTTTCCCTATACAGACCATGGAGGCCCAGAGGGTTCCAGGAGGTTGAGGCCCCCCAGATTTTAGACATTCGGAACATGAAAGTGGTAAGATATTATTTGGTACATTTGTGTTATATAAGTATCCTGGTATTAATAATCAATAAATCAATGCGACCCGCTAGTATTTCATTAAAAAGAAATTGGTCCGTTATTTAAAAAGGTTGAAGACTACTGGCTTAGAGAAAAATTATGTAGCTTAATTCAAGCCAGGTACAATTTCCGATGGAGAAGAAAATGTAAATGCACGTTTATGTGAGATCCCGTTGACCGACTTCAGAGACAGGAAGTAACTTACTGTAAACTTTGATTCGATAACAGAAGGAACTCACCTCTTAAATCTGCATAGAAGGAACAGATAATGTATTCGGCGCGAAAAATTTTTAAACCGTGGGATAGTTAGGAATTGTCCGCTCTAAAACCGGCCCTGAAATAAACATATATGTCTATCTCAAAATCTCATTCTAAATAGATATGAGTAACGTGTTAGACACAGACAGACTTAGAGCCGGTCTCAAGATAAAATTCACTGAGATAAGCTATTGCCTATTGTCTTTTGCATATTCCTTGCATGTCTTATAAAATTAACTTGGAAATTTGGTGATAAAATTCACTAACATTATTTATATTGGCCAGGTTCTGTATTACATAAATAAAAGAGAAAATATTTCTTAATAATGTGATAAGAATTTGCTAATTCAAGTAACATAACCCAAGGAAATAAAATTCAGTCTATTTAAGATCATGATACGCTCAAGAACGGCCTATTCAAAATTCTTATTTGGACCGATCTAACCAAGGTGCCTACTTGAAGGGTTCACTCTCTTTGGTGGGGGGGGGGGGATAAAACTAAAGCAGGAATGACATTTACCTTCCACCTATCGCGCAATTTTTTGCTAGTTTTCGTAAGTATGTACAATATCTCAAGGGACGATCCTGCATGGTGCTGATCCTTATCAAGAATCTATCCTATTCCTATTCACGTGTGAATCGTAGATGGGTCCTTTACCTATGTTCATTTAAAGGCCTAAAAAAGAAAAGTTGTTTTAATGAATTCCTTGTAGTTAGTTACTATAATATCCAGTTAATGGCAGTTACAGATGACAATGACAGTGGTGGTTGCGGTTTTTTTACGATGATGGTGATAAAGATGAAAATACGATGACGATTTAATTAATTCCTACAAACAAATAAGCAAACAAACATCGTGGTTTTTATTTAGTCGAAGGGGTTTTGTCGAATTTATATTGTCAGGAAAAGGGATATCCGAGAAAACTTGCTGTAATTTAATTTTTCTTCTGGAAGATATATGTCCACCGCTGTGGCTCAGGGGATGCGTCCAATCCTCTCACGCAGCGGGCCCGGGTTCGATTCCTGGTGAGGTTACCTAGGTGAGGTTTTTTCCGGGGTTTCCCTCACCTATGAGACAAATGTCAGGTAACTTTAGGCCCTTGTGGTCCCCGGATATCATCTGGCCGTCATTATCATCATCATCCTCATCCTCGCCTTGTTCTGAGTGAGTGTGTGTGTGAATGGTGTGTATCGTCCTATGTGTTCGTGTTGTCTCGGAGGTGGCCCCGGCATTGGGCTGATCACTCATCCGGGGAGGCCCTCCATGTCCTTGTCTGGTCAAAAAAGTATGTATGTGATCCAAAGGTAATCCCTCTCCCGACAGGTCGCGGCCCTGTAAGGCCCGGGCGGCTTGGGTCGCTTAAATCCTAAAAGGGAGAGGTAAAACTACGAAAAAGAAAGAAAGAAGATATATGTAGGAGATATGGAATTGCAAATATGTCAGTGTAATTCTCCCAGCGCCTCCCCTTAAAAATAAGACAAAGTCGTCACCAATCTTCGTATTACATCCTCAGAAGATACCTGACCTAAATAAAAAATTTTGTTTTTATACGATTTTTCATTCTCGAGCTAGGCTGTTCAAGGCACAAAGACACACAGACATGTTTCAAAAAATAGTATTTATGAGACTCGGGAGACCTAAAAACGTGTATTTATGTTAAAAACTCAACTTCGAATTTGGGAGTCGAAAACAATATTTCCTCTACCTACAGTACCTATGGTAGGGACAGAGGAAGTAAAAACGAACGAGACAGTCATAGCAATAGTCATAATGATATAATCACAAATGTTGATTTCACAGATTCTCGAATTGTTCCTATGCCTCGTTGAAGACATTGGTATCCTAGGGAACAAACATAAGATCTCACTATAAAATTATTTCGAAAGAAGAAAAATCATCTACATGATGCATCTGTAGGCCTACTTACAATTAGCAATATCACTTTTCGCGTAATTATTTATAAAATGCAAGTAACGGTTTGTTATAATTACTAAATATTTATATCTGATTCAATATCACAAATGTGCAATTCACACAATAAACATTTTTAAATCTATATATATTTATATATTTATTAAAATAACAACTCCCTGCAGATACAGGTTGCCAATATAGACAGTGTAACATATCCAAATCAGCAATATAACTATAAAGTCAAAGTTTTCCTATAATTAGTTGTTCAACTGTGATACAGATTGTATTTTATTTTCTTGTTGATATCAGTCGAGTATTAATTATTTTTTATTTATAACTGCATAATTTCACACTACCTCACAGAAATTAGAAATTAAGCTAGTTAAGTTTATGGTAAACATATCACCTAATAGAAATTTCCACAGCATTTTTCTCAAATATCTAAGATCTGATTAAAAATAACGAAAAATATATCCTTCTATCGTACGAGCTGTGTACAAATACAGTTTATTTTAAACGGATGAAGTTATGCTCACATAAAAATGGATGAATCTAAAAAATAAGAGAAAAAGTTTGTACCAACTATTCCAATTTCCATTAAAATAATATATATATTTCCGCAAATAATTAGAGAACAAAATGTTGGAGTTAGTGAAAATTATGGTAATACATTAGTTTTGATTAGTGTTAAATTCAAACACATACATAGCAATTCTCCTACTGAGCCTAAGCGAACAAAATATTTTAGTTGATAAGACATGGGCTCTTTATATTTTTAAATCCTTTTTTTACGGTTCTTAATATTTCGTTTACCTTTAAGTTGAATAATTCACGGTATTTCATACAGCAGGCTATCGTATTATGATACAAAGTAACAAATCAAACTGGCAGAAAATTTTTATTTTTATTAAAAATAACAGATAGCCTACGTCACAGGCCCAATCATTGAGTTCAATGTTTTTTATGCCGTCCGTAAGTTTTATAACTTCGAAAGCAAATGGGTTTCGCTAATTTTATGGTATTCGGTTCTCATGTGATTGTATTCCATGAAACTCCTCAAAGATACAATTCTAAAAATTTAAGTGCTTTAAATACTGAATTTCACTAATACGAAACATAACACTAAAAACTAATGTTATGAAATGGATTAACAGAATTGATTAATATTTTTAAATCACTTCAGGATAAATACTTCATCGTTCCGAAACGTTTAACACTAATGGACATACACTCTATCACAAAACCCTTTTTCCCCCTAGCTTTGTGTGTGATTGCAATTTTTTCCCTTTTTTCACGTGAACACAATTTAACGAAGTGATTAACAAAAAAATTATAAACAACACATTAATTCGACGTCTAAACTGTAGTATCACTATTGGGATTGGTAAACAAGCTCAGCTGTTGCAATTGAAAATACACACATACACACACATAGACACACTTTATGCTCACTTTGTAGTTCCCGCAAGTGGAGACTGTGTTGATGTGTTGCTCAGCTGATACTGCCAGCAGCCGGGAACAACTCACTTATGGCAACCACGGCGCAGCCGTGCCGCCAACGGCATCACGCTAAATTGCCCCAGGTGAGAATTCAGCTAGCAGAGATAAAAGTATTTCCCTAGATACATTTGAATGTTCTCATGCCACTTAATTTTCTTCTTCCTTCGTCAACACAACTCTTCCGGCAGGGAGTGAGGGGTAATAGATTATTATTATTATTATTATTATTATTATTATTATTATTATTATTATTATTATTATTATTATTATTATTATTATTATTATTAAGTGCCAGAATGGTAGCTTATGAGATTGTGTGGGGGCCGGGAAAATGTCTGTTCGTCTGCCAGTCTGTCCGTGTGTCTGTACGCGGAATAACTCAAATACGCTTTATCGGATTTTCATGAAACTTGGTATATACATTTAAAACGTCCATGGGAAGAAGTCTATTGATATTGGATCAAATCGGTTGACGGTACCAGAGTAATGCCCAATTTAGTGCCTATTTTATGGTAATGTATTAGAAGGAATTTATCAAATAAAAATCAGTTCTCATGGCAACATATTGTTTTACAGTGATCATATACGGCTTTGGAAGTTGCAATACATTTAGCTTTGACAAATAACACTACCTACATATTCCTTCACATATGCTTATCAAACTAGACTTTATCCTTGCGTAAGTCCTGCTTAATGGAACGATCTGGAGCCTCGGAAATCGATAACAAAAATAAGTTATTTTCGTAATTGCAATAAATCACTGATTAAACAAAAACTGGCACTTTGTTACGTCAGTTTACCTGATATTTTTATTATTATTTATTCCTTTATTTCTCTGTTTAACTAAACAGGTATATATATATTATTATTATTATTATTATTATTATTATTATTATTATTATTATTTAATGAATCTTTTTCCTTGTTTAGTGTAATTAAAAATATATACGACATAGAAACTTAATAAAAGAAAACTATTTTTAAAAATGGAGGCCAAATTTCTAAAAATCACCCTTCGATGTCTTCATTAACCTTTTAACTGCTGTGGCCGTTACGGCGAGAAAAATTAGCTTAAATGTACATACATAGAATTGTTGAATTGCTGGGAATGGTTAAGGAGTATTCTTATAGACTGCATGTAAAGTGACTATCTGAACTGGAAAAGAGAAGTAGACTAGTCAATGTATCATCTCTTATTCTTTTAATCTTCATAAATTGAATAATAAAGTTTTTAACATTTAAATATAGTACCGATAAGAGAGTACACAAGTTTCACGCATTTATAGAAGTTCCGTGATTTACAGTAATTTTTTCCACGGTGGAGCACTACGAAGCGCTAGTATCTTTTTAAAATAAATTATTTAGTTATCCGAATGAGACAATCCTGCATTCATTCTTGCTGTCTCAATTGGTTCCGTGCTAGTTTTTTAACTCAATGATTGTGAATTCAAATCTAGTCAAGTGCAGTTCGGAAAAATCTTCATGGTGGCCTCCTGAAGGGACTTGAAACTATGGATTTCCGATCCTAGATTTCAGGCTCCTTCAAGGCTCGCGTGGCTTTCAAACCTCGTTCACCCGTTCTCTTTTTACGAAAATCGACTGAGCGACGCGAGGTTCTGTTTTAATTCGACCGTTTGGAATTAAATTTCGTCTGTTAGTAAATTTGTTTGTTATGTAAACGCGTGCTTATAATTTCTTCCAATTATACATGAATGATTCTTGAAGTCATTAAAGACGACGTGTGTGTGAGGATTTTTATTTTTTAATTCCGTTTCAAGATGGTATCCGTTTAAATGGTCCCGTTTCATGCAATGTTCAGTTATGTTCAACTATTCTAGCTAAATGGTTGAAGACAATTTCTGCTGTCGAGTGTAAAATTCACTACAACATTTTTCCTGAACATATTTTACGTAACCCTAATGGTCTACCGGCATTTCGTCTGTTTGTAAATTTATCTGTTATGCAATTACGGCCAAACGAGTTTTCAATTTTATTCCAATTTTGCATAAATGTTCCTTGTAGTCATTAAAAACAATGTATATGTAAGGATTTATATTTCGTTTCAAGGCGAAGAGCAGATTTTAGATTTGTTTGGACGAGAGGTCTGCTGTTCACAGAAGTATTCTATTTTGTGTGATTGTATCGAGTCGTAGGATAAGTTCCTGACTTATAAGTGCCTTAATCAGTGCCGTATTTAAGCCTAGGCAGACTAGGCAGCTGCCTAGGGCGGCAGATTTGAAGGGGCGGCTTTTAAGCTGTTACTGTTTTTCATTTTAATATATTAAACATTTTATTCATAAGTCTTCAAAATAGTACTAATGTAAGGCACAATGAAATAGAAATGAATAACATTGACAACAATACGCACCTGTTTATTTATTTACTTATTTATTTATTATTACATATTATTATTATTATTATTATTATTATTATTATTACTATTATTATTAGCCTACTATTTCAGTTACAATAATGCTTATTGTAGGTTACTTTGTGGTACATTCATGTGGAAATAAGGGGGCGGAAATATTTGCCTCTGCCTAGGGGCGCTTAAGTAGATAAATACGCCCCTGCCTTCAACACAGTACAATACCTAGAAACAATGAGTTCATAAAACTTCATAATGGAGACCGAACTGTAAGTATTCTCACTAACTTCTGATAGAGTTCTTGTGGGATAAGAGCATAATTTATGGAAAAGTGAAAACACTCTAGCGTGATATTGCAGAAGTTGGCGGCACTTGTTAACCCACTAGTGGCGGGAGTACAGTCGGTGCGCATGATGACCCAGTTCCCTAAACCTGAGAGGATCCATCGATCCAACCAACACTCACGTCAGCTGTGAGAGGGGTGCAACATTTTTTCGTCCTAAAATCCGAGAGGGGCTAGTAAGAGAAGCTTGGGATATTGATCCTGACCTTTCATCCCTCTCTCTTGTTACGTCACTACAGGAGCCGAATTTTTGGGCCCGCGACCTATGCCAGAGTTTTCCCCCAGAAAAGATCTTAACAGTATTCATCACTCGGGAGCTCATCCAATTTGCGATGTAAATGGAACGGTTTTCCATGGCCTTACTTTCCAGCGTAATCTGCTATCTTCACTAAGTGAGCCATGACTTTTTAAGTGTATTGTTTCGGGAGGGAATTAAGAGATAAGGAAGAACAGTTGAAGGTCTTTCAGATGGAAGCAAAGGAGATTACTTTTCCAAGGCCTTCATCTTCCTGATAGTCCTAATCTGGTGAAGAGTATGTCGCGCTTCACAACTTACCTTACTCATTAATGGTATTATCAATAATCTAAACGACTATTCTCTAAACAGATAAGATAAGGCAAGTTAAGGTAAATAAAATAATCTTAGATAGTAATATTAGGAACTGGTTATTATTTTTTCGGCTAAACGGAAAGGTGAAAATATTACTGGGGGAGAAAAATCAAAACTGAAATCTATCTCCTCCAACAGATGTTAAGAAATGAGCCTTAATTATTTATGTGAGATTCTTTGATGCTGGTTTTACAAATTTTCTGATGGAATTTTTTAATTAATTATATTTTCTATGCTTAGAATGTAAAGAATTTCGAGACTAGCTTAATACTTTCAAAATAATCTGGAGGAGTGTTGCTACAATTTGCTGCCATGTTCTAAATATAAGATTATGTTGTAAATTGCCGATTTACAAGTGAAATAGATTACAGTGACGAGTTCTCATGAACCAGCTTAAAATGTACGCGCTTAGCCAGTGTCGTGTGTGCTGCCTAGATGTTCCTTCGCAGGAGTTCCGTTTCTTTTCCCATTTCATTATTTTTACTTTTATCCAAAGTTTGTTCCCTGTTTTAGTTCCAATTGCTGTAAAAACAACATTTAAACATTTATTATAGAAATTGACTAAAGTGTAGCTAAAAGCGATTCATCTCCTCCCCGAACTTCATTTCTAAGCCTTATATCGTGAACGTCATAGCTATGTTTGACGCTCACAACCGAAATGTGGGCACTTACTATGAAAAGCGAAAAAATAACAAGATTGACATTTAGGGTAGAGAGAGAAACATGTTTTTTCATCATGTATTTTAATACCAAGAAAATGAGTTAATTAGTTACTTTTCCCCTTTATATTTTCACATGCCTAATCTACAATCATTAACGGCCATGGTGTCAACATGCTAACCACATGCCCCCAAACCTGGGCACGGAGTCCCCCGGGAGGGACTTTAAGCTGGGGGTCCGTGTCGTAGATTTACGGCACGTAAAAGAACTCCAATCCTAAA
Source organism: Ectobius pallidus (assembly GCA_964059195.1). Taxonomy (NCBI): domain Eukaryota; kingdom Metazoa; phylum Arthropoda; class Insecta; order Blattodea; family Ectobiidae; genus Ectobius; species Ectobius pallidus. The sequence continues at coordinate 117,200,252 of CAXKWD010000006.1, forward strand.
TTAGAGCCTCTGGACAAAATTTATCGGTCCTTTCACGTCTAAGTAATACCTTAGTTTCCGGAGGGGGATTAAAGGGTGATGGGCTTACCACCTGTCCCTCTGCCCTTTCTAAGAAAATAAGTGTAACAAAATTCACATCGGTAAACGGAAACCTCCACTTGGTACTTCGCCCCAACATGGGGGGCAACATGGGGTAGTGTTAAAGATTACATGTTCAGTGAATCATATAAAAAATGTCATTAATTGGCAGTGAATTCTGTGGGAATTGGCATTTATGTGTAATGGTGAACTTAATTGCTTAGCTAAATTCCGATATGCCTGACTGCTGTTAAAAAGGAGGAAAGTGCGCAAATTTTGCACGGGGTTACTCTAGTATTACACATTACGTGATGTCAGTGAAATGTGTGTTGGTTCTATAATTAATCGTGCCTCCTATATTTCTGCTCGCCTAAATCCGCTGCAGTATCCACACTTCTGGATTGAAAACAAACAATTAACCCCAAATTATCATCAGCATCACCAGCAGAATGAACATTTAATTTGTGGTCTCATTATAATATTATATTATAATATATTATGTAGAAATACTAATCCTTTACAAACGGTGGAAGACTAACAGAATTTGCATACATCTACTTGCTAGGATGCGAACACTGGCACTGTAACAGTCTAAGAGAATAGAGCTCTGTTGATTCAAAGCATAGGCGTACCGAGGGGGGGTTTGGGGGTTTGAACCCCCCCCCCCCATTGATTAAAAAAAGGAAAATTATATAATTTTTTTTAAGTCTGCACATAAATTACTTAATACAAATATAAAGCGTGGGAAGCTTAAAACTCTTTATTTTGCGTCTTAATTTTTAAAATTTTCCGTGGGAGGACCCCCGGAAGCTTAAAACTCGTTATTTTGCATCTTAATTTTTTAAATTTTCCGGGGAGACCCCCGGAAGCTTAAAACTCGTTATTTTGCATCTTAATTTTTTAAATTTTCCGGGGGAGACCCCCGGAAGCTTAAAACTCGTTATTTTGCATCTTAATTTTTAAAATTTTCCGGGGGGGACCCCCGGAAGCTTAAAACTCGTCATTTTGCATCTAAATTTTTAAAATTATCCGGGGAAGGACCCCCGGACCCCCCTCTCCCTGGGGGGTATTCCATACCCCCAGACCCCGCGGATGTTATAACCCCCCCCATATGGTCGGCCTGGTTACGCCTATGATTCAAAGAGAATAATTAAGTAAAACCTTGAAGCTGGCTTGTTTTCATAGCAACTGCAGTAAATGTCTTATTGATCAGACGAGAATAGTGTGGGAGAAACCTAGCACAGTAAGATGTCCCAGTATCGAACCCTGGGGAGCGATAGACAAAGGCGAAGTAAAACTTCGAACAAAACGACGTTATCCAGGCAGGACATTTCTTGGAATATTTCATTCATCGTATACACTTTTAAGAATTCACATCCATCCTTTTTTTATTCTAGAGTTTTAGATGAAAATATAATTTGAATTAGGGGAAATATATGGACTGTGGACGAAAGTAAACAACAACAATATTCTAATCTTCAGTGTTCACAATCAATCGAATCAAATTCCGGAAGAAAACAAAGTTCACAATAGGTTCAAGTAAAAATAAATTATTACATGTGACTTCGTAAGGCACCCACCCCTTTTTCCATACTACAGTCAGGGTTTGAAGAGGTAAGGAAGTCGACAATTTAGCCTTTAGGCAGATAAATAAAGGCAGATTAGGCAGCACTGAGCCCTTGCCACCTTACACCAACCAGGAATTTAGTTAGAAGTAAACTTCCCGGTACTTATTTGGAAAGAAGATTGAGTCGACTCTAACCGGCTCGGTTCACGACAGTATGATAAAAATCCCCTGCAAAACTTTAAACGCGTTGTTTTCAGTACAAAAAATATGTTTTCCACACTTTGCAGGGCTCGTTATAATCCTTAGACACGTTGTATAGCATAATTAAAAATAAAAATTCATTAGGCTATTAAAAATAAATGTTATATTTTGGACGACCTCTGAAAGGACTTGTTACGGGGGGTTTTATATGTTCACACAGATTTTTAAGTGACCGTTAAGCTTTCAAGTAAAGTGAATCATACGTTTTCATACCAGGTTTTGGTGGAGTAAACATAAAACTATTTTTGTGGTTAAACAAAAATATATATTTTTTGGTAAATCCTGAATTTTTAGTTGGCCCGCCTTAGAAAGTTTATGATTTAGATGGTTAATTTGGTTTGTATATCTCATATAGATATAATCATATAATTTCTGACTAGGCTGAACTGACGACCTAGTTATCCACACATAGGATTGTGTTGAAACGGAGGGAAGGAAGGAAAGAAATGGTAATGCAATGTAAATACGCGGATCAACTATGTCGGAGATAGCATTTCATTCCGGATGGAATAAATCTAGCAACCCTTGCTGGAATATAATGAGGGAATGCGGCAGCAACCGAATACCAGTAATTCTTCTGCAGTTAGCTAATGTAAAGTCCCGGACTGCAACCTGTGGCTTTTTAGTATAGTATAACTGAATACCGACCGACTTTTCTTGTAACTTCTACGGTGGGGTATAGGGCACGGGTGCGCATCTGTGGCACATTGTGCCACTGTGCGGTGGGGTAATGTCTCCCACTACAGTCGCCATTGACGTCAGCAAAAAGCAGTTTCGACGTGACACTGAACATGAAGAGCAGGTTTCATACGTCACAGCAGGATGGGGGACTAAACGTTTCCCCTCAGTTGCTCATGTATGGTAGAGGGTCTCCAAGTGGAGGTATCAGTACCTAGATTAATTTTGTTGCGCTTATTTTTCGTGAGAGGACAGAGGGACAGGTGGCAAGCCCACCTCACACAACCTCTCATAAAACTAAGGAATTACTTGGACGTGAAAGTGCAGCGAAATTTTGCCGAGAGGCTCTAATTTAGGCTTGGAGTTATTTTACGTACCGTAAACCTGTGACACGAGCCCCCAGCTTAAATCCCCTCCCAGAAGACTCTGTGCTCAGGATTTTTAAGTCCGACAGTATAATAGAATGGAGCCACATAACTTCGTTATAAATGCCTGGTAAGTAAGATTTGTGTCCATAAATATTATACCTGTATTGCACTTGTAATTACGTCAAGTGTTATGCACTAAGCGCATCGTTTTATGCTTGGAGATTAAAACCTGTTTAAATAAATGGTGCAAAATATATTGCACAAACTTTCTCGCATACACCGCATAACCACGCGAAGCAGCAATTCCAAAACCGCAGTAAAGTATGATTGATGTTGTTATTTCTGTTATTATTATTATTATTATTATTATTATTATTATTATTATTATTATATTACTATCCTTACTTAGCTTATATTGCATCCTTTAACTGCATATAAATCATATCACGTGTTTAGAATGTTTGCGTGAACCAGTAGTCTATTGTAACAACTCATTCGCGTGCATCTGTTTCTATTATTCAGTGATGTCTTGTTTTCTGATGTTAAGTTTAAACAATTTATTATAATATCCAGCGACATAGCGGCGATGAGTTATGGAAAATAAACAAGTCCTACAAATTCGGCGTTTGCCTTCGCGAATGAGGAAATCATGAAAAACACAAGTCAATTTTTGCGGCCACGAGGTTTGATTTGAATCCAATACCTCTTCCCTATTAGAAAATACCACCTCGCTGTAATTGGTTTTGGTGTGTTCATTACGACTGAGCTAAACTGACTGCATTTCACAACAACAGTGATTACCATTTTCTTGTTATTATGGGCAAAAAAATTCCATTTATATTTTAATTAACATGTATGTTCTGAACTTTGTACTTCTATTTAAGCCTTATTTGTTTCGTTTTTATCTTGAAACCTACTAATTGTATAAAGAAATGTTTTTAAAACCTTAAAATGTTGTGATAAAATGAGTATTTCTGTCTTTGAGCAAACCCGTCAATCTCCATTTTAGAAAAGATAGAAATGCTAATTTCTAATGAAAGTTTAAAGCATTTCCTATTACAGTATATATTTAGTGTATATATTGCAAATCTGACTTCCCACATAAGGGAGGAACTCAGATTTGAAACATATACACTAAATATACCTATATGCATTAAACTTTCATTATTCAATAGCATCTCGAACTTTTTTTCAAAATGAACATTGCCGAGTTTGCTAATAAACCCCTCATTTTCCTGGTCCTAATTGCAACAAATATTAAGTGCCTGGAATGTGGGATTGGGCTATCAGATTCTCATTCCCACATAAAGCCATATTGTTTGCCAAATGGAAGAGATGGGTACACTGAAACATCCCTTGAAGCCTTTGTATGGAAAAATGTTTCATATGAGATTTCAGAGTTACGTACAAACGGTTAGTACAAAAATGAGAGATAATCGTTACAGCGGCCTTGTTTTAAAGTAAACGATTTAGAGAAAATCGCCAAAAAAAATGCAATGTGATTAAGATACAGTCCTGAATAGACTTCGTTCATTTCGCTATGATGTTCTGTATTCGAGCTAAGATGTTCAAAGTCTGGCATTAGCTTAGATATGTACAATTTTTAAAATAGGCTGTAGTTTTTAGGGGGCAGAGAAAGCATTTATTAATACCGAAAACTCTACATAGACCTTTCGATTCGAACACACTACTAAGTATTCTGAAGATGTAGAAAAGGTCTTCTTCATCTAGAATAGTCACGGTACGAGTAGATAAAATAAAAAAATACAATATATACCGGCTCATGGATGAGTCCAACAGAATCTGATGTATTAGTAACAAAACACTAATGCACTATGGAAATAGAAAAATCAGTCAACAATAGGTAATGTAATGTTGATACTTTAGTTTTTAATAGAGGGCTAGTCAATAAGTATCAGTGTACAATTTTTGTAATGTACTTAAACAGCAGCAGACGTGCATTATTTTGCAAGATAATCCCCGAGCTTTTCACTACAATATATTGTTCCAGAGTTTCACTAGCTTCGGATGCCCGTGAAACTATTTTTTCCACTAAAGTAATACAATTTTCACCTACAAAGTATTTGACCATTTTGTTATAACATTTCCACTGCGTCCTGAAAATGTGTTTAGTTGTAGCATATTATATCCTCTATTTAAGAAATAAAATAAAGAAATAATCTAAATTAAAATAAACGTCTCTTAAGATTCGGAAGACGCAGGTAGATTTCGAAGTTTATTCGAATATTTATGAGGTTTACACTACTACTAAGCTTACTACACTAAGCTTACTAATGAAGCTTTATTTCTTCCATCCTTTGAACTAATGGTTGGTGATTTAAAAAAAAAAACTTTCCAAACCAAAGTAGAATTAATGGTTGGTGATAAAAAAATAATAAATAAAAATAACAAAAATTAAATAAAAAACCTTTTCAAACCGAAGAATATTTTTCTTATTATTACTCACAAAATTCATTTATAATGTTTTTGAGCTCTCCAAATATGGCTACCCCAACACATCGACTTTTATGTCACTGAACCACATGCTTCAAACGTTATTTAGATGGTGCGGTACTTTTCCTTTAACTATCTCTGTATATGTGTGTATTAAGTTATATATCACATAGAAACTTTTGAGTTGTTGGTTTTTGGTTCCAGAGATCATGCGAAACATAAAACTAGGTAGAAATTTTCCGGAAGTCGAACCATGGTTAAAAGCCGTTCCATCGTTCTTGAAACTCGACTTTGGATGCGCAGTGGAGAAAAATGCCTCACTGTTGGGGGAGGGAATATTGATTTTTCTAAACCACGTACTTTCCATGTGCTTCTATTGGTGTAGAGGGTTGTGGAGTGACAAGGCCAGCAAGGTAGCAAAGTAAATCCTCCCTTCCTATTCTGCGCAAGATTTCTAGGTCTTGTTTTAACTGAAATGGAACAGACTCTACGATTACAATAGAAAATATAGCTAATAAATAAACCTAGTGGAAGATATATCTACATTGTGGAAGTACCAGTGTAAAGTACCTCCATTATTTTTTTCTTTTAAATGTAGAATTTTAATGCTGAGAAAAACTTCTCGTTATTCTACAACGGGTTTACTTCTCTGCTACACACTTGAAATGAAAGTAGTACAGAATGGGGACGTGGTCATTGTGGTATGGATTATGCGGAGTTTCTCATGTTCTAGCAACCATACAACTGTACAATCCGATTACAATAATTTTCTATACTTCTCATACCTTTCCTCTCTTTCTCTCCCTTCTCCTTCTATTCTCACTACCGCCATATGCAACAAGAGAGTCGGAAAATACATTCTGTAACTAATTCAGCACAAAACCGACCATTCCGACCTACATTCACTGAACCCACTGCGGCAGTCCGACAACAACAGACTCTTAGGTACAATGACGAGTTTTAATCGAGTTCCAGGATATTTAGGAGTGAAGTTTGCACGTGATCCGAGTACCTGTGATATGGATTATTTAAAAATGTTCTCGTACAGACAGAGACAAACATTTATTTGAGGGGGTAGTGGATGAAACTTTTGTTACACTGGTGAAGAATTAATTTTCGCCAAAGAAAATAAATTTGCAGTGAGATAGTGATTGATGTGCTAATTTTAATTCTGTTTTCTCTCTTTTCCTAACACATATAGTTTATATTTATTCGTTATCTATTTATTATCCGCTCTGTTTTGGTGATTAGCCTCAAACGGTCATTTTGAAATAGCAATAATTGCTTAAATGTGGACGTCGCCTTAGCATAGGCTTTCTGAATATAACTTATACACATACAGTAAAACTAAAAGTATGGGAAAATGACTTTAAATCTTTGCATGATGTTTAAATGACAAATGTGTACCCACTCTTATGCTATTTAAAAATTAAACCAATTTTAGTATTAATTTTCTCTTTTTAGGGAAAATTTTCAAAATTTTCTTGGAAATTATTTATTTCCAACACTAAGATTTAAATATTTAGCGAGTGTAGCCTTTTTAATATCGCGCAATAAGGGAGACTTAAAAGTGCCTGAGGCCACTGCAACTTTGCATTAAGGTACATATTATGTTTTACAAAAAAACATAAAATGCTAATTTTTCCAAAAAATAATGAATATTTCACCCCTTATCTCCCTTAATAATAATATATGCTTCTTGAATAATTTCAAGTTGCCTTCTGGACGCAGCATGCGCGTAAAGGATAAACAGGTAAAGGATTATTATAAACATATGTTAAATATAATATTAATGTTGGAAACAAATCAGAGTTTCGTACATGCACACACGTTATTATAAGATGACCAAATAATTTGCAATTATACCCTGAGCAAGAGAACACAAATGGTCCCCTTCCATGCTTAGCCTGCAAAGGAGATGCGCAACATCCTTGTAAACAGTAGGCCAAACAATAGATAACGTACAAGAAAGGTACGATGTTTGTACCGATCTTGATACTTTTCTTTAAGATGTGGGATACGACTTTTTTTTTCTCTTGATTTATTTTACCCTCTTGCTCTGTTTCGTAGTGCTCGGAACATATTGTTGGATCTAGTATATGAACTTCAAATGGTCCTATCTGAAGACAAAAATGTCTGCAAAAGTATGTTTTCCATCAAAGTCTAGGGTAAATTTAAAAAGATAAATTTTAAGAATTTTAATTATTCTAATGATTGAATTGAATGTAATTGATGTCAGATTTACGCAGATTTTGTATGGTTTTCTATTATTCAGTCATCATATGAAAATAACTGTGGGCTCTAAGTTTGAAATCAATTAAGAAAACTTGAATGAAATAGTTGATTTTCATGAAAGACAAACATAACGTTTGATTAAAAATTCTCACATTTTAACATAAATCATTACTCAATTGAACTTACACTTCTGCTTTTAAACAATTTCTGAGGCGACGCATATATACGTCATTAGCAGTGAAACGGTTAATGTCAGACAATTTTATTTGCGTATCATGTCACTATACTGTGCTTCAGAGGAGTAATTTAGTAATTCTGGATGCTTCATTGTGCAACATTGTCTCAAACTAAATCTGAGGTTCCCTAACTTCTAAGGCTATTACTAGAGGTTGAGTTAATCCCGTCTAAGCTTATTCTAGAACTTCTCTAGATTTATCTGGCTTAATCTTCTCTTGGATCGGCTTACAGTTGGGTATTCATTGCTGTAGTCTGAGAAAATTTTATTTGCAGCTTCCCTCTATGACGGAATTCGTCAATTTGCTCTCGGCTGTAAATCTATTGCTTGAATTTAATTTTCTCTCTTACTCCTACTATGCAAGATTAGGAGTAAAATTACAAAATGTTTCATATTAAATTAAAAAATTCAATTAATTGGGTTCGGTTTTATACTGTAGAGACTAATAGCTCGTCCAGTTAACAGATAAGTTTTTTTTCTAACCTGTAAAAGTACAAATCTGACAGATTTTTGTTGAACTAGAGCAGTGGTTCCCAAACTATGGGTCGCAACCACTAGTGGGTCGCGAAAAGGGCGGGAAAAATTAAACTTGTTTTTAATATAAGGAAAGAGTGTTTGATTTAAAGAATCCAAACAAAACTTCCATAGCTGAAGGAAACTTTTATTGCCACCAAGTACAAAGTTAATAACTAAATCAAGTTATAAAAGCAACCATTTTTATTTGAACTGTGTTTTCTCAGCAGGGCATTTGAACACAGTAAAACTACTGAAAGGCATAACTTATGAAAAACATATGCTGTTAGCCTATATTGGTTATCGTTATCTAGTAGTGGGTCGCGAAAAAAATTTCTAGGTGAAGGTGGGTCCCAGGACAAAAAAGTTAGGGAACCGCTGAACTAGAGAATAATGTGATATTTAAATTTAAGTTTAACGGAATAATTTAATGGAAGTTCTTATCTTAGGCTATATTTCAAATTTCTGTAATCTCTATCATTTTCGTGCATTACTTCGTATATTCAAAATTTCCTTCATATGATATTTTAAGAATTTCCAGATACTTCAACATTAAGGCATTGAACACAAGACTCTAATAAATGATATTATAGACCGTCATGGTGGCTCATGCTTAGTGCGTGGGCCTGGCATGCAAGCGAGGCAGGCGGGCGTGTCATTCTTGGTGGACGAAGCCGTGACTGGGGTTTTTCTCGGAGATCCTCCCGTTTCCCCTCTCATTCCACCAACCCTCTCCACTTCATCTTCAAACTCCCCCTCATTATCGTCCGGTTTCCTTTCCGCTGCGGGCCTCTCCCGTCCTGCCCCATGGCTTTTTTTTATTTTTTAAATTTTTATTTATTGTCAGCATGCTCCATTACGGAGTAATATTACATGCTTTATTTACAATTATTATGATTTCTATTTTAATGTATACATTACTTGTTACTGATACTTTAGTACTATACCGTTGTGGCACAAGTTACTGATAACTTAAAATACTATTCAATACTGATACGAGTTACGGATGCTTAAATACTATAAAGTTAATGACACTAGTTACTGTACTTGATACTTTAACTATTGTATAAGTACTGACACAAGTTACTTTAAGTTCTATACAATTAATGACACATGCTACAGATACTTAATACTGTACAATTACTGGCACACGTTACTGATATTTTAAATTTTCTACATTTGCAGACACAAGTCACTGATGCTTTAAATACTATACACTTAATGCTGCATGTTTCTGATACTTGATACTATAGGCTGCGAATACTGGCACAATTTACTGATACTTAAACCATTATACAATTACACAAGTTACTGATACTTTAATACTATACAACAATTAGTGTCAGAAGTTACTGTTACTTAAAATATTATGCATTTGGTTTAGAGGTTACTATTTAGACATCTAAACATCTATCGATTCTGATTTTCTTAAATAATCTATTTACAATTTACAATTCAATGGTAGGTGCAAATTTGTAAAATGCTCTAAGGTGGTTGTTCATCAGTTGGCTATTAGTGGCTGGCCATCTTCCTCCACGATCCTTTATTTCCTTCATTAGTATTGATCTCTCACGTCTTTTGTCCCGGCATTCATAAATTAGATGGTTCACTGTTTGAGGCCCTCTGTTGCATGAACAAGTGGGATCATCTATGATTTTAAATCTATTTAGGTCGAATTTTGTTTTCCCATGACCTGAAATCATCGCAGTTAAGGCCGAAGATGTGGGTAACTTCATTTTTTGCCTTTCTTTTATCGTTGGGATGAAGGATTTAGTGATCGCACCTTTCGTCGTACTCTGCCATCTCTCCTGCCATTTCTGTAAGCCTATTTCGCTTATTCCTGTTACTATTGTAGATTTCGGCACTTTGTTATAGATGAACTCTCCTTCTTGGTCCTCAGCAGCTTCTTTCGCCAATTTATCGGCTAATTCGTTGCCAATAATCCCTATGTGGCTTTTCACCCACCTGAAACTAACTTTCCATAGGTTCTGCTCTAGAGTTCTAGTGGTGTTTAGGATACTTTCAACAATTGCATTATGTTTGTGGTTGTTGTATATCAAAGACAGTGTTATACTGCTATCTGTAAATACTGATGCAGTTTTCTCTTCATCCGGTATTTCCTGCAGTGCTTTCAAGATAGCTATCTGTTCCGCCTGGTTATTAGAGCACCTCTCGCCAAGCCTGAACTTTAGTTGTCGATTCAATGTACCATTTAGGTATATGGCTGCGGCTGCTCCAACTCTCTCACCAATTTTGCTGCCATCTGTATATATATGTAAGGCATATGATGCGGCGTCGTCAGCTTCTTGCGTACACACTACTTCTGCTGGATGCGCCCAATCCATTGGTTTCAGTGGAGCGTCGTAACGTTCATTTCCATGAATAGCATCGTATAGCTGTACTTTTCCAGCAATAACTATGTCAATAGGTGGTAGTCCTGCTATAACACAGGAAGCATCGTACGAGATGGTCCTATAAGATTTCGTAATCTTTATGTTGAATAGTCTCTGTATTCTCTGGATCTTACGTAAATTCTGCCGGTTTTGCAGTGCTGATCCCCAAACTGGTGCTCCATATGTCAAAACCGGTTCTATAGCGCCTTTGTATATGGTGTACAGTGCTTTACTTCCCAATCCCCATGTGAGCTTGGCTGACCTGGACAGGGAGTGTATAAGTCTGATTGTTTTGTCATGAAGTTGGTCAATGTGATGATTAAATCTGAACTGCCTGTCTATGTGAAGTCCGAGATATTTAAGCGTGTCTACCTGTGGTATAGTTTTGTTGTTGAGGTAGATGTTGATTGGTTCTCTGTTTATGTGCTTTCTTCTTGATATAAGGAGGACTTTTGACTTAGATTCATTAAAGTGAATTTTGTTTGCTTTGGCCCAAGTTTCAATTTTTTTCAGCTCTTGGTTAGCATAGTTCTCTGCTTCCAGTGGACTTTTACCTTTTATCATAACTAGCAAGTCGTCAGCGAAAGCGATTAATTCTGTTCGTAGGGAAAATTCTAGATTGAGCAGCGAGTTATACAGAATGTTCCAATAACCGGGTCCACAGCACGATCCTTGTGGGCACCCCCTGTTGACTGGCGTTTCTATGTTGAACTCATTGGTGGAGAGACTTGCTGTTCTGTTTTTAAAATAGTCCTGTGTTAACCTGTATAAGTTGCTAGGGCATTCTATCTCTCGTAAGTTGCTCAGAATTGCAGGCCACCAGGCAGCGTTAAATGCTCCCTGTACGTCCAAGCTAACGAGCATGATGCATCCAAACTCGTGTAGATTGTTGTCAACGAATTTTTTCATTTCCATTGCAGCATCAACAGTACTTTTTTGGGACATAAATCCAAATTGTCTGGTATTGAATAGGTTTCGTGAGTTAATGTGGTGGAGGATCCGGTTTATGAGCAGCTTTTCTAAAATCTTGCCACTGGTATTTAACAAACTTATGGGTCTAAATTTTGTAACACTGTCACTTTCTGCTTTACCAGGCTTAACGATGGGAAGAATCACCGAGTGTTTCCATCTTGTTGGGAATGTGCCGGTTTTCAGGAACTTGTTGTAAAGTGAAGTGTGAAAGCTTGGGAGACTCCTGAAGGCGATGAGTAGTATATCGCTTGTTATACCATCCTCACCTGGCGTCTTCTTCGGGTTAAATCTCGTCAGTATCCCCATGATTTCTGCCGTTGTAAACTCCTTATCATCTGGTGTATCTAATGGTAGTGCCGTAACCCTCCTGAGTGATCTATGCAAGTCAGTGTCATCTTCTTCACAATCTTCCGGGACGAAACTTTCCAACATGTATCGCAGGGTACTTGGCGTGTCCTCAGTGTAGGTACCGTTATCTCTTCGTATCGTGGTGAGTGGGCTTTGTATTCTAGTTTTGCCGGCTGCAATCTTGTAGACTGTGTTCCAGGGATTGGTTCCATCTGTTGCGCTGCAGAATTCTTTCCACGATTTCAACTTTTCAGCATTAATTTTTTGTTGATACTGGTGCCTACCCTCTAGGTATTGATTTTTCCTCTCCTCTCTCAGTTGTTCATTGTTAACAGTCCTTTGATACCGTCGCCTCATGGCGTTAACTCTTTTCCTTAGTAAGGTCAGCTCCTGCGTCCACCATGGAACTGACTTCCCTTTAACTTTTTGTTTCTTGCCATTTCTTTTGCGAAAAGCTTCGTTGCACGCTTCTATGAGGCTGCTGTTGTACAGGTCAGTTAGACGTTCCACATCAGCCCATTCTTCCACCTTTTGAGCTAGTTCTCCATCTAGGTCTCCCCTACTCCTAGTACAGTTAAAGTTTGAGGTTAAGTTCGTTAGATATAAAGTCTCAAATTTCCCGTAATTCTCTAGTGCTACTATGTATCTGACGGTATTAAAAGTACGTGTGTGAGTTTGGTTTTGGTTGGTAGAGCCTATTCTAAAGGATATGATTTTATGGTCCGAACCGCTTTCTTCACTTCCTGTGACCCATTCGTGTATGCCTCTCAGAAGACTATTATTAACTATGGTCAAGTCGATCCAACTTTTGCCATTTAGTGTTTCAAAGGTAGGAACCCCGTTGTTTTCGTTAACAATGTGTAAATTGTTTACCGTTACGAATGCTTCGAGGGTTTTGCCTCGTTCGTTTGTGACGGTGTCATGCCAAAGTTTGTTCCTAGCATTACTATCTGCAAGAATTAATAGCTCATGCCCCTTGGTGTACTGGATGGTTCTTTCAATTTTCTGAATGTCGTTTTCTATGTCTGTCAGTCTATCAAAGTACATGCTGGCCCCAAAGAATGTTTTGTTCTTGCAGTTGATTTGTATGAGGACGCAATCTTCGTCTGATATTTGGCTAATTGTGATGACGTCCAAGTTTTTATTATTGACTATAATTGCTGTTCTTTTACCTCGGCTACCAGCTGTGTGGCCTTTGAATGTTAGAGGTATGCCGGCTATTTTATTGGCTATTAGGTATGGCTCTTGTATGAATACTAAGTCTACGTTTTGTTCGTCCATTAGCTGAACTAAGTTATTAGTTGCTGCCCGGGAATGTTGTAAATTTATTTGATAACACAGTAGGTTACGATAGTAGTTACCCATGTCAATAGTCGATATTTTGTTGGTTCCTTCTTAAAGCAGCCTGGTAACTGTGGCAGTTCTTGTCCAGTGCCGAGTGATTCTCATTTAGTGATTCTTCGCTGTATTTATTTCGAATAATACAATTTATACATTTATATTCTTCTTTATTAGCTGTGCAGTCTTTTAGAGAATGTTCTCCCGACGAGCATTTTGGGCATATTTGTTTTCCCTTTCAGTCCGCAGCTCTATGATTATATTTACAACATTTATAACATCGAGTTGCTCTGATGTAGTCTTCCCAATTACATATATGCCACCCGATCTTAAGTTTTCGTCCTAGCATCTGTTTTCTTGCTGCGGCGCTAAGTTCCAAAACAATATTCCTTTGTTTCTTCCTGTCCTCAAAAGCGAATTTTGGTTGAATCATTTCCTCCGACTCTGTCAGTTCTGGTTTTTGAAACTTCATGGCCTCCGCTGCCCCATGGCTTGTGGTCATGTAGTTGTTGGTGGTGTGCTGCACACCTGGGGCTCTCTGGTGTGCCGCGAACCTACGAGCTCTCTTCGTGAGGGACCGGGGGTGTGCCGCAGGTGGTATGGCTTCTGATTTTAGCTGGATGTTGGGGAGTTTCGTGGGGGCTCGCGGCGGAGTCTGCTTCGGGGGGGCCTTTGGGCATGTCAATCATCCCATTCCCAAAGGGTTGGCTCAAAGGGCCCGCAGATGTGGCCTACGTGCTTAGGGTCGTTCCCATCTCGCCTCTGCCCCTATGCGGGGAGAAAATAAATAGATAGTTAGCCTACTATAGGCCCCAATAAGTGTAAGACTCCACCAAAACTTTCCTTATAAAAGCATGTTGGCACTAGTGTATGTTTGTAGTGATTAAAGCAATCCACACAAATCTGTATATGTCCACATAGTAGCCTACTTCATTGCCGAATTTTAGAGAATTAGTTGAATTAGCGACCAAAAAGATATAAACTGAAAACTATTAATCTATTAAAACTTGACAGATTACTTAATTACATTAGATATAATTATTTTGTGAACGTTGTGGACGGTTGGTTTGTAAAATCTATTCGCCCTAAGAACCGTCTCTAAAGTAACAAAAAAACAATACTCATACATCTCACTCTTATGCAGTAATATGTAGAATGAGACAGACGTAGCAAATTGGATTTTTGTTTACTTTTGGGTATGTCATAATAGGGAATTGATGGCAAACATAATCCATGAATAAAGTAGTGCTAGTTAATATTGCAGTATTAGGCCTGTTAGCGAAATATAAAACTATAAGCAGGGCTTCACTGTAAGGAGTGTGACCGAGACGGATATAAACGACACCATCTACAATAATTCATTCTCCAAACGGACCTACATTTCGCTACAACTGGTGATATCTCCAGAAGCAATATTTATAATTTTAACAAGATATGTTGACAACTTACTTTTGAAACAGAGAACCAAGAAAACAGCACATACCTGAAACAAGAGAATATGTAAATCAATTAAATGAATTTTATGAATAATAAAGGAACACAACGGAATATTAGAAGTGTTTGCCCAGGTATTTACAGATTATGTGTTCTGGTGTGGCCTATGCAAAACGGGAGTACTTTCACATGTTTCCAGTACAAAACAAATGAAAGTATGAGCATATATCAGCCGAGGAACCAATGGGTTTATATTGCTTATCTTAAATCTTTATTATTATTTTTTAGAGTTTTACCTCCTCAGGTGTTGGAACGTTTATGTGGCCCACGCCGCCCGCTACCTGTTGGGAAGGAAGTCCCTATGGATCACATACATATATTTTTGACCAGACAAGAACATGGAGGGCCTCCCAGGATGACTGTGTGATCAGCCCCATGCCGAGCCACTTCCGAGACGATAAACACACATAGCACGAGACACACCAGTCTCACACACTCAAGACGAACAAGGGTCGGATGGAATGAAGGTTATAATGACGGCCAGATGATATTCGGGGACTCAACACTCGTCTCAAAGGTGAGGAAAACCCTGGATAAATCCCACCTAGGAAACTTATCCCGACAGGGAATCGAACCAGGGCCCACTGCGTGAGGAAAGCAAATGCATCCCGTACGACACAATGTTGGATGATTAATTACGCATGTAAAAACACTGAATAGATGGCCTAGGCGGTAACATTGCAGACTAACATTTGGGAGGTCACTGGTTTGAATCCTGAGAGAGGCTATTAGGGATTTTTCAGAGGTTTCCTCATTCTCAAAGGTGAATGCGAATGTTCCCTGCCAAGGTTCTATGTCGTGCTAATCACATTCCAGGGAGTGTATGGTATCTTCAGTTACGCTTTACATTTAAACATTTAAAGGGAGAAATATTTGCAGGGAATGAAATTGAATGCAACCAAACCAAGAGACCAGAGTGTTTGTAAAGAATGTAAAAGTGCTTATCCGATCATATTACAAGTCAAAACATTCAACATGAAAATATTCGGATCCAAAAGAAAATGGGGACTGGGGAAAATTGCATTATGACAAGTCTCATAACCTGTACTCTTCACCGAATATAATAAGAGTAATTAAACCATTGATAATGAAAGGGGCTGGATATGTTGAGCGCATGGAGGAGGAAAGTCATATCTCAAAAATATTGACCGGCAAACCCGAAGGGAAAAGACCACTTGGGAGACCTATACATAGGTGTGAGGACAATATTAAAATATATTTAAGGTAAGTAGAATTTGCGAGGGATCATTGAATAGAATTAGCACAGAATAGTGTTGAATGGCGGGCAATGAACCTCCGGGTTCCATAAACTAGATAATATATTTTTAACTTGTTTAGGAAGTGTCTATTGCGATTGGGTAAGTAAGTAAGTAGGGTGACACAAATATAATTCAATTATCTTTAAATTTGAAGACGAATGCATTCACTCATGGTCATGACTAGGACACTGATTTTTAGACACTTATAAACCCTGTATTAATTTTTAAACATATTAAAATAGATATATAAGCATTCATGAACCACAGATTATTGTCTTTGCTGGACATTATATGAGAATATTATAGGAGAAAAATTTCTCCGTCACTGGGACTTGAACCCAGGACTTTTGGCTATTCGCGCCAATGCTCTACCAACTGAGCTAAGACGGAGTTCAACTCACAGTGCCAGATGGAACCTCTCTCCTATGACTGATTGCCCTAATGGTCTACCTCACAGACA
This sequence comes from Ectobius pallidus, assembly GCA_964059195.1. NCBI lineage: Eukaryota > Metazoa > Arthropoda > Insecta > Blattodea > Ectobiidae > Ectobius > Ectobius pallidus. The sequence continues at coordinate 117,216,905 of CAXKWD010000006.1, forward strand.
GAAAAGTTATGTCATATGTCAGTCATAGGAGAAAGGTTCCATATTGTTAGCAGCCTTGATTGATTCGTTTCTTCATAACGATGTTAGTGTAGGCTAAATAATAATGTAAATAATGTAAATAAAAGATTTAAAACAACTAGCATTCTATGGAAATGTAGACTACCGATATTTACATTAGTCTTTTTTTTAATGTGAGTATTTTTCTTATTTGTTTCTGTGCAGCAATATACCTAATGTAATTCCTGGCAGATAGATTTCATTTTGACTTTTTATTCATTCATAACCTTTAAGGCTGCTTTAAACTTGAAACAGACATATCAGCGAATCGTGGGCCTATTGCATCACTATTATTATTGCCAGCGCATTTTGTTTTTGGAGTTTAAGATCTATTACAAAAATAACTTTTCTGCATGGGCCTATCATAATTTCGTTTATCACTGATTAAAAAAAGCATACTGGCATTTGTTATATCAGTTTACCTGATTTTATTAGGTTATAAATAATCATACTTTCGATTTAAATGAGACTTTTTCTACTTATTTGGTTAATTGAAGCGTTTATTTTATAAGGGTCTAAGTGCCAAAATCATGATTGTGTAGAAAATAAGATATAGACCCACAGAAAGACGTGCTGGAGATAGACCCAGCGCTATATCTTGGAATTTATCGCTACTGATCTGGCTTTCCCTGGACGTAGGATCCTTTTGAGATGCATTGGTCTGGGTACATAGATCCATTTAAAATTATCAGCTGAAAAATCATGGTTTTGACACTAAACGCTTCAATTATCATTTTGTTAATTGGATAAGATATCATGGTTACTTGAGTATTTGTTCAGGTAACTATATTTTATTTAGATAACCCCAACTCTACACCACAGCCGCCTTGCCTAATAGGCATAGATTAGGGTGTCCCTTAATATTTTTTTTAAAGTGAATTGTATTCGTTTAGAGATTTCTGTCCACAAAATATCTCCTGTTATGTTTCTCTCTTTCAATTCAATTTTCTCTCTCTCTCTCTCTCTCTCTCTCTCTCTCTCTCTCTCTCTCTCTCTCTCTCTCTCTCTCTCTCTCTCTCTCTCTCTCTCACTCACTTGTTTGTTAATTTCCTTAACCGTTTATCTTAACTTAGTTTTTATGTTTAAATTTCGAAATAGCATCGTTGCAATGCAACATTTATAGAATCTGACCTCCGTGAGTTTATTTCGAAGCCATGTATGATTCAATATTAATTTATATTATTAATTTAGCATAATATTTTAATACTGGTCGGTTTAATAATAAATATATAAATCTATCCATAGGCTATTAACCACAGTTTAATGGTTCAAAATTTGGAATCAAAACACTTCAAATGTCCCACCACTCAAGATACTCCTAATATAAAGCAAGTAAATGTTTTGCAGAATTTAGTGAAAGTGGATGGCGTTCTCCACTACTACAACAAGTGGCGAGATCGTTCAGTTAAAAGGAAATGAAGAAGTTGATGGCAAGTCAGTGTGGATATCCAGAACCCCCGAAAAACTTAGGAATTTCTAGAAGTAATTACTAAACATCTCACAACTTATTCGTATATCCGGGGAGCAATTGCATTGAATTCAGGTCGAAATAACTAGTTTAAAATAAAAATATTCATATACGAATATTTCAGAAAAAAATACAATCTGAGTTGCTGAGCAACGTCACGATGATCATTGAAACCATAGAAACAAAACTCATCACTGGTTACGCATGAAAGAAGCTACGAGGCAGAATCGGAGAACGTCATCGGCGAAGATACCCGACCGAAGTCACAGAGTTCATCGATGTCAGTACCGAAAAAGCGTCCCGACGAAGGTCATGGGCCCTGAAGATATATGGAGGGGGTCCATGGCGAGAAAGGTCATGGGCCCCGAAGATTTGCGGGAGGGGGTCCATGGCGAGAAAGTGAAAGTGACGCTGGAGTAGGGAAGCCCTTTTTAACTTCAATACTGGTAAGCTGCATTTCTCTGAAGTCTTTATGTTCCTCTTTTATAACTGAATAGTTCATATGAGAGATCAATGGCCTTACGCAGAAGAGTATGGTTTGATCTTTCTCCACTGAACTATTCAGATTGTGAACTGGTTTTAACTTAATTTTTTTAATGGTATGTTATAGATCTCTTGCTACCAAAACGGCGTCTCGGCAGAGGTCATGGGTCCTGAAAATTTATGGAGAGGGTCCATGGCGAGAAAGGTCATGGGCCCCGAAGATTTATGGAGAGGGATCCATGGCGAGAAAGTGAAAGAAACGCTGGAGTAGGGAAGCCCTGTTTAACTTCAATACTGGTAAGTTGCATTTCTGTAGTCTTTATGTTCCTCTTTTATAACTGAATAGTTCACATGAGAGCAGGGCCGTAGCAAGGTCCTTCTGCGCCCTTGGCGAGTTTGACAAATCTGCGCCCTACAAATGAACAATTTTTTTTAATTTCTGTAAAACTGATTTTCTTAAATTCGCTTGCAGAAGTTCTTTTTTTTTTTTTTTTGGTCCCATTCCTCTCTGAATTTAAGGTTTTAACAATCATGTACAAATTATTCTATAATTTTGTGTGTACAATAATAATTTGTTATAAATAAAATATCAGTTTTTAGGTCATTCTTTATAATTATTAAGTCATTTTCTTTAAATTTTGGGGTCATTTTATAGGTCGTTTTTCAAACAATTTTAGGTCATCAAAATCCGGGCCCTAATAATAATACAGTATAATATAATTAAAAATAATAGCAGCGACTATAATATCAGCGCCGGCCTTAGAAGGGAACTTGATCAAAACAAACAGCATGTGTACTGCCAGCTGGCAGAGCGTGCATCGGCCGCGGATCACAACACATATTATTCAATGTAAATTTCCAGAAATTAATTTTTAATGTACATTAATACATTGTGTGATTAAAAAACCTAAACATTTTTAAAATAAGAAATTTTAGTTCACACTTAATTTATAATACAATAGTAACAACAAAAGGAATTGAGATCTGCGCATTCGGCTTTTTCTGTTGTAATAATATAGTTGGTTAGTCATTTTTTCATGTAGCATGTAACAGTATGAGCGATGCCATTGTTGATCGCTTTGTAATCAATCCTGCCGACAGTAGTAGCACTGAGGACGACAATCAGCTGGAAAGGGATTGAGTTGAACCACATCATCACAATAATAACGTACATATTAATTTCATTGTCGTTATATCTTTCCATACTGTTCATGATTTATGTTTTACTCTGTCAATATGAATCGTGTTAATTAAAGGACGTTGCATGACTGCTTTTTGATTGTAGACAATCGGCATAATACTATAGGTAGAGGAAAGTAGCCTAATATGGGGTACAATTTTTGTTTTCATGATGTCTTTGAAGGTATCACAATTTTTTTTACATTAATTGCAGAAATACATTCCGCCAACATTTCTGTTTCTAATGCAATGTATAACACTTAAAAATATTTATTCATGAGACCAAAAACTCACTATAAACAGAACATCAATTTTCGATTCCTAATATGGGGTGGTTCCTAATATGGGGTTATGCAGGTTCCTAATATGGGGTGGGAATTTTAATGTTAAAATACAAACACATTTATTTTAAATAGCTGTATGAATGAATATATTTATTTAATTAAATCTATTGATGCACATATTTGATGTCCAGCGTTCATGTTAAAGTTATTTTATTTAACATCTGTGACCTTCACCCTTTCACTTTCTATTTTTCTTCACATTCTATTTGAATTTGGATGAAGAATGGCCTGCACATTTAGTATGTGCCCATTTCAAACACTTCAGGCATCTTATCCAGGATTCTCCTTTTCGATCGTCTGAGAAAAGTCCTTCACAGTACATACACGCAGCGTCTTCATTATCATCACTTTCATTTCCCCACTCATCTTCAGACCCTAGGGACATCACATCATCGTCTTCTTCGGACGAGGAAGATTCGACGATAGCCTTTCTTGGTCTTTTTCTCTTAGATTGTGACTGATGTGAGCTCATCTTTAGAGATCGTTTGGCTTTTGGAAGGGCGGTGTCAGCATTCTTAAATTTTTGCTGCACTAGCTGTGCCTTGTATGGCGAGCTTGTGATTACACAAGATGTTCCAGCTCTAGATGAACTTGCTTGTCCAGATGTGCCTTGCTTCTGCTTTAAAGTCGGTACAGGGCTAATATCTGCTGCCATAATGAAACCACTCCTTGAAGCTGGTGTGCTTGACTTCTCCGGGATTTCTTCTTCATTATCAGCAAGCTCCTCCGACTCCTGCCGCATTCCTGAATTGTCATGAATGGCAAAATCATGGGGCCTGAAAATGTTTGGATTAAATGGGAATATTCCCGTCTTTCTGAAGCCATTGCATGCAGTTTCTGCTGTGGCTGCACGCAAATAAGCTTTACCAAACAGCTCTCCAATCTGATAAACCGTAACAGTACGGCCAACATGATTTTTTAGCCATGATTCAATTTCCTGGCAGTAATATGTCTTTAGTGGCCCCATGAAAGTCACGTCAAGTGGCTGCAGCTTGTTAGTGCTATGTGGAGGAAGGCAGATGATGGAAACATTGCTCTCCCTAGCCAAGTTAATCACATCCAAGTTTCTCGTATGTGAGAAATGGCCATCAAGAATCAAAACAATACCATCATCGGCTGTGGGTTTGGTTATGTTTACGAAATGTTGAAACCATTGCGTAAATATCTCAGTTTGAATCTACCCAGAGATATGACAAGCCGAGATGGACCCTGGAGGTGTTCCATCCATTAGTTCTTGCTTCATGTTTTTTCTAGGAAGCACTAGCATTGGTGGAACGAAGTGACCAACTGCATTCATACAGGTAACTGCAGTGATAAGACCTCCACGTTCAGCCGAAGTCAGAGAAGCTACTTGCTTCTTGCCTTTCATGGCTAGCACTTTCGTAATTTTGTGCTGGACTATTGTGATACCAGTCTCATCACAATTATAAATCCTATTTGGGTTGAAGTTTATTTTAGCCATTTCGGCTTCCAGAAGATTAAAGAACTTGGTCACGTTCTCTGGTGTAAAAGATTTTACCCGTGCAGCTGAGATTCCTTGGGGTGACCTAAGAGATAGAATCGGGTGCCTCTTCATGAAATTGCGAAGCCACTTCTTCCCTGCCAGTTCGTTCTTATGATTGAATTTGTTAGGGATGTCATTTTCTTTAGCGAGTCTGTAAGCAAGACGCCTTATATCAGCCCTCGTTACTCCAAAGAAACGGTCAGCCATTAATAAGCAATATTCAACTAAATTAGTTTCCAGCTCAGGTGGAAACACAGGTTTCCTCCCCATCTTTGTCTTGCGGACTTCATCTGGTGTTTTATCCGTCGCCTTCACATACCGCTCAAGTGTAGTCTGAGGGACATCAAACCTCTGTGCAGCCTTCAAATAGCCCATCTCTTTATTTCTTACAGCTTCTACTGCCTTCGACATATTATCTGGATCCCAAGACTTTCTTTTCTTAGGAGCAGGCATCTAAAAGCAGAAGCAATGAATTTGTCAGTTCCACTTACCGGTATTGATATTATTAATTATGCAAATATTAAACAACTAATAATTTAGTTATAATTAAGGTTTAACCATCTCTGATGCAACATTAGAGTCAACGTTTATAAAATTAATTGTATTATTGTTATTATTATTATTATTAATGTTATTAATATTATTATTCAGCAAGGGAGGGAAATGTTATAGTCTATATAATTAACGACAAAGCATAGGATGCATTCGTCCCAGTTACATAGCATCCATATCTGAATTAATAACTGGAGTTAAGTTTCCTAATATGGGGTACCCCATATTACGGCATCCTAGCTACCCCATAATAGGGAACTCGCCATGTTGAGATGGTAAAGCGTGTACTGAAATAGTTTGTTGTACCAACTTCAAGAACTGAGCTGCAATGGATAGCTGGATTAACGTACTTCTACTGTAACATAAGTTTGTTGTAAAATATAATTACCTTCTTGTAGTTATAAACACAAACACCACTTCCAGCAAAAATCTTCAAGGAGGATGATTCTTTCTTAAACTCGCTGTGATGGCTTCTGCACAGGAATGGAGCTCAGCTGCATAAAGATGGCGTTCTAGCTTGTATTCATGTGTTTCGTAAAAATTCCACAAGGAAGCAGCACCAAACAGACGAGATACTGAAGTACCCCAAATTAGGCACCACCCCATATTAAGCTACTTTCCGTCTATAGATAGTTCACGTGCATTAATTTTTAATAACCTGAAAGATTTCTTCCACTAACGTGGAATTTATATTGCTTGATAAATTGCACCAGCCTAAAAAAGGCGGGATTTTTCATGGTTAATTTTGCGCCCTCTTCGTGCCTGCGCCCTTGGCGGTCGCTCACCTAGCCACCGCCTAGCTACGGCCCTGCATGAGAGATCAATGTCCTTATGCTGAAGAGTATGGTGTGATCTTTCTCCACTGAACTATTCAGATTGTGAACTGGTTTTAACTTAATTTTTTTAATGGTATGTTATAGATCTCTTGCTACCGAAACGGCGTCTCGGCAGAGGTCATGGGTCCTGAAGATTTATGGAGGGGGTCCATGGTGAGAAAGGTCATGGGCCCCGAAGGTTTATGGAGAGGGATCCATGGCGAGAAAGTGAAAGCGACGCTGGAGTAGGGAAGCCCTGCATAACATCTCTACTGGTGAGTTGCATCGCTCTGGAGTCTATATGTTCCTCTTTTATAACTGAATAGTTCAGATGAGAGATTCAAGGGCATTATGCTGAAGAGTATAGTGTCGTGATCTATCTCCAGTTAACTATTCAGTTTGTGAACTGGTTTTAATTTCATTTTCAATATATTATGTTGCAGATCACTACCAAAGACAGTTCAACATTGCGAGTACCGAAACGGCGTCCCGGCGAAGGTCATGGGCCCTGAAGATTTATAGAGGGGGGTCCATGGCGAGAAAGGTCATGGGCCCTGAAGATTTATGGAAGGGGGGTCCATGGCGAGAAAGCCAAAGCGACGCTGGAGTAGGGAAGCCCTGCATAACATCTCTACTGGTGAGTTGCATCGCTCTGGAGGCTTTATGTTCCTCTTTTATAACTGAATAGTTCAGATAAGAGACGCATGGCATTATGCTGAATAGTATGGTGTCATGATCTTTCTCCACTGAACTATTCAGATTGTGAACTGGTTTTTATTTCATTTTTATATACGTTACAGTTTCCGGTGAAGAGACGAGGACTTCTTCTAGGCCTGTACCGAAGCAGTGTCACGGTGTAGAACTGGTCTTGTCAACATTAAGAATTAAACAAGCTACCAAGCTGCATCGGCGAGCGTCATCCTCGAAATACCCGACCAATGTCGCAGAGTTCATCGATGTCAGTACCGAAACAGCGTCCCGACGAAGGTCATGGGCCCTGAAGATTTATGGAGGGGGTTCATGGCAAGAAAGGTCGTGGGCCCCGAAGATTTTTGGAAGGGGGGTCCATGGCGAGAAAGCCAAAGCGACGCTGGAGTAGGGAAGCCCTGCATAACATCTCTACTGGTGAGTTGCATCGCTCTGGAGGCTTTATGTTCCTCTTTTATAACTGAATAGTTCAGGTAAGAGACGCATGGCATTATGCTGAATAGTATGGTGTCATGATCTTTCTCCACTGAACTATTCAGATTGTGAACTGGTTTTTATTTCATTTTTATATACGTTACAGTTTCCGGTGAAGAGACGAGGACTTCTTCTAGGCCTGTACCGAAGCAGTGTCACGGTGTAGAACTGGTCTTGTCAACATTAAGAATTAAACAAGCTACCAAGCAGCATCGGCGAGCGTCATCCTCGAAATACCCGACCAAAGTCGCAGAGTTCATCGATGTCAGTACCGAAACAGCGTCCCGACGAAGGTCATGGGCCCTGAAGATTTATGGAGGGGGTTCATGGCAAGAAAGGTCGTGGGCCCCGAAGATTTTTGGAAGGGGGTCCATGGCGAGAAAGCCAAAGCGACGCTGGAGTAGGGAAGCCTTGCATAACATCTCTACTGGTGAGTTGCATCGCTCTGGAGTCTTTATGTTCCTCTTTTATAACTGAATAGTTCAGATAAGAGACGCATGACATTATGCTGAATAGTACGGTGTCATGATCTTTCTCCACTGAACTATTCAGATTGTGAACTGGTTTTTATTTCATTTTTATATACGTTACAGTTTCCGGCGAAGATACGAGGACTTCTTCTAGGCCTGTACCGAAGCAGTGTCACGGTGTAGAACTGGTCTTGTCAACATTAAGAATTAAACAAGCTACCAAGCAGCATCGGCGAGCGTCATCCTCGAAATACCCGACCAAAGTCGCAGAGTTCATCGATGTCAGTACCGAAACAGCGTCCCGACGAAGGTCATGGGCCCTGAAGATTTATGGAGGGGGTTCATGGCAAGAAAGGTCGTGGGCCCCGAAGATTTTTGGAATGGGGGTCCATGGCGAGAAAGCCAAAGCGACGCTGGAGTAGGGAAGCCCTGCATAACATCTCTACTGGTGAGTTGCATCGCTCTGGAGTCTTTATGTTCCTCTTTTATAACTGAATAGTTCAGATAAGAGACGCATGACATTATGCTGAATAGTATGGTGTCATGATCTTTCTCCACTGAACTATTCAGATTGTGAACTGGTTTTAAATTCATTTTATTTATGTTGCAGTTCGCCGCCGAACCTGCATTACCACAACATCCAGTATGGGAGGAAGCTATTGACTGATATTTTTGTCATCTTGCTTCAAATAATGCGGCTGGTCTGGCGGACGTAATCAACACCATCGCAACACTGAGTTCGATCACCGAGGTCTAACCACTTACTTACTTACTCAATGGTAATGGACAATTCCTAAGCAAGCTAAATGCATATTATCTATTGTATGGAAACCTCGAGCTGGCCATTCAACCCTATCTGTGCTAACTTCATCCAGCCATCCCTCTCAAATCCTACTTCTCTTAAATCAACCAGTCAACCAGTCCTAGTACAAGAAGCACGTTGATACAATTAGGCTGTGATTTTCAAAATAATTGAAATCATGTTGAGCAATAATGTTTCCAAGATAAACAGCACAGGCGGCTTCGATTTTGAATGGAGTATAAATAAAGCTGAATCATAATAATAAAAAAAAACTTAAATGCATATGTTTTTATTTCTACTAATGTTATTTAAGATCAAGATAAACGGAAGTGAAAGAAAACATTATTTTAGTCTATAGCCTATAAAATTATTATGTTAATTTCTTTTAACTAAATTATACCAATGTATATAGCCTACCCATATCTTAAAATCTTCAAGCTCTGTGATATTTACCATTGAAGAGGATAAAATTGTGACGTAAAAGTCCTTGGTGTTGCCTGGTATATACTGGACTTAGGTTTATGTAGCTAATATCCTATATTTTATTTATTTATTTTATTTATTTACATTATTACATAGAATTGCAAATACAAATACAAATACATATTTATACAAGTAAAATAAAGTAATTTTCAAATTTCAAAATTAACTACAACTACTATTTAAAAAGAGGAAAAGAAATATAGGCTATATCTTCACAAGAAGTATTAAATGTAGTAATACACCCGAATGAGCAAGACTGCTCGTGCTCGGGTGCCGTTTCAAAAATATCAAAGTGAAGAAAGAGGAGAGACAAAGAAATAGAGTTTATAATGTGCTTAACTAAAAAAGAAAGTAAAAAATATTAAACATAAATACATAAAAGGAATTAAACAAAAATTACTTAAAAGCTAAAAAATTACAAAAAATTCTTTACATATCTATTAAATTTAACAGTGGAGTATGCTTAAATTTAAATTAAACTTTAAAATTCTCAGAGAGAGAGAGAGAGATAGAGAGTGAGAGAGAGAATAATTGCATTATTATATCTCTGTGGCAGGCGGCAAGCTTTAGACTTGTGTTTAATGGACGCCTAATAGCCTTCCCCAATGCCTAACTAAACAAGTTACATAGAAGAAACAAGAAGTGAAAATTACTTGTGATTCAAGAGCAGTTTCAGTTCTAGTATTTTTAAATTGTAATGACGCCAGTGATCAAATCAGTTTCATTCTTATTGAATGTAACTCTACAAGCACGATTCCCTGAAGATGGTTCAAAATAACCGAAAGGCCTAGGAAAAAATAAAGAAGTTGAGAAGAAAGGTATTATGTAATTATGAAGTGCCAGTATGGTACTTTATGAGATTGTATGGGGGTCGGGAAAATGTCTGTCCGTCCATCCGTCCATGTGTCTGTACGCGAGATAACTCAAATACGCTTTATCAGATTTTAATAAAGCTTGGTATAAGCTGGTTTTAATTTCATTCCATAAGCTTGGGAAGAAGTTTATTGATATTGGACCAAATCGGTTGATCGGTACCGGAGTAAAACCCAATTTAGAGTCTATTTTAAAGGCGCGATAACTCACATACGCTTTATCGGATTTTCATGAAACTTGGTATATGCAATTATGACGTCCATATGCGTATCAAACTAAATCATTACACTGAGCGAGGTGGCGCAGTTGGTAACATCTTGGACTCGCATTCTGGAGGCAATTTGACTTTAATACTCGTAAATTTTCAAAACCATCAGGAACATAAGTAGACTCAATTTTGAGAAATGAAGAGCTATAAAAGTGAACCATGACCCTTATTTAGCAAGATGTCCGTCAGAACTTTTAAAATAATAAAAAAAGTACCAGAAGAATTAGTTTATAATTATTTAGCTATAAACCCTGACAAAGTACGGATACAACTGGTAGTGAGATGGCATTTTCCTGAGTTCAAATCTCGGGGCCGGCGGGTGTGTCATTCGTGGTGGACGGAGCCGTGCTTTAGGGGTTTTTTCTCGGGGTTCTCCCGTTTCCCCCTTTCATTCCACCAACACTCTCCACTTCATCTCACCTTTCCCCCTTTTCATCCTCATCCCGTTTCCACTTCTGGTATCGGGTCTGCTTCGGCAGTCAGAGCCCTTTGGGGGCCTCTCCCGTTCTCCCCGCTGCTTGTGGTCAAGAGGTTGTTGGTGGTGTGTGTCACGAACCTGTCGGGGCTCCCGGTTGGAGGTACCGCAGGGGGTGGCGCACACGTGGCATGGTACTAGGCTTGTTGGATGTAGGGGAGTTCCGTGGGGGCTCACGGGGGGCTTTGCGGTTCCGGGGCGGCCTGTGGGCACGCAACTCATCCCATCCCGGAGGTAGGTACAATAAGTCGGTAACGGCTGCGGTGAATAGGGGCGTTCCCACCCCGCCTCCCCGCCTTAAAGGGCACAAAATAGAATAGAATATAGATAGCATTTGGTACTGAAGAGAAAAATTACTTTTTTCTAACAGCATTTTTTTACTTCTCTAATCTTTATCCAGGCCACCTTAAAATAAACACGCCGGGCACGAATAAAAACGCCCACCTTCATTAAATGATAAAATCCGTATCTGTAGCTATACTAACGAGGAAAAAAGTGCAATACGTTTTGCTAGATGGCGTTGCATTTGTAGCCAGGATTAGCCATGTAAGCCGCTTAGCGCTTCGCTCGATCACCTGTTCAATATCGGCTGTCAGAGTCGCCTATTGCAGATTTTAATTCACTTTACCACAGGAACAGCTTTTTCCATTAACTTAGAACTGACGTTTAAAAGCGAGATTTTGGACCGCTCAGCCGTAGCGCGGAACGTGTGACAGACAGAAGTTGAGATAAAACAGAAATTCAATTCCGAATTCAGTGTGACGAATAAAAGTGAGATACTTTGGATGAAACCCATTTTTATGTTTATTCAGCATGCTTTATTGGAAAATTATAAAGGCTAACTGCGTATATCTTGTATGTACGGAATAGGAATACTGTTGCTACTAAAAGTGCTTTTAGTAGGCCTACTAAATTAGTAACTTACTTACTTTCTTTCTTTCTTTCTTTCTTTCTTTCTTTCCCTGTTAGGATTTAAGCGACCCAAGCCGCCCGGGCCTTACAGGGCCGCGACCTGTCGGGAGAGGGATTATATTTGGATCGCATACTTTTTTGACCAGAAAAGGACATGGAGGGCCTCCCCGGATGAGTAATCAGCCCAATGCCGGGGCCACCTCCGAGACAGTACGAACACATAAGACGAGACACACCATTCACACACACACTCATTCACACCAAACTAGGCGAGGAGGATGAAGATGATAATGACGGCCAGATGATATCTGGGGACCACAAGGGCCTAAAGTTACCCGACATTTGCCTCATAGGAGAGAAAAATCCCACCTAGGTAACTTGTCCCGACCAGGAATCGCCTACTGCATGAGAGGAGCGAACGCATCCCCTACGCCACAACAGCGGTAGACTAGTAACAAATACTCTCAATAAGTAATACCGTCCACTCCCTGTCTTTTTCCGGGACACGCTACTACTAGCGCCGCCAGTGAGCAGGAATGGGCAGTTACTCGTCAGCTGATATAGTTAACGTTTGTCTGTTGTTTTGTGTACGAAAATATAATATAAATTATAGTAAAACAGGGTGCTCACGGGGGGGGGGGTTTGTTATGACGCAGACTGCGTCATTGAAATTTCTTGGGGGGGGGGAAATATTATCGTGTTATGAATTTTCTGGCCGGGGGTTGAAAATTGTTGCAAAATTAGAGTTTTATATGTTAAAAATAAAAACGGTCAAGTTCTATAACTTCAAAAGGTATCTTTTAATTCTTTATAAAGATAAAGATGAAGAATTTCGACAGCCATGGGCGCCAATACCCGGGGGGGGGGGCGCAAGGAAAAAAATGTATATTATTAATTATTATAGTCAGGTGTTTTTCTTTTAAGACAATTATTTGAATTGCAGAAGTTTTACCAAATCGACAACATGGAAGCAGAATCCACAGTGGATTAGGAAAGGGGGGTTCAGACCCCCAACAGTCAAAACCTAAAATTCTATATTTGTATTTAAAAATATATATTTATTTAACTAAACAAGATTTGTTGGTGTGTCAAATATGATATAGCAGTTATTTTCTTTTCATAACATAATGAGTAGGCCTATTATGTCCACTGTTCCATGTGCTATTTAACTTTTCTTATAAATAATAAGTATTATAATTTAGGTAACAATTTCATGTTTAAGTTGCCATGTCTTAGTATAGTAAACAAATTTGCTAACTAGTTTTTCAGTGCTAAAATAGCGTAAAATATGATTTTCATTATTAGTTCAACATTTAAATATTTCCCGGGGGTGGACACCCGACTTAGGTAACATTTTCTTGTTTACATTGGCATGTCTTAGAGTATGGTAAACAAATTTCCTAACTAGTTTTTTAGTGCTAAAATAGCGTAAAATGTGATTTTCATTAGTTCAATATTTAAAAATTTCCCGGGATGGACATCCGACTTAGGTAACATTTTCTTGTTTACATTGGCATGCCTTAGAGTATGGTAAACAAATTTCTTAACTAGTTTTTGAGTGCTAAAATAGAGTAAATGTGATTTTCATTAGTTCAATATTTAAACATTTTCTGGGATGGACCCCCGACCCCTTTTTGGAGGGGTATTCCAAACCCCCCCCCGGCACTTCCGACCCTCCCCGCAATTATTTTCTGGCTACTTATTATATTATTAATATAAAATACAAAGTGGCCCAAGAAGTTAAAGCAACAAAAAATAAATTAATTAAAAAAATTGCCCCCCCCCTAGAAAATATCATATGGGCCCCTTTGTCGACAGGCAATTGGGTTGGGGGTGAGCAATTAAGTTTTGGGGGGTGGGCACCCCTGAGTAAAATAATAAATACAACATAGGCCTAAAGAAAATGTCCGGTTATGTAGGTGGCATGATATGTGCCGTCTATGGTTGTAATAATTATTTTGAGAGTGAAATAAGTAAAATCGTTAATTAGAGTGTGTACAAGACTGATTCATACAGATGTTCATTGGCTTACCATCCGAATTGTTTTACATGTAAACATTTCAAATAAAACAAAAAGTATATATTGTACAAAGTATCTTGCAAATCGTATGAATTAAAATTTAAAGCTGATTTTCACGAAAATGTATTAAAGTGAAACAATTAGTTTTGATACTTATTAAAAAAAAGTGTGTGTGGAACGCCATGGGGCAGAAGTGAAACTTTTTTTTTATTTTTTCAATTTTGGATTAGTGGATTTTTCAATTTTTGGATTGTTGGACTTTTTAATATTGGGGTTTTGGACTTTTTAGATTTTGGATTTTTTAAATTTCTGATCTTTTAATTCTCTAATTTTGGATTTTTAATTTTTTTTACATTTTAGATCATTGAATTTTTTAGTTTTGTATTTTTTAATTTTTTTTTATTTTGGATTTTTTATTTTTATATTTTAGAATTATATAATTTTGGATATTTATGTTTTAAATTTTGGATATTAAGATTTTTTAATTTTGGATTTTTTATTTTTTAAATTTTGGACTTATTAATTTTGGTCCTTTGAATTTTTTGATTTTAAAATTTTAGATTATTTAAATGTTGGATCTTTGATTTTTTATTTTTTGTATATTTTAATTTTGGATTTTTTAACTTTTTAAATTTTGGATTTTTTAATTTTTAATTTTTGGACTTTTTCAGTTTTGGATAAGCCTAATCATTGAGTTGATTGTTTTCTGTGCAGTCCGTTCCGTCACACCTCACTAATTTCGTGACGATTTTGAGCGTTACACAAGCTCTCGATTTACCCCTACCGCGGCTAAAGAAGTTTTACTTAAAAAATTAGCGTTATCGTCATTTAATTAATTTAGTTTAGCGGTAGTGTAAATTATGTTATTTCCCGACCTAATTCCTGCATTATCAAGCACAAAAATAAGTTACTGTGTCATCACGACTTTGAAAAACAAATTTATTTCTGCAGCTATATCGGTTCATTAAGTAGCTTCTGAGACTGCTGCCCATTCCTACTCAACAGATGGCACCTCTGTGCTAGTGGACATTTTGAACAAAGGGAATAGAGTAGAGTGGGCGGTATTCTTATTGAGAGTATTTGCTAGTAACTTACTAAAATATGAAAATAATACATAAGAAAGAAATACCTACTCATTGACAACATGCACATACCAAGAAGAGAAGTTTCACAACTTAACCCATCAGAAATAATGGGAAGCAAGAACATGTTGTGTCATAACATCCAACTGATGTATGTCTCAAACTATAATTACATGTTCACACATACAGAGAGCTAATAACATGTAGACAAGTTCTTGGAAACTTCCTTGGAAACTGGGATTATAAGGATAATGTTTACAGCTGTTTACATTTACTGCTCGCCTATTACAGAGTTAAACAAAACAGGTATTATGAAAATATATGGGATGTTTATAGAGTTTGAGAATTTATATTTATCGAAGAAAACTCAGGTTTTCAGTCACATTTCAAATATTCCTCGCAAATCCTGCAGACTTCGCTACACAC
This sequence comes from Ectobius pallidus, assembly GCA_964059195.1. Lineage (NCBI taxonomy): Eukaryota > Metazoa > Arthropoda > Insecta > Blattodea > Ectobiidae > Ectobius > Ectobius pallidus. The sequence continues at coordinate 117,232,300 of CAXKWD010000006.1, forward strand.
ACTAGTACATCTACCAAGTAGTAAGGATGTTAATTTCAAGTTGGAGCTTTCAATATTATGATTTTTAACCTTTTCACTGCTACTGACATATAAATACGTCACTTCGAACAATTGTTTAAAGCAGTGGTCTTCAACCTTTTTTTTAAAATTGAACTGCTATTTTTGTTTCGGCGAAAGACTAGCAGGTACACTATCCCTAATGAATGTATACCATCACTAAAATCATCAGTGAAAGCTTACCATTAAATAATAACACACATCCTTTAAGGAAGGCGTACTATCACTGGACCCCCAGTCAATATTTTAGATATGTCTTTCCTCCCTATGCGTTCAACATGTCCAGCCCATTTCATTCTCATTTTATTTTATTTAATTACCCTTACTATATTCGGTGAAGCTCGTCATTATGCAGTTTTCTCCAATCTCCGTTTTCATCTCTCTTAGCTCCGAATATTTTCCTAAGAGCCCTCTTTTCGAACACACTTAGATTAGCCTATGTTCTTTCCGAAGAGTAAGCGATCATGTCTCACATACGTAGAATATAACCGGCAGGGTAAATGCCTTATAAATTTTTATTCTTAGATTTCTGGACGGATTACAAAAAATAAAAGTTTCTGAGTTGCATAAAAACAAGCATTTGCTGATTTTAATCAACATTTAACTTCTGCTTTAATATTATTTGTATCCGTAATTACTATTCTCAGATACCTGAATTTCTACAGATTCAATAATTCACTTTCACATACACCCCTTCCGTTCAGGACAAATATTTTATGGAATAATGTAAATCTCATTAGTGTAATATGTGTGAAATGTTGTTACCGGTAACGTTTGACTTCCACGAACTTGTTTTCTTACTAATTGGTTCCTCAAGTCTGCACATGCAGATATGTTTTGATTTAACCTTAGAATGTACTGCAGTTAAATGATGCATTTACTAAACAGATTAGCATTCTAGAGAGATCAATACAGAGCCTAATAACCTATATAAAGAAGCAGGTGCTATAACATTGAAGTCGATGATCGGGACTTGAAGGGACGCTGGAGTCCAGTGTAATGAAGTATCAGCCGAAAAATTTCAATCAAGATATTTACTATTTATTTTTCTTACTGATTATGACAACTCCAGTCGCTACTAAGTTTTATAAAATTCCGAGATTTCAAAATCCAGCTCTAAGCTCATCCTCAGATCCCAGAGGAACTAGCATGTTCACTTTAGTTCGTAAGGGGTTTGTTGAGATTAATTATGTAAAAATGTACTCGGCAAACATGATAAATAAATTGTAAATACTATGTATTGGCAATATTTTAACGTTTTGCGTATTTAAACTTTATTTGGAAAGATTACATTTTAAACGACATAAACAGTAGGTTATTGCACGGATTATGTGCAATTTTGAGTATAGGTACTTTTTTGTCCATCTCCTTCTTTCATTCTCCTCTTCACTCTATATGTTATCCATCAGCTCCATGATATAAACAAATCAAAACTATTTACACCGATACATGTTGTGTATTTCCATGCAACCTTCACTGTGGACCTAGTAATCATTCCGGTTGTAAAATATGGAGTTAATCGAACTGATCGTGCTATTGTGACTGGAAAGAGACAACTGAGCGTCGAGCTGGGGACGGTCTGGATCTAGCGTGCGCTACAGAGATAAGGTACAATAACAGTCAAATCCGTCGCATTTAGCTCAGACATTTGAATACATTTCCCTACACTTTCCCTTAAGCGACACAGAAATGCACAAAGTAGGCGGTGTGGAATTTAGAATACAAAATGCTGACATTTGCATATTTTATCACTGGATAACACGATCTGAAATTTTGACTTCCCCTACTTCAAGAACTTTTTACAAGAAACAATATTAATATTATAAACTATTATGCTGAGACATGAAAAGATTGCATAGTGTGAATACAAAAATTATAACTTTGTTTTTTATTATTTTCACTAATAGCTTGTTTTAACAAGTGTGGAAATGCCCAAATCTTGCTTCGCTGAGCGCCAAAAGTTGGGCTTCCCAATGACGTTTGTTGTTATTACATGTAAATAATAGGATTTTGTTCAATTACAAACATGACAGCAAAAAAGACTGTTGCGTAACATTCATTAAGATTTATTTTAACGAGAGAATCATTACATGGCGTTACTAATTAACAGAAACATACAACGCCAGAATATCCTAATGAAACGCTGAACATTTTGAAATGTAAGAAATACGTATAAAGTGACATTACTTAGAGTGCGCAGAAAACTGGATTGACTTACACGTTTCATTAATTACTTTTACTTTTAATCAGACTGGAGATTATATAAATTGGTTCGAAATGCATCTCTGAATACTGGGACAGGAAAAACGTCAATGAAAACGAGAAATTAAAAGAAGGCAAGTTGATAATACAGCAGCAGATTACAAAAACAACATAATTTTATAATAGTGAAGCCAACCGTTCTTACATATTATCAAACAATATATAGACAGTGATGACCAAATATTATTACATTGCTTTATAGAGTATTTCAATCGCAAGTATATCAAAATATTTTGACTAATATGCACTACTAAAATAAGACTGACAACAAGATTATATAATTTTAGCTTTTATTGTGTATAGTATAATTATATAATTGAGGAATAGCGTTGTATTTATTTTAATAATCTGACTGGTACATGCTTATGAGTAAATAATACCATCAATCTCTCTCTCTCTCTATATATATATATATATATATATATATATATATATAAGGCTTTGTCCTGACTGACTAACTGACTGACTGACTTAATGCCAGAGAATCAACGTAGAGCCTAAACTATAATAGATAGAGACTTGGAATTTCGATAGTACCTTCGTTTTATAATGTAAGTGCTCATTAAGAAAGGATTTTGCAGAATTTTTATTTTAAATGCCAAAAATCAAATGTTTTTGAGAATACTTAATCCCTTTTTACACAGAATTATCAAATCCAAATCATAGTTCACATGACAACATATTGTTGTCAGTGATCTCAGATGGGTTTGGAAATAAATGAAATGAGAGTTTAAGAAATTAGATAATTAAATCCCCGAATATAATGCAGTCACATAATGTATTATGTTTTGGGGAGAGAAGTATGAAAGTGATAGTCCATTTCTGTTTAATTTCATCCCCAAAACGGTTTTATGGTAACATAAGAGTGAGAAATAAATATTCCGCAAAGACAATACAATTTTATGTTGCCGGAATTTCTGTTTCTTGTTATTTGAACCCCTACCAGACTTGCTGTGTGCTGTACAAGCGATGGGATGCAAAATTCTACATCCTTTATGGGCCATAAAAAGCTATATCAAGCGTTTTCTGAGGGAATAGTTTGAGTGTGATAAGTCGTTTTTCCTATTCCAAATTATAAATGCCTATATAAGGACCTAGAATTTAATAGTCGAAAGTCCTTCGTAAGTCAATTTCCAATTACAAAATAAAAAACCCGGGCGACGCCGGGCCTTTTAAGCTAGTTTTGTATATACTTTTAGATTGTTGTGACTTTATATGCGTACCTTTTATTCTTTTAATATTCTATTGTACTGATATTCTGAATGCACATAATACATATATATGTGTGTGTGTATATATATATATATATATATATATATATATATATACACATATATATATCGAGGGAGAATCAAATGAAAACCGCAATTAATTTTTTTCCACTATTTTACTGCAGGAATAATGTTTGCTTGTACATTATTTTCTACATAGTCTACATCAGGGGTGCTCAGGTGGGCAGGAAATCGGGCGTGCCCAGTTGAACTGGGCAGGGACTACGAGTGGTGTGTCACAACTGGAGATGGTAGCGATTACAGTGGCGACAGAAACAGCGTATTCCAGGGCAGTTTCATATTGTCAATAACATTTTCAACAGCACGAAATATGTCTTCGCTAGTACATGTATCTCTCAAGGGAATTAAATCCAGAAGCTCTTCTGTGATATTCAGATCTATATCTACTCCTCGGACGAAAATAGCCAATTGTGATGTATCAACAACGTCGATACTTTCAAGGCACAGAGAATATGCAATGAATTGTTTCCCTCTCAATGTTAGTTGTCGTTCGACATCTGTACTAAGATCTTCTATGCGGCGTGCAATTGTATGACGAGACAGACAAATTGCACCGTCGTTTGTAGCTTCAACTTCCTAGAATTAAAATTGGCGACGAAATAAAATTATATAATAAACTCGAATAATATTAATGGGTCATTTCTTTCTTTCTTTCTTTTTCGTAGTTTTACCTCTCCCTGTTAGGATTAAAGCGACCCAAGCCGCCCGGGCCTTACAGGGCCGCGACCTGTCGGGAGAGGGATTACCTTTGGATCACATACATACTTTTTTGACCAGACAAGGACATGGAGGGCCTCCCCGGATAAGTGATCAGCCCAATGCCGGGGCCACCTCCAAGACAACACGAACACATAGGACGATACACACCATTCACACACACACTCACTCAGAACAAGGCGAGGATGAGGATGAAGATGATAATGACGGCCAGATGATATCCGGGGACCACAAGGGCCTAAAGTTACCTGACATTTGTCTCATAGGTGAGGGAAAACCCCGGAAAAAACCTCACCTAGGTAACTTGTACCGACCAGGAATCGAATCCGGGCCCGCTGCGTGAGAGGATTGGACGCATCCCCTGAGCTACAGCGGTGGACATTAATGGGTCATATCAAGTATAATTAAAATAAAAGAGCTTAGCTCATTGACGTTGGCTTCTTTTAAATTTACAATTAGTTGCAACAGCTCGTCTCCCTGAACACTGTTATACATGTCACCATGTTTTGAATTGTAGTGTCGCTCAACGTTATATTTTCTTGCTATAACGGAATCTCCACATATTAAACATTTAGCACGTTCTCCCCTTTGCACAAAAAGACACTGTCATTCCCACTGGGATTCTTGTCCCACATTATTTCCACTACAACTTGGTCTCTTCTTCGCCGAATCCATATTCACGGTACCAGCCGTCACTGCAGCGAGACAACAGTTTTGTTTACGCTGCGAACGCTGACAACACGCAACTACTCTGCCCGCCCGTTACGTGCACCGTGCGCCCACTGGGTGAAATGCCCGCTGTGAGCGATCCTGGTCTACATAGTCCCCTCGCAGTTCAATGCACTTACACCGTCAGATAGGAAGAGCTTCGATACCGCACAAGAAAAATTATTCTGGTTATTCTCCTTCACCATCGATTGGACGTCTTCACCAGATTTGAACTTCTGCCCTTCAAGGAGATCCTTTAACGGACCAAAGATTTTTAAATCTGAAGGTAACAAAGCGAAGAGGGATGCTGAGAGCAAGTGTTTTGCTTCAACATGATAATGCCCGTCCTCATGCTGCTCGTCCAACCATGAAAACCATCGACGACATATATATATATATATATATATATATATATATATATATATAGTATGAAATCCCCATTTGTTTTGTATAAATATTTGAGTGGGACACTTCTATATAACATAATTAGTAAATACAACATAATTTGGTTTCACAATATACTAGCACTGTTTGATACATATAGATCTCGTTTTCAATTACTAATTCCTCGTCTAGGTTTTGATAGTGACATGTAGGCGGTTTCTACTTCATTCTTATTTAGATATACCCACTATCGGAATGAAATTTGATAATGTCCATAATGTTTGTTCGGCATTTTAATATTGAAACCACGGTGCACTGTCATTATTGTATTCTCGAATTGCCATAGCAAGCAGCTTTTGTCATCAAATTGAAAGGAAGATACAAAACGCACTGGTTAACATATTTCGGACCCGCAGAACGTCATTTGTTTTCAGTCGACTCAATCACAATGTAATGATATTATTGTCGCGATGCAAATGGCAGGAATGATGTATTCCATTCATGATCCTCATACCAATTGAACGCAACCCCACTTTGTAAATGTCAAACATTCATTTACAGCCTACATTAATGAAACAACTAAATAAAAATTGTAAATGGCAATAACAATCCCATTTCAACATTTTATTAAGTGCCAGAATGGTACTTCCTAAGATTGTATGCTGGTCGGGAAAAATATCAGCCTGTCTGTCTGTCCGTCCGTCCGTCATTGTGTCGGTACGGGCGATAACTTGAATACGGTTTATCAGATTTTCATTAAACTTGGTATATGCACTTATAACGTTCATGAGACAAAGTATAGTGAATTCTTACCAAATCGGTTGACCAGTACCGGAGTAATGCCGAATTAGAGGCCTAATTTCTGAAGATATTACACTGAATTCATCAAATGCAATTTAGATATCATGACAACAATATTGTTTGCAGTGTTCACATAGGACTTTAGAATTTGCAATACACTGGGCTTTGACAAATAATTAGACATGCTAGCAATAGGAATTATTCCTCCACATATGCGTATCAAACTTTCTCAAGAAACCGTGGTCTAAAACTCAATACTTCCTTAAATATGGTTTTATTAACTCCATCTGGCACTTTGTTACATCAGTTTACCTTATTTTATTCTTGAACGTAATAATCTCATATACATTCCAATAACAATATGCCCTATTTCCAACCCTATTTTTCAAGAAGGCCTTCGAAATCCCCTTATTCTGTAGCATAGTCGACCTTCCCGAAGAAAATTCGACGGGAAGTATTGATAATTTTCAGAAGGTTGATCACCAATTATTTAGTTATTTAATACTCTATCCAATCCATGATATGGTATAGAAACAGGTATTTTATGTTGTTCCACAATATGGTATAGACAGGCTATGATGAATTTTGAAGAATAGATGGATAGGCTGTATGAAGATCTAGCTCATCGTCTTTTACAATTTGATACTCAGAATAATGCATTCCATTCCAAATTATTCTGTACATAATGACAATTTCATTGCAGCTGATTTTATGGCACCTTTCTTCATGGTATCATTTTCTTTGGATTGGAGTAGGAATGGCACTACGACATTCGGCAGTTAATTGTTTTGCTTTGGAGTTTCTGCTCACATTTGCCTTGGTTATAGGTGCGTTTAATCGTCCTGGAACGCCAGAACGGGTGCCTACTTGACTGACGTCCATACTCAGCTCCATATCTGTTTACTTTGCAAGGCTTGTAATATGAAACGCGCAATGAACTTCTGACTGTATGAGGGACTGCTTCAGTAGTGTTTGGGACTGGACCGAAAACCCGGTCCGTGAGGACCAATGTTTGGGACTGGACGGAAATATATCCGGTCCGAGAACCAATGTTTGAGGACTGGACCGAAAACCCGGTCCGTGAGGAGCAATGTTTGAGATCAGGCTCGTGAGAGGACCAATGTTAGGGATTGGACGATAATATCCGTGAGAGGATAAATGCAGGATAGATTAATAGGGTAGCTTCATGTAAGGATGAAACTATGTACATGTGAGAAGTATAAAATTTCGGAGGACCATTTAGAGCAAGAAGGGACTATATCACGAGGACACTGGGTACAGAGATCAAAGGAAACATATTGGTTAAACAATCTAGAATGTAATGAAATACTTGCACTTTATTAATACTTGTAATCACTCGAAGAAATAATAGATGAACACTGAATAATAATTGAATAAACACGTTGAAACAATGAATTGGAATTTGGCGCGAACCGGATTGCACCACTAGAAGTAATTTAGTAAATTTTGTAATTTACTAATGAATTATATCTCAATTTAACGGTAATAAAATTTGTTGTAGAATGAATGTATTTTAAGTTATTAGCACTTGATTGTTCACGTTTTATAGCTTCTTGGTGAGTGATGACGTCACACGCTATGTACTTACTTGGAACTAATAAGTGAATCTAATGAACTTGTAATACGGCGAATAAGTAAATTATGTATAAGTAATTTACTTGAAATTAATAAAACTTATAAGGAAGTTTTATTCCAATGATTTCTAGTGAAAATACAAAGAGCGCGAACTGGCTTTTGTTACTAGAACCGGAGCAGTGTCAGACCGTGACTTGATCGTGTAACTGCAGGCTTAATACTGAATATGCTGTAACTAGTAGAAATTACTTAATATCACACGATAATACTTATAAATAGAAGTATTATGGATTTATCCGCTAATTAATAGAAAACCTCCGTTCTATTGTATGAATTAGGCGGGATACTAGACTGCGCTCCAGCACGTCTCTCGTGAGTGGAGGCTCGACACTAACTAAACTCTTGGCATGATGCTATGATGTCACGCTGATGCGAAGCATGCACCTGTCGCTAAACTGGGATTCACAGAAATAAGCGGGCTTATACTCATATCAATGCGCTGAGAGGGAGAAATGCACTGAGCGGAACATTTGAATATGCACTGTTACTAGACATGTAAAATAATGCTAGTAGAACCCTTAGCTTTCTCCAACAAGTAGTGTACATACAATACGGAGAAAAGGTAAAGGGTTAATGGGGGATGATGAGGACTGTGGTAATGAAAATCCAACCCAGCATTTGCCTCAACGACTATGGAAACCCACGTAAAAACCATAGCCGGCCTCGGGGTTTTAACTCGGGACCTCCCAAATGGGAATCCAAGACGCTAATGCTACTGCCATTCTGCTCGGTAGATAAGTTACCCATCAATGTGAGACAAATCCTAACACAACTTACGGGACTGAGACAATGAACATGCACCCCCACAATGTGGTGACTTAAAGTGGATTCCATTTAAGTCGTCTTCCCATACCATCGTTTTGCTACAAAATAATACAATAGCATCCGGAAAGCTGTACTATTATTTACAGGTTTACAGTCTCTTTGCAATCTCCTAATAGTGCGGCTATATTTTCTTTTCTTTACTTTTCCTGAATTAAAGTATTTACAATCTAATCACTACTTAGCTGGAAGTCATTCTGCATTGGTATCGGGTCTGCACGACCATCAGTTTCTTTGTACTATACATGAATAGAGCAAATGTTTCCTGGAAATGAGGAAGATAGAATCTGTCTGCATGCTGCTAATTGAGTTGCTGTTCACTGATTGACTGGTCTAAGGGGAATGGGTAAAATACTGTAAGCCGCAGTTCTAGGAAAAGAAACCATATTAACATGAAACATTCTGCACTGTATGTCAGAATGAGAAGCGAGAATATGAACTTACCATCCCTTATTATCTGAAGAAATACAACCTTACTTCATTGGAGTAATAGGGTTGATAGTTGTTGCAAAAGGCACTATACCTAACTTCTTGCTACAGTCTACCGAAAGGTTGGCAAGAAGAATAGCCTGTTGCTTCAAATAGCCATTGTTGCCATAAAAGTTTCGTTTTTAATCTTAAGGAACAATTCCGGGGTGCGCGGGCAAAGAGAGTTAAGTCCACCATCCTAAAAAATTGAGATATGTCAAAAGAGTTATAGATAAAAATGTTCTCTACATTTGTGTTAAGTCCAGTAAGTCATAATCAAAATTGTACGGTAGTTATGCATGTGTGCCTCATGGGTTTATCCATCTCTAAAGATATGTTGGGCTCGTATAGTGTGTTAAGTCACTCTAATTCTCAGTAACAAGAAAGTGGACTTAACTCTCTTTGCCCGCGCACCCCGGAATTTATATGGCTCTAATACTTATTAAGATCCGAAATAATCCACATTTTTATTTATGTTTGTGTAAGTTTGTATAATTCACTTTTGTATATATTTCTATTATTTGTATGTATTTCTTTCTATGTTTATGAAACCAGTTAGTAAACTGTTCAAATATTTGTATATATGGCAATCTCCTCTGTAGGGTAAGCTGAAAGATTGTCATTCAAAATAAAAATCCATGCTTAGGGTAGAGAAGTTTAGGTTTGTTATACGAATTATTCTGGATTCATCTTGAATGTTAAGTTCCGTTTTTGAGGTAAAGCTATAAAGCCACTCGTTTTATTGTTTTATTCAGGTCACCTCTTTTCTTATTGTTCGACTTTGCGAGGCTTTTTTTAAAGCAGTCCACAGTATAATTCAGGAAACGAAGGATATAATCTGACCCACTTGGAGTACTTCCGGTCATGCTGCTGAAACTGTCTCTACTTCCACGTCGCTACAGTTGCCTGAGTACATACAACTGACTGTAACTTTGAAGGGAAACTTTTATTCAGACTGATAAAGAATCACAAATTTTAGCGTTCTGCATTTCAATGTGTAAATTCACTCATACATAAAAGACGCTAGCAAAAGGTATAAAATATTACTGATTCACAGGCCCTGATTTATAAATGGGCAGACTGTGCATTTGCCCGGGGAGCCAAACTTAGAAAGGGCGATAAATGTTTGAGGGTGTAGTTATTTCGCAAAAAAAAACTTTATGCCAATTGCATTTAAAGTAAAGTAAAGTGTTCTCTATTACAGGCCATGGAGGCCCAGAGGGTTCCAGGAGGTTGAGGCTCCCAGATTTTTTGGCATCGGCACATGAAGGTTGTCAGCCTTACGCACCGGCCGCCTTTACCCCCAGGATTGCTCCTGGTACTCATTTCTGTTAGAGGCTGAGTCGATCCCAGGGCCATAGTGCCACCAGAAGGATTAGGCCAATTGAAAAACTCCAACGACCTCATCGGGAATCGAACCCGCGACCTTCCGGTTTGTAGCGCAGCGCCTCAACCACTACGCTACGGTGTACCCCGCCAATTGCATTTAAAAGAATTAAACTTCAAACAATTAAAAATGTTATACTGAGTGTTAGATTCCCACTGTAAAGTAGAAATAAAGCAATGATATATATTTTTGTTTGTATTCTAAATATATTGGTTTTAATATAGCTGCAATACACAGTGTATTGAACATAATGAAATGTAATTTAGCGTATGTTTTAAAATTACCTAATACTCGTGAATTAAATATTTTTGAAAAATTTCAAATGCTGACTATGTTACACGTTATTGCTTTCAAGGCTTTCATATTGTTCCGTGTTCGATATTAATCGATACCACACTAGTGTTAAATGAAAATATGTACCGGGTACCGCGGCCGGGTTTGATCCCGCGCCCTGCGGATCTAGAGGCGGGCACGCTACCTCTAGACCACCGCGGCCGACACTTCAATATTCAGGGCCGAATATAATATATCCTCAAAACTAAATACAAAAATGTGTCGAGTTCTTTATTCATTGTCTACAAGAGCCTTTCATTTCCAAAGTAACATTACTATTCCGTTCCAAGCATATCATTTCTAATGTCATACAATCAACTAAGAAGAATACGTGCGTAATAAAAATTGCATGTTGTAATATACCAGTAGTCTACTATTCTCTGTCTCAAGTAAGTTTGATCCTGTTCAAAACAAAGGGGAGGAGAACTCACAGAGAGTTTGTGGAAAATTCACATCATGTGACAAAACGTGATTGGTTAATGTCATTAGCATGCGCCACTTCCAAGGTGTGGCTTGCTAGTGGAGAAGTAGTGTTCGTAAGTTCATGCAACAATAATATCAACATTTACACGTGAAATAACAAAGGATTTATTGTTCACGACGACCCTGCGGGACACCCACGCATATCTTACTAATCTCTCCGTACTTGTATTTCCCTCTCGTGTTTATTTGTTCAAGATAGAGAGGAAGTGAGTTGTACTGAGAATAAACAAACTACCATTATCTCGGTCATAGGCGTACCGAGGGGGGTTTTGGGGGTTTGAACCCCCCATTGATTAAAAAATGGAAAATTGTATAATTTTTTAAGTCTGCCCATAAATTACTTAATACAAGTATAGAGCGTGGGAAGCTTAAAACTCGTTATTTTGCGTCTTAATTTTTAAAATTCTCCGGGGGGGGGGGACCCCGGAAGCTTAAAACTTGTTATTTTGCATCTTAATTTTTAAAATTTTCCGGGGGAGGACCACCGGAAGCTTAAAACTCGTTATTTTACATCTTAATTTTTAAAATTTTTCGGGGGAGGACCCCCCAGACCCCGCGGATGTTATAACCCCCCCATATGGTCGGCCTGGTTACGCCTATGATCTCGGTGATGACATGCATTCTCACGTGCGGACTATGACAGCCACACCTCTTTGTTTTGAACAGGATCAAACTTACTTGAGATATATTATAGCTCTCGCTGCATGGATATTGATGACAAGGGGCAAGCTGAAACAGAAGGCCATGCATCACAACCCTCAGGTGGACCAGTTGCTGTTCAGAAACAAGTGAAGAGCGTCCGGCGTGCAGATATTTCACGCGTAATGACTGCTAGCCGTTCCACGAAAATGCTGATGGAGTTGATTCTACTTCTAGCCCCATCAAGACGTGCAGTCAGCAGACCGCGACACAAGGACAGCACAACGTGTTATGAAATGTTTTCCTTACTTAATATAGACAATCATGGTGTCTTTTTTGTGCAAAAATTACACACTGTACAGTACAAGAGGGATAAGTTATGTAAGCTGCATATTCTTTAACCTGTTTTCAAAAAGGGGTTTATATAAATGCATTAAACCAACTTTCTACGGAAATAAAAGTTTATCTGGAAACAAATTATTATTCAAAACTGCTCTTCATAAATATCTTTTTTTTTTTTTAGTTTCAGAAATTTTATTGCATACTCCATTACATAATTTTTTAATATTAGGCTATATGCCTTGGTTTTCATATAGGCTAGTACAATAAATTTCCTACGTTAGAATATTTTATTCTTAGAATATCAGATTTTACTAATCAATTATAAGTTTAACAATACTAACTTTACATAAATCTATTTACTGAATATCTAAATCTAAGCTAATTTAACTATTTAATTTAAATATCAATGTATAGACTCATTTTATTCAATATTTATGTACACCGATTCTCAACATCAGCAACCTATTACTTGTTAATTAATCAATTGTTGATAATGTTGCAAGTTGGTATTTACGCCTAGTTTTAGCCTAACGACAAAGAAAATTGATTCATTAAGCGGTCTGCTTACCAATATTTTTGCTAAAAATTTAATACCGTATAATAAGAACATTTAATTTATCATCATTAATATTATAATTAATTATGTACAATGTTCACTATTAATTCTGTGAACAGCAGACTTTGTGTCTACAGTTCGGAGAAAACTTTTCTCAACCTTAGCATTGTGGCATCCTGGCCAGATGACGCAATGTTCCCGGAGTATCCGGGGTTCGAGAGGCTCTGGATGCCTGTGGAACTGAGGTGGGAGGGCCCAGGTAAAATAAACGGTGGTTGGCACGCCTGGAAGATGACGGGGCATGAAGGAGCCTCTCGAATAATAAGGTATTTTGCTCTTTTCTATACTTAAAAAAAAGTATCCATTAAATTTTAGCATCTGCAAAAACGCATGATGACATTTAGGTCTAAATTAAACCCATTTCCTGTGTGAATTTTGAAATAAATCATACCATTATGGAAACTAGAAAGAATATTCTTTCATATGATACCAAAATGTAAAAATGTAGAATGTCAACCAAAATCAGAATTTGCAACGTGTATGCATACTTTAATATAATAAGAGCATTTAATTTATCATCATTAATATTATAATTAATTATGTACAATGTTCACTATTAATTCTGTGAACAGCAGACTTTGTGTCTACATAAAATCTAAGATATGCTCTTCATCAATTAAAACGGAAACGGAATCAATAAGTAAAAATCCTTCAACACACTTAGTTTTTAATTACCTCAAGGAAAATTTTGCCAAATTGGAAGAAAATCAAGCAACGCATTTGGTCGTGACTGACGCGATTACATAACAAACAAATTTACAGAGAAACAGACGAGATGTCGTTATGTCAAAAAATGTACTGGAACGAAGCTTTAGACAATTTACACTAGAGACTAGAAGTCTTCAATTTTTTATTACATGAACCTTTTGGTTAGAATCGTTGAAAGAAGCTGAATATTACATGAAACGGAACCACCATCTTGAAACAGCATCAGAAAATAAAAGTTTTTATACATACGTCACGTCGTTTTTAATAACTTCAAGACACATTTATGCAAAATTAGAAGAAAATCTAACAACACATTTGGTCACAACTGCTTAAACACAAATTTACAAAGAGACCAACTACCGAACCGTCGAGTTAAAATTGGACCTCGCTTCGCTATAAAATTAACCTTTTCACTGTGTGACATATTGCGTCGCAGAAAAAACTGCATAAAGGCTGAGATATATGCTTAATACATCAATGGTTTATCTCACAATATGAAGATTTTTTTTTCACGTATTAAAATTGTCATTTATGGAAACCATCTATTCTACTAAAATTTTCATAGCTAATATCAACTTAAAACCCACTAGTGATTCTACTTTGTGAGTGGTTATATTGAAAAAATAAATACTACTTTGAAAGGATTAAATTTAACTTATTCTAATAGGGTAAGAGGAGTAAGACAAGGGGATACAATTTCTCCCAAACTTTTCATCTGTATACTCGAAGAGATTTTTAGGAACATCCAAGGGGACTACGGAATCAACATTGATGGTGCGAAGATATCTAATTTACGCTTCGCAGACGATATAGTTCTCATGGCAAACACAGCAGAAGAATTGCAGGCCTTCATGACAGAAGTGAACGAGCTAAGTAACAAAGTAGGACTACAAATGAATGCAAAAAAGACCAAATTAATGACAAACGGCGAAGAGAAAGCCATCTCAATTACGCAACCCGAAACATTGGAATACGTACAAGAGATAGTTTATCTGGGACAAACAATCTCCTTCCAGAAAAGCATGCCCAAGGAAATTACAAGAAGAATATCTACAGCATGGTCAAAGTTCTGGGCGTTAAGATTCATACTGTTAGACAAATCTTTCAATATAAACATTAAAAGACACATTATGAACACCTGCATACTACCCACGCTGATACATGGCTCACAAACTTGGAGCACAACTAAAAAAGATAGAAAATCAATCCAAACGTGCCAAAATAGAATGGAAAGGAAAATGCTGGGCATCACATGGAGAGATAGAATAAGGAACGACGTAATACGACAAAGAACACAAATAACAGATGCAGGAAACGACAGCAGGTACCTAAAATGGAGATGGGCCGGACACATAATGAGACAAGACCCTGCTCGCTGGACTCACAGAATAACTTCATGGGAACCAAGGACGGGAAAACGGAAAGTAGGAAGACAGAGGACACGATGGTCGGATGAACTAAGGACAACTTTCGGCAACAGATGGACCACCACAGCTAAAGACAGAGGAAAATGGCAACTTCTAGTTAAGACAGCAATCCAAAACAACAAAACAGGATGAAGACAGTAAATAGCAAGGAGCAGGAAAGCAGTGCACGACTGAAAAGCGAAGACCTAAACCCACAGTGTATAGTGCTAGAATTATATATAGGACAACAAAAATGATAGACTACATATCGGACCATAAATGATAGACTATAGGCATAAGTAATAATAGGAAGATCCTTCCCGGAATGGCTAACCGGGATTGCGACACAAGCCACCTCTCCCAGGAGAGAGGCCCGTGCCCCTCGGGGACATTATGGGCTAATACTAATACTAATACTAATAGGGTGTCTTCTTTGCAAGCCTTCTTCCAATACTGTATTTACGAGGAGCGTCCATAAAATAAGTTTCCCTGGGGCCGTTTTACAGAAACAAAACACAATTTCATGGACGTATATATTCCAACAGATACAGCAAGTGTTCAGCCATTTTTTAACATATTGCCACCGGAATTGAAATATTTGTCATACTGTGGAACCAACATTTGAACACCTGTGTAGTAGAAGTCTGCCGCCAGTGATTTGAACCACTGTGTGACAAACATCTCTGCCTCTCTGTCATTTCATTAGGTGTAGGAAAAGATGGAAATCACTGGGAGCGAAGTCCGGGCTGTAGGGTGGATGTTTAAACATCTCCTAGCAAGTCTCCTGCAGAAGTTCGGCTGGGAGGTGTTTAAACAATCACCCCAAAGCCCAGACCTCGCTACCAGTGATTTCCATCTTTTCCTACACCTCACGAAATGAAAAAGAATGAAAGAGTGGCGAAGGTGGTTGTCACACGGTTGTTCAAATCCCAGGCGGCACACTTCTATGACACAGGTATTCAAAAGTTGGTGCCATGGTAAGACAAATGTTTCAGTTCCGGTGGCAAATATGTTGAAAAATAGCTTAACACTGGCTGTGTCTGTTGCAATAAATGTTTCCTTGGAATTGTGTTTTGTTTCTGTAAACGGCCCCAGGGAAACTTATTTTATGGACTTGCCTCGTAGGTTAATACGTACTGTAAGCCTACCAATTTTCCAATCTTTCCATGAAACAAAATAGGTATATGGGTGATTCTTCAAATACGGGACAATTTGGAGTGTGTAAAATCCAAATTTTTTATTTTGTTTAAAAAATCTCAAAAAAATTACTAAAATACTTCAGGGGTTACTTGATTATAATATGACACCAGCAGAGCTTAAATGTTTATATTATTATTTATTTTTATTTTTTAATATTTTAAAGCCATGTGAATGACATCTGTGCATATGTGGGTGGCAGAAGGCCACATTAATGACTAACTTTGGCAACAATATGCTTTTGTTTATGCGGTTACATATTTTTCTCAGTGTGCTTCAGTTGATTTTGCACCAAATTTGCAAATTTGTGTGCATACTCCGGAATTAATGTAATTTTAACTAGACTGCGTTTTTATGGTTTTTTTTGGGGGGGGGGATCAAGCAGAAATTCACTTAATCAGTTTTAAGATTTTAAGTACAGGTCACAGACACCGTAGACACAATAGTACCCTACATTTATCATCTACATGACTTGAGAGTCATCCACATACCCCTTCATGAGGCAATGTGGATGACGCAAAAATCAGGCATGTGGATGACAAAAAAGGAGTTTTAGTGGTCTCAGCAAGCCATTTCTAAACCTCTGTAGGCTCAACTTCAGTCAGGTACTTTGAATTGGAAGGTTTATCATAGTGCATAATCAAAATTAATTAATATTCACTTTCTGCCTACTTTCTAGAAGTCATGTTAATGACGGGGAATAAAAACGCTTTCCTTGAAAATGATGCAAAGTCCTTTGTTAATCCCAAACTGTTTGTAAGCAAGCAAAATTCAACCTTACAATTCAACCACAAGCTGCCCTGTTGGCTTTCTACCACTGTTGCCAGTTATACAAATTTCTCATTTCTGCAGAAAAAATTCTATTCTTTTCAGCCATGTGGATGACCAAAAACCCTTGGGACATTCTTTATGTTCATTAGGTGGGGTGACAATTTTATTTCATTTTATTTTTTAGGGGTTAATATTCTTCACACATTCATACTCATTGGCAGGATAAAAGTTGAAAAGGAAATAACTTTTTGTTTTGTGGAAAAATGCATTAGAATATACAAAACCGGTGTATGGGACAGGGCATGTGGATGACATTTCATTGAATTAAATTTGATTTTGGAATATCAGAATTTAAAGTTAGTGACATTTCAAAGTGATAGTTGTAGTATGGAAGTAGTAGAAACAAACTTTTATTTCAATTTTTTTTAAAGTTGAATTTGAAGGGAAATATCACTCCGGAACACAAATTTTCCCGTATTTGAAGAATCACCCATATACACATTTAACTAATACAATAAAAATGTGAATGCAATCGCACATTAGGCTACTTTATTTCGTTTTCTTGTTTATAACACGGGTCCAATTTCATTGCTTAAGGCTGGTTGCAATGGGTTAAACTCGATACACCCATTGTTTCTCAACAGCCCAACCCAAAACTAATGATATAGATAACAACTTCGTAATAGGTCTTTGTCAGGCTAATGACTAGGCATTAAGAACATCTGTTAAACCCTCATTTGTGTCTTGTTTTCATGGTTATAAAAGAGGTCAACCTAGGAATGCTTTGAAAACTGAGAAGTTCATTGGCACGAGCTTTCTGGTTATTTAAAACAACTACGTCATGATACATATTTGCCTCGTTATATAATGAGGAATAAACACAGGAAAAGAAAAAAGAAGGAAAATTACAAAGAAATCATTTTCAAATGATTATTATGAATAATGTTAAAGATTAAAATTCAGTTAAGACACCTTAACAATTTATTTGTGAAATCTTCTGCCAAGAATTTCTTTAATTTAAGAGAAATGAAATTCTGATGCCGGTACCTCGATTTTTGGCGGCGATAGACGACGCATGTATATTTGTCATCTGTATTATATATTATTCAAGTACTTTATTTTTAATTTTTGCCTTTGTTTTTAATGTGCGCTTCTTGAATCAGGTACATCATTTATTGTTTTTCGTTTTTTGTTATTATTATGTATTTCATGTTTTTGCCCTGGCTGAGTGGTAGAGAAGGCCTTATGGCCTTAACTCCGCCAGGTTAAATAAATAAATATATTTTTTTTATCGTGTGATTCCTCTGCCCATGCCATATGTAGCCTACTAGAGGTAGAGGTATTGTGTTCGACCCCGAAATTCGAAGTTGAGATTTTAACATAAATACACGTTTTGTGGTCCCTGAATCCAAATGTACTATTTTCAGAATGATGTCTGTGTGTGTTCTGTGAATAGCCTAACTCGAAAAGGAAAAAAGTATGAAAACTGAATGTCGTATTTAGGTTAGATATCTTCTGGGGATGTGACAAGAAGATTGGCTCCCGAAAACGGCTCTAACGATTTTTATTTAAATTTTGTACATGAGATGCTTTCAATTGTAAAAGTAATTTATTCTTGTATTAAGCAAATTACCACCTTGGCGTTACAAGAAGTTTATCACCAAGTAGGCCTACTCTATACAGACATATATCATATTATATTGCAAGCCTGTTGGTTTAAATATGTTTTGTAGTTTCTCTACTTCACAGGTCCTGTTTGGCTATGAGAATCATAGTACCCGTATATTATGCAATTAGTAGTGGTATCTCATTTGGAATATTACCCTGGAGATTAAATAATACTACTAATCGTGTTAGTTTCCGAGCTCAGCATCTTCCCTATCTAAGCATAAAGGACAGCATCCTGCATGAGGGGCTTAAACTAAAAGATAAAACATATTTGAAACACTTTTTTTTGCAAAAATTATCTAAAGAGTCATTATAAGCCTTCACTGTTTGTAGATACTCAGTCTTGTCTGGTGAACAATAAAGCTTGCATCAGGTTGAAACAACTGAATACGTGATTTTTGCATTAAGCTAAAAAAAGCTCAGTGTTTCTCGAGGGACTAGGCCTACCATCCGACCGTTTCATCATCTTGTGGTCGCATTATGACCTCTTATTCTATATCAGAATGTGAAGTGAGAAAATTATATTGTCCATGCTTAGGATAAAGGAAGTTACATGAGTGCATTCATTAGATTTTATTTGGGTTGTGTACCCTTCGGGGATGCGATGCGATGTGATAACGATTTTCCTTTCATTTTTACAATCAATTTACATGAAGAGAATGTCATACGTTATATTATACTAAGAGGCAAACCTTGTTTTATTGGGGCACAGGAAGTTATGTGCTTCACATAAGAATTTTTTCATTAAGAACCTTATGTATTTTAGGTAACTAGCCTGATTCCGTTATTACTAAATTAGAAGTTAAAATATGGCAAAAAATTACCTAAAAATTTAAGCGGCATCCCTTCCATTCCAATGTTTAGACATTTGGTTCGATGGGATTTAGGGAAAAGCTAGCCCAGCGGCAATTGAACCTGCTAATTCTCCATCACGTTAAGATGTTTTAAATGAAAAGTATTTTAAACTAAAATTGTAAGTTTCAGAAAATGTGTTACAAGTACCAACGGTTTCATTGGAGTGACTTTCTAAAGGAAAGCAAGAAAGTTGTTTGAGAGAAGGTATGCCAAAAGCTTCATGACGAAGTCTTGGAAAATACCTCACATCGATTTCACGTCCGAGAGTCCATTATTTATGAGAATATTACAGGAGAAAAATCTCTCTAGCACTTCGGCTATCCCTGCCGCTGCTTTATCAACTGAGCTAGCCAGAGTTAGTTTCACAGCTCCAGATGGAACCTCTCTCCTATGACAGATTGCCCTTAATGGTCTATCTCACTGACAGTCAAGTTATATGTCATATGCAGTACTGTACTCTCAAGTAACGTCCAACAGAGATAATAATCTTTGTTTCATGGATGCGTACATCCATTCATTATTTATAAAAAAGAAAGACCGGTACTTTATAACCAATCAGCACCAGTACCTAGTCCAACGATCTCCAGCGACAGAGGTTACATTTCTTGGAAAGTTAAGGAATACACTGTTCATATAAAGCTTTTCTTGGTCGACATTGGAAGCCTGTTGAAAATTATTTTCCATCCTGATGATCGCAAATTTTCGGTAACGCAAATTTCGATCAAGATCGAGTGAATAAGGTCTCTGATTGGTTTATTTCAGACACATTTTTATATGTGTTGGTCCAAATCGAAAGAAAGGCATACGAGTTAATTGTCAGTCATCCTAAACTAAATTGTTATACCAAGTGCAAACAATCACCCTTAAGTGTATGCTTCCTGCAATAAATTTATCTGAGTTGTGTTAACAAACCGTGGTTTTAAGTTTTAGAATGTACAAATAAACTGACAAATTTCGTGATTGACCCATGAGGGTAAATTAATATATAGCAAATTTAAAATAAGTGTTCACCTTATTCCCTCATATTCCTTAAAATTGCGCTATATTTATTAAAGCAATTTTAAGGAATATGAGGGTATAAGGTGAACACTTATTTTAAATTTGCTATATACAAATAAATGTTGAGAAACATGTAAACTTGTGCAGGTATCAGGCATTTTTGTACAAGTAAATGTTCAGAAAACATGTAAACTTGTGCAGGTAATAATAACATAAAATAATACTAAGCAATCTTTTTCTACGGAGAAATGCAAAGAACGTATGCTATTTTTTAAGAGCAAAACCAAGCGACAAGGCGTGAAAATGACAATCCCGCGCGAAGGAAATAAACCAACAAAACTGGCTTCCCAGCAAAGTGATGGATGTTGACGTTCAACTTAGCAAGAGCAATATCAGTCTTACTTTAAAACAAGTAGGAAGCCATACCTAAGAGAACTCCAGAGAATATGAAATAAGTTTGGCATGAATAATTAGTTTACACCGAAACCAATCCCACCTGAGTTTTTATAATCCCACAGTTCAGTCACGTGCTCTAGAGGGTGAGTTTAATAAAAAATGAAACCTGTGGGAGGGATTGAATGGTTTGACTCCGTGCAGGGAATAAAAACAAGTCAAAAGAGCAACTGTTTTATAGAAACACAAATAAAACAATTTCCAGGAATGAAAGTAATATTTATGCAAAAAGCAGTTATAATAACTGTGTTATGAGGAAACAGGAAGAGTTCGAGGAGATGGAACCAGAGAAATGAAAAGGAAGAAATAAACGAAATAGGAAAGATTATGTTATATAAATATATATAATAACATATATAATAATAAATAATATATTATATATAATTATATATATAATGAGCTTGTATTTAGAGGTGTCCATATCTCTTTCATTCTTTTACCTTGGGCTTCCTTTTTCTCTTTAGACCACGTTGTTCCATGTCTTCTTCTTTGGTTTTTCCTCTTGGTAACTTGCCATTGTTGTTGTTATTATTATTATTTTACTATTATTATTTTTATGAACTAAGAAATTTTATAGTTTTGTATCTTATGAAAAATGATTGCAGGAAGTATGTAATCCATGTTCACCACCGCTGTAGCGTAGGAGATGCGTTCCTTCTCCTCATGCAGCGGGCCCGATCTTTTCCTCTCCTTTGAGACCCTCGTCGTCCCCGGATATCATCTGGTTGTCATTATCACCTTCATTCCATCTGCACCTTCATTGGAGGCCGGAGAGCCCCACCTTGTCCTTGCATGGTCAAAAAAGTGTGTGTAAAACGCTCTCTCCCGACAGATCCCTATTCTGTAAGGCCCAGGTGGAGAGGACGCATAAACGTCCCTACAACGGGGGAGGTAAAGAAGTAGCATATTAAGAAAATTAGTCCTAAAAGCTTTAAACTAGGAGAAGACTCTTACTAGAAGGTTGTTTGCCTTCCTAAATAGTTTTAAGTTCAAGAATAACCTGTTCACTGTTGCAGTATTTAGTTCAGCAACAAATGTAGACTACAGCAGATGCGGAAGTCGGTCCATAGCTTTTTACTGCTGTGAGTTCTCAACCCCGACAACTCCAACATAGTTCTGCGAAAATTGATCGCATTTCCACAAACAATCGAGTTTATATGTGCAATGTACAAGATAATAACCTTAAAACCTAAAACCTAAAATGTTTATTTTGTTTAATTTCCTGGAACACTAACTCGGCCACTGTATTTTGAACTGTATAATGTAGCCTAGACATTATGTATATTTAGACTAAATATCCTGCGATATACCCTTGGGGTAAAACGCGGATTTTAAATAAATATTTAAAGTAAAAAAGGTAGGCTACTCACACTAAGTATGAGGTACTTATGGTCACGCTGTAGTCCCAAAATTTGCCCAAAGAAGTTTCGGGGAAATTTTAGTGGAAGTCATACATTTTAACTGGATTTTTGGAATGCATAGAAGCAATTAATGCTACACTGTTAATAAAATTATATAATTTATACAAAAAATGTAAAATATTTCACTGATTTCAAAACGAGGCCGTAGCAACGCACTGCACAATGCAGTCTGCGCGCAAATGTTTTAGGCAGAACCGCTCCAGAACCGGCCAAAAGTAAACAAATATATCTCATTCTAGCGCATTACTCGTATTTAGGTAAGAGTGAGGCAGAAATACTTGGTCACTTAGAGCCGGATCTAGATCTTCCATTACACTGTCTCAAAAGTTTGCGCGCCGACTATAATACGCTATACGCCAACGAGTAAGGTTACGCTGAAGACATAATGCATATATCTGAGTTTATCCTCAAATACACCACTGCTTGCGGTATTTTTGTTAATTTCTAACATCCTGAGCACAGAAATTAATGAAGACGATGTCCAGTACCATGAAAGAACCTGTCTGAGTCCATTGTATGGTTTTAAAAAGGGGGGATTCCAACAGTAAACAAATGAGAGTCACGGCAATGTACAAGATAAAACAAGCGAAACGAGAGAGGACATGAATAATTATGAATTAGTTATAACGAAAGCAAAGAGTAGCCAGTAGTGAGAAGAGGATCTCCGAGGCAGGAGAGCAACGTTGCGTATCAAAGAGTAACGATTGTATCTCCCAGCATGCATTTCGTGAGGAGAAAGTACGCACGATGTTTGTCAACATAAAGTCTTGTGTAACTGGACTCTTCCGTTCGATGCCTCAGTGCAGACAATTTACGAAACTAATTTCCGGCATAAAATACTTTTCAGTTTAATAGAGACAAAATTGAATGCAGAGAGATGCCGACAATGCTCGATTTAATAATAACATCAGATATGAACTACAGTAAAGGTTGTAGGTGGGGTTCAATATTTCCTTGCTGTGGGAAAGAACTCGTAGAAAGAGTTAATATTCCGAAGTAAATTCTTTAATAAAAACGAGGGTAATGACCTAGTCCGATGTTTCTTACCACCCAACATTTATGAATTTAATGTAGAATCTAGACACTTCTGTAAGAATCCATTGACAGTAGATATAAAGTTTATGAATTCTATAGGGCTATTGTTACTTTCTCGCATATACGTAGTATAGAGAAAGTATTGTGATCGTGACAAAAAATCGAAGTCGAGTTAACACCAGGAAAGCATGTTTCACGATGCCTAGAAACCGTAAAACGTGTTTTTGGTTTGACGTCTGTCCGTCTGTCTGTCTGTCTGTCGGTCTGTCTGTCCGTCTGTGGACAAGCACAGCGGGTAAACGGTTCATTGTATTTACTTCATTTTTTGAATTAAGGACTTTTTCGAAATTTTGTCGAGCCGCCCAGAAATTTAGTTTTACAACTGAAATATTAAGGGGGCTTTTCATGGAAACTTTTTTTAAAAATTTTGATTTTTGAAAAAATGGCTCTAACGATTTTAATAAAAATTTAAAATTGGAAACTCTTATCTATGACTAATAAAATGGCTATATCTGTATTTCTGCAAAAATGACTTAAGGGGTACTTTACTCGTATCCATTTTCAATTTTTCTAGATTATATCCATTACAGTAGGCGATACACGAAAACCTACCACAGTAAAGTTGTAGAGAAAATTAACATGAACATTTTTTGTTTAACACATTTCTTTATACGTTTAATAGATATCAAGATAAAAACGAAATAAGTACGGCTTAAATGCGAATTTCAGAACATACATGTCAATTAAAATATGAATGACTTTTGTTGCCCCTAGTAACAAGAAAACTATAGGCCTAATGTACACTTATTGTTATGAAATGCAATCAGTTTAGCTCAGTCGCAATGAACACACCAAAACCAATTACAGCGAGGTGATATGGGCTAACAGGGAAGAGGTCCTGAGTTCAAATCAAACCTTGTGGCCGCCCAAATTGACTTGGGTTTTTCATGGTTTCCTCATTCACAAAGGCAAACGCCGGGTTTGTAGGACATGTTTACTTTCCATAACTCATCGCCGCTATGTTACTGCATATTTCGTAATCGTTTAAACTGAATATCACAAAAGAAGACATCACTAAACAATAGAATCAGATGACACGAATGAGTTGCTACTATAGACTAATGGTTCACGCATGCAGTTGCGTGCAATATAACCTAAGTAGTAGTAGTAGTTGTGGCGAAATTCAATTATAAGTCGCCCCTTAAGTTCCGCCCATTCGATATTCACATTTGCACGGACTGTGTGAAGTATTTTGTTTCTGAGCGAAGCAGAGTGACCAACTGTCCTTATTTATTGTCGCAAGTGCCTTGCACCCACTATCCTTATATATTGTCGCAAGTGCCTTGTATCCACCTCTACATATAGCTAAATAATGCATAACACTAACCACATAGTTAAGTGCGCGAAGCGGAGGCGCCAGCCGTAGCGAAGCGCCCTTGCATTTTCGAATAATGTACGATACACTGTTTGTAGGTTTCGAAAATGTGGCATATTATATCTCCCGCGAAGTTTGTCAGCCTGTCACCTCTCGTCTAGTGGTATGACGTCAAACTCCAACGTCCAATCACGAGTTTCTTCATAATACGAGGAGAGAGGAATTCGCTAGATCGTGGTATAAAAGAAACTGCATCGGTGGGTGGGTTGGGTGGTGCCGATCAGTGGCGGACGCAGGGGGGGGGATAGGGGGGTTACATCCCCCCCCGAAATTTGAAAAAATGTACTCTAAGTGGCCAGTTTTATAAACTAATTGTATATGTAAGTTGATTAATTTTTTTTAGTATTCTTTCCACCTATTCAAATCCCCCCCCGAAAAAAATTTCTGTGTCCGCCACTGGTGCCGATTCATCCCAAGGTGCGACTTATATTTGAATTTTCCCGTAGTAGTACTAGTAGTACTAATAACATGCAGTTTTACTGTCATTCATCATTATTATTATTATTATTATTATTATTATTATTATTATTATTATTATTATTATTATTATTTCACGGTAAAGGCATTGAACATAAAGATCGACTCTGATGGTTTCCGTTCTAGATACTTCTTAGTTTTATGAAAATGTAACAAATAAAATTTAATTGTCCCTATAATTTACTTTTTTCTGTGCTAGCCCTTAACGTGTATATGCGAGAAAGTTTGTGCAACATATTTTTGCACCATTTATTTATTAATCCTGTTCGCAAAACCGTAGTAGTTCAAATAAAATTTCAAAAAATAAAAAAATATCAAATTATGTAATGTTATTACAAGTTAAAGCGACATGAAATTCATGAAAATGTTAAAAATAAAAATAGAAGCTACTAATTACATAAACAATTTATGTAATAAGCACAATATAACTTACCTACTTGCTCAATGGCAATAGTCAAGAGATTTTTATTTAAGTTAAAGGAATATTATCTATTTTATGGATTCGGAGGTTCATTGCTGCGCTTACATAAGCCCGCCACTCAACCCTATTCTGTGCTAACTCCATTCATCCATCCCTCCCAAATTCTACTTCTCTTAAATCTATCCTAATATTGCCCTCCCACCTACATCTGGGTCTTCTATGTGGTCCCTTTCTTTTGGGACTCCCGGTCAATATTTTTTAGATAACTTATGCTTTCTTTCTCCATGCGCTCAACGTGTCCAGCGAATTTCTTCCTCCGTGATTTAATTACCCTTATCATATTAGGTGAAGAGAACAGATTATGTAGTTCGTCATTATGCAGTTTTCTCCAGTCTCGTTTTCATCTCTCTCAGGTCCGAATATTTTCCTAAGCACCCTGTTTTCGAATACTCTCGGATTATGTTCTTCCCGAAGAGTAAGCGACCATATCTCACATCCATAATACAACCGGCAGTATAATTGTCTAATAAATTTTTATTCTTAGATTTCTTGATTCTTAGATTTCCTGATTTTAGTCGACACTTAACTTCTGCCTTAATATTATTAGTATCCATAATTATTGATAACATGTTATATTAAACAACACAGTAAAACTTCTCCACACTGTAAGTTTACAGCAATATATATGATACGGTAAACTAACAAATCAACTGAAACGACAAAAAAGGACACGAGGGCAACAAGATAAATTACAAAAAAAAAAGTTCGCAATCACAAATAATGTGCAGGGATTTGAAAGGCAGCCTCATGGATGACAATGCTGTTGACCATTCTATTTTAGCCTCTCTGTTTACATTGAATAATGTTTATTCTCAGAGTCCGAATTGCAAACCAGAAAACTGTAGCAACACATTAGGTTGAAAAGGAATGGGAATGCGATATTTAGCGAGAAATCCATCCAGAAAGAAGAGGCAGGGCGTGTCCCAAATTACTGTCATCATTTCCAGTCGACGTCCATCACCACTCCCCTCATGACGCAACAAATACTACTTTAGGAATGACAAACACTGACATCATCTAGATTCTAGCGGTAACTTCTATCCCCATATGCCCATCCAAATAATTGCAAAATAAAAAAACCTACACATAATAATGATAACAATAATAACAATGTTTCCCTCTTAGGTTTTATCCCCTAGAATGTCGGGGTTTCCCTCAACCAAACAATGCACTGCCTAGTAATAAGTTATATTCCAATTTTAAATAATTTTGCTCTTCCACTGTTTTCTATCCATCGTATCTTCATCTTGTAGTCCCTTGCTCCCCTTACACTATCAGCCTTCTTTTCCGTCTCTTCCATCAGGTTCCCAGTTCATCACCATCTTTGGCAATCTTCCATCGTTCAGCTTTTCATATGACCGTACCATCTTAATCTCTTCAATAATTTATACATCTTTATCTACGATTAGTAATTATTTTATTACAGTATGCCTTACTTTTTTCCTCCTTGATTTTCTTGCTGATCTTCTCCACTAATAGATTTCTAATGCTCGCAGTTTTACTTTTTGAATCTTTTACTGCCCACATTTCTGCTCTATATAACATTAACATTCCACAAATGTTGCCAGTCTTGAAAAAAAACTGCCTAAGTTTAGAAAGTTCCAAATAGTAACATTTAAACCTCTTACGAAGGGCTTTGAGTATTTACAAATCTGATATAGAGACGGAATTCCTTATTGAGTTTAATGATTTACATATTTGGAGACTTGAAACCGCTAAGGAAGTGTTTCTCATTAAGTATTCCCGGTTTGTTCTACTTAAAAAGACAAAGACTGGTGCGAAACTTTCAATCTGTTACCGCAAATGTCATTAACTCATGTATTTGGAAAGTTATTATCCTCTTTTTTTCCCTAGTTAGTACTGTGGAATCAGGAAGGAGTACACCAAGTTGTTCCAACTTAAACTGGAATAAAAGCGAAGTGGATTTCTTGTTACAGAAGTTGCTGCACACTGTCCAATATAACAGATCATGGTATAAGTTAAAAAAGCTACCTCGTTTTCTTATACGATCTACGAACAAGAAAGAAAGCTGACAGAAATTATTCACTGAATCTTTCACACTATGAGCTCGAAAGAAGATAAATCAAGTACTATTGTATACCACATCAAACATTTCTGTGAGATAACGTATAGGCCTACCGCTTTTCCAAACTTTATTCTTATTATAAGTCCCTATTGTTACCTCTCAAGTAAGAAAATCCTACTCTTTTTTTTAATAACATCCACACATTATGATTTAATAATACTCTGCGGTATCTAAATTAAATGACTACTACACAACTTTCTTATAGCCCCAGTCATTATTTTCATTAGGAAAAAACCATATACTTATATAAAAAGGGGTACGCCGTAGTGTAGTGGTTGAGGCGCTGCGCTACAAACGAGTTCGATTCCCGATGAGGTCGTTGGAGTTTTTCAATTGGCCTAATCCTTCTGGTGGCACTATGAACCTGGGCTCGAATCAGCCTCTAACAGAAATGAGTACCAGGAGCAATCCTGGGGGCAATGGTGGCCGGCGCGTAAGGCTGACAACCTTACCATCTTCACGTGCCGAATTTCCAAAATCTGGAAGCCTCAACCTCCTGGAACCCTCTGATCCTCTATGGCCTGAATAGGGATCACTTTACTTTTACTTATATAAAATTCTAGTGGTTCATTTTTGTATCATCTTGAATTTGGGTTAGCTTAATGTAGGGTATTTCATAATGACTGCCCTCGTTTAAATTGGGTATAATTCCGCACTTAGGTCTATCAACCTTGTATTAAAGTCTATTTGTCAAGCACTTTCAGAGACAGTCCCGTTTTTGGCAAAATGTTCCACTGTCCTAAAGTTTTATTGGGGATGCCCAAAGGTCCCGATTTTTTTGTGATTCCGATTGGCCAGTGTATTTTACGCTACATTAATGAAAATTGGAAACGTGATAGTCTTGTACGTTTTTGAAACATACTTTAATGGGGTATCATGTGCTGAATTTTATGACAAGACTTTTATGACAAAGTATCAGAAGAAAATACACTTATCGATCAATTTAAAGTGACAATCAGGCATCTAATTAAGGGGAATAAATTATCTACGAGTACTCCAGTCTCCAGAAGAAATCAAAGAAGTTATATAAGTCTTTTGGGATAATAATTTATGGGCACGAGACAAAGGTAAATGTTAAAAGCTCACAAAATTTTATGAATGAAATTTCTCTTCCCTTTTCCCTCAATAATTAATAATAAATTGTCCCAGGTTTTTTTAATGTAGGGTACCGTTTTAATACAAACATTATTTGACCATCTATAAAAAAAGCAAGGTTTCTGAAAGGGATGGAAAATCTACGAAAAATGTTTCAAGTTTCAGGTTTCCCCGTAATTTTATAAAATTTAAATGAAATCATTACTGTCGATTTTTAGCAAATTTAAAAAACCGAAGTGGTAGCAGGAACAAAAGAAACTCTTCGATATGTTACATGTCACATCGTATAAATATACTTAGGCCTAATAAAAATATTAAATGGAGTTTGGATACCATTTTTTTAATCCAAGACCGTTCTCTTCTTTTTTTCTTGGTGGTGGTAATTTTAGATTCCTTCAAGACGGATGAAAGGTGCATTAATCCGAAAACTCGACGTAGAATTTAAAGATTGAACACAATGGCGTTTTTTTACTTTCACTACTAAGGTATGATGGGATTTTTTAATCACCTAATGCAACCATTATTTAATCACAATGGCTCTGGGGTGCACTCAGCGTCTAACAGAAATAAGTACCAGGAGCTATTTTGGAGGTAAAGACGGCCGGTGCATAAGGCTGACAATCTTTATTTTTATTTCCCTAACATATGAGCAAATAAAATAACTTTCAGATAATCATTCACTTGAACATCTCATTAAATTAATATCCACCAGCATATAGCAAATAGTAAATAGCCTACTGAATGTATTTTCATGTTAACTTCAGTACCTTTCCTATGGTTTCTACAGCATTCCAGGTCATGATGCCAATAATGCCGAGTAATGGATTTTGGAATCAGCACTGGCTGTGATTAAATCTCTGTAATGGCTAACTGATGACGCGACAGACAAGTGAGCATCAGCACGTAGCGATCAGCGCGGCCTCTTCCGCCTCATTTCAAATTAGTTTCCGATACTTATATCCATACAAATTTGGAACAATTATTGCAACCATTATTTACATCTGCACCGTACATTTAATTCATGCATATATACGTACATACCTGTTTAACTTATAACTAAATATGCAGGTATTAAATCCAACTAAAACATGGAATTCGTAAGACAGATAAGTGGGGAATAAAGCAAAATATAAGTATATAAATATACATGGAGTATATACTTTAAAGTATATATATATAAAGTATATACATAAATATACATAAAGTATATAAATATAAGTATAGTTATACAGTAAAGCCTGTATAAAACCACCCCATATGTAGCGGCCACCCCCCCCCCCTTAAAGACCGACTTTTCTAGAAACCAACATTAAAACCCATAATACTATTTCGTACCTCTATTATGCCTAAAAGACCAACCCCCCCCCCCCCGACATAAGACCAGTGTTTCTGTTGCCTTTAAATTGTTATAAATTTCTTATTCTTGGTGACACCAATAGGCCTATATGGAGTTGTAGTCGGCCTGGGTGGTACAGTTACCATCGCGTTGGCTTTCTCTGACCAAGGTTGCGTGTTCGATCCCGGCCCAGGTCCATTTGTGTGTTCATAAATGTGACAGGCTCATGTCAGTAGATTTACTGGTATTAGTGATGAGCGAGACCAGTCTTGGTCTTGCAGTCTTGGTCTTGGTCTTGCAGAAAATGTGAGACCGAGACCAAGACCAAGACCGCATCAGCGTTAGCAAGACCAAGACCAAGACCGACCATGCAAGACCGAGACCAAGACCAAGACCAACCCTGCAAGACTCTGGCAAGAACAAGACCTAACTGCAAGACTCTTGCAGTCTTGCTACTTGAAAAAGTTTTATAAAGCCCCGTTGTGTATGCAGCGAGCCAGCGACCGTTACTCAAAGGTACCGCAGAGTCGCTAGCCGGGGTAGTCCCAAGGCTGGTATAAGGTAGAGGTTGCCTCATCGTACGGTAACCAATGAGAGAAGACCCGGTGCGTGACGCTTTCCATATCCAAAAAGAGCGCACCATTCAATTAATCCATGTGAAATCCGTATACAACCTCTCTCACCACTACGTTAAAACAAATTACTGCAATGAAAACTTACAATTAATCTGACGGATTTCCCTGAATGGCATTCCCTACAGGTAGTTCCTTCAATTGGTGGGAGTTAAATTCGCGATAAACACTCCATATTAATTTTTAAAATGTTTAATTGCAATAGTTCTCTAGTATTATGGTACGAAAGACAAACAGATGTAACAAAGGCCCTAAGCCATATATGAATTTTCATTTTGCTTACAATATAAATACTGACCACATAATTTATCAATAAAACTTAAAAATTCAGCCATACAGTTATTTAATAACTAGTTTCTCTAACCACTCACTGGGTTAAAAGAAAGCTATGACTGAGGATTTATAATAATTCTTTACTACAAACAAATGGTCATACTATGATGAATGGAGCAACGATGGAATGATATATGGCAGGGGAAACCGGAGCACCCCGAGAAAGCCTGCCCCGACCCCACCACAAATTCCACATGGATCCATAAGATACGATCCCAGGTCCCAGCGGTGGAAGGCGAGCGGTCTAACCACTCAGCCAGGGGGTGGCCCATGACTGAGGATTTGAAACTTTAAACAGTAACCCCCGTAACTTAAAACGCCTATTAACATGCTCAGCAGCGTATTTCATTAACGATGATATCCTTTTTTAAACCTATCATTAATATTCATAGTCGTATAGAATCTTTCTGTCTTCTTGACAAAATATAACATAGCTATTCAGCTCATTCCATTCTCCTTGCAAAACATTTCAAAATAAAGTGAAGTCTGAAAAATCAAGTTATACGCCCGGTATTCTTCACAATTATTCAATAAAACACAATTAAACCGTAGATTAATTAAAATAGGAACTTATTTGATGGGTATTTGCTAGTTATTACTTTACAGTTAAGTATCTGATTGTACTGTAGCTATACAGGCCTACATTTTGCTGATGATAGGTAGGACATCCACTGAAAACCTTTTTTTACTACTACAGTTTTGTTATTGACACATAACGGTGGCGGTGTTTAAGTTCTTGCTGCTGATTCATATTAAGGATGCATATCGAATGGGAAAAGATACTAAAAGTAGAAAATGCCTGGTCTAGAAATATTTGCTTGCATGAAGAATAGTTATGATTATTTATGACCCAATTAGTTGAAGGCCCGAAACTTGAAAGCAAGTAGAAAGTAATTTATGGGGGGTAGCGGAAATCTTTAAAGTGCAGAAATGATCTGTTCACAATGTGTTATAAATTAGAACTAGGGTATATGGAAAGAGAAATATTATTTATTGCAGCCTATGGGTTTGGGTTTCGAATGGACATTGTGTGATTTTCTATAGATTGCACAATTTCTAAAGCATCTGCTTC
Organism: Ectobius pallidus; assembly: GCA_964059195.1. Classification (NCBI taxonomy): domain Eukaryota; kingdom Metazoa; phylum Arthropoda; class Insecta; order Blattodea; family Ectobiidae; genus Ectobius; species Ectobius pallidus. Next base: position 117,264,727 of record CAXKWD010000006.1, read on the forward strand.
AATGCCGTTATGTTTTGTTACTATATTATACAGTTTTAAACAGGTCAGATAGAACCTCTCTCCTATGCGGAAATCTTTTAAACATTTCATACACATCCTGTTAATATTACTTCTTGTCTATACAGCCGTTCAATTTGAAATTTTCCAATATAATATTCATAATTTTACACTCTCAAATAGTGTATAGCATCTCGTGGATTTTGGGTTTAAAGTTCTGCAATAGGATAACAGAGAATATTTAAATTTACACTCAAAGTTTACTGTTCTAGCTTATATCATCATGGACGTTTCGGCAAACAGTGTGACGTCACATTACTGTTTACATGGTCAAAGGAACTAAAAGCAATTAGCTTTCGTTACTTTCGAAAGCAATAACACATGTAATCGGTGTAACTTTAAATGAGCTAAACGCCATTGATCACAGTAAGATGCGTAAAAGAATACTGCAAGACTCTTGCAACAAGACCAAGACCGAGTATGCAAGACCGAGACCAAGACCAAGACCACTGATGCAAGACCGAGACCAAGACCAAGACCAGGGTTACCTATGCAAGACCAAGACCAAGACTGAGAGTGCAATACCAAGACCAAGATCAAGACCGCCTTGGTCTTGGTCTTGGTCTTGCATTTGCTCATCACTAACTGGTATGTAGAAGAATTCCTGCGGGATAAAATTCCGGCCCACCGGCGATGGTCACAGGCCCTGGTTGTAGTAATACCCGTCGTTAAATAACCTTATACCAACCAAGCTATATAGTTTTAATATAGTTTAAAACTCAGAGGATAAATTAATTAATTTTTGTAATATTTTCATGTTGAATCTCAGGTTCGAATAGACCTACATTATTGTTATTGTTATTATTATTTCTACATTAATTCTGTTAGGCCTGTCATCGTTATCGGCATCATCATCTAAATTACCTAAAATTAATTCCACCTATCATTCGCAATTTCGTTAGCTCATGCATCATCAGCAGAACTAGGATTTCTATGTAAATACATATTTATTTTTACCTTAGTTAAAGTTAAAATTTTTGTAAATGTTTACGAATTGATACATTTATGTTCAATAGTTCAAGTAGATATTTCAGAAAAACTTGCATATTACATAATTAAACGTTTTATTTTTAATATGTTCCATATTTTATGGATTCGCAGTTATCATTGTGAGATAATCAATAGAATTTTATTTCACTAGCATCTGTATTTTAAAGCTGATCCATTCTACGAAATGCTGCTGAACTAGATCTGGATTTAGCTCCTGAAGATGTTGCAAGGTTTAGAATGGTCCCTGTTATTTCTTGTGATGTTGAATAGTGTTTTACTGAGTACGAAACAATTTTCAGAGATAATACTCGAACAAAGTGAATATCATAATTTTCATACGAGTATCTTAATTACCATTACAGGCTGTTTTTTTTTTATTCGATCATTATGAAGTGTTTAAGTTTTAAGATTTTAAATTCATAAAAAAAAAAAACCTAGGTGACCGCTGCAATCAGCTGTTAGCAAGTTCTCGTAGTTTTTGTCTTCTGCGCTGGATGGCAGCTGATGGAGTACGATCAAGTTGAAGCTTGTTTTTTGGGCGTTTTCTTCAATCGAACGATTTTTTACAAGACGAAATTAAAATTAACACGAACAGAATTGATTTTATTTATACACAGGTTGTTTACTATGTTTTTATGTTTTTATTATTTTTTTTTTTATTTGCTGCTCTCAGGGTTTCAATATTGTTCCGCGTTCGATAATAGTCGATACCACACCAGTGTTAGAATGAAAATAGAATGGATGGATACCATTAGCCTACGTCACATTTAATAACCGTACTGTATTAACGGTCGAACAAAAAATTCTTATTCATTACTAGCTTAAAAGGCCCGGTGTCGCCCGGTTTTTTAATTTTGTAATTCGAAATAAATTTACGAAGGACTTTCGATTTTCAAATTCTAGGTCCTTATAGGCCTATAGGTATTTAAAATTTGAAATAAGGATAACAACTTATCACACTCAAACTATTCCCTCAGAAAACGCTTGATATAGCTTTTTATGGCTCATAGAGGATGTAGAATTTTGCATCCCATCGTTTCTACACACCAAGCCTGGTAGGGGTTCAATTAAGAAAAAAACAGAAATTCTGGTAACATAAAATAGTATTGTCTTTGCGGAATATTTTATTTCTCACTCTCATGTTACCATACAACCGTTTCGGGGATGAAATTAAAAAGATATTCAATATCACTTTCATACAGTCCTCTCCAAAAACCTGATAATAATATGCATATTACCATACCTCGTATGGTAGAGATAGTTATGTGACTGCATCACATTGTGCATTAGCTGAATTATATCGATAGCTTCTCTAATTTGTCAAAGTCCCGTTTCATTTATTTCCAAACCTACCTGTGACCGCTGCCAACAGTACACTGTTGTCATGTGAACTGTGATTTGGATTTGATAATTCTGTGTAAAAAGGGATTAAGTATTCTCAAAAACATTTTATTTTTGGCATTTAAAATCATTTTTTTTTCAAAATCCTTTCTTAGAGAGCACTTACATTATAAAACGAAGGTACTATCGAAATTCCAAGTCTCTATCTATTATAGTTTAGGCTGTACGTTGATTCTCTGTCAGTCATTCATTAAGTCAGTCAGTCAGTCAGGTCAAAGCCTCTTATATTATGTAGAGATTGGTTCAGAACAAACGAGTTATGTATGAGTGAAATAGTGCACTTCTTTATTCCTTTCAGATAGCTTTGCATGTCGTCTACAATGCAGACATGGAAGGTTCTCATACTGTATGCGTTGCATGAACCGATTCCGATACAAATTAAAACTGAGTTCGTACCTTTTAAAGTCTACATCAGCGAAGGTAAAAGTGTTCATATAATCTTAAATAGCTCCTCTGGTCGTGTTATGAGTATGGGGTGATAAACAATTCATATTCCCCTCCAGGGATGTCAACAGCGCTGGACTAGATTAAACTTTGATTCGAGTAAACACAGCACATTCTGCACATTCCCTTTAAAAACAGGATCCACTGCATGTGAAAAACATCGCATAGATCTCCAGGGACGCTGGCAAACTCTGGACCAAATGAAATTTCGATCTGAATAAATGCTCCGGACTAGAGCAAGTAATAAATCGGTTTTTGTCATGTTAACCTGGGCTTGTATAGAATTACATATGAGGTACAGTGCGTTCTAAAACCACGTTAACCACTAACATCAAAGGCCGACCAGCTGATTGCAATAAATATTTTTAACCGGAGGTGCCTAGAACAATAAGATTGTATGGTAAGTTTTAAAGTCATATTAACCATCGGTATCCTTTAAGGATTAAATGATTGTTAATGTTAATTGTTAATTGTTAATGGAGTGGACCGGGAAAGCGACACTACTTGGGAAACAGACTGTCTCACACTCCACGTGGAGTCAAAGTTTAGGTGTCAAAAATTAAGGAATGCGTCCTGATTGGTTGCGAACGAAATTCTATTGGCTGTGAAACAAGTTCAATGCCTACAAAACAAGTTGAAGACCCAAAACAGATCATTTCAATCTGTAACAATCAGTTTCACATTATCCACAGCCAACCATAAAGCAAATTTGATTAACCCAATTAGAAGCACTGGGTTCAAATCCCGAAAAGGCTAGCGTTTAGCAGATACAGTACTAACAATTTTGGCCTCTTGCGAGTAATTTATCCAGGGTTTTGTGGTTTATTTTGATTTTACAGGTGAAATGCGAGCAGAAGTCTCATTTGCTATAGCATCTGACTGCTTCGTTTGATTGTTTAGGCTTTCAAACTTAAATTCTATAATCATGTCTTAAAACAAGTCTCAGCAAATTTAACTCAATTTTTCCAAATCTTCAACATGATTTGTTATTCAATACGTTTTATGGAGCATTAAATGAATCCAAATGGTAACTACTTCTGAACACTTAAACAGTCCGAAATAAACAATCAGGTATTGGCTATTAGCATTGTAGCGTTATTGGGTCTCACAAAAAACACATACCATTTTGACTACAATCAATTTATCAATTTGGATGCAGTAGAGTTAATGTATTAATTAAAAATTGTGGTACTTCACTGAAAAAGATTCAAAACCGTTGCTGTTGATGACTATGATTCCTTAGGTTGCCATGCAAGAAATAAGTTCGGTCCAAACAGAAAAATATATAGGCTATGAAATTCCGGTATCTAATCACGATGCTTGTACCTGTGAATTTTAGTGTTATCGGTACATAAAAAAACAAAAAGACAACTAGGCCTACTCTGCCGGTTGTGTTATATGGATATGAGACATGATCCTTTACTCTTCGGGAAGAAAATATTCGGATCTAAGATAAATGAAAACGGGCACTGGAGAAAACTGCATAATGACGAGCTTGATAACCTGTATTCTTCACCGAATAAAAAAAGGGCAATTAAATCACGGAGAATGAAATGGGCTGGACATGTCGTGTGCTTGGGGGGGAAGACATATCAAAATATTGACTGGGAGACCCGAAGGGAAAATAACACTTGGAAGACCTAGATGTAGGTGGGACGACAATATTAGAATGGTTTTAAGGAAAGTAGGATTTGCGAGGGATGGTTGGATGGAGTTAGCATAGAATAGGTTTGAATGGCGGGCTCATGTAGGCTAAGTGCGGTAATAAACCTCTGGGTTCCACAAAATAGATAGAACTCCTTTAGTTTGCTTAAGAATTGTCTATTGACATATGGAGTAAGTAAGTAAGTAAGCCTATACATAAGCCCAACTGTTGTTGATAAATGAGAGAATTCTAATAATGCAGATCCTGTACTCATTCTACTTGCAGTATAGAACTAAGCAAAAAGCAGTGTTTGCGTAGCTGATGTAGGCCTATATTTTGTAAGAAGTGATATGCAGAATTCACCTTATTCCCTGCACGTACGACCGTTACACTTTATAGCTGTTTTTTTTAACAGCCCCAGGCGCAGCGTGTACAAAGAAAATACCACGTTCAGTGTATATACAGCCAATAAGGGCAGAAGACTTTATTTTAACTAGTTGAAATGGCAGCCATTTTATAGAGTTCTGTGTGAATAAAACCCAAGTTAATTCCATAACACTGTCGTAACGGTAGGTAAGCTTACACCCTGAAAAATACAATTTCATTGGTGAATAAGGCTGCATACGATAAAACAGTGTGGGAAGTGTGACAGAGGCACCGTTCTGTTTATACGCTATTGGTTCAACAAAAGTGAAAGAGGATATAAATCTAAGTAATTAAAGTGTAAATTAGCTCCCATATACCGAAGTAGTCCAGTTATTTCTTGTAATATATTTTTTTAGACAGTCAAAGGTAAAAGAAGCAGATGGAAGGAGATGATATTAATTAAAAGGAGAAAATATGCCACTGAGTGGTATAAAGTTATAACACTCCATGGTTACGAGCTATGGTTTCACTCACACGTAAATTACTCTTTTAGTTTTAAAAGAGTGCATATGATTATTAAATATACTCAGTTTGGCCACAATTGATAACGTTAAAATACATTACGCCTTTTTAAATCTTAACTTTATCATGGTAGTAACAAAAAATAGTCATTTGGTGGCTGAAAAGCGTTGTACATTCCATATGTTGGCAGCCATGCACCAGAAAATCAATAGCCTCTGTCTGCGCAAGTGCATACTATGTGGAAGGACAGCTGGGAACCATCCAAAATGGATGCATGGTACGCAATAAAATAATTATTTAAGAAATATTAACGGCTGTCTAAAAAAATAGTAGTCTATATGATACACATGGTAACATTATTTAATTTTACTCGTAGGATTACTACACTAGCCCTTATGGGCTCGTTTCGCAAACACCTATTCGCAGAATAAAATTTCGTTTTTACCACTTGCTTAGTAAATTACAGTGCATTAACTATTACAGTACATGTTACTTAAAATCGCTAGAAAAATTGAACTATGAGTTCGTCCATCAACACCCTCCTTCCCAAAGGATACCGTGTGTGCGTGTATGTGTGTGTGTGAAAGAGAAAGACAGAGGAGAGAGAGAGAGAGAGAGGGAGAGAGAGAGAGAGAGAGAGGGGGGGGGGGGAGGGGAGAGAAATCTGTACCTATTGGGGTAGTGATTAATGTGCGCTTTCATGGTTTGGGAGCCTATTTTTTAACTAAGATCACTACTTTTGTTACTTAACCTTAATTTCATTTATAGAAAAATGTATTTTGAATCTCGGAAATACCTAACCAATATAACTGTAGTTGTAAACTATTTATACAGTAAGCCTTTTATTTGGTAGCCTCGGAACCAATATAATTGTAGTTGTAAACTATTTATACAGTAAGCCTTTTATTTGGCAGCCTCGGAATAGAGGAAGTAGAAATAAATCTATTTCATCATATTCTCTTAAAAATATAAAATGGCAATAATCTAAACTTCCACGGTGAATAGTAGGTGATAGTAGAATCAAATCTAAATTAAATTCATGTATACTACTTTTTAAAGTCAATGTTAATTTTATTTTACTTTTCACAAGAAGTAACTAACTTCGTTTCTGAGATTCCTCTGTTTCAACCCTGTGAACTTGACGAAGTGAGAGATGGGAGTTAATTTAGTTTAATCCCATGGATACATTGACGTCAGACCGTAGAGTAAAATATGCCAATGATTCGGCACTCATCTTCTCTCAGTCAGCTACAGCTCTGAGCTACAAGCAATCATGTTCAAACAAAGAAGAATAAAACTACACTTTCTTGTTTTGTGCATTTTTTGGGCCATAAACAACGCAACAATTAAATAAGTAAATACATGAAATAATCAAAATAAAAAGGAAAATATATAAATAAATACCGATAGGAAGAATGTGAAAGCAGAATGAAAGAAAATTGAAAAGGTGAATAAAAGGAAAAATAAAGAAACAAAGTGAAACATACAGAAGGTAGACATAAAAGGATTCACGCAAATTAAAAAAGGTAATGTTGAAAAGTGGATAACTCTGAACCAGGTAAGACAGAAAATATTAAAATTGAGCATGCAGAATTAAATTCAAGTAGCCTATCCAGTGACAGAAATAAAAATGACAGACGAACAGCTAGACAGAAAGGAATAAAATATGACAGACAGCTATTGTTAGTTCGCTCTTAGAATTGATCTTAAAGTAGTCCTAAATAAAAATAAAACGTGTTTGTCTCACTCTTAGGTAGATCCAAGGAGTTTGCTAGAATGAGCAAACGGACAAATACGTGACAAGAGAGAGAGACAGAAAGAATTATAGACAAAAAAGAAAGAAAAAAGGAAGAAAGAAAGAAAGAAAGAAAGAAAGAAGATACACAAATCCACTGGAAAAAACAAAATCTGGAAGGAAAGAAGGTTGGAAAGAAAGAAAAATAGGCTAAGTAAAAGAAAGAAGATACCATACAAGTAAATAAGATAGAAGGAATGCTTGGCAATCAAAGAGATCGATAGGAAGTAAGATATAACCAGAAACAACTGGACTATAGACCGATAAAGGGATTTCATAATTAAGGTAAAGATGTGGACTAAAAAGGAAAATTTGGAAACTAAAACTAAAACAGAAAAAATAATTAAACGAACAAGCAAACAAAGAGGAATGAAATAAAACATTAGTTATGATAGAATATTACATGAGCTCAATTGATGAAGAAAGGCAATATGTTAAGGCTATAAGCTTATTTCATTTAGCACTCCAGGTATAACGGTTATCATTTCAACCTTCAAATTTTTATGTAATTTTGAATCTCCAGTGAATAACATGTCCTATTTAAAACTATAAAGTCTCAAATTCTGGATAGAAGACATAAAAGATTTGATTACAGAAGTGTACAAATGTACCGAACGGTATCGACCAAGTGATACACAACAACAAGGGATATTTTTAACCCTGCCATAGAAATGTCAAGGTAACAAACAGTTTGAAGGCTTGAACGCATCCTAATTGCTATTCAGATAACCTAGAATCGCTGGAATATTTCCGCGCTGCTGGTATTGGAAACCTATATTCACAGGCTGTGGTTTCGACTAGATTGCAAAGCATCCCTTGCGGATGAGTGATAGGGTGATGGTTTATAAAGCCTGCAAGAACAGGCGGTGAAATCCATTCCACGTTACGGTCCAGGGAGACCAACTGTCCCTATTTTACCGGGACAGTCACAGTTTTAAGCATACTGTCGCAGTGTCCCGAGAAGGGTTTTCAGGATACCAAAATGTCCCGGTTTTGAGAAATTGTTACATATGTATAGAAATTTCTCATGATTGTTGTGTTTTTTCCGCTACCAGATAGCTACTCTACTTACAACAAGAGAGTCAATTTATCTACCAGATATACTCAATTACAAATTCTCATAATTAGACTTGTGCCGATGGTATATTCTCGGCACCCTATTTTATAAATTAAACATTTTATTCATTATTCTGAAAATTAAATATTTTAATAATTCTTTATCAGGTACTCACATGATCTCGGCTTTCCATCGCTATATTTTGTTCAGAGGTGCGTTTTGTTTTGTTTATTCCGGTTTTGTAATCTCGCCCCTTCTGGATCTTTCTCTCGTTCGGCATTTGTTTGCGCCCTCTGCTTTGTTTACCTGGTGTTCATGTTAAGTTCCGCAGACTAGATTGCGCCGTGCGGGCGCTCAAGAAAGATGCCTACATTCAGATCCCGCCGTGAAGACTGCCAAGCTACTTCTCCTTCAGAGTAAGCGCCGGGAGCCAGACATGTTTCCAGATTTTCATATTTTATTGCATTTATCAGGTATTATTATGTATTCTCTGGTTATTCAATAAACTATTGTTACACTCTTGTTATAATTCTGAATATCCGTTTTGTTCTTTTGCTCTGTGGATCAGTTTCCTTCTCTGGGTTTAAAATTAGTAAATTGGGACAGCACCACGCCACAAATAGTGGTAGCAGAGCGTAGTTCGCTCTGCGCCACAGAGAGGGCGCTGCATTCTGCAGATCGCTCCCGTTTTTCGTTTTTCATCTTTTTGGCTATTTATTCATACACTCGTGTGTCTAGGCTTTGCTTTGTTCCTGATACCCTTCCAGGTTAGCTTCTTGTGTTTTCATGATTATGGTTGCATACCATCCGCGGTCTTTCTGTTGGCTTTTAGCCTTTATTAGTCAGAATTTGTACCGCGTGGGGTTTTGTATTTTGTATAAGACTATGCTTATTTCTATTTCTTGCTCTCTGCGTCCGGGCGGAATATTTCGTCCGTGATGTTGGGTAAAGGGGCCGTCGTGTGGGTTAGTCTCACTAGAGTATTTCTGTGGGTTTTTGTGCTGTCCCTTCGGTTGGTTCTATTTGGCAGAATAGTTTTTTATGATAGTCTGTTTAAGTATATTTGTCCGGTCGTAACATGCCCTAAGCCTTGTCTCATCAGCGTAGTTCTGATGTTTTTTGGACGGCTTTTGTGGTAGTTGGTCCGTGATGTTGCTCTGGATTTTGTATGTCCGTGAGAGCGTTTTTGTAATGGGGGGTTTTTCTTGATTTCTATTTTAGCTAACCTGTCATCGTGGGGATTTGGTAAAGTTTTCTTAGACCCATTGTATTTTGATCTTAATCTAAATTTTCCGTCAGGTTATCTTTCTAAACCTATTTGTCATTCAGTATTTCTAGGCCTAACATCGTATCAAATATGAATATGCGAGTTTTGAGTATTTTCCAATTTTATTATGTCTCCCATATAAGAAATATTTTAGTAATATGGTATTTTGGTAATTTGCTTTCTGGTAATATTTTGGCTTCGTACTTAGTATATCCATACTTTTGCCACGTAATTTTTCCGGTTTATTTTGGGGTAAATTTTCTAAAGCAGTTTGTATACCTCATTCTAGCCTTCCTATTTTCTATATTGCTCTATTTATTCATATCAATCTTTTACGATTAGATTTGCTATTTTTGCATTTTCATTCCTAGTACATGCAGCCTTTCTTCGGGTTTTTCTCGGCGTTTTTCCCCGTCGGTTTTCCTGATCTTTGTTTTGTTTGTTTGTTTTCTTTCATTTTGGCATATTTGCTGCTTCTTTCTGAAAATAGAATAGCAATTATTAGTTCAGTTACTTTTCTCTATAAGAAGAACAAAATAAAAAAAAAAGGTATAGTCATTTTGGTTTTCTGCGCTGAATCTTGAACTTCACTTGGACATTCTTTTGTAATATAAAGTACAAACTATATACAAAACTAATGCTAATGATCTATTGGCTGCGATTATTTAAAACTATTTAAAATAATTTAATTTTTGGTCGCAGTTATTTTAATAAACTTAAGACTGAAATAGTTTTACCATATCGTAAACATGATTTTTATTGGTCATATACTAATCTTTGTGTGTCAAAACCTCAATAAAGGAAGAAAGGAAAAGTTTATGCCTCATTAGAGTGTTAGCGTCGTAAAATATTTTGTTTAGTCATTTTTTTTTCTTGATAATAATGGCCTGTATTTGATTGCAGTGAGTTTGGTGTTTTTAATGACTAAATGAAAAGAGAAACAAAAGTATTATAATATTTATATAAAAAAAACATTATGTTAATAAAGAAATGGGAGGAATATTATGTTAAAGTAAATGAATGTATTATATGAAAACTTTCTATACATGAATCTTGTGACTGATTAAAAGCGTCTTGCGTATTATTGTTCTGGGGCATAAACTTAGTTTTAGCTTTCGCCCTTTTCGGGGGTTTTGTTTTTTTCTTATGGTTTCAGACCAATATGTCAAATCTTTCTTCGAAGGAGACCTACCGTTCTCCAAATGGCTATTCATAACCACTTGGCGCTACGTCTGAATGATTTGGATAAGTACAGTATCAACAAGAAAATACATCTCGGCGTAATCTTTCCTACCAATTATCCGCCTTTCTTCTTTTTGAAAAAACCTTTTCATTTTTCCATTTCTATATCTTTGGGAGCGCTCCCCATTCTCATTTCATTCCATCCCATCCTTTCTCTTTTCATATCATTTCATATTTTTATATGTAATTCTGGTTTTAATGTGGCAATGTTTTGGTGCTATTTAACTCAAAACAAAATTTCGAACTAAACTCTAAAGACTTTTTTTTCAAATTATAATAAATAAAATGGTTTTGCCACTGTTGCACCATATAATTAAATGTAATATATATATATATATATATAGATAATCATGTAGGCCTATTCACGACTAGTGCATTGCCTACTTTGCCTGATTGTTAGCCAATTGTTTTAAATGTATATATTGGTAATTATAATTATATGTAAATTATCTTAGTGTTAAATTGCTCACTAGTATTATCTTAAAATTGAAAATATTATTCTAATGGCCAAATTTTTCTTAAAACAAATTAGCTTTGTCAATTTAATGCATTAATTGAAGTTTATTGTTGTTAATTTCTTTATTAATTTATTACTAATTTATTATTTATTATGTAATTAAAATAAAATGTCTTTGTCCCTTCAGGACCTTATATGGAAAATGTTGAATCTATTACGCATTCTACAGTATTACATGGAAAATTTTGAATTTATTACACATTCTACTGTATTATCTGGTTTTCTCTTGTGAGTACCTGTCATTCATAGTGTCTTGTTCTTTTGCAGTTATGTTGTTTCGGTGCTGTGCCATCCTCTACGGCCCTTTTTCTGTACTGCACTCTGCCGAGCTCATATATTACTTTCCATTTCTTCTGGCCACCTCTTCTGCCTTGCTGCTTCTGAGTTTTGTAAGCAGGGACGCCTGCTACGTACTTCGACCTGAAAAACATAATCAGGTCCGACATTGCTCCAGATGCCGCTTCTTCAACTTGCAAATACTCTACATCATCACTATCTACAACTACCTTCAGTAATTCAGCACGTCATCAATTTCTACATGCAGCTACATACAGCATCTACTCACCAGCAATATATAGTACCAGGAACTGTTGGTATGGATTTAGAAATGGACTTCTTTATCACTCATATGCTGTGGTCTCTGTTGCATTTTCCTGTGTTTGATGTGCTATTGGTGTGGATTTGGACTCCGCAACATATTAAAGACAATGATAATTTTGGTGGACCATTTAAATACGTTTTGGTGGAAAGAAATAAAAAAAAACATTTCTTATGCTCGATTAGGCAGAAGTGCAAATTTTCAATATATATAATATTTATAATAATTAAAAAAAAAAAAGTTTTCCTTCTGAAAACTTTTTTTTTTTGCCCGGGCCGCACGAGGATGTGCCGATGGTATATTCTCGGCACCCTATTTTATAAATTAAACATTTTATTCATTATTCTGAAAATTAAATATTTTAATAATTCTTTATCAGGTACTCACATGATCTCGGCTTTCCATCGCTATATTTTGTTCAGAGGTGCGTTTTGTTTTGTTTATTCCGGTTTTGTAATCTCGCCCCTTCTGGATCTTTCTCTCGTTCGGCATTTGTTTGCGCCCTCTGCTTTGTTTACCTGGTGTTCATGTTAAGTTCCGCAGACTAGATTGCGCCGTGCGGGCGCTCAAGAAAGATGCCTACATTCAGATCCCGCCGTGAAGACTGCCAAGCTACTTCTCCTTCAGAGTAAGCGCCGGGAGCCAGACATGTTTCTTCTCTTCAAGTGGTAGTACAGTCATTCTGAGCCATGATCATCTTCTACTGTGTAGCCATCCAGTGGTGGCCCTATTGTCGGCGTTAACTTAATATCAGGTATGGCTCTAGTTTCTTGATATTTTAGTTTTCTTTCCTGGTGGGATTTTTAGTTCGTTTAGTTTATCTTAATTCAGTAATTTTTCGTTGTTTCAAAATTTGTTTCTGCCCACCAGTTTTTTGGTTATTTCAATATTATATTCTACTATATTTCAGCTACGTATTCTTTTTGACCTTTTGTGATGGAAAGCCGACCGCATTTATCTTCAATTAATTTTCATATTCTATTAATCTTGGCCATCAGCTTACTTATATGCATTAGTTCCAGATTTTCATATTTCATTGCATTTATCAGGTATTATTATGTATTCTCTGGTTATTCAATAAACTATTGTTACACTCTTGTTATAATTCTGAATATCCGTTTTGTTCTTTTGCTCTGTGGATCAGTTTCCTTCTCTGGGTTTAAAATTAGTAAATTGGGACAGCACCACGCCACAGACTTCGGACTTTTAGGTCGCTAAAAATGCTGTTTTAGGTATCTCAAATAGGCTCTAAAAATTGTAAAATAGGTTCTAAAAATCGTAAAATAGTCTCTTATAAAATCGTTAAGTTGCCAATTTTCTGAAATATCTCAATTGCAATGCATAATATTATATTTATTGAAGTCACCATTAATCAATAATCATTATAAAACACAGATATAGACCTATGGTACACAGAATTATATAGATATATTACTAGGGCATGTATTACTACCATAACAGTGAAAACCTAATCCCTGCGCCCAGAAGCTACGCATATCATAGTAGCATATTCAACCCCTTGTATCCCTCAGTGATTCAGAGAACTACTTTTTGTTTTGTTACTGGATGTGGGGGTTGGGAGAAAAACACTACATTTTCTTGGGAATTCCAAGGAATTTTTCTACTGAAGACGAAACATTCCTTACTACTTAACCACGTCACAAATGTGTCATGTACTGCACATTACGAGCTAAAAATTTAGTACGAACTGAAAATAAATGCTAGAATTTATAACAAAAAATGACTTATTTTGAACTTAGAGGAAAAACAAGCAAAAAGGCAATATTAGGCTCTAACGTAAAAATAGGCTGTTTTAGGTTTTATAAAAGTATCAGTTTTAGGCATAGTCACTTATGAAACATGCATATGCAAGTTTTCGTCCATATATCAGTTAAGGATTAAAATAGGTTTTTACCTAAAATCCGAAGTCTACTCATGATACTGTAATGTTTTACTCCAAGGATTAAGTTGGCATCAGTTTGAAAGTAATATCGTTCAATTGGTTCAGGCTATTGTTGCCTAACACAGACATGTGCAATGATGGTCATTTTTACTTTATGCCTGTTAATATCTGTTAGTTTAAGTTTTGTACTGAGTGTAGTTTGTTTTAAGAGAAAACTGTACTGTACATAGTGTTACCCTGAAGATATTTTCCTTTCATAAGAGAAACTAAGGAAAGAAAAAACAGAGGCTCCTAAAGCAAATGAATAGTTTTGAAAAATGAAAAAAAAAGAGTAATAGGCTACTTACTTTGAGTATAATTAATGTCCACTTTGATATATGCTTTATTAGTATTCTGATTGCAACAATTTGAATACTTCATTAGTAAATAATAATATGTTGAAAGAAAGAACATATTGAAAAGTTTAAACATTGTAATAATTGTTAAGTAAGGTTTTTCTTATTTATTTATTTATTATCTTTTTTTACAATCTGGTCACCCTGTTTATGTGCAGGACAACTCACGAGACAAATACAACACAAACAACGTTATGGGATTGGTGATTAGACATTTCAACTTCCGCAGGTATATGTCTTTTCTTTCTTTTTGGGGGGGGGGGGGGGCGCGCGAAACTTGGCACACATACAGACATACTTTTTCAGTATTCTCGGCGGATTTCTGTCCCTGGTGCGTGGGTTCCCTATCACTGACACCTAAGAGCAACACAAAGGCCCAACCGAGGCTTTCTTTTAACTGAAATAGTCTTCATGGCACGGTTCATATTTGAATTCCTTTAAATATTTTCTTCTTCTTTGGTTTGAAATTAAATTTACTCAAGTTTTGCCACATTTAAATTTCTCCACTAATTTTAGTTCTAATAATCCATTTTTTATAATAAATAATATTGACTCAATCCTCTGAAAGTAAGGATATAGTAATTTTATTAAACATATATCAGCAACACGACGTCAGTGAGTATTACAATGTACTATAATGTATATTTTGAGCTATTATTTATTTATTTATTGAATATACAATTACTTAAACCCTATTCCACCCGGAGGTATATTAGGGTTATAGTTACAAGACAATATATTTGCAATATTACTACTTCTTATCCATAGGCTGGATGCAGGCCTTACTACTCTAAGAAAACAAGATAACTAATACATTATATTATAAAAGAAAACTATAACATCTTAAAAATAGAACACAAAAACTTTTGGAATTCTCTATAACAGCATTTTTTCCTAAAAATATCAAAGAGTGGTTTATCTAATTTCTTTTTACAATAATCTAAGTGTGCGTCCAATATTCTTCTTTTATGCTCTAGGACTGGGCAATGAAAAATTAAATGTTCAACAGTTTGTTGTTCAGTACATATACATTGATAACCGTTCTGTCTTTGGATCATAAAACGTTGAAAGTAAAAACCAAATTTGCCATGCCCAGACAGAAACTGAGTGAATATGAAGTCCGGTTTTACACTCGTACAGCGTAGGCGACACTCAACTGTTGGAAAGAAGATTTCTTTCGTAGTGGTCCCTTTGGAGCTGGACACCCAATGCTCATTCCAAGCAGTCCTAATATAATCTCTAAGTTTTGAGCTATTAAATAAACGAATTTTTCGAAATATATATTACCTCATTTTTCGCATTAGTGAACTCGAATATACATACAACTCAGTTAACGATGTATTCTACTCCTACTTTCAGTCACATGGTCTACGTATCAATGTTGTATTGATGAAAACTCAAACGAACAGTCCAGAAGCAAACATCATTCATTACAGTTTTTAGTATTCTACTGTAGTTGGCTTACAATGTTGCACAGATCTATTATTTACAAGTTTTTCGAAGGGTAGGCCTGCTGAAAGGAATGAATGAGCTGTATATCTATGCCAACGCAAGCGCTTTATGTCCGCGCAGAACAAAATGACCAAACGAGAAACATTGTCCTGCCCTTCATCACCTCTCAACAGCAATCAATTGTTTTTAAACCCTCTGGTTCTAAACACATGGCTGAAGTAATTAATAATTAGCTTGGAAATTTCCGCTGTGGGATTTGGCATTAATAATTTAATCCCGGATTATGTATTCATAGCTTGTGAGTGAAGAACCCGATGCCTTCAAAGATTAAAATCTGCCATGAAATATTCGCACTATCTGCCTTGTACCGGCCTATTTTGTCACTAATATCTTCCCTTCAGTTAAAACAAATTTAAACTCAATTTTTAAAACATTTCCAATAAATACTACATTACGTAGCTATGGAGTTTTCAAAATAGAATTAAAAATAATGTAAGCTATTAATTTTTTATCCATTTTAAATTAGTTTTTGTTTCCACTTGATCTGCCGCGTCTTCCTGTTTTTATCTTGATAATTATCACTTATTTTATATTATTATTATTATTATTATTGTTATTTTAATCACTTGAGTCATGTTATTGTTCTCAGGTTTTGTCTTTCTCCCCTAGTACTTTTTTCATCATATTAATCTGTCTACTTCTTAGCTTTATGATCAGGTTGACATAGCACTAAAATATCTATGGAACTGCCCCCGAGCACGAGCTCCTGTTCTTTCGGGGTTCAGGACTAACTCATGTATCACCACTCATCGTTTCTTATTTACTAATATTGATCAGCTTGTATTTTTTCTAATTACTGATATGTTTGTTTTATGATGTGTATTCTGTGTGATTTTTTTATATAATTGAATTTATATGGTATATTGTAAGTGTGGTATATAAATAAATTAACAATAATACTAAAAATATATAGACATCATTCGTAGATTAATTTTAATAAAAACAAATTGCAATAGACAATGCAAAGTTTGTATAATAATGCATTGTATTTAAGTAATTTAAGCATAAAGCTTTATGGCCCAGTAGCCTAAAGCAATTCACATCTATAGTGTTAGTCAAATTTAAAGAATGTGTAGAAAACATATCTTTAGTTCAGAAGAAAACTACCTGTTGATGACTTTATAAAATATTTATACTTCTAGATATTAATTCATTGCCAAACAAATGATACATTATTAATTACACGAAACTATACTATATTATAAACTGTTACTAATCAGCAAAATTTATAAATGTAGTATTTTTACAAATAACCCACAGTATAGTTCAATAGAAATTATATTTTAAGGGTGATGGAATTAGAATAATAATTCATCTGGTGCAATAAGAAACAGAATAATAAGGTCCTCAGAATACAAGTGATGCAAGTCCGTAGAAACTGGTTCTTAGATATTTGGCCTCAAAGAAATGTATCTCCATACGTTTGTACATGAATATTATCTTCCCTGATAGGAGTCAAATAGTTCAAGCTTGAACTTATAGCACTCGTTTTCTGAAACGAACTTATGCTGATGAAACGGTTAAACATTCATTACCAATTTTATTATGCAATTCCTGGACTTACGCCATTTGTATTCTAAATGCTTCGTGTAGGAACATTTACACTACATCAATTCAAAATCCTATTTTGTATGCTAAACCGGGTATAAGATTTTATGACGAGTAGGTAAGGAAAAAATTATTTCAAGTATGCACCTCATTATATTACACGAATTATGAAACAACGCTAGAAAATTTCAATTGAATTATAATCATCAGTCAGGCTAATTCATCCATAGAGATCGTGCCTACAATGAGAGGAAACTAGGGTCGATCCTAATGAGGGCATTCAAATGTCAATTGAAATTTTAATTAAACTGGGAGATGAACTTTACCAGCGTTTTCAGTGGATGTAACAGACATGCTACTAGGTTATGTAAAACCATTATTACAATATTTCGGAGTTTAATTTTCAATATTTAAATCATAACATGCATAGGCGTACCGAGGGGGGTTTTGGGGGTTTGAACCCCCCCCCCCATTGATTAAAAAAGGAAAATTGTATAATTTTTTAAGTCTGCCCATAAATTACTTAACACAAGTATAAAGCGTGGGAAGCTTAAAACTCGTTATTTTGCGTCTTAATGTTTAAAATTTTTCGGGGGAGGACCCTCGGAAGCTTAAAACTCGTTATTTTGCACCTTAATTTTTTTAATTTTCCGGGGGAAGACCCCCGGACCCCCTTCTCCCCAGGGGGTATTCCATACCCCCAGACCCCGCGGATATTATAACCCCGCCCATATGGTCGGCCTGGTTACGCCTATGATAACATGATTACTAAAAATACTTCAAACATGTTTAAATGACTGAAACAACATATGTACAATGTACTATAGTAGTCAGAAATGGCAGAGGACTCTACGTTTCCTTATTTGGTTGTAAGCGACAGTCAAGTATTTTAGAACGTAGAAAATTAATAATATTAGTTATTTTTAATTTGTAGCATGAGTGTAACGTACAGTTCTGTCACAACTTTTTTGTGTAACAATTTAAAAAATAATGGAGTGAAAAGAGATTTTTATTTTTTTCACATAAAAAATTTAAAACACGGAAAAATAAAGCATCCTATGTGTTGTACTCGAAGGATAACGCAGAGAAGTTGCAGTCCAACGATTGTCCATTGTCAAGTTTGACATTGAACTATTAGACTTCGGGAGGTCATGTAAGAAATGTATAACTGTTACCGGTTTTGCCAAGATTTTTTATTTTTGGGAAACATGCTTTTCCTAAAATATCGATATACTCTAAAAAATTCATTTGTGTCACTCTGGTGTTTTTTTAGTTATACTTTTTATAAATTAGAGTATACTGTCAAAATCTATCTACTCTTACAGGTTACATGACTTATATATACATAAATCATATGTATATAAAATATATGTACCTTTAGAAAAATGATGAGGAGGTAATTATTTTAGATAAATGAGCCCTGAGGATAAGGAAAGAACACATTTTCAGCACGTCCTAGATTTCGGATTTTCTGGTATCCATTGTGTATACGTTATAATTATTTTCTATTGCTTAAATTTAAAAATCTGAAGAAAAAAACACTAAAATATAAAAATCAAAACTCTACATCGTTAACCATACTCAGAATAACATGTAGAAAAAAATTAAAGTGTGAATATTGTAGAAGTTTTTTAATTTTAAATACGAATAAATCTGCTAAAAGTGAAACATTTTTTAAAAAACTTATCAAAGTGGATTAATAAGTCACATCAATCTTTAAGTTCTTTGCAGGGGGATTCAAGCATAACACAGCTCTGAAGTTGGAGACCCATAGATGGTATGTAGATTAATTTCATGCAATAAAACCAAAACCACTTATGGTTTTTAAGAATACCAAATTTTTGCCCAGCAGACTCTTAAAATTGTTCCAGAAGATCACTTTGATTACATTTTCATCAGCAACCTAGGTGGCGTTCAGCTGGTCAGTAGATGGAAATTTCATTAAGAAGTTATGTGAGTGATTCATGGGGCAGTTTATCTCCAAACATTACGTTTCTGATCTTCTATGGTCTTGTTTATCATCAAGAAACCTAGACCAATTCCATTGAGAATAAGGCCCCGCAAGCACTTGGCTGCCGTAACACTCGATTAGGCCGGGTTGCTAAGAGATCATCACTGCCCTCAATTTGCTTAACTTGCCGACAAAGGATGGCAGTGGCTGGAAGTGTAGGGGAACCTTAATCGCTTTCAGGCGTGCAGAGAAACTAAAACACCACTCATGTGACTAGCTACCAGCTTTTTTCCCCAAGGTCGACAGTAGGCTACTCCATAGTAAAAACCTATTAGGCTATCAGTCAATATTGTGATATTATAACATATTGTTTTATCAGAATGCAGCATGTTAATTTAGCAAGATATTTTCTGCGATGTCCGCGTCTACCGGAATTCCGGAATTCTACGACCTAACAAGTCAGGATAAGTTTTTTTTTTTACCCTTCTCTAATAAATGGTATTATAAAAGTTGTTCGATTGCGTAAAAGAACCCGATGTTTAATCAATGTTGCCTACCCCAGGATTTTCCCTACTTCTAGAGAATTTGTACACCATCAAGGGATATAGGGTTGATTTATCAGAAATTAATTATTTCTAGCAATATCTTGATTTTTTCTTTCATTTCCTCTGTATTTTTTTTATTGAATACTTTTAAAATCTTGACTAAATATATAGGAGGAAAAGTAATTGCCGTGATTTTAGGATCAAATGCCAAGAGTTTCTTATAGAAGGCATATGTGAAATCGGCCTACTAATAATAGGTTTCATTATTCTGACACATGATGTAGTCAAAAGTAAATCCATTCAGTCCATCCAGAAGATTCCCCATATTGTATTTATTTAATAAAAGAGACTGGCTACATTGATATGGGCAGGAAACAGCTTATAGGTCCACTGTATCAAGAAATGCAAAGCATATTTCAAGTGAAGGAAGTCGATGAATTCTGGGCAACAGTAATCAAAGTGAAGTTCGGTGATGATAATTCAATGTTCCCTGAACTGAATGTCTTTGTATGTTGTAACAAATCTTTATAATGCCAGCTCATATTTGGGTGGTACAGCACGCCCCGTTTCGGATAAAGCTCTCCGAACACGGGTCAAATGGTACTCAAAGAGGATACTTCTCAAAATCGAAGCAGTTCTCCCTCAAGAGTTGAAAAGCCACAATCAATGCCACGATATTACAGCGATTATGAATACCAGCATACACGAATTGAACCCGCTCTTAGCCCAACATTTCCTTTTTCCACCCGTCAACATCCCAGAGGCAGCAGCATTACAGCATCGTTTCGTTTCGAAATTACAAACATTTTTGCCTCGTGGTATTTTTTAAAGCACAAAAAATATCCCATCATGAATAAATTATAGAACAAGAGCGAAATATAATTTATGCATAGAATAGTGGGACAATTTCACAAACGAGAACACATGAATGTTCTGTATTTAGTTTGCTGTTTATTGGACAACAACAAGAGTACGGCCATACTGTAGGAGAAGGGGGTGGCATTTAAAATGACGCATGACATTCATTAAACGAAATGGTTTTAATGGACAACCACTAACCCTGTGAGTCGGTGAACCAACCTCTGGCCGTCATGCCGTAAAACTGTAATAATACGCGAACTATTTGCCGGTGAGTTAATTGAATGGATGGACAACAGTCTCCATGGCATGCTGAGTAAATTGATATTAGCGGGCAAAACCTGCTGTTACAAGGATTATACCCCTGTCAGTTCGCTGCACAGCCTTCACCTCTTTATGATTTTAATTAAACCAGCTATGTTTACAAACCATATGCCCTATGAAATAATACAGAATACGAAAGAAATTGATATCAGAGAGGAAAATCATATTACTATAAAATTATATAATCGATATGATGAATGATCTGAATCGGGTTCTTTCGTAAAACTCAAACTTAATTCACTCATACTGATATAAAACAAACAAACTGCTTCCCATTGGAGGTAACCCAGAGGACTCAGAATAGGTTACTCACAAAATAATAACAAAAAATGATAAAGTAAAAAGAACAAAGGTCCAAAAGGTACGTAAGTTAGTCCATCAATGAAAAGCATGGGTGTGGACGATTTGACATGATTTGTGAAGGACCGATAGTACAATGTTGTCCCTCAAGGAAGCTGGTAGGTCGAATTCCTTCCTGAAGTCCTCAAAAAACTTCGGGCACTAATCAGAAATCCATACGCTTAAGATCCTGCAGATGATATTTGATCTTAAAATATTCTTCGGTAGGCTGGTAGATGTTACTTTTCTCTGTGTGAACTTCTAATGCATGATGACAACTTTGCTCAAATCTGATGCAACAATATTATTCCATGTCCATCTGTTTTAAATGCCAGAATATCAACCCCCTTACTTGAACCATTGGTGGCTACACAAGAAACTTCTTCTTCTACTGTTGATCCCTTTTTCTGTAATGCAGCCACCAGCATGGAACGCACAATATGGTCTCGAGAATTTCTAAGCAGCATTCCACGGTCACACTGAATTAAAATATTTGATTAATTTGTTATCTTTGACATCATCTCCTTAACGAAACTAATTAGCTTTATGTGACAAGACGATATTGGCAGTTTTTCGGTGATTATATCTTAATACTCTTAAAATCAATATATTAATATAATACTTAATATTACTGATATTAGAAATATAAAATCTCTTCGGCCATTATCACGAAAAAGATCGAAAACATCGTTTGCACGCAAGATTACTTCAAACGGAATATTGGCCTTCAACCCAACTAGAGCCTTCCACTTGCTTAATAATTCAGAAAAAGTTTGTTACGGTTATAACCATTGTCTTTGATATCTTACTGATTGTGGAAAATTTGGAAAAAGTCTGTTAACATGGCCTTCAAAATAGCTATGATTGGACAATAGATTATACTCACAATCCTCCATTTCAATCTTATGACGCCACTGATGACTTTGATCGATCTCTGTCGGTCGATTAGTTAGCTGCTGACCCACTGGATTCGAATCATTAGTCTAATAATAGCAATAGGTTATTGATTGCAAGAGTTAATTTATGTTTTTATACGACTTCGCGTTTTCAGAATCAGCCAACGGCGATATCGATTCATCATCATTACTCATGAATGAGACTTCGATGGCGAATTAGTAACAGGGGAACTATTCTATATTAGCAAACATCCATCATTTGCAGCACAAAAGGCAAGAAAACAAAGTATTTCTGTATGATTAACGACTGTCTAAGAGAATATTTGTTTCCATGTTATCAGTTATCACAAAGGCCCGGAAGTTAATGCTTTATCAGACGAAATATGCACGCAAATATGTTCTTAAAATTGTAAGAATTGCTCCGGAACCAATGAAGTATGCTCTATCATGTAAGTAATTTAAATACTCTACGTTCGCTTGTTAGCTGAATAATTACATTTAAAAATTACAAAAACTAGAAGTTACAAATTTAAAAAAATAAAAATAAAAACTTCAGTGTAACAATTTT
Organism: Ectobius pallidus; assembly: GCA_964059195.1. Classification (NCBI taxonomy): domain Eukaryota; kingdom Metazoa; phylum Arthropoda; class Insecta; order Blattodea; family Ectobiidae; genus Ectobius; species Ectobius pallidus. The sequence continues at coordinate 117,287,467 of CAXKWD010000006.1, forward strand.
TAGTAAATTGAAAACTAATGAAGTGAAACGTCACTATAATATTGTACCTTACAATCACTTCAGAAAACATTAGGTCATGCACTGTCAAATATTGTACAGTCGGTTCTCAAAACGTTCACCATTAGCCAAATATGCTGTAAAAATTTTAATTAACAGAGGTATGCACAATATTTAAAATCTGTCAGAAATATGACGTTAAAATTTTGATAAATCACTAAAGTGTGCACGAAATATTTCAATTTGAAGCAGATATGAAGCGCATTATCGCAATACTAACAAAATATGCAATAATGTATAAAATAAAACTAACAATTTTCTGTCTTTTTTCATGGCTTGTACACATTTTAACGCTGGCATGTAATAGAATGCACTATTAAAATATGAGTTTTCATAAACTTCCTGGCCCTACACATTCGGAAATAGAGCTGGATTACAATAACAATTATTAGTTTCATGAAAGCTGATATTAGCAATATAAAAACTCTTCTGCCATTATCACGAAAAAGCTCGAAAACATCGTTAGCTCGCAAGATTTCTATAAACGGAATACTGGTCTTAAGCCCAAGTAGAGTCTTCCTCACAATACCGCTGTTCAATATTAAAGCCACTTTTCAGAGATTGTGATCGTATTCTGTGAACCTTTCGATTCTTGAACTGAATCGATTTTATAATCCTCTTATTAGTTCCATGTTCCATGTTCCATGTTTCAGAGTAGAGTCTTCGAAAGACCATAGATTGGTTGGTATATGATTATTTAAAGTCGGGGATGTACTGCAACTTAGACCTGTGACTGTCACCGGTGTGCCGGAATTTTGTCCCGCAGGAGTTCTTTCACATGCCAGTAAATCTACTGACATGGGTCTGTCACATTTAAGCACACCTAAATGACATCGACCTGGGCCGGGATCGAACCCGCAACCTTAGACACAGAAAGCCAGCGCGATACTAACTGCGCCACCTAGGCCGACGAAGCTCCATAGAAGAGGAAGGAACCCGCTAAGAAGTTTCTCTATACCTGGTAAACACCCAAGGAATTCTTTATATAAAAAAGTCCATAGGTTACCGCAGGCCTTTTGGAAGTCTTTGTCTAAGCAAGAGTAATCAGGGGTGCCCACAGGGGGGGGGGGTTAAGACGCAGACTGCGTCATTGAAATTTCTGGGGGGGGGCAAAATATTATCAATTATGAATTTTCTGGGGGGGGGGTTGAAAATTCTTGCAAAATTAGAGTTTTATATGTTAAAAATAAAAACAGCCAAGTTCTATAACTTCAAAAGGTCTCTTCTAATTCTTTATAAAGATAAAGATGAAGAATTTTGACAGCCATGGGCGCCCATACCCGGGGGCGGGGGGGGCGCAAGGAAAAAATGTATATTAATAATTATTATAGTCAGGTGTTTTTCTTTTAAGACAATTATTTGAATTGCAGAAGTTTTACCAAATCGACAACATGGAAGCAGAATCCACAGTGGATTAGGAAAGGGGGGTTCAGGGGGTTTGGACCCCCAAAAGTCAAAACCTAAAATTCTATATTTGTATTTAAAAAAAAAAATTATTTAATTAAACAAGATTTGTTGGTGTGTCAAATATGATATAGCAGTTATTTTCTTTTCATAACATAATGAGTAGGCCTGACTGTTCCATGTGTTATTCAACTTTTCTTATAAATAGTAATAAGTATTATAACTTAGGTAACAATTTCTTGTGTAAGTTGCCATGTCTTAGAGTATAGTAAACAAATTTGCTAACTAGTTTTTCAGTGCTAAAATAGCATAAAATGTGATTTTCATTAGTTCAACATTTAAAAATTTCCCGGGGGTGGACACCCGACTTAAGTAATATTTTCTTGTTTACATTGGTATGTCTTAGAGTATGGTAAACAAATTTCCTAACCAGTTTTTTAGTGCTAAAATAGCGTAAAATGTGATTTTCATTAATTCAATATTTAAAAATGTTCCGGGGGTGGATCCCCCCCACTTAGGTAATGATTTCTTATGTACATTGGCATGTCTTAGAGTATGGTTTTCATAACTAGTTTTTCAGCGCTAAAATAGCGTAAAATGTTATTTTCATTACTTCAATATTTAAAAATTTCCCGGGGTGGACATCCGACTTAGGTAACATTTTCTTGTTTACATTGGCATGTCTTAGAGTATGGTAAACAAATTTCCTAACTAGTTTTTGAGTGCTAAAATAGCGTAAAATGTGATTTTCATTAGTTCAGTACTTAAAAATTTTCCGGGGGTGGACCCCCCACTTAGGTAATGATTTCTTATTTACATTGGCATGTCTTCGAGTATGGTAAACAAATTTCCTAACTAGTTTTTCTGTGCTAAAATAGCGTAAAATGTGATTTTCATTAGTTCAATATTTAAAAATTTTCTGGGGATGGACCCTCGACCCCCTTTTTGGGGGGTATTCCAAACTCTCCCGGCACTTCCGACCCTCCCCGCAATTATTTTCTGGCTACGTCATTGTTGCACTTATTATATTATTAATATCATGTTACAAAGTGGCCCAAGAAGTTAAAGCGACAAAAAATAAATTAATTTAAAAAATTGCCCCCCCCCCTAGACAATATCATATGGGCGCCTTTTTTTTTTATTTTATTTTTTTTTTTTTATTTTATTTTTTTTTTTTTTTTTTATTTTTTTTTTTTTTTATTAGCATAGTCCACATGCCCCATTACAAAGTAATAATACATGTGTTATTGTACATTATTTACAGTTGATATTATCTTTTAACTAGAACTTGTGTATTATTTTTTGATTATATCCTAATTACCTAATTAAGCTAATTATTTCTACTTCTTAACAGTTAACTTATTTCTAATTACTCTTACAATTAATTATAATTTTTCAAAATCTATTTTGTTTAAGAATCTTGTAAAGTCTTGGAGGTAATGTTTAACTAGTTCGTAATTTGTTACTGGCCACTGTCCACCTTTTAATCTTATGTTTTGTTTTAGTTCTTGTCTTTCGCTGTTTAGGAGAGTACATTCAAATATTAAGTGATTCACAGTTTGATCTTCTTGTTCACATTTACACAGTGCACTTTCCTGTATTTTAAATCTTGTATAATATTCTCTTGTCTTCCCGTGACCTGTTAATATGGATATGGGCGCCCTTGTCGACAGCCAATTGGGTTGGGGTGAGCAATGAAGTTTGGGGGGGGTGTGAGCAATGAAGTTTGGGGGGGGGTGAGTCATGACGTTTGGGGGGGTGGGCACCCCTGGAGTAATTGATATTTCATGCGTAATTTCCTACAGAAACTTTAGTCTTTAGAGAGGAGCTGAACTTACGTAAGTTGTGAAGAGAAAGAGGCATAAAGTAGCATACTAGACAGGCATAATAGGGTGTTTGGTATAAAAGGTTTTTCACATCTAATAATCCAGGGTAAAGTGACAAGGTGTAGGCAGTCCCCCGGGAATATGTGGAGGCGATGACACCCCCGAATCGATCTCCAACATCACATCACACCCCCGCCCCCTATGAACCACCATTCACTCACTTGTCGCATCAATACTTGATGAAGACTTCTCGTTAATCACTTATTATTTTGGCTAACAATAGTACATTATGCAAAGGGTCTATAATGGCATCTTCTGATATAATATTTGAGCTTGTGTTTCCGTGAACATCCAACGCCACCTATTTTCATTATATTTTGTAATAACTAGGAATGTGTTTGTTTAGCCTTTTATCTTTTTTTCATTTCTTTATTTTAGTCATTTGTATTATATATTATTCAACTACTTAATGTTTGATTTTTTTTCATTGTATTTAATGTACGTTTCTTGTATTCAGGTATATCATTTCTTGTTTTAATTTATTATTATTATTATTATGTATTTCATGGTTTTGCCCTGGCTGAGTGGTAGAGAAGGCCTTATGGCCTTATCTCCGCCAGGTTAAATAAATTAATTAACAAGACCGTATTAAATCTCGAAGTTAATTGAAGGTAGTCTTTCTATCTTGATTCATTTATTTACGACTCGCAGAGGTCCGATTTTTGTACAAAGGTGGACAGAAGGGAATCATGAAAGCATGCCTAAATGGGAAGACATCGAATGAAGTGGACGAAACTTACTATGCGGGGGTATTTTGGGCTAGGGAGCTCGAATTTGAGGTCTTTTTCCATGGGTGGCGCTCTTTAATAGTGAAATGCACCTCGAAGCCTGGTTTTTAACTTTTAAATTATTAATCGTTTTAATTGTTTATGTATAATTTAGGTAAGGCTCATGAATCTGTGGTGCGTTTTAATACTTTCATTTCGAATCTGTATGCCCGCATTGCAGTACAAGATTCGTTTTGTTCGTTTAATTAATTCTATTTATTATGTAAAACAATAGGCTATAGCTAAAAATTAAATTACGTAATTCCTACAATTTATGTAAAAACGATGTCAGTGTTAATAAATATAACGTTTTAAGTATTTATCTGTAAAATAAATTATTTAAATAAAACACATAGTAGTTGAGTACTCTACTTATTCCACAAGTATTCAGGTATCGTTGGTAGTAATATTACATGATTTATCCAATCACGATAATCCTTTTATTTCAGGAACATCACTACATTTTCATTTAATGTGCCAATTAAAGAGATTGGTTTATAAATTGGATTTATTATATAGTTCATTACTGATTTATTTAAAAAGGTAGACTTTTAAAAAATCGCTCTTAAAAATTAAAAAATACCGCTTGTTTGAGAAAAATTTCCGGAAGAACGATATCTTCGGATGTACCACAATGCGAAATAAATCAGTCATCAATCTACATGGGGCTAAATATTTAACATAACCTATTATAATAATACGGGGTTCGAGTTCTGAATGGTTACAGTTCCATGGGGTATGGGAATTTGCTGCAAACAGCTGAGCGGAAAATCAATGAACCAGCTCCCTTCACGGTCTCCATAGTAATGAATGTTCTGACCAAACACTTCTACTGAAATTCCATTTATAAGCTTGGATTCCAAAGCTTCGAAACGACGATTCATCCACAAATGTAATTCTTCAGCGAGATTTGTGGTGTAGGCTTATTCGATTCCTGATTTGCAAGCATCTATTTAACTTACACTTCCTTATACATAGTGCGATTGCCTCGACATGTTTTATAATTTTAAAAGATATACACGTTACGAATTTTGTTTAAAAAGTAACTTTCTATAATGTGGGTGCCAATTTTTAAAGATTGTTTCCCCAAGAACTTCCCCTACCGGCTGATACCCTCCTCTTCGACCTGTCAATTAGTGAATAGAAAAGTAATTAGGCGTATTTACACTTGTCTGCAGTCCAGTACAATGTTGCCAAATACGTATCACAGCAGGGAAACCCACGCGATTATAAGAACACCTGTTCTTTGTGGGTGTCGCAGTCGGTGCAGATTTTCGGATTAGGGAACAATGTTATTATATTCTTCTTGTCGCAAATCATCATCATATAATAGTATTGTTCCCTAATCTGAAAATCTGGACCAACACCGATACTGACAAAGAACAGGTGCTCTTGTTGTCGCGTGGATTTCCCCAGTGTTGCCGCGTGGATTTCTCCAGTGTTGCCGCTCTCATTCACCACTTCTCATGTAAAACCGTGCTGTGGTACGTATTTAGCAACATTGTACTGGACTGCAAGCAAGTGTAAATACGCCTAATTACCTTTCTATTCACTGATTGACAGGTCTAAGAGGATTACTGTGGCAGCAGAAAAAATTCTTTAAAAAGTGGCACCCACAATACATAGTAAATTACTATTAACGACTGTCTAAAAATAGTCTATGATACACTATTATTTTATTTTGCTCGTAGAAATATAATCTACTCGCAAAATAAAACCGCGCTTTACACTTGGACCATAAATAACTATTACCTATGTTTTGCAACATGTACAGCACATATTAGCTGCTGCCAGGTTCTAAATAACGATAAATGTCGCAGTGCAATAGTTAAACTTCAGATATTCCATAACGTTCTCTTCCACCGCAATTCGCAAAAGATAGTTAAAAAGATACTGCTCAATCCACGATCGACAATCAAGTAGTAGTCTGGAAAATCGCTAACGTAAGCTGTCTAGTCGTAAAAAAGAAATGCACAGTCAAACCTGCATTTCTGGCAAGAGTGGGTTATGTGAATCAAATCAATAACCCATTTCATAAGAAGAGCTTACCCTCTTCCCTGGAGTGATGACGTAATAAGCTACTTCTTACCTGAAAGGAAAAAAAATACACAAATTACTTCAATATAATATCTTAAACGATTTTTCTAATATAACATGGAAATAATCTATTACTGAACATTCAATAATCGACTCTGAAAAGAAGGTTCTCAGCTGCGATCGTATAATAATATTTGTTCTGTGTAAGTTCACTGATTACTCCAGTTTCACGGGCCCAATTTCAATGATTTATCCGGATCTATAGGCCTAATAGGGAAAATGCCCCAGTAGTCGCTCTTTTTCCCGTAATAAGTTTAGCTTTTCTTTTAAAATTAACCTTTTCACTGCTATTGACGTATAAATGCGTACCTAAAACATTTTATAAAAGCATAACTTTAAGATTAATAGAGTAGCCTAATAGAGGATTTTTATCAGTGTATTAAGGCCAGCTATTTTCCCCTATTGATTTTAAATTTAGAGCCCACTGATGAAACGACTGGAGTTCCACTGGACTCTCATATGAGCACTTAAACAGCTAAAAGTTCGTACAGAAGATGGTGGTGATTGCGATTACAAGGATACATTTAAAAATGTTTTTGTGAAATGATGCAATCTGATTAATATTACTATATTTTACTTTGTAGTATGTAGAAGGCTGCATTTCGATTATATAACTGTACGAATAATGTAAATTCGCCAGATATCTGAGAATTAAATAAAATAGTCTAATGATAATGATGTAATGACAATAATTATAAAGATAGCAATAAATAAGAAGAAAATAACAACAATAAAAAAGACAAAAACAAGGGAGGGAAGGAACATAGAGAGAATTTATATTAATTTAATACTTTAAATTTTAATAGTACTAAAAACCGAAGGAAGTTTCAATACCAATGTTTTTGTTGTCACAGAGGATGAAATATGCTACCCAAAATTCTAACTCAGAATTTCTACAAACTTCTAAAAATATCCCGATTTATATATCTTGTTGCTTTTTAGTTTTAATTAGTATTTTAATAAAACTTTTTTGCACGGCGTAACTAATTAGTGGTACTTACGAATATTGTTGCCGTGGATCGTAATTTGACATTCCCACACGCAATCTGGTTGCTAAGAAAACAAAAGAAATCTCAGTGCTGTAAAAACTGCAAAAAGCACACGTACCGTAAGTAAAACCATTACAATACAAGCCTTTATCGAAAGCCGGAACCAATGCCCCCCCCCTGCTGTGGCGGCTTTAACAGGACAAATATTCAGTCCCCATAACAACCAACACATGCTAATCACTTTCTAAAATATAACATATATTTCCAATAATGTATATACATAATATTTTCATCTAATATCTCAATTAATATAATTAAATTGATATAAATAATCATCGTGCAAAAAATAGCATGCAATACTCGTTCCGTAAGCGCATAACGGATCTCGGAAATTTAAAAAAAAAAAAAAAAAAAAAAAAAAAACTCGGCGCATGCGCCTCGTTTTTTCAAACTCTTTCCTCGATTCGTATGCACCGCTTACAGTACTAGTATCGCAATATACTATAACTTTATCGGCTATTTCCGGGTGCGTTAAGTTGACGATAATTATTGTTATTATTGTTGTTATTATCAGTGTTATTATTATTATTATACACAAATATGCACAAATGTATGTATACACGGAAAACTAAAGTATTAATAAGTATTATTAGTTATTGCACCTTCCTGTGCGTATTAGTTGAATGACTGTATTTCTGCCCGTTCAAATACTAACATGGATGTCGTGCAACGCCCGCAGCACAGTCTGCCTCATTAGATTTGCATCAAATCTTAAGCTAAGCTGTATCTTATCAGACACATTCTTCGCACTCCAGCCTGAAACTTTTACAGTGAACGAGACAGGAAGTCGCGGTAAATATTGTTTCCTGTTTTGAGATGCGGTTTAGCTCCTCGATAAGTGACATCACGGTAGAGATGGAGGTTATTATATTTTGCAATTAACTCACTGCAGACTGCATCCACTCGCTGTACAATTCAATCACACTCTCTTAAAAAATCAACTTCCGTTACAGGGATGTACAATTACATGCGGCTTCGATTCGATCTGAATATAATCTTACCTCAGTATGATCACATGGATAGTTACCTTAATATTTATTATATAATACAACCCCTAAGACCAAAGCTCATGCGAGGGGTGACATACATACATTGGTTCAAGGGAAAAAAATTATAATACAAACTACAATTGTCTTCAGGCTATAACAAATTCACTACTGACAAACATACTACAAACCACAAAAAACTTGAAATATACTAACCAATTTTGAAATATGCATTTTTTTGTACGACTTCACAGAAATAGGCCTATATTATAACTATCCTACTGACTACAGAACACATCTAAAAAATATGATAAGGTTTCATATCATGGATGCAAAGCTATTAGTTAGCAAACACTAGTAATTTTTTCAATGTCGTAACTTAGTTTATTTCCATTTAAAATTTACAATTTTACAAGATACACAGGATAATATCCTCTCTAGAATGATTTCTCTAGCCATATTTTCTCTAGAGTGATGGGTTCTCATAATGTTAGATATTTAAATTTACTCACTGGCTATACAATCATGAAGGGATGAAGGGGCGCCTAACATATAGCCAGCTTGGCCGACACGGCATTACTGGGGCTATGCTGACACCTTTCATGAATTCTTTCTTGCTACTTTCTTGAACAGATTCACTACGATTTTAACTAAGTAGTACACAATTGATCTCAAGTTCCTTAAAACTAATTAAAATCCGTATATTTCAGTGAAGAATACTTAAAGCACGCAGAACTGCTTGCCTAATTCACTTAGTTTGCCCGAATTCATTTTTAAAAACCTAAGTATTATTTTAATATGCTTCAATGTTTAATTATCTGTTTCAAATTTATGCCAGGATATTGTGGGAAGAGTACGATTATTAATAGAATAGACAGATAAACAGATCAAGCGAGCAAATAAGAATATACCTAAGGACCCTCAGGCTATTCCAGTTGCAAGAAAATATTATGAAAAAGATTGTATCGGGCGGTAGTTTGATAAGAAAGGTGCAATAAATGCAATTATTCTCAGACTGTTTTCGTATAAGGAATGATGTAAGTAAAGCCCTAGAACAGTTTCGCAGTATAGGCCTATGTTTTTATTGTCAATCCGGCAGTAAATATATTAATACGTCCTTCAACAGTTCAGTTGTTCCCCCCTCCCCATGAAACCCACTGCTCTCTTGTAAATTTCATGTTTCATTTCCTGTCCAGTTAAATCTTGACACCTGTGAGGTATTAGAAGTTCTGATTAAACCATTCATATTCAACTTCGATTTAATTTAATTGTGAGTTGAGAATTAATAACGAAGTATATCAGTGTGACGTAGAAAAAGTCAAATGTTATCAAAGTCATTCAGGCTAGCAATCATGTGACAGACCTCGCCAGGTCTAAAGAATATGGTTTGTTCTAATTGAAAGGGCCTGCATACGAATGCAAGTAGGGAAGGGACTAAGTTCTGAATCAACACTTGGCAGAATATAAAACAAATACATATAAAAACGAAAAGAAGCATTCGGGAAGATGGATAGGAAATTACAATCCATCGCTCGCCTTTACAACTGGGGGGAACACCTGAAAACCCGACAAGCATTTGAAACCATGAATGTGTGTCCTCGAGTTTATGGTCTTATGGCCTTATCTCCGTCAGGTTAAATAAAGAAATAAAAACTTATAAAAAGGTAAACAAAAAAAAGTGTTAATACAGAGGCCTAATTCTGCAATATATTTTAAATTAATAAATTTAAATTATGATTTTTTATGTGAACATTAATCCAATTATAATGAGTACATGATTTTCAGACGACCATTTATAAATGTATAAATTTAAGCATGGATTATTTGAAGATAAAATAATATATTCATTTTGAATTTAAACTGAATCTATATTTGTACATTTATAAATGTACGTCTGTAAATAATGTTCTCATTGTAATTAGATTAAGGTTTGTATAAAAATTAATATATTAATTAAAAATATATTGCTAGGCAGATGGCTAAGGACTAGGTAGGTAGACAATAGGTAGACCCTAAGGACATTCAGGAATATGACCAAGTTGAATTGGCGACGAATACCAATTCTAAGGTATAATCCCAAGTAATATTAGACTTATTTCTCGAAATAAACAGACAATTCAGTCCGACTATCAGTTTTAATCGACATCAATGTCCTTGCTAATTTTGCGGATGTTTAAACCATAAGGAAGAATGTCTCCTTCAGTTATGAAATTTTGCACTATGGTTCGGTGTAAAGAGATGCACTTCCCTGGTTTCAAAACCTGATCCAAGTTTTGAAGGTAGCTGCTAGTCTCCATGATGAACCTCACCGATTCATTCTTGTTTTGAAGACTGAAGCTGTAGGTGAAGTTAGCAGCTTTGACCTTTGGTCCCACATGCAAAACTACGCAGTAAAATGTGTCCTTCCGGATCTTCACAATTGTCAAAAACACTTCTCCGAGAGCTGACAACACTTTTTCACCAGCAGTGTTTGACATCAATCCAGTGATGACGTTGGAAATTCTCTCTCCTTTAGGAACCACATAGGTATCTTCCTTATGCGCACTAAGGACATGTTTCTTCAGTGCCTCTAACGAGCCGAACCAAGTGCAGTTGATTTTTGAAATCTTTTGGAAAGGGCACTGGAAGTTCCCATAATCACAGCCCTTCAAGTGATCTTCAAGCCTGTATACTGGAAGTACCATAGGACATCCAACTTTAGAATTTATGCAGGGGTATGTTAATTCGCTAGAGATGTGTTCGAGACCCAAATTTCGTACGTGGGTGAATCTTTTCATGCATAAAGGACAGTTGGACAGTAGGATCCTACAACCTGAGCAAATGCTATGACCGCTCTGGCACATCATAATGGGTGGCCTCATCATTTCGCAGCAAATAGGACATTCCAGCTCGATCAGTACTACCTTGTCCATAACGCCATGACATCTTTTCAGTTGCATTCCACTCTTTTTCTCCATGATAAGGTTGTAAGGGTACCAAACTATGCGAGACAAAGCTCTCACTACTGCTTTGATCAGCATATGAATAAACTCAGTTTGTTGTTCAACTGACATTCTTCGTGTCAAGGCGTTGTACGTTAGGATCTGTAGAGCAGGATTCGTCACCGCAGGTATACTTCTAGTCCATAGAGACCACGTATCTGGATCCATACTTATTTTTATGGGGCCACAATATTTTGTACCTCCTGCAGTTTTCGTGAAACAAGAGCCGAAAATTTTCTTAGCAGCAGTAACTATGGTTACGAAAATAACAGGGTATCTTAACCTACACAAATAAATCTGTTAGTACACAACCTATCGAAACTGTCACATATTATTCCTGGTGTTCTAGCAGTACAAACACGTCTCCTAACTCTATATTGATCATTTGTGTGTACGAGACAAAAGTAAATTTTAAACGATCATTAAATTTTGTGGGATATTATTTTTGCCAAGTGTCGCTGGAGCGTCTTCACCGTCCGACGACTTGCTTCCAGGCTGCCGGACCGTGCGCCCTCAGCACATAGCAAAAATAATATCTCAGTATATAAGTTTGAAATTATATGGGTCAATTAACAATTATTAATTATTAACATAATTGCAAGATATGGATTAAGAAATTAATAACTGCCACAAGATTTCCTTGCGTAAAAGTCTCATCTGACTGATTTAATCTTTGTATAAATATTTCAACACATAATTCACAAAAAGATTTATTTTACTTGTCTCATAAATACTGCATCGAATATGAAATTGTAATCTAAATATTTTACGACTTTTTAAGCTATTAACAGAATCGAACAATTATAGACCAAAAAACATGCGAATGTGGCAGAAACACAACTAAAAATAAATTATAATTAATAGTACATTGTCCTATGAAAAGTTCAGTTCCTCCTATTTCAAAAATAATTTCGTTTTTCTTGCTTCGCCATTACTTAAGGAATCAGCGAAATATTTATACTATTTGCTGGGCTCAGCAACTTCCTTAGCTCATATAGGCCATAGTCTATCATTATTAAACTCTCTGTGATTTTATAAATAAATTTAGCCGGCCGTAGGCCAATTTCCCTGAATTGTCTTTCTTGTTTTCCGTTTGTTTATCTGGTTTTCTTTCTTTCTTTATAACACAAAAAAACCCATGCCCAAGGCGCGATTCGAACCCACAACCTCCTTCACCGCGAATCCAAGGCATCCTTAGTTACCGTAGATAAGGAGACAGGCAGTGATCGTTTAGGAGAGAAAGAACGTAAAAATTGTGCTTTTTATGAGCTTTAAGAAAACAAGAGGAATAAAATCAGCTGGAAGTGGTCTTGCTAATTGCATTTGGAGCAGCTGTGGATTTTACAGGTTTTGTCATTCATTTTTTTCTGCAGCACTTAATGCAGAGATATAAATTGTGAATTAAAAAGGCATCGAGTGCAGAACTGCTGGCTCTCTTTGCACGTCTTCGTAGTTTATGTTTTCTGTGTGGAAAGAGAGCGAACGAACTCGAAGGCAGTAATGTGAAGAGGGTAACTTATAATGCAAGCGTATATAAATTTTATCCATCACAGGAAAACATATTATTATTATTATTATTATTACTATTATTATTATTATTATTATTATTAATAGTTATGGGCGTAACCTCATTAACAGCTACTTTGTATAGGCTACCGGTATTTCGAAAAAAGCAAAAATTAAATAAGCATTGTTTTTTTTCTTCAAAATATTCTACTGATTTAACGTAGACAATGATCCCAAGTTTCAAAATTGTTTCTTATTTTTTATTAATAACAGAGTTTTTCAAAGGCTAACATTACCCCTTTCGTTAGTTATAATGAAATCTTAGAAAATAATAACAATAATAATAATAATAATAATAATAATAATAATAATAATAATAATAATAATAATAATTGTAATTAGTATCACCAATTCATCATTATCTTTAGAATAAAACTTTAAGAAGTATGAACGCTTTCAGCTGCCAAATGGACTTTTATTCATACAAAAATTAACGTTTTCATTAAATTGTCCAAGGGCGATCATATTAAACAACGATATTAATTTAATATCGTCGACACAGACCACCGAGTGTTATTATTTTTTTATTCCTCTTGCAAGTTGATGAATAATCCGTTGTGTTGTCCCCTATTGCTTTCCAATTCATTTTATCCGTCTAGATTTGAATTTACCGCCATCCTTTTACCATAGTATCATAGTGTTTTCCATATAAAAAAAATAATTCTCTACCTTGCGCCCGGATCAGTGAGATTTCTCCCAAGCTTTCGACAACGCTCTCTGTAATCCTCATCAGAGGATTTCCTTGCGTGAAATCCAAGCCCGAGAGATAATTATTAGTAGTCTTCCCCGTAAAAAAATTAGTTTTTATTACATGAATTTTTGTTCAAGAACTCGACCTAATATTTCCCGTAGTAGCCTACTCTAAATTTTATTATTTATAAAGCCTGTTCACTTTTTGTTATTTTCTCATTAATAAACAAGCAATATTAATACCAAGGAATAATCTATTTTTATTCAATTTTGCTTCTTATAACCACTCTTCCGGAAAGACTTTGGAAAGGTAATAGCAGGGTTACGATTTTTATATACTAACTAACTGCGATGTAACTTACATATATATACATTATCCTATATCTATATATATATATATATATATATATATATATATAGATATAGGATAACATTTTTCAAAATATGAATTGAACTATTAACTGCAACACATGTAAAATGATCCAAACTATGCGAAAAAGACTTCTTTATAGCCTATATCCTCATTCGTGCATGATTTCAAATAAAATGAACAATTTAGCCTGCTTTTTTAATTGCGTTAATGCTTGAAAATTGCAAAGAAAAGGAAATAAAAAAAACAGTAAAAAAGATACTATGAACGTGTTAAACCGTTACCATTTATGAAACACCCCTCCTTAATTAGATTTATTGCCTCACTGTGACAATTGAGAGTCAGATGTACTTATTTTATTATTATAAACCAATCCCGGAACAATAACAATAGTCGCCAATAACAAGCCAAGTGGATTTTTATATTGTTAATACTTGCTGCTCAACTGTTTGCAATTTAAAAAAATAAGAAACCAACACATTGCCTGAAACAGCAAACAAGAAAGCCGTCTTTAATTCCTACAAGAACTGGTACCGGAATCGAAGAATTTAAATACTCGGAATCCATACGTTCGTTAGCATTCTCAAAATGAAATATACACAATATTTGTTTTAATCTATTGAAATTAATATGTAAAATTAATATACTTTCCTTAAAAATGTAAAATTATGTATTAAAAATAGAAATATGGAAAAAGTGCCTTAACTCACTATAAATAGCTATTATGTATAGCAAAGATATCACAACGTTTGAATGATAACTCGTCAAACTGAAAATATGTCTTTACGTACAATCGCCTATAGTCTACTGTAAGAAGTCATGTCGATGCATCGCAAACAGAGTTTTAAATCATTCAGATAACTTGTTTTTTGGTTCAACACAGGAGAAAAATAGAAATCCTGAAATTCTGTAGTTTCTAAATGAGTAGAGGTTATGAGCACAAAAAAGGAAAAGACAGAAGCGTCATTCTTGTATTTTCATAGAATAATTCAGCCTATTTATTAAGTGCCAGTATGATACTTTATGAGATTGTATATTGTATGGGGAAAGGAAAATGTCTGTCCGTCTATCCGTCTGTCGTCCGTCCGTCCGTCCGTGTGTCTGTACGCGCGATAACTCAAATAGGCTTTATTGGATTTTAATGAAACTTGGTATATGCGTTTATAATCTCCATAGGAAGAACCATATTGATATTGGACCAAATCGGTTGACCGGTACCGGAGTAAAACACAATTTAGTGTCTATTTTAAAAGCGCCATAACTCAAATAGTCTTTATCGGATTTTCATGACACTTGGTATACACATTTATAATGTCCATGGAAAGATGTCTGTTGATATTGGACCAAATCGGTTGGCCAGTACCGGAATAATGCCCAATTTAATGGCTTTTTATGGTATCATATTACAAAAGGTCCCATAACTCAAATAGTCTTTATCGGATTTTCATGAAATTTGGTATAAATCTTTATAACGTCCATGGAAAGAAGCCTATTAATTTTGGACCTAATCGGTTGACCGGTACTAGAGTTACAACTAATTAAAGGTCACATTTTTAAAATCATGTCTATACTACAATGCCGCATTTTTAATCATTTGAGGGCTTTGTCTGCAGTGCAGTCAGATGTTTGTTTACTTCGTTGATGTATTTGAAATTGAGTATGCCTACTGCATAAATATTGTTATACACAGAAGGTACATTACTGTGAAATAATTAGCGGAGTTATATGCCACTGAATTTTGCGAAATGTTGACATATTTTAAGAATTTCAAGTTTCAATACATTGAGATTTGACAAATAACACTATTCCTTCACATATGCTTATCAAACCACATCGTCAAACTGACTGAGTTGGCCGAATAGTAACGTCTTAGATTCGTATTCTGGAGGTCCCTGGATCAAATCGCGGAGCCGGCCAATTTGACATGGATTTTTTTAATTGTACTTTTTATTTTTATCTGAGTGCGCGATTGTCAAGGTATCACAAATCTGTAGTTCTGCTGACGCTGGTCGATTTTAATCTGATTAAAAAAACTTATTTTCTGCACATCATAATTGCAATTATAATTGATTCAACAAAAGCTTCAACAAATCTGTAGTTCTGCTAACGCTGGTCGATTTTAATCTGATTAAAAAAACTTATTTTCTGCACATCATAATTGCAATTATAATTTATTCAACAAAAGCATACTGGCACTTTCTTATATCAGTTTACCTGTTTTTATTTATATTATTATTACAGCTATATGAATATCAAACCAAAAGATACATTTTTATATAATTGTAGTAGATGTAAGGTATGGATTATTATGATGGACGTATGGTGCTTGAGGAAGATACATGTTGATGTATAGCCATCAAGTTCACAAATGTTACACGATCCCATTCATTACACACACTCGCCACAACCCACGGGGGATTTACATTCTCTATATATGTGACATGTGATTCTGTGAGGTGAGTGTGTGGTGTATGCAGACACATCTAAATACTGTACCCAGACTGTATACAACTGTATACATTTTAGCAGCTTCTTCCTTGGATAAATCTGCACTAACACTTCCATCACCATGTAGTCCCAAATGAATATTTTTCATCCCAAAAATTTACGTCATACTGTAAAAGCCAAAACTAGGCCGAAGTAAAAATTTATTGCCTAAGATTTAGTTAATTTTATTTGAAAGCCCCATTGAGCTGGAAAGTTTTAAGGTTCAATAATACTTTGCCTCTGGATCGGAAGGTTAGGACCTCGCTCCCAGTGAATTCCATCTTTTTCTAAACCTCACGAAATGACAAAGAATGACAGTGGATTACAGAGAGTCGAAGCTGGATGTCAAACGGTGGTTCAAATCCCAGGCGGCACACTTTTACGGCACAGGTATTCAAAAGTTGGTGCCACGGTAAGACAAATGTTTCAATTCCGGTGGCGAATATGTTGAAAAATAGCTGAACACTGGCTGTGTCTGTTGTAATAAACACTTCCTTGAAATTGTGTTTTGTTTCTGTAAACTGTCCCACGAAAAGTTTCTTTATGGACGCACCTCGTATTCTGTGAAGGGACAAATTGTCTGAGAACAGTACATTACCTACTAGACGATGGAAGAGAAATGTAATCCGGCGGTTCTAAATCTGTACACAGTTTAAAAGTGGGGACATCTGGTATTGGGTGTCAGTGATCCGTCAGTGGTGTTTAGTCAATATTTGTGCATTAAGCGCGCTGTCATAAGGCTTTGATGGATCTTTTGCGCAGTGAGAGCTGTATATCATATTAAGTCTAACCAATAGAAGGCTTCTATACCTCACACATGTCTTTTGCACGATAAATGTGATTAAGGCATCTTAAAATATATTGCGCTTTCTTCTTTTTATTATATTTTAATGATTCAGTTTTATTCTACCAGTACTATATATTTTTTCTAGTTCCTTTTTTATCTTTGTCCCTTTGCTCTTTTGTCATCTTTCGTTTATTCCAGAGAAGCGTTGTGAGCGAAAATGCAAATAGTTCAAAACGCCATCAACCGCAAAGTATGTACCGTATTCTGAAAAATGTTCTATTTATCGGCCCACTGAAAACGATTATAAATATAAATAAGTTACAACATATTTTCAATCAGAGTCATTGGACTTATGACAGGAGCCAGAGGCACTATTCCTAAATTCTTTATCACATTTGCTAAAGAATTTAAAACCCCATCTACTATTACTAAGGACATTAGCCTTTTGGCACGGAAAGAATCTTTAAGTATTGTACATAACCATTTATATGCACCACTTAGTTAAAAAGGCTACATAGTTCAACAAAACTCTGTCTTGTCCTGAAAAGTTGTGTACCTCTATTAGGTATGGCATGATAGTTATATCACTTTCTATTCTTATAAGAAAATTGTACAGATATCCAGTGTCACTTTGGGAAAAGGATAATGTCCTTCGGGTCTGAATAAACAGATCTTTACCAGTTTTGTAGAATGATTAATAAACAAATGTTTTCGGAATAAAATGTAGCAGTGATAAATAATTACCGTAAAGCTGTGCCTACATTTAGCATAGATTTCTAGATTCAAGGTCTCAAAATGATTGTCTCTTAAGGGTGTCAGATTGTTTTAAAGCAACCAATTAATTGGCGTTTACATAAAGACAAATGAATTTGATGATGCGCATGATTCACCTAAATAAAGTTTTGAAGAAGTGAATACTAACAGCATCACGATTTGTAGAATATTCTGTATGGGAAAGAGTATGCTCTCAGTGTAAACAGTGGATATTGAAGTGTAGGCCTATATCGAAGCTGCAACTTCTACAACAGATAATGAATAGTAAATATTTTGTTCTTTTCGTCAATTCAGGTATATTAAATTTGTGAAAAAATAACCCGTAAATTTTCAACAACTTCAGAAACTCTATAGCAAGGTTGTCAGGGGTATAAAGGAAGATTTTAAATTGGAAGTGAAATATAATAATAATAATAATAATAATAATTTATTTCGTCCATTTCATCAATAACATGTACAAAGTACAATTGATATCAGACACATCAATACATACTATGACATATTATAAATAAAATAAATAAATATTCTTCATCCACATCCCATTTACAAGCTTCTCACACTAACATTAAAATACCCTAATTGTCTTGGTTCGTTCTGATTCATTAGTTTTACTAAGAGGAGTGTCAATAATAATAATAATAATAATAATAATAATAATAATAATAATAATAATCTTTCTGCACATATTAATTGTAAAGTTTACATGTGCAAATAAGTCCTGTGGAGCAAACAATCATGTGATTTTGTATATATATATATATTTTTTTTTTCTAGTAGCAGTAACCCCAAAATAACAATTAAGTTGTATTAAATTCAGTGTGAAAATAACAGATAAACATCGCCTACTTTCACTGAAATGTGAGATATTGCTACTCAATGTATCATTCAACGACATGTGTAGGTATCCGAGATGATACGAGAACGATTACGGAAGAGCATGTGCAACGTATCTTGTGGAGGGGGAATGTGGGTGCGGATAAATACTGTATTTTGACATTTGTATTTAATTTTCCACACCTACAGCCCCCAGCCTGCCATTTAAATGCTAAACATACATCTCCCGCTTTTAACCGCTAAAGGCTAAATGTAGACTTTTGAGGAAAGAAGTTACTTGACATTACAGAAAGCAATAGGTTTAATCTAAACAAATAAATTTGTAAGGGTTCCCGCTTCTGTTACTTAACTGATTTTAATATTATTATTAAAGGTTTTTTTGATAAAATCCAGTGACATCAGGCCCATTTTTTAACACCAAGATTCTCTTCATAAAACACCTAATATAACACATATAATATAACACATAGTTACGCAGAGAGGAGATGTTGTCTTGGCAAATAATTAGGTCCGACCCAACCGCCCTAAACGTTACACTTTCTTTTATACCACGATCTAGCGAAAAGTAGTCAAATCTCCGCCATATTACCTTCCCGAAACGATACAAATTTTCGTGATTGGACGCCAGAGCTCTGACGTCACACCAGCGGAGCAGGTAGAATTCTGGGTAACAGGTTGACCAACACACTACACTAATTCGCTGTTCATAACCTAACCAAACGAACCTAACCTAACATAACTGCCTTAAAGTAGAATCTACCTTTCACTACTTACCTCAATGCAGAGGCGGGTCTGTCCCTGTTGGTCACCCTGCTTCGCTCAGAAACAAAAAACATCGCATTTCCCGTACAAACATTCATATCACGCCAATGGGTCAAGCGTGTATGGATTATGCCTTCTTTTTTTCCGTCTGAGAAATTTCAAATTCGATACTGTAGTTTCATTAGTATTTATTTTTAAATGATACAATCGTGTACACTCGAGTGCACGAAACCTTTCCGATATGATGCGCAGTGGTTTATGTTGGTAAGGGAATTCTAAACCGGCTCCGTCATGCCCACTCCCCACCTCTGATCCTTCGCCTATTTTCCGCGATGGCGGATACGGCTAAGAAACTCTAGATTCGTTGACAGAACACGATGATTTCAGAATTAATCTTAACTTTGTTCGATAAGGGAAATAACTTTCTGTTTGTTCATGTCCTTTGTCCACTTCAGTAACTCTATGTAACTTATAATATAAAAGACACTATTCACAAGGCAATTTTATCAACCATCCACTTAATGCGTATCTTATTCCCCCCCAATTCTTCGCTCCTGAACCTGAAACCGACCTGTGTTCATTAGTTGTTTGAGTGCAAGAATATTTTCATCAAACCAATAAGAATTGCATGCATCCAGGGGCTGATCTAGACAATAATTGTGACGGGCTCCTTACGGCCACTCAAATGAAACTACTCAGGGATCAATTCGTTCTCATGCTTCTCATTAGTACCAAGGTTTAAGTGCAGAAATCATACCAAGGATACTACAAAATTCAAGTTTCAAATTAGTCCAAAGTGAAACAATTTTATACACTTTCAATTTAAAAAAAAAATAACTTCTAACAGAAAACACACGAATTAAAAGTAGCACATTATCACAATAGTGCTAAAAACGCCATTGTAACCATCTTTTGTTCTATCACAGGGATAATACTCTTTTAGTTAATAATATTTGTATACGGATATTAAATAGACTCCGTTTGATAAAAAACGAACATGTCAACATTCATTGCGCATTTATAAATGTTAAGTTTCTCACAGTGGTCGCAAAAAAGTCATACTTGGTGGTTGAAAAGCGTTGTCGTTGTTGGCAGCCGCGCACCAAACAATCAATAATCTCTGTCTGCGTATGTGCATGCGTAACTTATATGCGGTGGTATTATTATTATTATTATTATTATTATTATTATTATTATTATTATTATTATTTCAGAAATATTAACAACTGTCTAAAAAAAGGTATATTACACATGATAAAAGATTTATTTTGCTCGTAGGATTCCTACACTAGCCCTTAAGGGCTCGTTTCGCAAACATACCTACTCGCAAAAAAATATTTATCGTTTTATTTTAAGTAAGCTTTTCGGTTTAAATTTATAGTTACAAATGCTTATTTTTCAGAGATATTGAAAAAAATATAATCAGATTTACTGTTCAATTGTTGAAGGATCAACAGTCACCGCCTGCGTTTCAGTACAACATGAAATAAAAGATTATTACAGGAAAGTCAGCAAGTCGCGTTAACAAGTTGGAAGCTTGCAAAATCCACGCCCCTGGCACTTGTGTGTCGATGACCCGCAACATAGAGTAGTCATGACAGCCTTAATGTTAAAATCGTTATTTTTCTATTGTTACGGCATGACGCATTAGCCTACCATTCATAGAACGGAACAAAATGGGACTTCTAAGGAAGAGGTCAACGTCTTGTAAGCTCCACCGTGGCCAGTAACTTACTGGATTAACCCTAGCCTATAAGCAAAATAAGCACGTGTTTAGGGCATCAAGGGAAAGGGGGAGACCTCAGAAATTTTTCTACTTCGGTTTATCACTTAAATTATTAAATTAATAAAATGTAAAGCCATTTCCAAAATTTAATGAAAAATTAATAATTTTGTAAAGCGTTCTGCCATCATTTTATCCTCCTGCATAAAGTACTTTGTCCTCGTAGATTGGAAGAAATAAAAACTGCTCAGCTGAGCGTTATTTTCTTAATTGAAATTATTGAAAATCCCCTCTCAACAATTAGGCAACAAGTCAGGCTGGATGTCTTATAACTAGGGGCGGATTTCTATTACCTAAAAAATAGGATATATGCATGCATTTTATGACCTAAAAACATTAAAATATGACCAATAAAATTTAAAATATGACTTTACCACCTACACATTATATATGTTTTTCTTTTAAGTTTCATTAAAATTAATTTTATTAAAATATAATGTTAATTATTTTAAATATCTGTAAATTTTCAAAAAGTATCAGTATAATGAAAAATTTACAAAATATGATGCGAAACTTCAAAATTTCTTTAATATGCACACAAATATGCCGAAAATATGACCTAAATATGCATATTCATGCTAAATATGCTACAATAGTTGAAAATTTCCTAAATATGCAGTTATATGCACAATAAAAGCCGTTCCATTTTCACCAGAATGCTTGGAATCGGGTTTAAATTAGTCGGAAACCTGAAATAATGCAAAGGGGAAAAATATGACATGTCATAGAAATCCGCCCCTACTTATAACTATTACGTATATAAGTGCTACCTAAGATTAATTATGATTTATGAAGATGTGATTAAAGACTAGGCGAGGATAAAAGAGTAGGAGAAAGTTATTAAGGCATAATTAAAATGGAAGCATACATAAATAAGTACTTTCCTTCTTACTGTAAGCTTTTCTTAACTTCAAATTTTCTTACAAGTATAAGGGGGCACCAAAATTAGTAACCCAATTTATTAATATGTAACGTAGCCCAATTTATTAATTAGTATATGTCCAGTGCTACAGTTCACAAAGGGGTTGATAATCATGTGGGTTCATGTAAGTGATTAACTGTAACTGAGTAACTGTACTGTGAACGGACACTGGAATAAAAGAAGTGAAAAGTTAGAATGTCTCATTGTATGAAGGGCTCTTTCTACCTGCTCCACCCTCACGCAGGCTATCTGTCCGACATTTTAACATAGCTTCATCATTCTACCGCACTACATTTACACTCACTTCTTGGAAATACAGTACAGTATGTTTCTTAAATAATATTCCTAACATTGACGCCAGTTTGAAAAGAATTCTGCAACTAAAGAAAATCACTGCAAGCTGTATTTTGTAAAAATGAGGTTTCTTATATGTTTTATATGGGAGAAGATCCGTTCCCTTGCATTTATTGGCGCAGTGCGAGGGTGGCACTGTAAAAAAGGGCATTATATCGAGGGTTGACTGTATTATAATAAGGCATGCTTTAAAATTAGGTTAGGTATTTATTATTTTATAACTTAGCGTGGTTGGAAAATGGATTTTAACAAATATAGCCTAAGCTAAGTTTAAATGAGACGAAATAAAATAAAACTGATTGTATGTCTGAGTACAAAGATGTTATCCGAAATAAATATCGCATTTGTGTTATGTGCAATCAAAAGGACTTTATTCTCGAAATAAGTATAATTACAGTTATCCTCAATGCGAACCCCTTCGATTTACGTAACACTTTTTTAAAGTCAGTAGTATCCTTCCTTTGCCTTGCATGATCATTTTAGAATCTGCATTTTTTGCATTTCGTAACAAGAGCTTGTTAAAAATCACGATTTTCACCATTATGGCACTAGAAACGAAGATAAATACCTCTACTTAAGCACAAGATGAAACTACTTGAGCTCTCACCACATTATCTATGCTCTAAAGTCTTGAACTCTCTCCCTCCAGACATAAAATTTCAAAACTGCTTAGTCTCATTTTTTAAAAAAAGCTCGGAAATTCTTACCAAGGATTGGAAAGGTGAATTCGAGTGAAAAATTCAATGCAATAGCCGGGATTTGAACCAGGATCTTTGGCTCTTACCAGCTGAGCTACCATGCCAGTATTCCGCTACAATACAACATTAAATACTCCAACTGACTCACATATCTCATATTTAATTTACAAGAAGGGAATGTCATACATAATATACTAGGCCTATACCAAGAAGCAACAATTTTATTTGGGCAGAGGAAGTTATGTGCTTCATATCATTTTTTTCTCTATATGTTTGTTTGTCCAATATGAATAAGTGTATAAATTTTCTCGTTAATACACATTCTATTAAGTTTTCAAGTCGTGTTCAACTGTATTTATTGTATACACAAGTTAATTTGAGAACTCTGAATTGTTTGTCTATCTTCTTTGTAAAATAATGTAAAGCACTGGACTGTGTGAAGGGAGTATTTAACTAACAGTATTTACCTGCATTTTAATTATAGTTCTTTATATATTGTTATTATTTCTTACATTTTAAATCTGAATTAAAGCATTATGCGAAATAAAATACAATGAAACGGCTAGAGTTTATTGAAGTTATGTTAAACATAACAGGTCATAATGGAACAGCATGCATTGTAGGCTATGTATGAGTAGATGGGAGGTGGTACAAATCTAGGTTATATGTACAATTAACCCCCTCGCGTGCTGCCGGGGTGATAATGATAAAATATGTCTTCCCGCCACTTGTGGACGCCCTAGTTACAAGCAAATGCAATTCGCACCAACCATGTCTTATCAGTGATTACACACCTATAGGCCTACCGACACAGAAAATCATTATCCCACAGATTGTAATAATAAAGTGCAGAAATAAGTGAATGTGTGAAGCATTATTACTAGGGCTCGGACTTTTAGGTAAATACATATTTTTTTGCGATTACCTATGATTTCTGGACTTTGTCAAAGTTCCGGTTGGGACCTTTGGATTCAAAATACTGAGTTGCATATCACATAAAAATAAATATTTTCGATAATTCTTATTTGAATAAATATTTTTGGTAACTTAATTTTTTTTTACATATTTTACCACATATCATGTTTAGAAATGAATATTTTGACTGTTTTTGAAAAATTGTGCCATATTTTGAATATGTTGTATTGTTATGTTGAGTCACACAATAAATCAGGACTGATTTGGCCTTTATTATATAGTGCAAATTTCTGTTTCCTCTCACACTGCATTACTAAGTTGGAAACAACAAAACAATTCTTGACAGAATCAATAAAAGAAACCAAACACATTGAAAACAAACTTAACAAAATCAGTGGTTCAAAAGCAAACGAAATTAAAGAAAAATTCCTGTCATGCCTAAATAAGAATGAAAGGTTACAAGTGTTGCCAAAGATTTCAGATATTTTAATGGGTAACAGTATAGAGAACTTGGAGCAGATGGAACATCTGAGTGTCAGTGATACTGCGTTTTACAAATATGCAAGATTAACATTCTGCAATATTGAACGTACATTTTCAAGATACAAGTCTCTGTTCTGTGAAAATCGTCACAGCTTTAAGATGCACAACTTAAGATCTACTTCTGTCGTTCACTGCAACAGTTCTACACTTGCTGACTAGAATGACTAGATGAGTACTTCTGTAAATATTGGTTAAATAAATAAAATATTTTTATATTTTTTATACATATTTTCGACTTTTTAACCACATAAAAAATAAATATTTTCGTTTTTATAAGCACCTAAAAGTCCGAGCCTTAATTATTACTATACAACAGTATTTTTAACCAATAATAATAATAATAATAATAATAATAATAATAACTAATCAAAACTGAACACGAAACAAAGTATAACTACCAAAAGCAATATCATATGTTTTAGATGTTTACTTTAATCAGTAGGCCTACGATACAAATAATATATATTTCAGTAAAGTCGTAACAAATTCTGTATATTTCAAAATTGATTGGTATATTTCAAGTGTTTTTTTATTCTTCTTCTGGTAGATATGTTTGTTTAGTTTTTGTTATAGCCTTAAGATAATTGCAATATGTATTTTTTTATTTGAACCAATGTATGTCACCCCTCACATGAACTTTGCTCTTTGGGGTTGTATATATGTATATATAATACATAAAATAAATAAATTTAAAAAATTAAAAACTGGTTAACGAAGAATAGATCCGAAAATTATCTTACATAATATTAGTTTACATATAAGTAGTTTAAAATGAATTTATTATAGCTTATTTAGCACTCTACAGAATATCTTCCTTTCAATAAAAACGTTCTGAATTTCTGAATAAACTTGCTTTGAAAACCCGGTTCTCATGTATCAAAGTAGCTTGCTCTATTCGATTTGTAGGGTGTTTGGCTCAAAAACCAAATTAGTAATATGGCAGGAAGTATTCCAGCAACATCTGGTGAAACAAGTACCGGTTCTCTTATTAGAATAAGCGGTCATGTATTTCACAGCAGAAACAAAATGTTGGTTGAGTTTGTCGTATAACAAGTTAACAATATTACAATAAATTCGTGGTATAATAGGCCTAAATGAAAAACTATACGACCATCTTTAATCACAATAGTTCTGTATATGTTTCTTTCATTCCTCAACACATAATTTATTGATACTTTAAAATTTGCATGGATAGTAAAATCCTTTTTAGGTCGTTAATTCAGTTCCGAAATCAAGTTCAAAGCTAATATCATCACACCTCGGTAACCCATTTTCACCAGATCAAACACACATTTCCCTATAATAGTCTATCTGAAATGAGGTGAAACATCCTGTCTGTATTTTGTTGAAGAGAAGACTCCTGTCATAGTGACAAATAAACTTGGCTTAAACTAAAGACAGTTGTAAAGGAGATGACAAAAGACTGTAGCCAGTTTGCCTCTTAAAACTTCCACGCAGTTTA